>OY728162.1:616114171-617314171 GCA_963277665.1 Viscum album
AAATAAAGATCCTAATATTTTGTAGAAATTAATTTTAAAATATGTTTACAAAGAATGATGGAAATTCGTTATAGAACATGATAGTTTTTCAGAATGAAATTCTTTTTATCTGTAATGGTTTTTAATTTAATTTTAATCAATAGATAACCATTGAATTTATTTTATAAATGTGTAATAAAAATATATTTCCTAATTTATTTATTCCTATTCTTAAACAATTATAATAGATCTATTTTATTATGTTATATTATTGTATTGTTTATTTAGACTTGGGTTTTCATGTTCAACAAGCTATCAAGTAGATTGAATTTAATTAAAAATATATATATCTCAAAGTTTCAAGGTTATAATTTATATTATAATGTTGGTTTTTTGTGTCATATATTCTATCAAGAATTATAAACCTATCTTAAAATCTTGATGTGTTACAATCACAATATCTAATACATGGTAAACAAAACCATCACTCATATGTATGACGGAGTACCACCACACGAACTAATGTAATTGTTTTCCATCATAGACTCAAATGGATAGTCATAACGATGGATCTAATGAATATATATAATATTTATAACATTATTTTTATTCTTTAATATTTATATATCATCTATATTCTTAACCTACACGTTATTAAATACATTATAACATCACTCGTGCTTACGTACATCCGGTCACCTCCATAAAGCAATGTGATTAATTTTACAAGGCCAAATATTTACAATTATTCAAAAAAAATCTAATGGATAAATATTATCTCTATAACATTAATATCATTCTATATATTTGTATTTATATATTACGTAGATGTACTAGAACATCCTTGACAAAACATGCATGATAAAAAGAAGTAGTTGACACCTAAAATTTTTAATAATTAAATATTATTAGTGAAAAAGTTATAAGACATTAAAATATGATAATAAATGTTGTGATGAAAACAAATATGATTCTGTTATAAATTAAAAACATATTAAAACGATTATATAGTTGGTTAAATCACGTTCAACTAATGGGAAACGTAAAATAAGGGATTTCTCATCAAATTAAATTCTAGTGAGAAATATTTATTATTATGTACAATGTCACTTTTATGTGAGGTATATACTATTATATTAGTTTTCGGAGTAATTTTTTTTAAATTTAATACATGTATATTTGATGTATTTAATAGTAATAATACTTCTTTTTACATACTGTTTGTTGTTTTTCTTTATATAGATGTAATAATGTCCTAGAGCATACATTATACTAATATAGTCATAGAAGTGTCCTGTTGTGATGAGAAACTAGATTTTATATGATGATATTCTCAAAAAATAATCCATAGTTGGACAACATACTATGATGGGACACGTTGTACATAGACTTTTAGGTGCGGCTACTCATAATCAGATATAAATTCTTCTCATTATGTTCGCACATGGTAATCTCCATGATGGGAGATTCTGAGAAAAGAACCATTAGTAAGAATTTGGAATATTTTTTATTCATGGAATATTTCTATCTTAGATATTATGTGATGGCCCTTAGAATTTAATATTATTATTAATAAATATTACAACTCCCGTACTTATATGTATTTCATAAATTGTGATGATAACTATTCTTGGATAAGTTGGATATGTTGGTTGTGTCTTGAGTGGCATGTAATCAATGAATAAGTCAAAGAAATATTTTATTCTATTCCATATTTATTGAAGCTGATATCATGACCCTTTGATTGGAATAGAACCATCACATTAAATTATATGTCCATGGTCTAATGATGTATTTTTTATAGATAGTTAATGAAGGACATATCAAGCATATAGGTTGTTGAAATAGATGAGAAAGCTGCAAGATGGGATATTACGATAATGGGATTATATTACACAGTCAGTATTCATATATGGTTATTTTTGTTATGAAATTATATTCTTTATCTTGGGTTCCATGAACCATTTCTAGATAGTAATCTTAGAATTTAGGTGGACCTGGCTAATTCCAATGATAAATAATCCTAGAGGGTCACACACTATGATTTTTTGTTGGTCTCTATTAAATTTTATTGGAGTTTAATAAAGGGGATAAATGTTGGTCGGAGAAAAAGGGAGTGATGGCAAGAGGGGGGGTGAATTTCCTTTTAAAAAATGATTAACAATTTAAAATCAAAGTGAAAGTGCAGCGGAAATAAAAGAGGCAAGACACGCAATTGATAATAGAGTTCGGCCAAAAACCCGGCCTACGTCTCCGCTCCCAACTCAACCGTTGAGAGATTCTACCGCTTGTTTTTCAATGGTTGTAGCAAGAAACCCACTAGCCTTTTTACAGGTGAAGGCTAGCTAACCTATTACAGCTTTCTTTTTAATGGTTTGAGCAAGAAACCCACTAGCCTTTTTACGGGTGAAGGCTAGCTCACCTTTGACTCAAGGCTTTTAAAAGGAAAGGCTTGACTAACCTCTTCACACCTTAAAGGTGGTGTGAAAACCCAAAAGAAAGGGAGATGAGAAAGGGATGGGGTTTGTAGGCACAAACCCAATTTGATGCTCAAAAATGATAAACAAGAAAAACCGTAATTGGAGAGAAGCCTTGGGCGCCAATGGATGATTGGGGTTGAAGACGTGCACTCCCAAGCTTCTATGGTGGTGCTCCTTGGATATGGAAGTTGGTTGGAGCAAGTGGAGTTCCCTTGGAAGAATCCGCCGGAGGTTCGCCAAATGATCAAAGATGTGTCCGTTGGCTTCCGTATGGCTTGGTTTTTTTTTCGGGGCTTCCTAGTCCTTTATTTATAGAGGGGGAACCATCATATGGCCGTTGGAGGCCTTTGGAGCCGTTGGAGAGGCTTTCAGAGCCGTTGAGAGGCAAGTGGACTGGCTGGTCAAAAGCCCAACGGCTAGTTTGACTGGCTCCACCGGCTGACCGGTGCAGAGCCACCGGTTGGCCGGTGTGTGCAAAATGGAGAGGCCTTCGGGCTCAGGCTCCACCGGCTGACAGGTGCTGAGGCCACCGGTTGGCCGGTGGTGAGGCAGTAGCTTTCTCTTCTGTGCAGGTGCCACCGGCTGACCGGTGTTGAGGCCACCGGTTGGCCGGTGATGAGGCAGTAGCTTCCACTGTTTGGGCTGGGTGCCACCGGCTGGCCGCTGGTGTTACACCGGTTGGCCGGTGGTCTGGACAGAAGGATGCCTACTGTCCAGGCCTCCATCTGCTGACCGGTGCTCTTCCATCTGTTGGCCGGTGGACTGAATTTCAGTCCACTTTGCCTTGTTGCTTTCTTGGCCCAATTCCTTGGCCACTTGAAATCATTCCTATCATCCAAAAACACTTAAAACAATATTAGAAAAACAAGAGGGTGATTGTGATCATGAAAATAAAACCATGAGGGGTTCGAGAGGTATAACAATCTCCCCCTATTTTGATGATCACAATCACCAAAACAAACAATGTAGAAAATGGAATGAAAAGCATGCTTTAAAAGATTTCTCCCCCAATCAACCAAGAATTTATCCCCCTTTGTGATTATCAAAATAGCACGGGGCATAAAACTTGATTGAGGGAAAAGTTGAAAAACAAGATGGAAATTTTTAAACCAATTGAAAATTTTTGAAATTTGAATTGAAAGTTTTGAATCAAGAATTTTGAAATGAAAATTTGAATTGAAAGTTTTGAATCAAGAATTGAATAACAGTTTGAATTGAAAGTTTTGAATCAAGAATCGAATAACAGTTTGAATTGAGTGTTTTGAATCAAGAATTTTGAAATTGAAATCAAAAGGGCTTAAACGATCCTAACTCCCCCTAAATAAAAACAACAAATCACCAGGGAGAGGTGTTTGAAACTGAAACAAATTTTGGTCCGGTGAGACTCGCTAAGAGGGATTTTTCAATCCATACTTGTCTTGTGGCGGGTCTTCTCCTAAAAAATTCATCATTAAAGAAAATACTTTTGGGGCGGCCATACCGGGCATTTTTGCAATTTCACTCATAAATTAAGTGCCCGGGTTTTTTACAATAATTGAAATATTTAAATTGAGAGCTCCCCCTTACAAAAATAGTGGGTGCATGAGAAGAGGAAGCTTGCTTGGAATAGCCAAGCCCTTGGGTGGTCCTAGATACACGTTGGGAACCAAGTAATTTGGTCAGATTTTGTTCCCCTTGGGTGAACATGGCTAGGGATTCCCTTAAATCTTTGATGGTTGATTCCATGGAATCAACATCGGGAAAGTTTTGGATTTTGAGGGACATCTCTTCCTTCTCTTTGAGAAGTTGTTCTTTTTCGGAAGAGAGTTTTTTTAAATTCTTTTTCAATGAAACAAATTTGGAAGAATGTTCGTGAAAACCTTCCTCCAATTGATCTCTCGCATGTTGGAGATCCTCATAAGACATGTGATTGAAAGAATTTGAAGAACAAGAGGATGAGGAGTCGGAAGATGTTACCTCATGGAATGCCATTAGGCATTTGTTACCGTTGTCGCTTGAGGAGGAGGAGGATGAGGATGTGGAGCTATCACTCCAAGTGGCCTTGAAAGCCTTCTTCTTCTCCTTTTTCTTGGCCTTTTTCTTGTTGAGTGGGAAATCGGGCTTGTAATGGCCTTTCTCGCCACACCCGTAACATTTTACCTTGGGCTCGGATTTTTAATTGGGTTGAGCCTTGCGGGCCTTGCGGGATTTCTTCTTTTTGTGCTTCTTCATGAACTTGTGCATCTTGCGGGCAAGATCCTCCATTTCGGAATTGCCGCTTGAAGAGGAAGAAGATGATGAGGAGGATGAGCTTTCTTCTTGTTGAACTTTGAAGGCGATGTTCTTTGGAATTTTGATCGGTTTGCCTTCCTTTTCAGCTTGCCTCCTCATGGTGATCTCATATGTCATGAGGGGTCCGATGAGCTCTTCGACCACCATGTTTTTGATATCTTTCACTTCTTGGATTGCCGTTACCTTTGGAGCCCATGAGCTTGGTAGGATCCATAGGATCTTCTTGACCATGGTTTCTGCAGAAACATCATCACCAAGGGACTTTCTCCCATTGCAAACATCAGTAAAACGCGTAAACATTTCAGTAATATTTTCAGATGGATGCATGGTAAAAGACTCAAAATCTTGACGAAACATGTCCAATCGAGTGTCCTTGACATTGTTGGTCCCCTCATGGGTAACCTCCAAAAGTTTCCAGTTTTCATGTGAGGAGGTGCATGTGGAAACTCGATTGAACTCATTTCGGTCAAGGCCGCAATGAAGAGCGTTCATGGCTTTGCCATCAAGCTCAAAATTTTTTATATCGGCTTGGGTCCATTTGGATTCATCGGGGGAAGAGAGAGTGTAACCTTGCATGACAATTTTATAAATGGGATAGCCAATGCTTCTAAGAAAAGTGGTCATGCGGGTTTTCCAATAAGTATAGTCGGTTCCATCAAAAAATGGAGCACGACCCAAAGAAAAGCCTTCAGGGGCGAAAGAGGTTGAAGCCATCAAAAAAAGATCTTGAATTTGAAACCGGTGAAGGTATTACTCAAATTTTTCCTCTGATACCAATTTTTGGTCGGAGAAAAAGGGAGTGATGGAAAGAGGGGGGGTGAATTGCCTTTTAAAAAACGATTAACAATTTAAAATCAAAGTGAAAGTGCAGTGGAAATAAAAGAGGCAAGACACACAATTGATAACGGAGATCGGCCAAAAACCCGGCCTACGTCTCCGCTCCCAACTCAACCGTTGAGAGATTCTACCGCTTGCTTTTCAATGGTTGTAGCAAGAAACCCACTAGCCTTTTTACAGGTGAAGGCTAGCTCACCTATTACAGCTTTCTTTTTAATGAATTGTTGGTCGGAGAAAAAGGGAGTGATGGAAAGAGGGGGGGTGAATTGCCTTTTAAAAAATGATTAACAATTTAAAATCAAAGTGAAAGTGCAGCGGAAATAAAAGAGGCAAGACACGCAATTGATAACGGAGTTCGGCCAAAAAACCGGCCTACGTCTCCGCTCCCAACTCAACCGTTGAGAGATTCTACCGCTTGCTTTTCAATGGTTGTAGCAAGAAACCCACTAGCCTTTTTATAGGTGAAGGCTAGCTCACCTATTACAGCTTTCTTTTTAATGGTTTGAGCAAGAAACCCACTAGCCTTTTTACGGGTGAAGGCTAGCTCACCATTGACTCAAGACTTTTAAAAGGAAAGGCTTGACTAACCTCTTCACACCTTAAAGGTGGTGTGAAAACCCAAAAGAAAGGGAGATGAGAAAGGGATGGGGTTTGTAGGCACAAACCCAATTTGATGCTCAAAAATGATAAACAAGAAAAACCGTAATTGGAGAGAAGCCTTGGGCGCCAATGGATGATTGGGGTTGAAGACGTGCACTCCCAAGCTTCTATGGTGGTGCTCCTTGGATATGGAAGTTGGTTGGAGCAAGTGGAGTTCTCTTGGAAGAATCCGCCGGAGGTTCGACAAATGATCAAAGATGTGTCCGTTGGCTTCCGTATGGCTTGTTTTTGTTTCCGGGGCTTCCTAGTCCTTTATTTATAGAGGGGGAACCCTCATATGGCCGTTGGAGGCCTTTGGAGCCGTTGGAGAGGCTTTCGGAGCCGTTGGGAGGCAAGTGGACAGGCTGGTCAAAAGCCCAACGGCTAGTTTGACTGGCTCCACTGGCTGACCGGTGCAGAGCCACCGGTTGGCCGGTGTGTGAAAAATGGAGAGGCCTTCGGGCTCAGGCTCCACCGGCTGACCGGTGCTGAGGCCACCGGTTGGCCGGTGGTGAGGCAGTAGCTTCCTCTTCTGTGCAGGTGCCACCAGCTGACCGGTGCTGAGGCCACCGGTTGGCCGGTGATGAGGCAGTAGCTTCCACTGTTTGGGATGGGTGCCACCGGCTGGCCACTGGTGTTACACCGGTTGGCCGGTGGTCTGGACAGAAGGATGCCTTCTGTCCAGGCCTCCATCGGCTGGCCGGTGCTCTTCCATCGGTTGGCCGGTGGACTGAATTTTAGTACACTTTGCCTTGTTGCTTTCTTGGCCCAATTCCTTGGCCACCTGAAATCATGCCTATCATCCAAAAACACTTAAAACAATATTAGAAAAATAAGAGGGTGATTGTGATCATGAAAATAAAACCACGAGGGGTTCGAGAGGTACAACAATAAACATTATTCTCTTGTTTTAGAAACAATTTTATACATTATATATTGATCAAATAAATTAAATAAAAAATTATTCACCAGATTCTGGGTAAAATATTTATATTATTTATTTAATATTTTAATAAACATTTATTCTCTATATTGTGAATAAAATATTTTTTATGAATAAAACATTTATTCAATTATTCAACAAATTCATGAGATTTTTTAATGGAATAAGACCTATTCCAGTAACAAATGTTAATTAATATGACATTACATAATATTTATTATTTTGAAAGTTAGCACACAACACAAAACAATAATAATATGATTATCATAAATTTTGATGGCTTTAATTAAAAATAAAAAATATTATTTAGTGACCGTTTTGAAATTAAAAAATATTTTTACTTAAATCCCAACTATATCGATAGGCATCTATGTATATTTATTATGGCATCAAAAAATTTATAATAGAGTATTGTTGCACAAAATAAATTCACACTTTATATATCATTATCTATCTTTATCATGAATGGGGAGTGAAAGAGAGATTTCTTCAATACTAAAGAATGAGCATTGAAGAACGAACCACATTATATATTAGACTCAATGTGCTAGCACCCGATAATTGAGTGGTTCTTCTCTAAGATCATTGGAGTGCATGTGGATCACTGCAAGAGGGAATATATCCTTAGATCCTCACATCACAATACGGGTAATCCAAAATGGACTTTTCAGACGACCAAAATTCACACACAAATAATGTTCTAAAGCCAAGGTATTTATTTCATAAATTATCAAATAAATTAACTATTAATTTCATGCAAAAGTTCCCCGCTCTTGGTTTTCAAGAATTATTATTCACTACTAAATATATCACATCTAAATGTTATAGAAATATCATTTAACAGTGTTACAAAAGCTTTGTTAATCTTTGAAAATATAAAGGGAGGTCCCCTTTATCAGTTCTACAAAAAACACTGATTAAAGGGGTCCTTTATGTGTACTAAAAAACCATTAATAAATACCCTACATTATCAAGGATATTTTAAACATTGATAAAAGTCCACTTTATCAGTGAGTTAATTAGCCCTGACAAAGGGGAGCCTTTATCTGTGCTTGAAATAGCACAGATAAAGCCCTAGCTTCATGAGATATTCTGTTTATATAACCATACACAAAGACAAAACCTACACCAAATATTGGAAAATACGAAAATCTAATCCATTATAGTTATCATGATGATTCACTATACCAAATAAAAAATATTATAATAAATGTGACATACGAACAAATAAGGAAAAGAGAAACACATTCATGAAGCAATTGATGATAAAACAACCAGCACACACAAGAGTTTGACAACCGATACTATAGAAATTTAATTGAAATCATGAATACAATATTATCCACCCATGGGATATACTAAAATCAATGACATATACATTTATAAAAGTATTTTATATAGTGACATTTACAATTATACAACAAATAGTTAAAAAATTTATTGTTTCATCTTTTGCTGTCCCAGATCCCCTCTCAAAAATGTTCTCTCGTGGTTTTACTTGTCTAAAACACAATCCTAACTCATGTAATCTATTCCACCAATATAAGAAACATTATATTATGTTAGTAATATTATAATGAAATAAATTAAGAATTAATATGAAAAAATACTTTAATTAAATGTTAATTTTTAATAAAAATGACACATTTGGTGTTATACCGGTTATGTCATGCATTGTATTGAGTCGGGGTTTATTCCTTCACATCAAAAATGTGTTATGGATCATTTTCCTAAAATATCAAAACAATCCAAATGGGTTTTCTCAGTTTTGTGTATGTCACTTGTTCTATTACTAAAATTAATATCAAATTTAAATGATACATATAGATTTATACCGGTCGTATCATTCATTAGATTGAGGTGTGGTTGATTTATAATTGTCATAAAGGATTATTGGATCATTTTTCTAATGTATCAAAAAAAATATCATTTTTCATAGATTTAAAAATGTCAATTGTATTTTTTTAGGAAAATAACATTTTAAACCAAAAACATACATTTTTAGTCATACTTGTTTCATTGTGTGTCAGTTTAATGTGAGACTAATTTATACACATAAAAAAGGACATACAAATCACATTGCTAAATTATGAACACAATATGAGGGTGTTTTCGTGGTTTTTAGCAAGTGACACAGTTTGATCTAAATTTTCAATTTTAAACTGATAACATTCACATTTAGTTATACCAGTCACATCATGTGTTGGATTATGGTATGGTTTATTTTTACACATCACAAATGACCCATGGATCTTTTTCAAAAATTATAATTACAATCCAAATGTGTTTGGTTAGTTTTCAGTATTTCACTTGTTGTTTTTTTAATTAATTTATATTTTAAATTAAAAGACACATTTTGAGTTATTTTAGTCACACAACATGTTGTATTGAGTGGGGATTATTCCTACACATGAAAAATGAATTATAAATTATTTTCTTATGGTATCAAATCAATCCGAATGTGATTCCTCAGTTTTCAGTATGCCAATTGTGTTTTTTAATAAAATATAATTTCAATCTGAAAACACGAATTTTGGGTCATACCCATCGCATCATGTGTCAGTTTGATGTGAGGATACATCATAAACATCACAATGGTATTATAAATTACTATCCTATGTTATGATGAAAATTAGAGAATGTTTTCCTGGTTTTTAGAGAGTGACACATTTAGAGATAAAATATCAATATTAAATTGAAAAGACTCTTTTAGTCATATCGGTCACACCGTGCATCAGATTGTTGTGGTGTTAATTATTACAAGTCACTAATGAAACATGGATCATTGTCCTAAATATCAAAATAATCCAAATGCATTTTCTCATATTTCATTATGTCACATTTTATTTCAACATAAATTTATTTTAATTTGAATAAAAAGGCACATTTGGAGTTATACTAGCCACAACGTGCATCAGATTGAGGTGTAGTTAATTTCTACACTTCCCAAATGGAATGTATACTGTTTTAATAAAGTATCAAAACAATATGAATGTGTTTTCTGAATATTTAGTATGTTATTGGTGTTTTTAAGAAAATGTCATTTCAAACTAGAAACAAGCATTTTGAGTCATACTAGTAACATTGTGAATCAGTTTAATATGAGGATTCTTCATATAGATCAGAATGAACATATAAATAAATTTCATAAATTATAATGACATTCGGAGAAAATTATCTAGGTTTTTAGTTCATGACATGTTTTGAGATAAAATGTCAATTTTATAATTATAATGATGACTTTTAGTCATAATGGATGCACCGTTCATCGGATTGAGGTGTGGTTGATTCTGACACATCAAAAATTATGGACAGATCATTTTCCCAATGTATCAAAACAATCTGAATGTCTTTCCTTATACTTCAGTATTTTACTTGTTCTTTTTTCTAAATCATTTTTTAATTTAATTTAAACATATACACATATATTCATTACGATTTCACCATGATTAATTTTGAGGTTTGGTTGATTCATACACATCACCAATGACATCTAGATCGTTGTCCTAATGTATCAAAATAATATGAATTTGTTTTCTTCTTTTTTTGTATTTCACATGTTCTTTTTACTAAAAATGTCATTATTAAATAAAAAGAGTCATTTCGAGTCATATCAGGTGCATCATTAATCGTATTGAGGCGGGGTTGATTGCCACCTATTTTAAATGAATTATGGGTCATTTCCCTAAAGTATGAAAATATATTAATGCATTTTCTTAGATTTGACTATGTTAGCTACTCTGATACCATCTATATTGACCCACACATTTCATACATAGATATCATATATTAGTAGATTAATATTCCTTACTTAACATAATGATCCATGGTAGAATAGATTAGGTCTAGTGATTTTGGAAACATAGAATCATAAGGAAATAGTTCATGAGAGTTTCTCATTATGTTATTCTTTACCAGGAGGACACATCATTTCTAAAACCATTATTCATACCCTAATGATATGAAACAAAAAAAGGGTGATCGTATATACTCAATAATTGTAAATATGGGAGATATAAATGATCATATAAGGATACCATAATTAGTAGGAATTCACCTTTATACATTCTTGTGCCATTTACTTGTTGTCATTATCTCGATCGCAGCCTCGAAGTCCAATCTCTCATCAAAATGATTTTTTTTATCAAACCAACCCAACCCAAACAAAGGATTTGACATGTATAAGAAAAAAAATCCTTACGTGAGAAATACTAAAAATAAGTAAATTAAAAATTCTTATCAAACAATCCACCACTTCTACGGAATTCACATGTTCCTGATATTTGTCTGCATTATTCAATCAGGTATGTTTCCCATTCATTTCTAAAAAAATATATATCATATTTTTGATAGTCGTAGTATTCCTAAAAAATATAAATAAAAAATGTATTAATAAATATTTTAAATGAAAAATTAATTATCTGCAAAAATACCTCTTTAGGGATGGTAGTTTATTGATAAAATACGATCTCTATCATTAATTTACAAACATAATAATAACAGTATTTTCTGTTTGTTTGTTTCGAACACTAAAAAATCATTGAGAAAAATATGTAATTTGTTTTCATATGTGTTTGGATAGTGCATTATTACTTTATATACCCTAATATGTTTCCAGTTATAGTACTTTAAATGTTTCTTGTCCTTATGCCCTAGATTCATTCCTTGATGTAGAAAATAATGAGGCACCGCCCTATCTTAACAGAATACTCATTAAAATATAATATAAATTATGAAAATCGATGTTGAGTTCTAAATATTGGATGTAGTGTATTAAAAATTGACGGCATCCTTAATATGTTGTTGATTTTTTGGATATCCATATATTGATTCTAGGAACCAAATCATTGAAGTATCCAAATTTACTGTAATGAGCTTCTAATGCTACCTAAAACTACAAAAGAATATGTAATAAAAGAAAATAAAATATCTTATATATGATAAAATTATAGAGTGTTACCCCTAAATTATTGGTATTAATAAGGGTCTATCATCAATATTTTAATCATTTAAATTAATTGACCAGGCCTGCTACTACTTCAACCACTTTCTTACAATCTATTTTTCTGTTCTGTAGAGGTGATGTAAGGACTGATTAGTCCAAATTTATTTCAAGGGTAAATCACATTAATTATTTATTTATATTCACATATTAAAAATATGAAATATATTTAATAATAATTAACATAAAATATCATCTTTTAGAAAATCAAATCATGAAAACATATGTTATGTATATATTTACAATTAAGCTGCATAGGAAGTCATAATTGAGGATTTTAATTATATTCTCATCACCAATGAAGTTGGATCTTCCCCTCCATACATATTTTCTTCAAAATCAATTATGTGGGTATGACTATTTTTCTACTTCAGATCCACAGGAGTCTACAATAAAAATAAATTCATATATAGAACATGCATGGTTAAGGTGATTACGGTAGATTGATTCAACTGGTTGGTTGATCCTTGTGAATGTTTTGTGCAATTCTTACATTTCACCCCTTCCCTTGGTCCATCTATTAAAAAATTAAATAATTTTGACCTTTTTCATTAAATTTTAATTTTTATTCTAGAAAAATGAAGTGGAAATGAATACCATGTTATCGACTTGTTTTTATACAAGATTTGACATCCATTTGATGAATGCTACAAGAGAATGTTGGAACATATGAATATCTTCATCATCAATTGGAATATGTAGCTCGACACTCAACTCATGAAATATGACAACAGAAACTCATACATGACCTATTTAAACAGAACTATTATGTAGTATATCCTTCAGGATATTAAATATTATAGTCCTCACTACAACAAGATGGGTTCGTGTTAACAGAAATAAATCTCAGTCATTTTCAGGCTATAGTATATCAACACAAGAATGGTATCAATATCTATCTAATTCAAATTTCATAGAAAAAATAGTTATAACATTGAATACCTCAACTAAATATGGTTTTTAATAGTAGTGGCTCACGTCTATGCTAGTGGAGGTGGGGTGGGGTCTTCATGCACCGACTGTTCTTGAGTTGTTTCTTCTCTTTACCTCTCCCCCATCAATGTTGCAAGCATATCTCTCTGCCATTGGAATTGTTCATCAAGGATTTATATTCATTATATCATCTTTTTAATTTAATTATATTGATTCTCCTCTTTTTTATCAACATATGTTTGGGATATCACCCCATAACCCGCACCTTTGATATGCCTGTACTTTTCTGGATTCTTCAGGGCCACCAAAAGTATGTCTATTTATGGTGTGGGTGTTTTTGATTCATGTGGCTATATTATATATAATATATAGAAAAATAAGTAATCATTGTTATGTAATATCTATATAATTAAAAAATTATTATTATGTCATACAAACACATGTTTCCCATAATTATTTTGTGTTCTCATCTATTATTGTCCCATCATTATTTACACATGCCTCCTTTCATAGCACATGGTCTGTAATGGAAGTGGATTTTGATTTTGATTCATCAATATGTATATAAATAGAGGAACATAGTAATGGTTTGGTTTTATGTAACCTAAAAGCATTGTGGTAGATTTAAAATACGTACCACTTTTTTTCAAAGGAAGTGTTGCCCACCATTTTATTACGATAGGGGTACATTGTTTTTGCAACCCATTCCTTATTTTCAGCAGTCATTTTTTGTTTCAAAAATAAAAAAATACCAATAAATGTGATGAATATGTTTATCATCGAACTACATATTACTAGACATAATGCACTAGAAAATAATACTTCGTACAATGGCCTATAAATGCATCCCACATTACATCAGTTTTCCGGTGTGCATAAAAAAGAGGTTGGTGTGGGTTAATTTTCCCTTAAACATCAATAAGACGATATATCGGCAAAATTGTGTGAAAGACTCTATGAATCCATCTAGAAACCCTTAATAAATAGTTCTTATTTGAGGAATATACTATAAATACACTCATTAAGGTATGATGAAGAGTATATCGATGGTTCATTATTTTAGTTTACAGTAAATTAATTAAATGATGAAAGAATGTTACCATAATCTTTCTTACGTAAGTGTCTTAATCCTAATTACATCATGGTGCCACTAATGCACATAAATAATCAAATATTTTAGTGTGACAATTCCAATATAACTACTGAATATGGACTTATCTGGGTTAATAGGTTGGCCCCACGTATTCCATCTGACCACGTAGTTGATGTCATTCTATTTCGCAATAATGGTTTTTCAAATACCATCATACTATAGTGCCCTTTTTCCCATCTAGTGCTTAATCTCCAACCAATTTCCAAGATTCAACACCATCAACAAGTTCCTCTTTATTACTAGAATCAACTCGTGAAGATGGTTGTTGTACCTATACACTTGAAACTGCAATAGGATGAGAATCCTATTATACCTCTTCACTGGGAGTGGAAGCAAGATGTGAAACATGTTGTTCCTCCACACTGTGAGCTGCAACAGGTTGATATACCTATTTTGCCTTAGAATTTAAATCATCAACAAGTGTAGAATACATTATCAGCAAAATTTATTTAATATATAATTTAGATGACATAAAATCAGAATCTAATATATAATAACATGATGTAACATGATGTATATTAGAAAAAAAATATAAACAGGTTTTTGAAATATCTTTTTTGGTTTGAATTAATTTTACCCCCCTATGTATTGTCCAAATAACTTCATTTTTGTCTCTTATGACATAAAAAACGTCTACTACATTGGGATCGATATCAAATGACTACTATATCTGATTGAAAGTGTTATCCTCTATTGAATTTTCATTCGAGCCTTTAGTGGTTTTTGTCAATAACATAAAAAATGATCAATTTTGGTTTTCCAGATCTGGAACATAAAACACATGTATTACTTATGATGCCATTATATATAGTTTTCCTTTACACCCTTCCATTCTAAAATTAACTATCATGAATCCCAATTCATCTATTTTAACATCACTACTTTTATCAACCAACATGCATTGATATATCGACACTAGGAATGTCGTATAATCCAACTCCCATATTTGATTAATGATACCAAAGTATGATATATTAACATAAAATGGATCTCAATCCATAGCACTAGAAACATGAATCCCGTCATCCATAAGTGTAACCCCACTATTCTACATTTTTATGTCTTCATCATCTTCATTAGTATAGAATGTATAATTATTAATTACATAATAATTTTAAGATAATACATACACACTTGTTCCTTAGTTGAGCCATTGAATTCATTTTGAAATTGAGTTTGGATTTTCACCTCACTCTATAAAAATATGATTTCAACACCATCCTAGAATATATTGATTATGTGTATTTGATATCCATTTTTCAGACATCAATGGATTCAAATTCCTAAGAATTTCTTTCTAGATTTCAACATATCGGTCAACATCTAAAATATTGTAATAAATATAAAGGTGGTCCTGATCTTGTTCTATAATATTTATTGTGATAAACTATCTTCCAGAAATGCATTCACCCACATTACACCTTTTGTGATGAGATTTCAGTATAACAATGATATCCAAACCGGATAGTTATTCTATACAAAATTCAATGGCTTACTAAAAAATATATCACTCCATAGTACAAACCTATGGACGATAATGATTTTTCAGATACCCGTTCAAAATCACAATATACCATTTAATTTGGTACATCCATCAATAGTGTATACGACCACATATATGAGTCTATCTCACCAGGTTAACCATCTGATCAATGATTGTTGGCGGGAAGAACATTCCAAATTCACATAATATGAAATTAATTTCTCTTTCCAAAGAGAGTTATTTCATCATGCTTGTATCATTTTTTAATATATCTTTGAAGAAGAAACAAATCTGGGTTAATGTATGATTGAAATTATTGGAAAAATTCAACATAAAGATTTAGGAATTAGATCATGCATCAAAACATGGTAGTTATGTGATTTCAAACCCTTTTACTTTAAATCACTCATTAAATCAATGATCTTGATATTTGATGATTATCCCCTTGGAACCTCTACATCATTCAAGATGGTGAACAACTGATATATCACCTGCATGGAATGAGTTTAAGCCACATGTGGAAGAAATTTATGTTTTTCACCCTATAGTGGGGCTAACTCTTCTCGTATTTCCGTGTCAACCATTTCTATCCTAGCCTTAATTTCATCCTTTTTTAGTGAATTTAGTAATGTGTCGATGACACTATGAGAAACACTTTTTTTAACATGCATAACATCAATAAATTTTTTACATATAGACAATTATAGTATAGTAATTCAAAAAAAATGTGGTCACATTTTTAAATTGGTTTTCAAAAAGGTTTTTCAAAATTGGTTTACCAAATGTAGTATCCACATATTTTACATTCTCAAACAATTGATCACCTAATAGTGGAGATGATGTTGAATGGTATTCTAAAATTCCATCGAATGATTTTGTCCATGATCATTACTTATGTCATCAGGGTAGTAATTTTCAATGTCCAAGAAACAGAGTTTTCGATAAATGTATCAACCTAATTGACATTGTACATTGTTCAAAAATGGGACACCCCATAGTTACATTAATTCTATATCCTGAAAAAATTCCATAATCAAGAATGTCATTTATCATCTCATAATATAAGGATCTCAATTTGAAATTATCATTTCTATATGAATCATAAAATTTATGACCTGAATCCCACAATAATTTTGAATCATTTATCAGTGGAGCCAAACAAACATCAATATCAAAACCCCGTTGTTTTGGTCTAGATGTAGGAATTGATAACATGATGTATTTTTGTTATGTTCATAACCATGGTTTTAATTTATAATTTACCACTATAACCAGCGATGTATATTGATTTATTCTTTGAAAACCGAAAGGATTCACTCCATCTGTAGATAACACAAGACAAAATATTCTCAACATGTTTCCGTGCTTAGGATACTTTTGATCGATTCTATTCAATTGAGGAACTTTTTTCAGATGACATTGTTACCCATCTTTAATTCTTTTATTCAAAAACCAGTTCATTTTTTCTATAGTATCCCCACTTAAATATAGGCACCTAAAACATTGAATGATTATAATTTACCATAAGACATTAATATGAGTAGATTCATCTTTACTGCATCAATAAGTGAAACGATTTGGGAATTCTGTAAGTGATTTATGTTCCTTGTGTAAGAGTATAGAATCATTAATATAGGAGTGTATTATTTCTAGGATCATATTCATTGAGAATAGAATTTTTTTTCATCATATGTTCGGCTCAGGATCTCATTAGCTTCTGGGATCATGTCATTCATGGGAGAAATTAGTTCTATAAAACTAGAATCACTCCATTTTTCCTACTTTTAAATTATTCAGCTTTAATATGCCTACCAATGATGTATATTTTTTGAAACCAGCATAAATGGAGTCTTTTTAAAATACATTAACTTCTCAATAAATTTTGTGCAATCAAGATGTTCATCTTCAATTTTCCTTGTTATTTCCTCAATACAATCTTCATTATCATACACATTTGTAATCACATCTTCAATATGGTCTTCTTAAATGTAAACACTTTTAGTCTAATTAGATTATCAATAAAACTCTATTCTATGCTAGTGACTACCAAAATTTTATTTTCCCTCATGTTTTTCCAGCATTTATAACATCAATAAATTCCATGATAGATAAAGTGTTCTTCTAACTCCTCTGAACTAATTATCCTTGAATAATAATAGCATAAAAGTAGAAAAATAATTTTATCATTGTCACATGTATGATCTTTGGCTAACATGATGAAATATTTCACACCATCTTCATTCTATTTTGTGAATTGATTAGAATCCATGAATTTATTATTCTTATTCTTCATATCTGATTTAGAAATATTAATATCTAATAATATAAATATACGATTCCATGATATAATGTAATGGTTTTCCTAATTCTTTAAAAATATAATCATAAATTATTATAGAAAAACTATATTTTAAATTTACCTTTAAAAAAATTTATAAAATCACACTTGAAATCCAATTAAAAAAACTATCAGTTTCAAATATTCTTTTCTAATATAACACACGCCTTAGTAAACCAATCAGTTCCAAAAAACCTTTCAGAAAACCAGAATTCAATTTCTTTTTAAAATCAATCAAGGAAACTTGATGACGCAACTATGTTAATCATTTAAAATGAAAGACAGCCCTATATATTTTATAAATTCTCATTTAATTCATCACACATATTGTGATAAAATGAAGGCAACATTAAATATGCTCTGAAAACATTCTCATCTCTTTATGAAATCCAATCAGGTTTGTTGACAAACACATGGCATGCAACCTAAGTCCATTCAATGTGGTTAGATCATTTTAAAGATATTTAAAATCAAAAAATAGTATGTTGAACACAAATAAATTTTCAAAATACATTTCAAAACACTTAAATCATATTAAAATATCCACATAGGTATTTTCACGAAGAAATAAATCTGTTGAGAGGCTCTTTATAAAAGATACACAAAAAACACCTCAATTTATCCCAAATAAATCATTATTGTATGATTCCATATCATTCATCCAAATGTTTGTGTAATAATAATAATAATTTCCATAATAACATCATATCATTGTCCCCATAATTGTATATCCCTTATCCATTCTTCCATTGTCTAGTTATATCAGTTATCATTCACCACAACACCAGTGTCCTAATAGATATGTTTCATAGTCACTGACCACACTCACAATCATGAAACACTCATGTTCAAGTTTACTAAAAACACTAAATTATCCCAATTATCCTTAGATCACACAAAATCATTAGGTTCTTTACATTATAAATACCCCTAACAAAATAAATAATCATGAAACCATTACCGAATCAAAAAATACTCATGTTGCATTCTTTTCAAAAAAAGAATTTCCATTTGTCACTCATCACTCGAAGAAACTATGTTTTTTCCTATAATTTTAAGTGCATCATTTGTCAAATCAAAATAAGAAAATAAATATGTTACTAAACCAATATATTATATGATTTTCCATATTTGTTTTCAAAATATTCAAATAGAATTTATAAATTACATTTCAAAGACTAATCATTCCAAAATACATAACTGAAATCATATGAATAACAATTTGAATCATAGTGATGTGAGTATCATTATCTCTCTCAAAAAAGTTATTACCTCTCTAAAACACATTCATGTACAGTTCAATGATCTATATATTTTTCCACTATGGATCTAAGATCATTAATCGAGAATATCAACCCCTATAAAGATAAAAATTGTATCACAAGGGTAGTGTTTCCTTGATTTTCATGTGACGGTCGTGGAACGTGAGTACTATTGTAGAGGACCACCGCTGAAGTGGTGGAGTTCCTCTCAATAAAGGAAAATATATTTTGATTTTTTTACATAATTCAATGAGGATGATCACCGTGAAATTTAATATATTGTAATAAAAAAAATAAATGATAAATTTGATATCTTGTGGTGGGTATGATGTAACGCCCCGACCCAAGCTACCCAGAGTCGGTGCATTACTTCGTAACATTGGCGTGATCACAAGAAAGATCAAATCTCAAAAGACCGATTGGTTTAGTAGCCTTGGAAACACTAGATATATTCATAAGTTTTACATTACATCATAAAATGAAAAACTACTACAATAACATAATGTCTCCATAATCCACACTCATATCCCCACATAATATCCCTGCAGGTCATTCATAATTTACTTCTTCACTTCCTGGGAAAAATAAAACATAGAAAAGGGGTGATCTCAAATGCCCAGTAAGGATAACAATATAGCGGAAACTTTCATAAATAAGAATAAACATTTAAGGCAATGCATTACTAAAACAAAAGCCTTTTAAACTTGAACTTCAACATAGTATGGAAAAAGTAAAATGAAATAATGCCATTTACTTATTCACATGGATATTCTACTAATCGAATAATCACATGCAAAAATCAATAACCACTTTCATAATGTTGGAATGCATAATGCTAAACTTTAATTACTTTTCAAGGCCTCGTCCCAAGACCTTGGGGCTAACTGTAACCGGAACCCAACCCTGAGTGCCTCTAATAACCGGACACCAACCCGGAGTGCCTCTAATAACCGGACACCAACCCGGAGTGCCTCTAATAACCGGACACCAACCCGGAGGGCTTACTTTTACCAGTCCCTAACCTGGAGGGCTTACTTTTACCAGTCCCCAACCTGGAGGGCTTACTTTTACCAGTCCCCAACCTGGAGGGCTTACTTTAACCAGTCCCCAACCTGGAACATACTTGTCCAACACATTCATATGAAGTAAAGATTGAAATATAACATAAACATTCTTATTGGAACTAGCATACGAAATGTCAATACATTCACCATAAACTATGAATGGTATAAAAATAGAACATCCACATTCAAAATATCACAAAACCTTCAAAACAATATAGAAGTTTTGTATCATAATAAATCAACTTCAAATAATCTTAAAAACCATCAAAGGATGTTGACATAGATGAAATCAAAAAAAATTTAAAGAAAGACCTCCTTTTATTTTGAAATCATTTAAGATCCATATAAAATCAAAAATTTTCTTTGAAAATAATCTTATAAGCTTTTAAGGGAAGCTTTGATGATTTTATAACGGCGGAAAATAACCGCACCCGCCATATAAGTTAAAAAAAATTCTTATCTTAATTCTGTCGAAAAGGTTAAAAAGCACCTTGTTTGGAAAACGACGGAAAGATTCCCTTATAAACCTCTTATAAAAAGTCAAACAAGGTTATAAATGACTTTAACCCATATTCTTTTAAATATTAAAATTTTTTTGAAATACATTTTGAAGAAACATGGATGTGGATGATAACGAGATCCCAGTAGATTATTACGTATAAACAACCTCAGATAATGAAGAGATTGTGAAATAACCCTTACCAGTTTGGTAACTTATGAAACATACAACCCATGAAAGAGGTATCATACAATGAATATGTAAGTACACATAAATTAGAGTGTATTACACAAAGAGTATAATTATGGGCAGTACATACACCACACAAAAGGTAATGGTGGCAATATGGCATGAATCTCATGAGAATAAGGAGTGAGATGAAAACCCCTTACCACGTTAATCAACTGAGTCGTATGGCCAAAAGTTAATAACCACCAAATGATTTACAGAATAACATGAATATAAATAGAATCATGATAATATATATCAAATGGCAGTACACAATACACCACTTTCAATAATTTAGTGGCGAACAATGGAAATCTCACGGAATTGAAAGTGAGATAAGAAAATCCCTTACCTTGTACTTTTCCTTGGTTGGGGTAGGTTAACCTCCTGTATAATGGTGAAATAGTTGTTATTAAATTATACAGGAATCATATATATTAATATGATATCATATATGATCTTTTAACATTGATTTGTTAATAATATCTTACAATTATCGTTGTTTCAGGAGTTAACTTACTCATTTTCTTTTATATGTTTTGTTACATAAGCCATGTTTGTTGTATCATATTCATATCCAGAATGATATCCAGTCCTTAAACATCATTTTTAAATCATCAAATGATAATTATACTTGAATGGATACGATGGAGAATGAATCTCATCGCGTTCGTGGAGACGGTAGTCCGTACGTACGCACGAGCGACAATATCATTCTTTTGATATTAAAATAATATATAAATGGATGGTATATCATATATACAGAATAATTAAAATGTTATATTTATTATTTACATGAGTTACACATCATTATTATACCCATCCAAATAATATTATATTGAATAACAATTACACCACGACGTGGAGACGGTAAGCCGTACGTACGAACGTATGGTGACATGTTATTCAAAGGGTGGATAGAATACTGAATATGATTGTACCATATTTATAATAACATCACAGTATATGTGAGATACTGGAGTTATTATTTTAGAATGGTAAGAACAAAGGAAGAAGAAGTGGAAGAAGAAATGAACTTGGAGAAGGGTGGTGAAATCATTACCTCTTCTTCGGGTTCTTCCTTTTGATTTGATCAAAAGGGCTCCTTAGGTTGGATTTCTGATCAAACTAAGGCATCTAGGTTGTAGTGAGGGATGTTGGGAGAGTATTTGGGCAGAGTTTGGACGAACCAAAAGGCTTTTAAGGTGTGAAGAAATGAGAAGGAGGAGTTCCCTTTTATAAGAGGGGTGAGGGGCACCTTTGGAAAAGCTAGAAATATTAATTTATAATAAATTCATATTCGGTTTATAATGGCTCGAAAGTTGATTATTCAAAGGTTAAGGTGGGGATAGGTCGAAAACCACTCAACCAATAGAATTTAGATAGGTTTGGGTACTTATATTAACCTTATCTTTAAGTATTAACTCTATGTTAATTAGTTTCACTTTTACAATGTCTCTTTGTATTTTTATATAATATGGTTAATAAACTTACTATATACATCCAAGAGACCCCCAAGTGGTACATTAATGATGAACCTATCATGATATAAGTCTCTTGTCCGAACCTTAGATTTTTAGGAATTTAATATCAATTAATAATATAATATTTGTTTTAAGAACTCTTTTATGTCAATTTTGACACTATTCAATAGTTGATTTTTGTGAAACTCATAACAGATTTATTACTTCGAAAAAAGTCAATTAAATCAATCCTAATATATCATAGTATCCTAGAAAATTAGTTTAATTCATTAAAAGTTTCATATTATATTTATTTGGGTATTTATAATATCAATTATTTTAATTTTTCACTATTATAGTAATTACTGCATCATCATTGTGTCATAAATAAAATAAATTATTTAATGTCTAAAAATTATAAATAAAATATTATTATGTAGGAAATCTTTTTAGATTTCTAATGAATATTTATAATCTAAAATCCAACTTATATAACCCTATGTAACAATTGTTTTGCTAAAAGATATATGCTTGTGTCATTTTTGTATTCATTTTGACTTAATTAAAATAAAGTGTCATTATCACTTACAAGTGGATCCATGGGGTCCCAAAATCGACTCAAAGATGCCCATGGTCGACCATGTAACAACCAATAGGGTTAAGACACGTTTTAGGGTAATTTAGTATTATTATAATATTATTTTTTTAACCCTTATTTACCGGATTTACCCTTAACCATGGTAAATAAAATATTTACCGCAGTAATTATTCAAAATGTCTAAAAATAAAAGTTACCTATTTACACAATTTGAACATCCTGATTCCAAATATGGAATCCATTTTCCTAAATTCTAAACACAGAAGTGGCAGAAATTAATTTAAAATTAATTCCCGCTGTCAAAACAAAAAGCGTGTTTTTAAGAGATAATAACTATCAAAAGATTGACACTTGTTTATGTTCGGTTTAATTGTAAAATTATGTCCAATGACCAAAATTATATTAAATGGTAAAAAGATATTCTAAATATACTTTAAAACCACTAAAATTCATAATTTATCACTATTAATTATTTTGATTAAAAAAGTTGTTTTTAATTAAAATTTAGTAATTTTCACTATTCATCAAAATATGAAAGTTATCCGAAATGTACCAAAATTTCACCTTAGGCTAAATTCGATATTCCGAATCCAAAGATGAAGTCCATTTTAAAATATAAAATATATATAATTTTAAAAAGTAGGTATTACTATTCATAACGGCTAGTTTGATTGGTTGTAGTGTGTGTTAAAACTCAAGGTTGCGTACAACACACGCAACTGTATTATTCAAAGAAAGTGTACCGTGGAAGCTTGGGATGTTTCATTTTAAATTTTTGATGTCCCCATTTTGTCAAAAAGTTTAAAATATTTTATTTAAAAAGGGTTCACTATTAAATGTTGATAAAAGTGCAATACTGAAAATGAATTTGTTCTTGCATTATATCTAAGAAACTCATAATATGGATTCTAAAATTATAAGGATTATATAAAGTTTAAAATTTAGATAATACTATTCATAACCTCTTTTGAATGGCTTTTTTTGTAAGTCATGGTGTGATTGAACTCAGTTTTGCGTGTAGTGCAAGTTATTGAATTATTTTGAAGAAATAACACACTATGAAATCTTGGGGTGTTACATTCTCCCCTCCTTCAATAAATTGCGTCCTCGCAATTTGAAATTGTTCTTCGAAAATAAAAGGTTGAAAATAGAAAATATATTTGTGGGAAAACCCACATCAGAAATTGGGTTACTAAAATTTAGTCTTAATATGAGGAAAAGAGAAATGAAAGGGTCACCACCAAATTATGATCTTGATCAGGAGAACATTGGTGGCAATTAGAGACATATAATTGGAGGAAAAACGTAAATATTTATAGGTAGTGATTGAGGTCATAAATCACAAAAAGTATAAAATTGAGGTCCTTAAACTCATCAATCTATGATGATTTGAAGTACCATCGGTTCAACAAAATATAGGGTATTGGGATAACACATTTTTGACGTTTCAAAATATCTTAGTTGAAATCCCACATCGAAAAATGAATTAATGAGGCCTCTATTTAAAATAAAGAGTGGAAAGTATGAAGATTACCGAAAATAACACATACTAGGGTTCCATGTAGGAAAATATGGATATGGAGGAGAAATCTAACCATCAATTATCTGATGGAGAGTGGTAGAGAACATGGCTATGAAAAGGCCAACAATTCCAAAGCCATAAATTAGTGATGATTTAAGGTACCATCTAGGGAAACATTTTTGTTCTAAGTTCCTTTTATTAATGTTGAGGAATTTATTTATGAGATTGGCTAAGATCATAAGGAGATATACTTACTTTATAATCAGAGTTTTATCCATTATTAAGTTTCTACCACAAACTCATCTTTCACTCTAAAAGATAATAGAATGTAATTTTTTATTTATTTATACTATTCGTACAGGGTTCCAAAATAAATGAATTTATAATTCATCTACCAGATCTTTAAAAAACAACATTATTTAATCCAGGACATCTCATGGGCCAGTGGTAGGTGATACACTCTTGTCGCCCTTCAGTTGCGGGTTCAAGTCTCGCAGCCTTGCCGGACGCGACGGGTTGCCGCCCGACCTCCGGGTTGTCCTTTTATGGCAATCCAAAATAATCCAACCTAGAACTATCCAAAATACTTCTGTCTAAACTCACAGTCCAACATTTATAAGGAAGGTAAACATAATATAGATCCTTTTTACCCCGTAATAGAATATGAATACCTTCATCATGTATTACCATATTCCTTATTGATTACATTCATGCTCCCTTATTCCATATAGAATGCTGGATATACTTCATTAATCCAAAAATGTTTTAAACCCCAACAATGATGGAATATACAAATCATTAATCAGTTCCAAGGTAGTCAAGAATATCCAATATAATTTATCCAAAACAATCACATATTATTCCAAAATCACTACCTCAGTATCAGAACTATATTATGATTTATCATTCTCTCAACCATATATTTTCCAAAAATTTATCCTGCTATTGAGTCACTTTTCTTTGTTCCACACAATCTCAAGTCCTTAATGAAATAGTACTGCAGTACAATACTTATATACTCCATAATTATTATAACAAGTACATTGTTGATACAATACTCAATTGACATAATCAACATAAGAAATCTAATCATTCCTCTTCATCTGTGGTAGTATCATAACTTGATTATTATCCAATAACATCATTTGCGGCATAGTCTGATGACTGGGACATAGGTTCGCGTAGTGTCCAAACTCCTTGCAAATGAAGCATTGTACATTTGAAACCATTTTATTACCCTTGCAGTCATGTACTTTGTGCCCTTTTCCTTCACACTTATAACAAACTCCCATTCCTTTCAGGAAAGTTCCATGGTGTTTCTTTCCACAATTACCACATATGGGAAAATTCTTCTTTTCCCTCTTCCCTTTATCCATCTTTTTCTCTTCTATCCTTTTCTTCTCTTGCTTCCCTTCAAAGCCATAGGACTCAGTAAACTCTTTACTTATCTTATCAATACATGATATTATTTCTTCATATGATGATAATACATGGGAGACTATTTCTCTTATAAATTCTAGCTTAAGACCATGAAAGATATGATCCTTCCTTCTCTTTGGATCATGTGCATTTCTGGAGTTCTCATTCCTTCTACTGGGCGCCATTTCTAAACAATGGCATAAACTAGATCAGTTTATGAATCAAAATACATAATCCCATACTTATAAAACACTTAACATAAATTGAACTATTTATGGATATAATCCATAATCATAAGAATGTTTTCTTTGAGGAAGTATATACTCATAATCCCTTCAAAATGATTTGTAAAGAAAATGACAGTTATCCTAAGCATATCCCCCGGGAGTGTCGTAACCAAGAGTGCAGCAAGGCCCGTTCTCGTGCACCAGTTCCCGTTCGAGTCTAGCTCAAAGCAGTGTTTTCGTGTTTTACCCCTAGGTACATCTGTGCCAGAGCCGCCTTTACCTGCTCGTATCCAGAAAGGGATGTATTGCTCGGAAAACTCACAAAATCTCTACAATACCAAAATTCTAGGAAGTTCTTCTATACTAATCCTCAAAGTTCATCTTAGGTCTACGTGCTCTAATCAGAGTTTATCTAAATCTAGCTTCCAAGGTTTGTACTAAACTTCCTCTGATACCAACTGTAACGCCCCGACCCCAGCTACCCAGAGTCGGTGCATTACTTCGTAACATTGGCGTGATCACAAGAAAGATCAAATCTCGAAAGACCGATTGGTTTAGTAGCCTTGGAAACACTAGATATATTCATAAGTTTTACATTACATCATAAAATAAAAAACTACTACAATAACATAATGTCTCCATAATCCACACTCATATCCCCACATAATATCCCTGCAGGTCATTCATAATTTACTTCTTCACTTCCTGGGAAAAATAAAACATAGAAAAGGGGTGAGCTCAAATGCCCAGTAAGGATAACAATATAGCGGAAACTTTCATAAATAATAATAACATTTAAGGCAATGCATTACTAAAACAAAAGCCTTTTAAACTTGAACTTCAACATAGTATGGCAAAAGTAAAATGAAATAATGCCATTTACTTATTCACATGGATATTCTACTAATCGAATAATCACATGCAAAAATCAATAACCACTTTCATAATGTTGGAATGCATAATGCTAAACTTTAATTACTTTTCAAGGCCTCGTCCCAAGACCTTGGGGCTAACTGTAACCGGAACCCAACCCGGAGTGCCTCTAATAACCGTACACCAACCCGGAGTGCATCTAATAACCGGACACCAACCCGGAGTGCCTCTAATAACCGGACACCAACCCGGAGGGCTTACTTTTACCAGTCCCTAACCTGGAGGGCTTACTTTTACCAGTCCCCAACCTGGAGGGCTTACTTTTACCAGTCCCCAACCTGGAGGGCTTACTTTAACCAGTCCCCAACCTGGAACATACTTGTCCAACACATTCATATGAAGTAAAGATTGAAATATAACATAAACATTCTTATTGGAACTAGCATACGAAATGTCAATACTTTCACCATAAACTATGAATGGTATAAAAATAGCACATCCACATTCAAACATATCACAAAACCTTCAAAACAATATAGAAGTTTTGTATCATAATAAATCAACTTCAAATAATCTTAAAACCCATCAAAGGATGTTGACATAGATGAAATCAAAAATATTTTAAAGAAAGATCTCCTTTTATTTTGAAATCATTTAAGATCCATATAAAATCAAACATTTTCTTTGAAAATAATCTTATAAGCTTTTAAGGGAAGCTTTTATGATTTTATAACAGCGGAAAATAACCGCACCCGCCATATAAGTTAAAAAAACATTCTTATCTTAATTCTGTCGAAAAGGTTAAAAAGCACCTTGTTTGGAAAACGACGGAAAGATTCCCTTATAAACCTCTTATAAAAAGTCAAACAAGGGTATAAATGACTATAACCCATATTCTTTTAAATATTAAAAATTTTTTGAAATACATTTTGAAGAAACATGGATGTGGATGATAACGAGATCCCAGTAGATTATTACGTATAAACAACCTCAGATAATGAAGAGATTGTGAAATAACCCTTACCAGTTTGGTAACTTATGAAACATACAACCCATGAAAGAGGTATAATACAATGAATATGTAAGTACACATAAATTAGAGTGTATTACACAAAGAGTATAATTATGGGCAGTACATACACCACACAAAAGGTAATGGTGGCAATATGGCATGAATCTCATGAGAATAAGGAGTGAGATGAAAACACCTTACCACGTTAATCAACTGAGTCGTATGGCCAAAAGTTAATAACCACCAAATGATTTACAGAATAACATGAATATAAATAGAATCATGATAATATATATCAAATGGCAGTACACAATACACCACTTTCAATAATTTAGTGGCGAACAATGGAAATCTCACGGAATTGAAAGTGAGATAAGAAAATCCCTTACCTTGTACTTTTCCTTGGTTGGGGTAGGTTAACCTCTTGTATAATGGTTAAATAGTTGTTATTAAATTATACAAGAATCATATATATTAATATGATATCATATATGATCTTTTAACATTGATTAGTTAATAATATCTTAGAATTATCGTTGTTTCGGGAGTTAACTTACTCATTTTCTTTTATATGTTTTGTTACATAAGCCATGGTTGTTGTATCTTATTCATATCCAGAATGATATCCAGTCCTTAAAAATCATTTTTAAATCATCAAATGATAATTATACTTGAATGGATACGATGGAGAATGAATCTCATCGCGTTCGTGGAGACGGTAGTCCGTACGTACGCACGAGCGACAATATCATTCTTTTGATATTAAAATAATATATAAATGGATGGTATATCATATATAAAGAATAATTAACATGTTATATTTATTATTTACATGAGTTACACATCATTATTATACCCATCCAAATAATATTATATTGAATAACAATTACACCACGACGTGGAGACGCTAAGCCGTACGTACGCACGTATGGTGACATGTTATTCAAAGGGTGGATAGAATACTGAATATGATTGTGTTGGTCGGAGTGGTTTACTCAAGAGGGGGGTGAATTGAGTACCAATTAAAATTTCTATATTTAAAAGCAGTGTCTTAAAGACCCCCAAATAAAATAATAAATTAAACTGTAGTGAATTTATATTAATGTAGAGATTCTGTTAGGTTCTCAAGGGATTGATTAATTCCCAGTTAATCAACACAGGAGTGTGTGATTATCTTTTGAAACTAACTTACTAATCTACACTTAACATAAACACTTGCTAATTTAATTATCAAAGTAACTTTAAAAACAGTATTGGTTTTATAGTGATTAGCAGCGGAATAAAACTTTGAAATAGATGGCACAACAATGTAACCAAGAGGTTCAGTCTCAAGCCGAGACTTAGTCCTCTCAAAAGTTTATATAAAAATGATCCACACCCTGGATCGGGGTTCAACAGTTTACAACTGTCCAGGTCCAAGACCTCTACCACTGTTCTTCGTGGGAAACGGTACAACAGCAACCAGCTGTCCAGGTCACACACGACCTCTACCACAGTTCTTCGTGGGAAAGAATGAATGAAAGAGTTTTGTAAGGATTTACAGATCCTTCAGTTTGAGTACAGGAGACAGTGTATGTGTTAGATATAGCAGATAACACACACTGCTCGAAATGAATGGTAATAAATCACAGAACAAGAGATGTAGAGTTTAGAGATGGTTCTGGTGATTTCAGTATAGCTCTGGACTCCTTTGGATTCGATTAGCAGTGAGTCTGAGTCCTCTTCTTGTTTCTGTTGAGAAACAGAGTGTCGTATGCTCCAGGTTCACAGGTGGTGAGAATGTAGTCGATGAAGTTCTTCTTGTAAGCACAGAACACTCCTCGAGTATGCTTGATTGTCTATGAACTTCTCTGTGTTCTTCTCTTGCTTTGTGTCGTTTTTTGTATATTGGATGCACCGCACTTTTCTTTTTCTTCGCACATTTGCGTTCGCATTCGCATTCTCTGGTATGTAGTCTTCTCGTATTTATCTCCCATCAGGGGACAGAAAAGATTTCTTTTCAGCAGGTACGAGGTACGGGTTCCTGACATCCGACAACCTTTATCAGATATTTGACAATTCATTAAAATGTACGATATGACCGTTAGATAGAATAAATATAGGAAATAAAGAAATTCAAACAGTGAGTTGAGTGATCGGTAGGTAAACAGCATCGGTAGCTTGAACATCGGTAGCTTGAACATCGGTAGCTTGATGTCATTAGTTTCTTTGACTCTATCGGTGGCTCTATGCGTCGGTTGGTACATGCATCGGTCGCTCCATGCGTCGGTAGGTACATGCGTGTATCAATGACTGTTTATCGGTAGCTCCATGCGTCGGTAGCTTCATGCATCGGTAGCTCCATGTATCGGTGGCTGTGAGTCTATCGGTAGCTTCGTCCATCAGTGACTTATTCCATCGATAGCTATTTATACTTACACCGGTAGCTCTACGTTTGTATCGGTAGCTGTATTTATAAGTACATCGGTAACTCTGTGTTAAGTCTATCGGTAGCTGTCTGTCGGTAGACTAAGTCTATCGGTAGACTGGTTACCGGTAGCTCTTTATCAGTAGCTATAGGCAGATTACTTATCTGTTTTAGGCAGAACACATCCGATTGTGTTAGAATCAATTTATAACTTGTATGAACATGGCTATTTATACTTACACCGGTAGCTCTACGTTTGTATCGGTAGCTGTATTTATAAGTACATCAGTAACTCTGTGTTAAGTCTATCGGTAGCTCTCTGTCGGTAGACTAAGTCTATCGGTAGACTGGTTACCGGTAGCTCTTTATCAGTAGCTATAGGCAGATTACTTATCTGTTTTAGGCAGAACACATCCGATTGTGTTAGAATCAATTTATAACTTGTATGAACATGGATAAATGATGATTAACATATTCCAAAGACTATTTAAAAAAGATGTTATTGGTTTGATCACAGATTGGAAAGAATTAAAGTATAGATCAACAATACTTAACAATATCATAGAGGATGAAGACATAATTGGGATTTTCAACACAAATAAATACATGATTGAGATTATCAAAACAGGTGAGGTCAACAATCTCCCCCTTTTTGATAATCACAATTTATGATATGGGCATTTAACATGGTGAAAATATAAGAGTAAAGAGTATAGTATTGAATTCAATTTTCTCAGAGAAAACAGCATCAGAGATAATAGAAATAGTATGATATAGACATAAGTTATCAGAGGTAAAAATAATAAGGTACTATATAGACATAAGGTATCAGAGATAAAAGTGGAAACAAAACAAAGGATAATGTGTTTCCCTTTAAGCCTTATTTTTCTTCATTGAAAATGTTTCTCATTTTGTTCTCCTCCTTATTCTCGCATAAAAAGTTTCTCCCCCTCTCTTATTGTTCTCCCCCTTTGTGATAATCAAAAAGTGGGAAAGCATATATATATATATATATAGAGGAGAGAAATAAAACAAAGTGAAGTAAAAATTGTTCCGTATTAGAGTAATCAAAAAGTACAACAAAAACAGATTACAAAGGAATTTCTATCAAAAAGCCTAGCCACTGGTTCAATCCGCATCTGCAATGTGAGATTTGCCTTTGGGATCAGAAGGATGCTCGGGTGGTGAGGATTCAGATGAAGGTTTGGGAATGCCAGAAAAGATCAAAGGAGGCTGGGCCACTGACACAGAGTCAGGCTTGTAAGTTGAAGATTTTTGGGTAATCATTGGTTTGAGGCTTTGAATGGCTTGAACAGGAGTCAGTTGGACTGAGGAAGCAGCTGAGGCAGAAGCAGGCAAAGCAGGAGGGATGATGACTGGTCTAGCATCAACATGCAAGAAGGGCAGCAGCAGATTTCTAAAATCCATAATAATTCCTCCTCCTCTTTCCATAGCAGAGAGGAAATCATCTTTGTTCTCCATGAATTTCTCTAAGGCAGGAGTCAGTTCTCTCAGCTTGCTCACTTGTTCTTTGAAAGCTTGAGTGACTGGAGGGAGCTTCATGTGTTCCAACATTAGCTTGAAGTGGTGTTCGAGTTGATGCTTGGTGAAAATTTTGGAGAAGTAGTAGTCCACTTTGCTTTTTATGGCTTCTTGAGAGGCAGAGGCTTCTCTCATAAAATCTTGAACTATCTTCATGATTTCTCTGGCAGAATCCCTTGTAGAAAGCACCACTCGGCTTAACTCTGATGAGTCCCCAGAGCCACTGGTAGGAATAGAACCAATCTCCTCCTTCAATATTGCTCGAACTGAGTTCATATCAACTGATGGTTTGGATGTGAGAGGGCCAAGAGAGAAGGAAACAGTTTCTTTAAAACTCTTTGACAAACCACTGATTAGGCTTTGAACTTGAGAGTCTTGTAATTGAACATGATCCTTCACTGAGGTTTTGAAACTTTCAAACACTGAGACAAACTGGCTAACTACACTCTTCACATAGGCTAGATCCTTGTCAGCTTGAGACTTAGAGCTCATATAGGAATCCAAAGCAACCACTGATGTCTTGAGAGCTTCCAGATCAGCTTCGATTCTTGAAGACTGAGTCTGGCATTCTTTCACTTCTTCCATAAGCTCAGACATAAAGGAAGATAAATTACAAGCCAGAGATAGCTCGAAGGATCTCTCTAGCACTTTCATTTCTTCATAAAAGCTTTCCTTCATCTCAGCAACTGAAGCACTGAATGATTCTTTTATCTCATCCTTCATGGATTCAAGATCTGATTTGGAGACAAAATCACTTGAGACAACTGCAGCAGATCCCCTTGCTGAGGCCAAATTAACTACAGAAGTAGTCATTATTGAATTAATTAAGGATGCAAGAGAGGTTTCCATTAGCTTCACTTCTTCAACAAAACTGGATTTGAGGTCCTCTTTCAGCTTAGTCAAATCATGAAATCTGACCACATCGTCTGGCAACAACTCAGAAGCAAGATCATAATTGGTCTTTGGTCTATCCACAGACATCTCATTGTCAGAATCTGGATAATCTAATCCACAGACTATAAACCCTGGGTCTTCTACCCAGTCTCCAATCTCAACAGCTACTGTTACATTCCCAAGCACAGACTGATGCTCCCCCTCAATGGGTGCATTCTCATGTATCACAACAGCCTTTTCTGCTGGCCGTTCTTCATCAGAATCTTCTACCACAAGTTCTACAGGTGTAGCATTTAGAAGATCTTCTGATACAGGTACAACTTCTTCTCTATCTGTTTCTTCTTCAGCAGCAGGTATAGCTGAGTTTCCAATTAAGGGACTCATACTTAACCTACCAGAAGCAGGCGATTCAACTGCATTCTCCTTTTCCTCTTCTTCTTGGTGAGGTACAGACTGGTCTTCCTCATAAGTAGGCAAAACTTCCTCTACTTTTCCTTTCCTAGAATAAACCAGTTCTGCAACAGGACTTGGGGGCAAGTCTGGATCTCCTCCAACATCCATAGGAGTTTCTTCTTCTTCTTCTTCTTCTGTCTCATCACTATAAGCAGGTTCCTCTTCATCAGGTCTTAGACTCGGATCTCTCATATCCTTTGGTCTTGAGGGATAATCCACAGGATTAAACCTATCATAGATTTTCTGATCATCACTGACCCATTCTCCCTTCCATGGGTTCCAGTTAATTTTCATATACTTGCAAACAGTCGAGGTGATGCAGAAATTGTTCTTGACTACAACTGTCTCATCCTGAGACTCAGCTATTTCTTTCACTTTTATCATCACTGAAATCAGCTTGGCAAAGAACAAGGCATTGGTCTTTGACTTTGGTCTAATCATGTCTTCCATTTGAAGCATCAACAATCTGCACAGATTGACTTTTACACCATGTCTTAGCAAATGAAGAAGATAGATATCTTGATATCTCAGATTTGCAAAATCTCCTCTCCTCGGTATCAACACATGCTGAACAAATTTGAAAAGAAGTCGATTCTCTCCATCCATTTCAGCAGCTACCACTTGCCTTTGATTTCCATTCCCAGTCAGCTCCTGTAAGGCGGTCTCATAATCAAAAATGTCACTACTAGGTGGCATTGCTCTTGATACATACCCAGAGACACCTTCATGTGGTACTTTTAAACTCTCAGCCCACTCTACTGAAGAGAAAGACATCTCTTTTCCATTTACAAAAGAGCTTACCCGATTCTCATTCTCAGACTTCTCAAAGGTTACAAACTCATAGAACTGCTTTACCAATTTCGGGTAGTATGGGCCATTGTTATTCGAGAAACAATCCACCCATTTCTGGTCTTCCAGAATCTCGAGCACTAAGGATTTGCTAGGCAGTAGCCATTCCACGCACAGTTCCTTCTCGATTACTATATCTCTATTCTGCAAGTGAGGATTCACTGGTCGCCTTCCCGATCTAGTTTTGACTTCACTAACACTGGCTTTATGCTGTGTCTTCTGCTTCTTGGCATTTGGTTCTGCACTTTCATCTCTGACGATAGGAAGCTTGGTTTTTGCCATCGCGGGTTTAGGGTTCTTGGTCGATTTGGATGCTAAGGTTCGAAGGTGAGAGATTTTGAGCTCGGTGAGGTAAGAAGTGGCTTAGACTTAGTTTTATCATTTAGGAATTCCAAATAAACGATTAAAATAGAGTAATAAAATAAAATAAAACGATTCGTATTCTTGGCGGCAGACAGAAGCTTTAAACTTTGCATCGGTGTGAGTTAATCATCGGTGAGAAAAACAAATCGGCGAGTGTTGTACACCGGTGAGAATTTCTACATCGGTGAGAAACTTACATCGGTGAGAATTTTCACATCAGTGAGAATTTCACATCAGTGAGGATTTTCACATCAGTGAGAATTTTCACATCGGTGAGAATTTTACATCAGTGAGAATTTTCACACCGGTTGTGATTAAACATTCCCAGTTCATGTCTTATGAAACTTAGCCTATCCGAACTTAAAGGTTTAGTGAAAATATCAGCCAATTGATGTTCACTGCGAATAAATTCAAGAGAAATATCACCTTTTTGGTAGTGATCTCTTAGGAAATGGTGTCTTACATCTATGTGTTTGGTTCTAGAGTGAGATATAGGATTATTAGAGATGTTTATTGCACTGGTGTTATCACAGTTGATTGAAACATGTTTAAAAACATATCCATAGTCCAAAAGAGTGTGTTTCATCCACAGAATTTGTGCACAGCAACTACCAGCAGCTATATATTCTGCTTCAGCAGTAGATAATGCAACCGAGTTCTGTTTCTTACTACACCAAGAGACTAAGGATTTTCCAAGCAAATGACATGTTCCTGATGTGCTTTTTCTATCTAGCTTACAACCAGCAAAGTCAGCATCTGAATAACTTATTAACTCAAAGGATTGTCCTTTTGGGTAAAACAAACCTAAGTTAACCGTGTGTTTGAGATATTTAAAAATTCTTTTAACAGCAAGCAAGTGAGATTCTTTTGGGTTAGCTTGAAATCTAGCACACATACACACACTAAACATAATATCAGGTCGACTAGCAGTAAGATAAAGTAAACTACCAATCATACCTCTGTAATTTGTTTGATCAACTGGTTTCCCAGTTTCATCTGCATCCAATTTACAGGTAGTACTCATAGGAGTTTCACTTTCCTTGATACTATCCAGACCAAAACGTTTTAAAAGATCCTTTGTATATTTACTTTGATTCAAAATAATACCATTTTCATTTTGAAATACTTGAAATCCAAGAAAGTACTTAAGCTCTCCCATTAAGCTCATTTCAAATTCATTTTGCATACTTTTTGAAAAATCAGTACATAAAGAGTGTTTAGAAGATCCAAAAATAATATCATCAACATATATTTGTACAACTAAAACATCTTTAGAAATTCTTTTAATGAAAAGAGTTGGATCAGCAATCCCTTTAGTAAAACCTTTTGAAATAAGGAAATTGCTAAGTCTATCATACCAAGCTCTTGGTGCTTGTTTTAAACCATACAAAGCTTTAGAAAGTTTAAAAACTTCATTTGGAAAATGGGGGTTAGCAAATCCAGGTGGTTGTTCCACAAAAACATCTTCAATTATAAAACCATTTAGAAATGCACTTTTTACATCCATTTGATATAACTTGAAATCCAGATGTGCAGCATATGCAAGTAAGATCCTAATGGCTTCTAGTCTAGCTACAGGTGCAAAAGTTTCCTCATAGTCTATGCCTTCTTCTTGACTATATCCTTGTGCAACTAGTCTAGCTTTATTTCTAACTATATTTCCAGATTCATCTACTTTATTTCTAAAAACCCATTTTGTGCCTATTGTCAAAGTGTCCTTGGGTCTGTCAACTAATTCCCAGACTTTGTTTCTTTCAAACTGATTTAATTCTTCCTGCATAGCTATTACCCAGAATTCATCATTGATAGCATCATTGATATTTTTGGGTTCCAGCTGTGAAAGAGAGGCTTGATGTTCAACCTGGTTTCTTAGAGAAGCTCTAGTTTGTGTTCCTCTATCCAGATTACCAACAACAGCTTCTAAAGGATGATTCTTTAGAATCCTAGTTGATCTAGTAAAGGTTGGACTAGAAATTTCAGGTTCATCTATAGGTTCGGGTTCAACAGAAGCAGATTCTGGAGAAAGTCCAGAACTGGATACTTTTATAACAGGTTCTTTAGATTTATCATTAAGGTCCAGAATAGACAAATCTTCTTCAAGATTTTCAAGAGAGGTTTTAGGCTCATGTGGATCAGTTTCATCAAACTTGATGTGAACAGATTCTTCCACACATTTGGTTTTCTTATTGAATACTCTATAGGCTTTACTTGAAATAGAGTAACCCAGAAAAATTCCTTCATCACTTTTGGAAGCAAACTTATCCAGATTATCTTTAGTATTCAGAATAAATACTTTGCAACCAAAAACTTTAAAGTAATTAACCTTAGGCTTTCTATTGTTCCACAATTCATAAGGGGTTTTCTTAAGAACTGGTCTAATCAAGACTCTATTAATAACATAACAAGCTGTATTTACAGCTTCAGCCCAAAAGTAAATAGGCAGGTCATATTCATTGAGCATGGTTCTAGAAATTTCTTGAAGAGTTCGGTTTCTTCTTTCTACTACACCATTCTGTTGGGGTGTTCTAGGGGCAGAGAAGTTATGAGTATAGCCATTGTGTGAGCAATAAGATTCAAAATCTTGATTTTCAAACTCACGACCATGATCACTTCTCAGGGTCTTAATCTTGAGTCCACTAAGATTTTCTACAGACTTGGAGTATTTGACAAAGTGAGAACAAGCTTCACTTTTGTGAGCTAGAAAATATACCCAAGTATATCTAGAAAAGTCATCTACAAGAACATAAACATAGTGCTTCCCATTTAAACTAGAAACTCTTGATGGTCCAAACAAATCCATGTGAACCAATTCAAGTGGTTGAGAAGTTGAAACTTCTTTCTTTGATTTAAAAGAAACTTTGTGTTGTTTTCCCTTTTGACAGGGGTTACACACTCTATCATTTGGGAATTCTAACTTAGGTAGGTCTCTAACTAGGTTTTTCCTAGAAAGTTTTCTAAGTGAGTGAATGTTGCAATGTCCTAATCTTCTGTGCCATAGCCAAGATTCTTTATGAAAAGCATTCAAACAATTAATATTCTGCTTAGCTAAAGAATTCATATTAACAGCATAAACATTTTCATTTCTTAAGGCAGAAAATACCAAAACATTCTTAGAATCAAAAACTTTGCAAGAATCATTTTCAAATTTAACATGAAAACCATCATCACATAACTGAGAAATACTTAATAAATTGTATTTAAGGCCATCAACAAATAAAACTTTAGAAATCAAAATTGAATCAGTGTTACCAATCTGGCCTAGGCCGATGATTTTCCCTTTTGAGTTATCACCAAAGGTGACAAAGCCTCCATCAACTTTTATTAAACTCTTGAAACAAGAGAAGTCTCCTGACATATGTCTTGAACATCCACTGTCCAAGTACCATGTCTCTTTACAGGAGCTCTTTAAGCAAGTTCCCTACAAAACAGATTTAGATGGGAGATGATTTTGGTACCCAGATCTTCTTGGGTCCAGACAGGTTAGCCAATAACACTTTAGGTACCCATATTTGTCTAATGGGTCTCATATAATTTGTAGAATTGGCATGCTTTGAAAGATAAACTTTATTAGATCCATAGCTATGTATATAACTGGTTGAAGCGTATGAGGTTCCAGAATTACCTTCATTCTGTCCAGATTTAGAAATGAATCTAGTTTTAGCAATTTTCCTTTGTCCAGGTTGGTATCCTATACCAGTAGTGTATTTAGGTGCTACTTGCTTTCCTAGCATCTGTGTTAGAGTATTCTTGCCATTGGTGAACTTCTCTAAGTCTTTTCTAAGTTGCTCATTTGACAGTTTCAGTTCTGTATTTTCTTTTAACAGTTGAGCATTTTTCTCTCTTTCAATAGTAAGTTCGGTTTTAACTGTAGTGGTGAGAGCATGCTGTTTCTTTAATGACTTGTATTTATCCTTAAGTTCATTACATGCCTCTTCCAGCATATCACAGTATTCAAACAGTTCAGATTTAGACATGTTATCACCTTCAGAATCATCTCCAGAATAATATGACTTTGAAGCAGGAGTTTCAGCAGTTACCTCAGAAGTGTTTGCCATAAAGCACATGTTGGCTCGATTCCTTTCAGAGTCTGAAGATTCAGCTTCACTTGTGCTGTCTTCTGAAGCACTCCAAGTAGCCTTCATATCTTTCTTAAACTTATTGTCCTTATATTCATATTTCTTTTTATATTTCATCTTTGGACAGTCGGCTTTAATGTGTCCTTTTCTCTTGCACTCATAGCAGACAACATCATCTGACTTGTCATTCTTCTTCCAGTCCTTTTTCCATTTGCCTTGGTGATCATACTTACCCTTATAATTTGTTTTTCTGAAGAACTTCTTTTTCCTATAAAATTTCTTAAATCTTCTAGCAATGTGAGCCATCTCAGCATCACTGTCAGAATCACTTCCACTGTCTTCACAGCTTGAACTTTCAACTACAGCTTGAAGATTTTCCTTGTCCTTATTCTTTGAGGTTGAGGATTTGAAAGCAACAGACTTTCTTGCAGGTTCATTGTCTTCCTCTTTGTTCACTTTAAGCTCTTCTTCATACATCATCAGCTTGCCAATTAGTTCCTTGACAGGTAGAGCAGCTATGTCACATGATTCTCTGATTGAGACAGATGTGCCTCTCCATCTATCAGGTAGACATCTCAAAATTCTCATAATTTGTTCCTTCGATGAGACATCCTTTCCCAGCGAGATCATTGTATTGAAAATTTCGTTGAACCTGAGATACATGTCAGAAATGGGTTCGTCAGGCTTCATTTTAAAATTATCATACTTGATAGTATAAGTGTTCAATCTCATTTCTTTAACATTAGTTGTTCCTTCATGAGAAACAACTAAGGTATCCCAAATTTCATATGCAGTTTTACATGAAGAAATTCTATTAAACTCTTCATCTCCTAGAGCACAGTATAAGGAATTCATAGCTTTACAGTTGTTATTGTAGGCAGTCTTTGTAGGTTCATCCCAAGTAGATCTAGCAGTAGTAGGAATTTTGTATTCTGATTCAATAGCAGTCCAAATATCAAAACCTATGCTTTCTAGATGGATTTTCATTTTCAGCTTCCACTGAGCATAATTAGTTCCATTGAAGAAAGGTGGCCGGTTAGTAGCAGCACCCTCAAGTCTATTATCCATGATGAGAAAATTTTAAAGAGATAAAAATTTAGAAATAACAGAAATTTTAAGAACTTTAAAATACAACTAAAATCACAGTTCAAAAGCAGAGCACTTTTTAGAAAGTATTTTCTTCCTCTGATACCAAGTGTTGGTCGGAGTGGTTTACTCAAGAGGGGGGTGAATTGAGTACCAATTAAAATTTCTATATTTAAAAGCAGTGTCTTAAAGACCCCCAAATAAAATAATAAATTAAACTGTAGTGAATTTATATTAATGTAGTGATTCTGTTAGGTTCTCAAGGGATTGATTAATTCCCAGTTAATCAACACAGGAGTGTGTGATTATCTTTTGAAACTAACATACTAATCTACACTTAACATAAACACTTGCTAATTTAATTATCAAAGTAACTTTAAAAACAGTATTGGTTTTAAAGTGATTAGCAGCGGAATAAAACTTTGAAATAGATGGCACAACAATGTAACCAAGAGGTTCAGTCTCAAGCCGAGACTTAGTCCTCTCAAAAGTTTATATAAAAATGATCCACACCCTGGATCGGGGTTCAACAGTTTACAACTGTCCAGGTCCAAGACCTCTACCACTGTTCTTCGTGGGAAACGGTACAGCAGCAACCAGCTGTCCAGGTCACACACGACCTCTACCACAGTTCTTCGTGGGAAAGAATGAATGAAAGAGTTTTGTAAGGATTTACAGATCCTTCAGTTTGAGTACAGGAGACAGTGTATGTGTTAGATATAGCAGATAACACACACTGCTCGAAATGAATGGTAATAAATCACAGAACAAGAGATGTAGAGTTTAGAGATGGTTCTGGTGATTTCAGTATAGCTCTGGACTCCTTTGGATTCGATTAGCAATGAGTCTGAGTCCTCTTCTTGTTTCTGTTGAGAAACAGAGTGTCGTATGCTCCAGGTTCACAGGTGGTGAGAATGTAGTCGATGAAGTTCTTCTTGTAAGCACAGAACACTCCTCGAGTATGCTTGATTGTCTATGAACTTCTCTGTGTTCTTCTCTTGCTTTGTGTCGTTTTTGGTATATTGGATGCACCGCACTTTTCTTTTTCTTCGCACGTTTGCGTTCGCATTCGCATTCTCTGGTATGTAGTCTTCTCGTATTTATCTCCCATCAGGGGACAGAAAAGATTTCTTTTCAGCAGGTACGAGGTACGGGTTCCTGACATCCGACAACCTTTATCAGATATTTGACAAATCATTAAAATGTATGATATGACCGTTAGATAGAATAAATATAGGAAATAAAGAAATTCAAACAGTGAGTTGAGTGATCGGTAGGTAAACAGCATCGGTAGCTTGAACATCGGTAGCTTGAACATCGGTAGCTTGATGTCATTAGTTGCTTTGACTCTATCGGTGGCTCTATGCGTCGGTTGGTACATGCATCGGTCGCTCCATGCGTCGGTAGGTACATGCGTGTATCAATGACTGTTTATCGGTAGCTCCATGCGTCGGTAGCTTCATGCATCGGTAGCTCCATGTATCGGTGGCTGTGAGTCTATCGGTAGCTTCGTCCATCAGTGACTTATTCCATCGATAGCTATTTATACTTACACCGGTAGCTCTACGTTTTTATCGGTAGCTGTATTTATAAGTACATCGGTAACTCTGTGTTAAGTCTATCGGTAGCTGTCTGTCGGTAGACTAAGTCTATCGGTAGACTGGTTACCGGTAGCTCTTTATCAGTAGCTATAGGCAGATTACTTATCTGTTTTAGGCAGAACACATCCGATTGTGTTAGAATCAATTTATAACTTGTATGAACATGGCTATTTATACTTACACCGGTAGCTCTACGTTTGTATCGGTAGCTGTATTTATAAGTACATCGGTAACTCTGTGTTAAGTCTATCGGTAGCTGTCTGTCGGTAGACTAAGTCTATCGGTAGACTGGTTACCGGTAGCTCTTTATCAGTAGCTATAGGCAGATTACTTATCTGTTTTAGGCAGAACACATCCGATTGTGTTAGAATCAATTTATAACTTGTATGAACATGGATAAATGATGATTAACATATTCCAAAGACTATTTAAAAAAGATGTTATTGGTTTGATCACAGATTGGAAAGAATTAAAGTATAGATCAACAATACTTAACAATATCATAGAGGATGAAGACATAATTGGGATTTTCAACACAAATAAATACATGATTGAGATTATCAAAATAGGTGAGGTCAACAGATTGTACCATATTTATAATAACATCACAGTATATGTGAGATACTGGAGTTATTATTTTAGAATGGTAAGAACAAAGGAAGAAGAAGTGGAAGAAGAAATGAACTTGGAGAAGGGTGGTGAAATCATTACCTCTTCTTCGGGTTCTTCCTTTTCATTTGATCAAAAGGGCTCCATAGGTTGGATTTCTGATCAAACTAAGGCCTCTAGGTTGTAGTGAGGGATGTTGGGAGAGTATTTGGGTAGAGTTTGGCCGAACCAAAAGGCTTTTAAGGTGTGAAGAAATGAGAAGGAGGAGTGCCCTTTTATAAGAGGGGTGAGGGGCACCTTTGGAAAAGCTAGAAATATTAATTTATAATAAATTCATATTCGGTTTATAATGGCTCCAAAGTTGATTATTCAAAGGTTAAGGTGGGGATAGGTCGAAAACCACTCAACCAATAGAATTTAGACAGGTTTGGGTACTTATATTAACCTTATCTTTAAGTATTAACTCTAAGTTAATTAGTTTCACTTTTACAATGTCTCTTTGTATTTTTATATAATATGGTTAATAAACTTACTATATACATCCAAGAGACCCCCAAGTGGTACATTAATGATGAACCTATCATGATATAAGTCTCTTGGCCGAACCTTAGATTTTTAGGAATTTAATATCAATTAATAATATAATATTTGTTTTAAGAACTCTTTTATGTCAATTTTGACACTATTCAATAGTTGATTTTTGTGAAACTCATAACAGATTTATTACTTCGAAAAAAGTCAATTCAATCAATCCTAATATATCATATTATCCTAGAAAATTAGTTTAATTCATTAAAAGTTTCATATTATATTTATTTGGGTATTTATAATATCAATTATTTTAATTTTTCACTATTATAGTAATTACTGCATCATCATTGTGTCATAAATAAAATAAATTATTTAATGTCTAAAAATTATAAATAAAATATCATTATGTAGGAAATCGTTTTAGATTTCTAATGAATATTTATAATCTAAAATCCAACTTATATAACCCTATGTAATAATTGTTTTGCTAAAAGATATATGCTTGTGTCATTTTTGTATTCATTTTGACTTAATTAAAATAAAGTGTCATTATCACTTACAAGTGGATCCATGGGGTCCCAAAATCGACCCAAAGATGCCCATGGTCGACCATGTAACAACCAATAGGGTTAAGACACGTTTTAGGGTAATTTAGTATTATTATAATATTATTTTTTTAACCCTTATTTACCGGATTTACCCTTAACCATGGTAAATAAAATATTTACCGCAGTAATTATTCAAAATGTCTAAAAATAAAAGTTACCTATTTGCACAATTTGAACATCCTGATTCCAAATATGGAATCCATTTTCCTAAATTCAAAAACACAGAAGTGGCAGAAATTAATTTAAAATTAATTCCCGCTGTCAAAACAAAAAGCGTGTTTTTAAGAGATAATAACTATCAAAAGATTGACACTTGTTTATGTTCGGTTTAATTGTAAAATTATGTCCAATGACCAAAATTATATTAAATGGTAAAAATATATTCTAAATATACTTTAAAACCACTAAAATTCATAATTTATCACTATTAATTATTTTGATTAAAAAACTTGTTTTTAATTAAAATTTAGTAATTTTCACTATTCATCAAAATATGAAAGTTATCCGAAATGTACCAAAATTTCACCTTAGGCTAAATTCGATATTCCGAATCCAAAGATGAAGTCCATTTTAAAATATAAAATATATATAATTTTAAAAAGTAGGTATTACTATTCATAACGGCTAGTTTGATTGGTTGTGGTGTGTGTTAAAACTCAAGGTTGCGTACAACACACGCTACTGTATTATTCAAAGAAAGTGTACCGTGGAAGCTTGGGATGTTTCATTTTAAATTTTTGATGTCCCCATTTAGTCAAAAAGTTTAAAATATTGTATTTAAAAAGGGTTCACTATTAAAAGTTGATAAAAGTGCAATACTGAAAATGAATTTGTTCTTGCATTATATCTAAGAAACTCATAATATGGATTCTAAAACTATAAGGATTATATAAAGTTTAAAATTTAGATAATACTATTCATAACCTCTTTTGAATGGCTTTTTTTGTAAGTCATGGTGTGATTGAACTCAGTGTTGCGTGTAGTGCAAGTTATTGAATTATTTTGACGAAATAACACACTACGAAATCTTGGGGTGTTACATATGATATATGATATACTTTATCATCATATGTCTAGGATGTGAAAACAAACATGTATAACATCCCCCCTGTCAATGTAGTTGGGTGCATAAATTGGGAGTGCATAGGGTGGTTCCTCAAATAGGACCATCTGAAGGGGTGAGAGTGGTAGGATTGGATCTCACATAATATATAAATAGTAGGTTTTTTTTAGAAAAACCTGGTTTTATGGGCCTCCAAATATTATCATAGGCTATGAATATTTTCTATTCATTCCCTTACTTTTAACCATTTATTAGGGGTGACTTTGCAGGGGGAATCCTTAAATTACTATTTTGATTTACATGATTTCAACCAGACCATAATTTTTTCCTCTTTACAAGGTATGTTTATGGATATTTCATTCAGAATGAAATTTGTATAGGGAATGCTATGTAGAATATAGGGTGATATGAATCTAACGTGAATTTAGGTGTTGAGAGGCTTAGTGTTAGATAGACATTGATTTTAAAATGTTTACAATGTTTAAGGTTATAATTCTTAGACCAGAAGGGATGAGATGGATAATTTGGCTAGAAAGGATCAAACCCAATTTTTATGAAGACATATTTGTTAGGTATAAGTGGATTATTGATCAAATATGAGTTTCCAAGAAATGATGGTTCATGTTTTAATCTTTTATGTGGGGGTCATTTCAAATTTTTTTGGGTTACGAAGCTATGAAAAAAGTGAAAGATGACAATAATGGTCATATATCTTGAACAATTTCCATCCGACCGTTACACCTCAAAGAGGAACAATGGGTCAGAGTAGATCAATGAATTCCAAAAACTAGTCATGGGTAATGGGTAAGTTTGAAACTAGACCAAGGATAGGGGGTCTATGTGTCACTACATATCACATTAATGAGGAATCATCCCAAATGTAGTTCTCTGAGGTGCTGGGGTAGATGATCGATACCAAATGGGGGAGTCCACTTGAGTGAATATGCAATGAAGGGGGATACAGGTTAGAGAAGAACCAAAGGGATTGAAAAACTGATGTTGGTTGACGACTAAATGGGTACATATGTACACATAGATAAATTTCATAATTCTTGGGAGAATATCACTATCATTTTATAGTTCAGGAGATCAGACCAAAGGAGATTGTTCTATAAATATTTTTCATGGCATCATTGGTTTTAAAAACCGATGTGAATTGAGGTCCAAAAAGTCCACATTCCATGAAATCATCCCCAAAACGTGTTTCACATAGTTTTAGGTCATGATGATTGGACTGAAAGGGATTCACATAGTTTAAGTTCATATAGATTGACCCAAATGGGGGTTTACTAGAGAGGATCTTATGACAAGGGATAGAGTATGACCCCATAGTGAAAGGATGTCCGTAGAGGTGTCCAACCAAATGAATATAACCATGAAAACATTCACATAGTTTAATGTGATGATTCCAAGAGAAAAGACTCCAAATTAATTTATTATAAACTAGATGAAAAGTATTACCACTAATTTACGGCCATATTTAAAGGAACAAAATGGTTATGTATTTTGTAGGGTTTGTGTGGCACTAGAAAGTTTAATTCATACATGAATAGGACTAAAAGGGTTTACACACCACAGAAAAGACCTTCGAATGAGTTAACCCTAATATAAGGTTTTGATGGTTGGGATGACAGGGGTCTTGGTGCATCTCAAACATGTGGTTAAAGCCCTATCATATATCATAATTCCACATGATCCATGCTTGATGTGTGAAAATAGGAGTGGAAAGTGTCCCATATGTTACATGGAAGTTCATGATAGGCGAAAAGAGAATTTAGGTGGAAAATTCACCTTTACCACATACATCCTTAATAAAATCGTGTTAGTGTATAGAGGGGTAACATCGAGGGTGTTGAACCTCCACCAGAAGAATGGGTGGTGGAATGTATGTAAATATGAACTATTGATATTTGAATCACAAAAGTGTGGTGACTAATTAGAGAAGAATTTATATTGAAAAAATTCCAAAAATAGTTTCAACAACCATATTATTTAGGGATGGGGAGAGAAAATGTTATATTGGTCATTATCCTTATTCAAAATAATATGAATGAAGGACATTCCAACACGATGATTAGAATAAAATGAGGATGTATAATAGAAGGAGGGATCACAGAGTATGATTCATGAATAATAAAAGGAGGCACCTTCTCTGAAATATGGTCATCATAGAATATAGTCATGGATAGAATAAAAAAGTGATAAAACCATCCTTTAATCTAGAAATTCTTGTGACTCAGTGGTGGGTAACATAATATTCATTACAATTACCTCAAAAATAAAGACAAAAAAGGGAAAATTTATATTACGTCGCACTGATGCGATAAAATTAACACCTTCTTATGGGGATCATAAATAATTATTCAAGCATATGGGAAAATCATGTTTTTAAAATCACTATCACATAAAAACTATTTCCTAACATGCTTCACATTATGGTTAAAATTCAAAAATGCATTTAAGGTTGAAAAAATGGAATCCAACACACCCTAAAAACCCATTTCCCTTAGGGAAATCCATTTTCAACACATTTTCACCTTTATGTATCATTAAAAAACAATTCTCCCATTTCAAACAAGGAATAAAAAAATTTCAAGGAACACAGCCACAAATGCTTAAGAAATATAACAAATTTATTTTCAAAAAACCAACTTTCATCACACATGCAAGTCAAACCATTTCCGAAACATGTTTCACACTACATGATTAATCCATGGAAAACATATATGAAAACAAGAAAGAATATCAATATCATATAATAATGTAAAAGCATGTAATCACCTACCTCACACTATGAAACATTCAGAAATCAGTGTGAAACCACAATTGCACCTCAGTAGGAACCTATAAAGGAATGATCTAAACTCAAACACGAATATTTTCCCAAAAAACAAATGATAATAACAACATTATTTCAAACAACCCAATGGATATTGAGAAAGAGAAAAAGGGGAAGAGAAATCATAAAAAGAGGGAGAAATCAAGAAAAATGGGTCTTAAATGATGTTTTCATGAAGAATTGGACTCAAAACCACCCATAGATTGAGGTACAAGTGCTCCATGAATTCTTGGTTAGGGTTTAGTGGGGGAAATGGGTTTGCAAAGTAGGTGGGTCTGTAGAGGAGGAGGGTCTCTGGTGGAGGAGGTTTCGTAATAGAGGAGGGTCCGTAGGGGAGGAGCGTCCACTGTAAAGCATCAGTTATTAATGAGAATCCAAGGCAAACGACCATCTACAGTGGAGGATGGGTCGCAACATATGAATCTTTGCAGAAGAGGAGGGGTCTCTGTAGAGGTGGGGTCGATGTTGGAGGAGGGGTCGATAGAGGAGGGTTTAGTGATAGAGCAGTTGGCTTCCGCAATAGCTCAACGGGTGTGAGAATGAAGAAGGTCGTTCGAGTTTCATTATAAAACAGGCTGAACCTTTTAGTAGTTCTAGATAAAAAGCACTAATAAAGGTATGTTATATAACTATTGAAATAGAATGTACAGATTAAAAAAGAATTTATTCACCTTTTTAGTATTGATATAAATATATATAAATAATTATTAAACTATAACAAACAAATTTATAATTTTAGAAATACATATAATCAATATATTCATTAATATTTTTTTAATTATTTAAATAAATATATATTTATATACAATTATAATTATAACTATTTCTATTAATTTATAAATATTTGTAAATTATTATATATAATTAATATATATTTATTATAAAATTTCAATCATTTAAATATATCTATATATATTTAAGAATTTTTATTAGAAATATTTTTATTTATTTTTAAATATTATTTTATATTTATAAATATATTTTTTTAATAATATATATATATATTAGGTGGTTGGGCCACAATTACATTAGACACACACACACACACCACACACATAGAACGGGTAGGTATGCCATAGCCCCCCAAGGGATAGCCCGCCCATCAAACCTTATTTATTCAGTACAGAGCCCAAAGGCCCAGTGGGTAAAAGGCCCATTACATGGCCCAAAGGGACATGATCAGGACCAAATGTCTATTGTAGCGTCATGCCAGCATCACTCCTACATCACCATATGGATGCATCATTCTGGCATTACCGCCTGCTTGCATGATATCTGTGTTACCGCTTGCTTGTGGAAATTCACAACCTCCCAGATTCGAACACGGGTCTAATGCAGAATCACATGGAACGTATACCACTAAGCCACACCCCAACATCATATATATTTATAACCATATAAGTGTAATTTAATATAATTTTATAATTATTTATTTATATAAGTTTATTTATTGTTTTAATTATAATTGTAAATAAATATTTTTATAAATATTTTTATATAATTATATATATATATTTATAAATATATATATTAATAAAATTATAATATATGTATTTATTGTAATTTTTTAATTATTTAAATATATATATAGTTATAATTATAATTAAAAATAAACATATTAAAAATTATTTATATATAAATAAAATTTAATAAAATTTAATATAATAAATATATATTATTTAAATATAATTAATTTAATTTTATACTTTTTTTGAACATATATAATAGTTCATATGGGTAATGAATTAACCGTATACCTTGTAAAGTTTACATAATAAAAAATGAGCCATCACATATGGATAACATGCATGATGAGAAGGGTGTAATGTATAAATGAACATTCCTGATGATAAATATCTTATATGCACATCTACTCACGAATGATCAATATATTTATTAACAAAATTCATTGGAAGCATATGTATGTATATATATTTAATAATTATAAATAAAAATACATATTTACAATGTATTTATATATATTAATTATAAATTAGATAATTAAATTAAATATTTAATAAATATTAAAAATATAAAAAATATTATGAATATAATGAATATATTCATTATAATAAATATTATAAATATATTTTTTATATAATAAAATTTATTATAAAATTATACTTATTTAAATTTGTAATTTTTCGTTATAAATTATAAATACTTTTTAAAAACACTATTTATATATTTGAATGACAAAAAATTTATATTAATTATAAACTTGTTTTTTTATTTAATATATAAAAAATTATATTTTAAAATGAATATAATATATTTATATTATTTTAAATTATTTTTTATTAAAAACATTTAACATTGCAAATAATAGCGCTGATAAATCTATCCATTATCAGTGCTTTTCTAATCCTTGATATAGGACCCCCTTTTATTAGTCCATTCAATTTAGCATTGTTGAAACTACGAACCGCCCTCACCCCATTTGGTGGTGGTGGGTAAAATAAATTTTAATATGTCTTCCACCTTTGCAAGCTTCCACAACGACCAGAACCATCAAGTTGTATTGGAGTTGTCATGTTTAAATTTATAATTATTTATTTTGTTATTGATATTGGCACAATTTTGTTTTTATTTTCATTTCATGTTATTAATTATTAAATCTGATTTCAATTAATATGTTATCTAAATATTACTTAAATTTTTTTAGTGTTTCATTTTCATAATTGTTTTAGAACAAATGAGGAACAGAAATAGATTTTATCAGATAGTGCCAAATCATTGCCTAGTAAAACTAGGATACACACCATGCATCTGAATCACATGCATGATACCCATGTGAATTGTATATAGATTTCCCAAACAAGTAATTAAACATTGTTATTTTATTTATGATAACCGGGTCCCAGTGACAGCACAGACACCCCACCTTAACAAGGTCATTGGGTCTTGGCCTACCAGGTACCACCAGTTGCCCCCGCAGGAGCAGCGGCACAGACGTGAACAGAATTGGACCCCCGGAGCGACTCCGGGGGCCCGCGGAAGCTGTCGGCGGCACGGGTTGCCGGGGCGGCGGCGCCGGAAGCCGGGAGCGGCGGCGCCCCGACGCGCCGCCGGACAAGGCCGCCGCGGTAGAAGCCACGGCGGCGGCCCTCACGGACCCGCGATCGCGCGGGTCCGGCGAGCGCGGGACGCGTCTGAAGCCGTGTTCGGTTGTCCAGGGTGACACCCCACGGGTGCCGCGGGGTTGTCACGCGGGGGCGGTGGCACCCCCCCCCCCCCCCCCCCCCCCGCGTCGCTCGGGTGGTCCAGGGAGACACCCCGTGGGTGCCGCGGGGGTGTCACGCGGGGGCGGCAGCTCCCCCCCGCGTCGCTCGACCGCTCGGCAGAGCCGGGCCGGGCTGGCCGAGCTAGACCAGTCCGACCGGCCAGGCCGCGCCCGGGCCGGGCCGGACCGGGTCCGGCCGGGTCGGACCGAGTCGACCCGGTTCGGCCGACCCAGGGGGGTGTCGGGCCGGGTCGGCCCGGGCCCGGGCCCCCCGTCTTCGGACGGTTTTTTGTCAAATGCCCGTAACATGAGCTACAAGCCTCCAAACGACTCGCCATCCGTGGAAACATGATCCTTGGATCGAGATGGTCGTTTTGGTATATCGCACTCAAGGTTTCAGAATACTTTGAGTTCGGCCAGGTTGGTTCATACACGAAACCAACCGGGCCCTCGGAGCGGAAACGATCATATCATGAGCTACAGACGTCCGATTGACGTTCCATAAGCTTTGTTGATTTACTCTATGTGGTACGGATCTTTTGGCATACTCCGCCCGAGGTTTGGACGTAGGTGGAGTACGGTCGGGTTGGTTTTTCCTTAAAAACCAACCGGGCCCCTGGGACGAAAAATCCAATAACTCTCAGACCGGGCGTCTGATCGACGCGCCGTCTGCGACGTTGAGTTCTTGTTGACGATACAGAACTTTTGGATACATCAACTTCAGACTTTGTGTCAGTTGATTTATCAGCCTCTCGGATCGTGGAGCGGACCCTCCCGAACGAGCTTGCTGTGTGCGGAATCCTAGAGCTGGCTGCGACTACTACCTCGACAGCGATTACTGTGCAAAGATCCTCAGTGGCCTGCGACGACGACTGTGCAGAGATCCTCAGTGGACTGCGACAACTACTGCACTCAGCGATCCTACGTGGATCAGTGCTACAGGTCCTGTGTGGGCCCGATCTTGTGTGGGTCTGATCCTTTGTGGGTCAGCGCTCAGCGGTTCTGTGTGAGCTAACGCCTACAGGTCCTGTGTGGGCCCGATCCTGTGTGGGTCTTTACGGGGGTTAGTACCTTTCGATCCTTTGTGGGTCCGATGACTTCTATGGATCAGTGATCATCTTTATCTTCATCCGAAGAAGTATACCTGTGTGAGCTGAATGTTGTGTTACTCTCCTTTGTGGATTGTGTTGAGCTATCCTGTGTGGATTTACTGTTTACTTTCTTTTGTGGATTGTGTTGAGCTATCCTGTGTGGATTTACTGTTTTCTCTCCTTTGTGGATTATGTTGAGCTATCCTGTGTGGGTATACGTTTTTCTTTCTTGTGTTGACTGGGTTGTGCTTGGGCTCGGACGTTGGAACCAATCGGGAATTGATGACTTAGTTATATGTATGGGCATATACCTAAGCAGTGTCGGTTGTTACTTCGTGATTGTATCTTCCCTTTGTGGTTTATCCTTTGTAGATTTCGGGAGACCTTCGGGGGTCTCGGGGTCCCTACTGAGTAGATTATACTCACCCCTGCATGGGCTATGCCCGCACTACGTTGTGTTGGTTGCAGACAACGGACAACGCTGATCGTGGTGGAGGCGTGCGGAGTAGGACGATACCTGGAGGTGGACCACTAGGCGGGACGTACTCGGAGCGGTCAGGTGGACCCGAGGAGCAGTGGAGGCTTTCTGTACCCACCCTTCAGGTGGGACTTCCAGAGGAGGGCCCGACACTGCGGCTTTTCCTTTCAGTTGCTGTTTTTCCTTTCAGTTGTACTTTACAGTTGGGCTTGAATTTCCTGCCCCTTTTACTTTCAGCACATCTTGTACAGTTTTTACTTAGTGTTTACTTTTCCGCTTGCTTACTCTGTGGTTCTTATTTACTTTTCAAAGGAAATTCCTTCCCTTTTGTTGGGATTTACGCCTTGGTGCTAGTCGCCAGCCCCTGGCCTATGGAAGGCGGGCTTGGGGTAGTCATGACACGGGCCCCGAGGACGGGTCGTGACAAATTGGTATCAGAGGTGGTCGGTTCTACCGCAGACTCTGATCTCTCTTCTATGTGAAGCAATAGTGTTTAGCTTATTGGGTGTGGTTATCAGTCCAAGGAGTCCAGTGTTGGTGCGGCAGCCGACGTATCCATACACTAGGACCCTGACTTCTGATTTCCGACTTAATGCACGAAAACATTGATTGCATGTGTGTTTCAAGTTTTCTTTGTGATTATTTGTGTCAGCTCACCAGGTATACTGTTCTGACCGTGGCGCACTTGTTTCCTTTTTAGGATGGCCCGACGATGGCAGCCAGCTAGGGTTCCGAGAGTAGAGCGCGACGACAGCCCGCCAAGTGACGAGGCCTCAGTAGAGGGCCCGTTGACAGCAGAGGCACCGGCGTTACCTTTACCCACCGAGCCCCCGATGCTTCCAGCGCCGATCGCTGACGATGAATGACGCCTCGGAGCTCTGCACGAGTTCCAGCGCCATCGACCACCCAGGTTCCATGGGGAGATGGACCCCCAGGCAGCCGAGGACTGGATGGGGGAGGTCGTCTGAGTTTTCAGGCTAGTGAGGACACCAGCAGACCTCATGGTGATCCTCGCGGCGAGCCTACTGCACGCAGCAGGAGGACGATGGTGGAGCTTGATGCTCTAGGTACACGATGAGGCCTCCCTCATCTGGATGGACTTCGAGAGCCTCTTCCGCTCAGAGTTCTTCCTGGCCACCCTCCGTGCGGTGCGCATTCAGGAGCTTCTTCAGCTGCGGCAGGGCAGCTTGATGGTCGCCCAGTATGTGGCGAGGTTCACCGACCTTTCTTGCTACTCGACAGACATGGTACGGGACCCCTTCTTCTGGGCCCGGACCTTCGAGAAGGGTTTGAGACATGAGATCAGGGCATCGCTGATCTCCCTCAGCATCCCGACCCAGGCAGGAGTGCTGGAGTGAGCCCTTCTGATCGAGAGCTTTCTGGCTGAGTACACAACGAGACCTACCGCAGGGTGGCAGGTAGCGGAGTCTTCGGAAGATGGTAGCCGACGGATGACTCAGGGTCCCAGGAAGACCAGACCTTCCGGCAGACGACCTCGGGACACTGGCTTAGCAGTGCGGGGTACACAGCGCAGAGCCAGTCTTCCGATAGGAAGGCAGTGCTACGCGTGCGGCGGGAAGGGCCACATGGCTCGTGACTGCCCGAACCGTCGTACCGAGGAGCAGAAGATGGCGGAGGGACCACCCAGGCAGAGGTATAGGGTCGACTGTGGCATTCCGCAGGGAGGAGACGGACGAGGCAGAGGAGCTGGCCGAGCAGCAGGTGGTGGGTGATGCTATGAGGCTCTGCCACCACCACCACCAGGAGGTCCGCCCCGACCACAGGGAGCTGGCGGGCAGAGACAGGCTCAGCTCCAGGCAGTGGAGGCCTATGACCACGGCGCGCCAGAGATGATTCGAGGTACGATCCGTGTCTATTCCACCCTTGCTGCAGTTCTTATAGACAAAGGAGCGAGTCACTCCTTCATAGCCGCTGCCCTTGTTCGGAGCTCGGAGATTCCAACAGAGTCGTTGGCTCGATCCTTACGGCTAGAGACTCCTACGAGAGCAGACTCGACGATTACGCACTGGGGCCGGCAGTGCGAGCTTACTCTAGGAGGCGAGAGCTTCGGCTGGGATCTTCTTGTAGCAGCGTCGAGGCCTTACGACGTCATATTGGGTATGTATTGGTTATCTACATTCCATGTTCAGATTGACTATTTTAGGCTCAAGGTGTGGTGTGTGCGCACCGATGGGAGCAGGTTCACCTTCACCGGTGAGAAGGGAGCCTTTGCAGCACAGGATGGACTCACGCAGAGGAGATGACAGCCCATCACCCATCAGTTGGCTAGCCTCATCCTTGGAGCCGTTGACTTGCAGAGTCCTGGTTTTCCTGCAGTGGTGGATCTGTATGCGGACGTCTTCCCCGAAGAAATTTCAGGACTACCTCCTTGCAGAGAGGTAGACTTTTACATTGACATGTACCACGGGACAACCCCGATATCCACTCCAACATATCATATGGCCCTCGCCGAGCTTCAAGAGCTACAGGTACAGTTGGAGGACTTGCAGGGAAAGGGGTTCATCCGACCCAGTGTTTCACCCTGGGCTTCCCCGATTTTGTTCTCCAAGAAGGAGAACAGGAGCTTGCGACTGTGTGTCGACTATCATCGCCTGAACTAGGTGATAGTGAGGAACAAGTATCCGCTACCGAGGATTGATGACCTCTTTGATCATCTCAAGGAGGCACGATGGTTCTTGAAGATAGACCTCAGGTAAGGCTATCATCAGCTCAGAGTTCGAGATGAGGATGTGCAGAAGACGGCCTTCAGGTGTCGGTATGGCCACTATGAGTTCTTGGTTATGCCTTTCGGCATAACCAACGCTCCATTAGTGTTCATGAGCCTCATGAACAGGACCTTCCATCCATACCTCGATCGATTTGTCGTGGTCTTCATCGACGACATTTTGGTGTACTCGACCACGGAGGAGGAGCACGCCTACCACTAGCGGGTTGTACTAGACACACTCTGAGAGAACCAGCTTTATGGAAAGCTCTCAAAGTGCCAGTTCTGGTTACGTGAGGTCCACTTCTTGGGGCACGTCATTTCTGAGGTGGGAGTTGCTATGGATCCCGTGAAGATCGAGGCAGTGCTAGCTTGTGAGCCACCCAGGAGCGTGATAGAGGTGCAGAGTTTCTTGGGTCTCGCCAGATACTATCGGAGATTTGTGCTGGACTTCTTCAGAGTTGCGGGTCCACTCTCAGCTTTAACGAAGAAGGGGAAACCCTCTGTGTGGTCAGACAGATGCCAACAGAGCTTCCACGAGCTGAGACAAAGATTGACCAGTGCACCTATCTTGAGGTTGCCCGAGGAGGGAGTTGGATACGTAGTCTACTGCAATGCATCAGGGACCGGACACGGGTGTGTCCTGATGTAGGAGCGGGCCGTGATTGCCTATGAATCATGTCCTTTGAGGCCGCATGAGAAGAACTACGCTACCCATGACCTGTAGTTAGCAGCAGTGGTGTTCGCTCTGAAGACATGGTGGCACTATCTGATGGGTGAGCGCTTTACAATATTTTTTGACCACCAGAGTCTCAGGTACATCTTCTCGCAGAAGGACCTGATCCTGAGACAATGTCGATGGCTCGAGTTCCTCCAGGACTATGACATTGAGATAGTCTATACTCCTGGGAAGGGGAACTTGGTATCTGATGCCCTCAGCAGGAGGACGGGAATCTAGCTACTTGAGGAGGCGACATAGCAGCTAGCATCCTTGAAGATATCCTTCGTGGATAGGGACAGAACAACCTTCCTTTAGTCTCTCACAGTCTCTCCTCCACTTCTGCAGCGGGTCAGAGAGGCACAGCGTGGGGACGCTGACTGTGAGACACGACATGCACAGATATCCTCGGGACAGGAACCTGATGGTTTCTCCCTTGGAGCAGATCACGACGTCCTTTTTAGAGGACGTACCCTTGTACCAGTCGCTTTACGAGAGGAGGTGCTGAGAGAGTTTCACACTTCTCCTTTGGCGGTACATCCTGGAGTGGTGAAGATGTACCAGGATCTCAGGAGATATCACTAGTGGCCGGGCATGAAGAAGGGTGTGACAGAGTTCATTTCACGGTGCCTCACCTGCCAGCAGGTGAAGGCAGAACATCAGGTACCAGCGGGCATGGTACAACCCTTGGAGGTCCTGAAGTGGAAGTGGGTCGGGATATCAATGGACTTCGTGACTGGACTTCCACGCACTTCTAGTGGTCACGACTCCATTTCGGTGATTGTTGACCGACTCACCAAGTCGGCACACTTCTTACCCATCAAAGAGCAGGGCTCAGTGGAGAACTTGGGGCGTCTCTACGTTCAGGAGATTGTACAGATTCACGGTTTGCCATCAACTATCATCTCCGATCGGGACGCTCGTTGTACTTCCCGGCTTTGGAAGGGGTTGCAGGAGGCGTTCGGGATGCGGCTACGTCTGAGCACCGCCTTTCACCCTCAGACGGATGGTCAGAAGGAGAGGACCATTCAGACTCTCGAGGACATGCTCCGCGCATGTGTCCTCGACTTTGGTCACAGCTGGGAGGATCACCTACCCTTGGTGGAGTTCGCGTACAACAACAGCTACCACTCCACCATTGGGATGGCACCATACGAGGCGTTGTACGGCAGACCTTGCAGATCTCCTTTGTTCTGGACAGACCCTGGGGAGTCAGCACTTGTGGGACCAGAGATGGTCCGGGCCATGACAGAGAAGGTCCAGGTCATCGAGGAGCGGATGAGGACAGCTCAGATCCGGAAGAAGTCATATGCTGACAGGAGGCGGAGGGCATTAGAGTTCGAGGATGGCGACCACGTCTTCTTGTGTGTCTCACCTCGACGTGGTTTGCAGAGATTTGGTCGAGGCGGCAAGTTGTCTCCACGCTTCATTGGACCATTCCATGTCCTCAGAAGGATTGACAAGGTGGCTTATCGCCTGGCTCTACCACCTCAGTTGCACCAGGTGCATGACGTCTTCCACATATCTCAGCTGAGGATATACGTGCACGACCCGACACACATCATTGACTATGGGGAGCTAGATGTGGATGATGGGGCGACTTTTGTAGAGGTCCCGGTGGAGATAGATGATCGACAGGAGCGGATCCTACGTGGGCGATCGATTCCTCTTGTGCGCATCATATGGCAGCACGGGAACCTCCAGGAGAGCACTTGGGAGCGGGAGGCTCAGATGCGTGCTCAGTACCCATATTTGTTTCCCTAGTTTATGATGTATCTTTACGGGGACGTAAAGCCCTGAGGTGGGAGTAATGTAAAGACCCGTAAATTTCAAGGAAATTTTTTTCATAATTTTCTCTGGAATTTTACAAGAACGCAGTTTCTGATGGCACCTGATTCTGAGGCCTGGTGTGCCCGGAATCATTTTCCGAAATTTGGCTAGGGTACGTTCAGTGAACGGACGAGCGGGTTTTTCTAACTTTTGAACCGGTGCCCGGAATTGAATTCTGAGGGCACCGATGAAATCACAGTGCTGGTATTCGCTTAGAAACGCCCTTTTCGGAGTTGCGTTTGCTCGGGTGTGGTTTTTAATTTTCGGGCTTAAAGTTAAGAAATAAAATAATTTCACGACAACTTTATTTTATTTCACTTAAGCCAAATGAAGCCACTTAAAAGCCACTTAAACTGAGTTAAAATGGATAGGGTTCTATCCAGAAATATCCTACCCCCTTGGTAGGATATTTTTTAGGTGGGGCCCGCATGAGCCCAGCCGTTTCTTTCTGCTAAGTAACGCACCTGCAAAAACCCCTCATTATGAAAGTCAACTGATGCATTTTTTTAAATCCTTAACGCACCATTTAATTGGGTGGTTTATTTCGTGAATTAAATGGGCGGTTTCTTTCGTTGAATTAATTCAACGAATTGATGGGTCGTTACATACATTTTTTGTTTGTTGGCGTAAAAATAAAATATGACCAACAAGTCTTTTTGGAGGATTACTCGTTGAGAGGTTTTGTCAGAGTTCTTGAGCCTTCATCCTCCTTCGTGAAAAACACGAAGAACGCGAAGAACGTGAAGAACGCCAGCCTCCGACAAAGAACGCTGAAACCGTGGAAGTCGACGACGCGACGTTGTGTTCCGTGACACCGGCGTTCCCTTCCTGCAATGTTCTTCTGCGACGTCTCTTCCTCCGCAACGAATCTCCGATCAGTTGTTTGAGGTAAGAGACTTCGAGATTCTCTTAAATCTCCCTTGTTTATTTTACCAAAACATGGATTTAATTAAATCTTTTGTTTCTTGGTCCGTTGAGTTCGCCAACTCAACGCCGGATTCTGCGACGACGCGATTCCCTTCCACGACGACTCGATGATCCCCTCCTTCCGCGACGAACAAATCAACGAAGAACGTGCGTACGACGACGGCTACGAGGTAGGGGTTGTTGTGAATAATACAATTTTCCCATGATCGTTCTTTTATTTAAAAAGTGAAGAACCGGACAATAAGAACAATTTTAATCCATTAAAAGTGTGGATTAATGTGTTGAATATATTTCTCCCATTGTTTATCTCTAACGCGGAGGGTGCGGGCCAAACAAACACGGCCCAACAACCCTCCGCCATTCTTCGTTGATGTACGGATTTGACAGGTGACGACGGAACGCGCCGCAACGGAAGTTTGATGGTTCCGCAGTGAAGAGCGGGTCCCGGGAGGAGCAGCAGCACAGACGGGAACAGAATCGGACCACCGGAGCGACTCCGAGGGCCCGCGGAAACCGCCGGTGGCGGGGGCCGACGGCGCCGGCAGCCGGGAGAGACGGCGCACCGCTGGACAAGGCCGCCGTGGTAGAAGCCGCGGCGGCGGCGCTCACGGAGCCGCGGCAGCGCGGGTCCGGCGCCCGCAAGATGCGGCTGAAGCCGCGTCCGGTTGTCAAGGGCGACACCCCGCGGGTGCCACGGGGTTCTCACGCGGGGGCGGCGGCTCCCCCCCCCCCCCCCCCCCCCGCGTTGCTCGGCCGCTCGGCCGAGCCGGGACGCGCCCTGGCCGGGCCGGACCGGGTACGACCGGGTCGGACCGGGTTGACCCGGTTCGGCCGACCCAGGGGGGGTCGGGCCGGGTCTGCCCGGGCCCGGACCCCCCGTCTTCGGACCGTTTTCGGTCAAATTCCCGTAACTTGAGCTACGGGCTTCCAAACGACTAGACGTCAGTTGCAACACGATACTTGGATCGATACGGTCGTTTCGGTATATCTCACTCAAGGGTTTGGAATACTTTGATATTGGCCGGGTTGGTTCGTACACAAAACCCATCGGGCCCTTGGAGCGGAAACACTCATATCTTGACATACGGACGTCCGATTGACGTGCCGTCAGCTTTGTTTATTTCCTCTAAGTGAGACTGATCTTTTGGCATACTCCACCCGGGGTTTGGACAAATGTGGAGTGCGGTTGGGTTGGTTTTGCCTTAAAAACCAACCGAGCCCCTGGGACGAAAAAGCCAATAACTCTCAGACCGGGCGTCCGATCGACGTGCCGTCTGCGACGTTGAGTTCCTGTTGATGATATGGAACTTTTGGATACATCAACTTAGGACATTGTGTCAATTGATGTATCAGCCTCTCAGCTCGTGGAGCAGACCCTCCCGAACGAGATTGCTGTGTGCGGAACCCTAGAGCTGGCTGCGACTGCTACTTCGACAGCGACGACTGTGCAGAGATACTCAGTGGACTGCGACGACGACTGTGCAGAGATCCTTAGTGGACTGCGACGACTACTGCACTCAGTGATCCTACGTGGATCAGTGCTACAGGTCCTGTGTGGGCCCGATCCTGTGTGGGTCCGATCCTGTGTGGGTCAGCGATCAGTGGTTCTGTGTGAGCCAGTGCCTACAGGTCCTGTGTGGGCCCGATCCTGTGTGGGTCTTTGCGGGGGTTAGTACCTTTCGATCCTTTGTGGGTCTGACGACTTAGATGGATCAGTGATCATCTTTATCGTCATTCGAAAAAGTATACCTGTGTGAGATGAATCTTGTGTTACTCACCTTTGTGGATTGTGTTGAGCTATCCTATGTGGATTTACTGTTTACTCTCCTTTGTGGATTGTGTTGAGCTATCCTGTGTGGATTTACTGTTTTCTCTCCTTTGTGGATTGTGTTGAGCTATCCTGTATGGGTATACGTTTTGCATTCCTGTGTGTATTGGCTTGTGCTTGGGCTCGGACGTTGGAACCAATCAGGAATTGATGACTTAGGTATATGTATGGCCATATACCTAAGCAGTGTCGGTTGTTACTTCGTGATTGTATCTTCCCTTTGTGGTTTATCCTTTTTGGATTTCGGGAGACCTTACGGGGTCTCGGGGTCCCTACTGAGTAGATTATACTCACCCCTGCACGGGCTATTCACGCACTACGTTGTGTTGGTTGCAGACGACGGACAGCGCTGATCGTGGTGGAGGTGTGCCGAGCAGGACGGTACCTGGAGGTGGACCACTGGGCGGGACGTACTCGGAGCGGTCAGGTGGACCGAGGAGCAGTGGAGGCTATCTGTACCCACCCTTCAGGTGGGACTTCTAGAGGACGACTCAATGCTGTGGCTTTTCCTTTCAGTTGCTTTTTTTCCTTTCAGTCGTACTTTACAGTTGGGCTTGTATTTCCGACCCCTTTTACTTTCAGCACAGCTTGTACAGTTTTTAATTAGTATTTACTTTTCCTCTTGCTTACTCTTGGTGCTTGTTTACTTTTCAAAGGCAATGCCTTCCCTTTTGTTGGGATTTACGCCTTGGTGCTAGTCGCCAGCCCCTGGCCTATGGAAGGTGGGCTTGGGGTAGTCACGACACGGGCCCTGAGGACGGGTCGTGACATTATTGTACAACATGTGTTGATTGGGACAACCTAGCATACCAAAATCATATAGAGGTCATCTAGATAATATGTACGCAATGTGTTTTTGGGTCAAGTTAACATGTCAAATTCCCATGCATGTGACTTGTAAATATGGAAACCACGCTACATTGCATATAGTATGATGCACACACCATGTCATCTTCAATTAATATTTGAAATTAAAATTATATTAAATTTTAAAATTACAGCGTTAAAACCATATATTATTTATTTTCGCATTATTATGTGTTTGAAAAATTAATAACTGTTTTAAATAATTTTAAATGATTAATTAATTTATTTTAATTAATGTGACATTATTGGTTCATCCTTTTATTTTTCATTAATTCCATTAATGATGGATATTTTCAAATAAGATCGGATGATAATTAAGATGAAAGAGAATTTATTTATTTATTTATTTATTAATACATGCACGTTTATATTAAATAATAAAATATGGAATAATGAAATTAATTATATCCTTAACATTTTCATATTTTCTTCATGTATGGCCATTCATGAGCCTGACTGAGTCATGTGTTTATATTGGGTGATTTAATTTAATTTATTTCATGAATTTGAAATTATTTAATATTTAATTATATGATGGCCAATTACTCATAACTCCTTCCATTATTATGTACAACATATGTGTCTATAGATAATTATGTAATCCCCTTTAACCAAACCATTTGTTCCCTTTAAGTTCATGTGATTAATATTTTTTCGTAATTAATTGAGCATCTCGAGGCCTGTGTAGGTGGTTCAAGATGAAACCATAATGATTCCAACCGAGGTGTTACACATGTGGATTGGTTTATTGTTATAACTTATACCATGACCATAAATTGGAATGTCAAATGATTATTTAATGTATCATCATTAAATCAACCATTAGATAAAACAAAATAATGATTAATTTAATTATATATTTATTTATATCTATGAAATTTTCTTTTTAATATATGTAAGGCCACGATCACATAAATAAACGTGTTAGTGTGCAATGGAGAAAATTAAATAAATGAATTTAGTGTAAAAGTTTTATCCAACATGGTTAACTAATTAAGTAGCATCCACTTAATACTATAAATACATTTAATGGATAAAATATATAAAATTTATGTTTCTTTAAATACATAGTTATATTATGCATTCCATTACATGATTTGGAATGAAATTGTAGAACTATGTGTCGTACATCATAAAAGTCTGGACACATACTTTTATTATGGAGTTATCATGAGAGTTTTGCGTTGAATTAACTGAACTTATAATGAGTTTAGTGTCCAATGTATATCCAATAAAAATTTTGGGGCAAGTGTTTTGGAAATCTACTTCTAGATTTTAGGATAGGGGATTCCACTCAATGAATCAAGGATCTACATATCTATATTTTGTAAGACCACCTACTTAATAATTTAGGTATGGTTTTCATGTAAAATTTATGTATCATTAAGATACTATATGATTATACTTTCCACAAGAATGTTATTGAAATTACACATTATGAGATAAATGGTGAGATCTATTGAGACTTAATAAAATATATAGATATTTAATAAATCAAAAAAAGTTAATTTATTAAATCTACATATTTTTTAATCAATAAATGTTCTTATAATATATTATTTTAAATTTCATAATAAAATAACTAGTTCATCGTCTACACTATCCCTAAAATCAATATTAGAGAAATATAACATCCTAACTGGAATTGACTTTATAAAGTGGTTTATAAATCATTGGGTTGTTCTAATCAATGAATGAAAATATTACTTGGTAGAATCCACAACACATAATCCTCTTGGAAAATAGACATGGGATGAATACATACATTTCTATGAAAAAAATATGGGTGGTGTAGTCCATGTTTACTTTTTGATGCTTTCATTAATGTCTAGTGAATGAATTAATTGTCATGAAAAAATGGATTCATATAGATTTTTTGAGCAGCTCCAGGGTCATACTAGGACAGAAATAGAAAGGGAGAATTTTTGATCTATAATATGATATTTCAATAAATTTGGGAGAGCTTCCATAGCTGGGCCTCACCTATTCATGCTCTTTGGCTACTTTGTGTGCATATAAGTTTTAGGGTTTAAACTCCCTGAATACCAATAAAGCAATCAATTTAGGAATCACTCCCTCAAATATTCTCCATCTTTTTAATAAATTATAATATGAACAATATTTATAAGTCTCTACTTTATCATCTTTGTATTATTCTCTATGTAGATAAGGATACGAAGAGTGAAAAAACATTCCTCATTATAGATAATAAATGGAATGGGAAGGGGAAAATAATTATGCACAAATATTCTTTATGCCCTTCGAGGAAGCAGAAGATCAAGGGGTAACTAGTGGAATATGGTTATTTTGGATTATCATGTGGAAAAAAGTACCACTAGAAGAAATACTACACTAATAAAAAGAATAAAGGGGAATATTTTGGTGCCTTTGTTATCAAGTGAAATTTGTTTTTTTCAACGAATTAGGTATTAGTTCCATATTTTGGTGCTCACATATGTATTCCAATACAAGAGCAGTGTAGATTCTAAAAGAATAACTTAAAATGTGTTTATATTCTAGCAACCAAGGAAGAAAAAATCATTATTTCAGCTATCATAGACTATAAGATCATGCTGCCTACCAGAATGATCATGAATTTAAAGGGTTGTTAGAATGTTCTCTCAGTCACCAAAAACATTATTCCAATATCAAAACATGATACAGATGGATTTGTTTTCAAATTTGTGAATAAATGTTTATTATTTTATATCTATAGAATTTTTTATGATAAGGAATATTTATGTAAATGTATTTATGTGTCAGACTACATGAACCAAACAATGGTAAATGATAACAAAGAAACATTACAAAACTCATTCCTCACCATACATTGGCATCATTTACTTGGTCATGTAAATGATAATCACGTGACTAAATTACATCAAGTTGGATATTTTGATTCTTTTGGACAAAAACTGCTTGGTTTATGTCCCAAATGCGTTCAAGTAAAAGTGGAATAATACACTTTTAGTATGAAGGGTGAAATGGATAAATAGATTCTTTAATTAGTTCATATTGATGTGTTTAAACCATTTCCTATTGAATAAAGAGGTGGGTACTTATACATCATGGCTTTAGTGATTTTTTTAGTAGATATTGATATGTATACACAATGAGTTATAAGTTTAATTCTTTTGAGAAACACAAGGAATACAAGAATGATGTTGTGATACATCTTGGTAAGGAGAATAAGAAAATTATCTCAAACTATGATGGTGAATATCTTAATCAAGATTTAATTGATCTTTTATGGGATTTAGAGATTTTATCTCAACTCACTCCTTCTTAAACAGAATAGTGAAATGGTCAATGTGAGTGGAGGAACCGAACATTATCGGACATGGAGATATCCATGATAACTAAAGCGAGTTTTGAATTATCCTTTTGGGGATACACATTATAAATAGAAACATATGTACAAAAATGAGTGCCAACTAAAGTATAAAATGGTAAACTATAAAAATTATTTAATGGAATAAAACACTTGTTATCTTACTAACATTTTTGGGGGTTGCAAAGCATTTTTATGGACTCTTCGAGTAATGAAAATTCACCCATAGGAACAAAGGGTATCTCTATTAGACTTCACAATTAAACAAATGAGTACTACCTATATCATCCTTCATTCAAAAAGGTTTTAGTGAGAATATGTACCTATTTCATGTGGAGGATATTATTTCAAAAATAGATAGTAATTGAAAGATAGACTTCGATAATGTCTATGATCAATATATATAAGAGTTAGCACAAGAAAAAAATACTAAAAATCCCCATGCATGAAGAAATTTTTCCACAGAAAAAATTCTTCTACAGCAGTACTAGAGAGGTTAGAGAACCATAAAAGTATCGTTTTGCTGTCCCCAAGGGTGGTGACTCATTATTTGATTAAAATAATGATTATCTAACCTACATGGAAGCAATAAGTGGAATATATGTTTCAAAGTGGAATTAATCCACGAATTTTGAAAGGGATTCCATGTACCAAAACCACACTTGGATTTTTTTATACCTTTCAAAATCCAAGCATAGATTTTGGTAATCCCGACAATAGATGTAAATACAGTTGGTTGAAAATGGGTATTCTAGTATAAACTAGTCATGGAATGACATGTCAGTACCTATAAATAATGACTAGTCGTAGAAGGTTTTAAACAACATCAAGGCATTGACTATGAAGAATCATTTTCAACTGTTTCAATCCTGAAATTAATTATAATTCTACTTTCCATTATGTCTTTCCATAATTATGATATTTAGAAAACGAATGTAAAAATGTTATTCCATAAGGGAAACATTTAACAAGATTTATATATTCCACAACCTGAAGGGTTCGTAACTCCAAAGGATATGAATAGGGTATACATGTTATAATGATCCATTTACAATTAAATAGAGAATCCAGGTAATGTATGATTAATTTTTATGATACTATCAAAGAATTTGGTCGCATAAAGAATGATTGTGAGTTGTGTGTCTATAAATTATTTATTAGGAGTGTATTCATTTTCTTAATAGTATATTTTGATGACATATTAATCATTGTAAAGGAAATACTGAGCTTACAGTCTATTATGTAATGGAAAAATAAATGAATCCCAGTAAAGGACCAAGGTGAGGAAATATATATTATTGGTATCAAGATCAATTTAGATATCTCCAAGAGGTTTTTCATCATAGGAAAAAGTTTACACCATGAAATGACACTAAAGAGATTTAGTATACAACAATCCAAGAGGAGATGGTTTCTAGTGTCTTATGGAATTCCTCAATCCAAGAAAATGTGTCCTTTGACACATGAGGAAAGAAATATAATGAAAATGATTACATAAACATAAATGATTATGTTCTTTAGGTATGTTATCCTATTTATTATATATGGTTTTTCCCAGAAATGTTTTGTGGTAGGAAGATATCAGGCTGATCTAGGTGACTTCTATTGGATGGAAGTCAAGACTATCCTTATGTCTCTAATTCTTACTAAGGATTTGGTCCTTGTTTATGGAAGAGACGAGTAACTAGTCACATTAGGATATGCAGGTATTATTTTCCAAATTCATCATGATAAAATGAATTCAACAATGGTATATATATTCACAATTAATAGAGGTGTTGTTATCAGCAAGATTTCACATTCAATTGTTTTTATAGATTCTATAGCAGAGTATGAGTATATTGTGGCTTATGAGGAAGCTATATAAGTATTATGGATTCACTACTTCATTGAATAACATCATGTGGTATCTAAAAATAAATATATTTTTACAATCCATTGTGATAATATTATAGTGGTGGATCTTATAAAAATAGAAGGTGGAATCAACATATGAAGTACATAAATTCGAATTAATATCTCTTGAGTGGTTTGTTCCATAGAGGTGAAGTTAAAGTGAGTAGTATTTCAACAAAATACAATGTGGCGGACCCCTAAATAAAATCTTTGACACTAAAGAAACATTAAAATCATCTGAGGTCTTGTAGAATGAAGGTTATAGATTGTTGGCTCGAGTCTAGGAGAGAGATTGTTAGAGTTTGTGTCATAGAACCAACTGTTTGGACATTGATTACATTTATATTCTATTTATTGAATATTACTAAAACATATTATTACATGTTTTTTTCATCTTCTTGACTCTAATGTAATAATGTACTATTGTATACATCACATTCATAAGTTCATAATAGTTCCTCCATATGATGAGAACCATGATAGGCTTCGATGATATTATCAAATAATTTTTTTGTGATTACCTAACATACTATAATGAGACACATATTACAAAAAAATATCTATTCCCACAACTCATAAGAATATAAGGTTACTTCTCATGATATCCACGCTTGGAAATATCCATGATGAGAGATTTGGAGAATAGACTTGCTAGTAGGAATTCTACATGATTTGATGTTTTTAAATATTCCTATTTATGAGAATTTGTGATGGTCTTTTGAATTTATGATTTATAATATTGCATGTCACAACATGAATACATAGATATATATCGTAAACCATGAGGATAATAGTTCATGGAGAAGATGGATACATTGGGTGCATCAAGAGTGACATGTCATTAATGAATAATTCATGAAAGGATTTTTCCCTTACATCTTTATGGAAGTTGATATCTCATCCCTTATATTGGAATAGAAGAGTCGTATTAAATTCCACAGACATGGTCTAGAAATGTGTTTATTTTAGGTAGGCATTGAAATACATATCTACCATAGGTTGGTGACACATATGTGAATCCTTCGTGACGAGATATTGTGACAAATATATTATATTACACAGTGAGAATTCATACGAGGTTTTCAATTTTGTTACATTATGTTCTTCCTCTTGGTTGTCATTACCCATTTCTAGTAAAAAATATTGGACATTAATCAAGTCTGCCAAATGCATATGAGAAAGAATCATAGAGGTTCACCCACTATGTGTTTTTATTTAAAATGATTAAATTATATTTCTAGTTTAAATTATGGAATCAATATTATTCTAAAATGTACTAAAAATTTTTATTCATGTTTTAACAATATCCTGAATTAAATAAATATTTATTTGATGTCTTGTGAGTAAAATATTTATTCTCTATGGTTTTAATAAAATATTTATTTATGTGTCTGATAAATTATTGAGGAGTTTGAACAGACCAATAATGATTCTGGTGAGAAATATCAATTAACCAGACCGTTACATAATATTTGTTTCAACGAAAGTCTCTGTGCGCCACTAAATAATAATAAGATGATAATAATTATTATGTGGAATGAGCTTCATTAAAATTAATAAATGTTATTTAATGGCTACAATGAAATTAAATAATATTTTCTCTTAAACCCCAACTAAATAAATAGATGGCTATTTATATTGCAGATGTCACCAAAAATTAGAATATAGAATTATTACGCATAGAGAATTATATCTTGTCTCCCCCTTCTCTCACCCTCACAATAATGAGATGTACAACATTAATATCTTCATGAATGAATTACAACTGATCTAGAATGAAAAACACAATACATTCGACTCGCTATTCTACCACTAGAATACTGAGTTCTGTTTCTCAGAGATCAAAGGAGCATGTGTAGATAACCACTAGAGATATTATGTCTTTGGAACCTCTCGTCACAATAAAGGTAATCCGAACTGCACTTTTTTGGATGACCAACATTCACCAAAGATGAACGTTCTAAATCCTAGGTATTTTCTTATTAAAATATTACATAAATTGATTAAAAATTTAATGTGAATGGACCATACTCTTAGTTTTGGGAAACAACTATTAAACTAAATATTAATATATAAAAAACCTTTTCACGCTTTGGCTATATCTAGAACTACCATATACCACCCCTTTGATATATTTGACATCAATACCTCTTTATTTATGATGATTAATGTTTCAATTCAAGTTTATAGTTTTAGTGGGTTATAATTTAAATTTCACCAATGTGTTAATGATTTATTTTATAATATTCTATTTTTTGGATATCTTTATTTTTTGTGGAAGGATTATTATAGTCCATCCATCATAAAATACATCAATTTTTTTATACTCTTTGTTATTCAGTATTTCCCTATTTTGTTTAGTATTTAATCTCTTTTTTCACTTGAACAAATAATGTAAATGTTTAAAATAAGAAATTTATTTTATTTCACTTCTAATCAAATATATTTTCCTTCCATATCTATATTTAAAAAAATTACAAATTTCCTTCTTATTAGATAAATTATTTATTAAGGAAATTATATGTTATCCTTAAATTTATAAATGGTATTATAAGAATATTAATATTTTTTTCCCTAAAGATATTTTTTCAAAGAAGGTGGTTCCTTGGTCGATGACCAAAGAAGAAAATTTATTATTAAAACATAGAATAACATGAGTTTAAAAGATGAGATTCTTTTACAATATCATTCATAAAGTGGATGAAAGTCAATAGAGAGGTCATCTAAGCATGTGGTGATAAGGTTGACTCGCATATTTGCAAGACCATCTGTCACCATATTCACTTCACAAAAGACATGTGTAATGATGTAGTTATAGACTATGAGAGAATGAATGCATTCCATCCGGTGAGTTATAAGAGGTCACACAAGGTGCATCACAGTATTTAAAATATCTTGAACGATGGTAGTTGAGTCACTTTCAATCCATATGTGCTTCCAACCATGTTTCTTGGAAAAGAAGATATCATAGATCATGCTCATAATTTAGCCTCCAAAGCTGTATAGATGCCACTAGTTCCAAAGAAACAGTGAATAATCTACCCATAGTGATTTCTAAAAATAGCACCATAACCCGAAGGGCCCAAGATGCCTTTCCAAGCACTGTCGACATTCACATTAATCCAGCCTAGGAGTGGACATTTTCAGAACACTTCAAAAGTGCATCTAGGTTGATTATAAACACCATCAACCCCAAGACAATGCATATTCTCAAATTCATTCATTGTGTTGTTGCAAAATCACTTTTGAATCTAAGAAATATCTTAATTTTCTACGGGGATCTGCATCCGAACTCTATGTAAACTAAGCGAGTTGTTTTTATGAATAATAGAATTCATATCTTATATGAGAACATGATGATGTTCAGAAACAAAAGTTAAGAAAATTATCTAGATTTTATGAGAGGCTTCAAGATCCACATAACATTGTACTTCAGAGTTGATTGAGTCATTATTTAACCATTAGCACTCAAAAAGATCAAGAACATAATTACATAGAGTAGTAGCAGTAACACAAGAAAAAAAATATAGTTAATGTATTTTTGATGTTGGATACAAATACGAATTTTAGAGAAAAGCCGGATCCCATAATAATAAATAATAGTGTTAGTGAAAATCCTCATGTATAAAATACTCCAAATCAGAGTGAATCTCAATGGTTTTGACCATAGTTTTTTTTAAAATTATCCAATAAAAGTATTTTCATACTTAATAAAACCATGTTTGTAAAATGTTATTGAGTCATGAATTCCATTATGAATAGGTTTTCAAATTAAAAAATCATCAGTGCTGGAAAAATGGTAGCTGTTAATGACATAATTAACGTTGTTGGGAATATTAATGTTGTGAGAGCTAACAACCTCTTTGATAGTATAATTATTCTGATTGAGAATTTGATTAGGGGAAATCATTGATATGAGTAGACGACTATCCCATTTGTCAACCCAAAAATTCATGGAAGAGTCTCTTCTCACCATACAACTAGAGTTTTAAAAAATGTTGGAGAATGTATTCTTAATAGAAGTACAAATCGAAGAGGTCAAGTAATTCAAATTTCCCTTCTTCATCTTGTCATGAAATCTATTTTTAAGGAAAAAAATTGAAGCAGAGTTATTATGAATGAGGTTCTCAGTTAGTGTGTCTTATAGGGCGTCATTAAAGTGTTTGAGATTTTTTATACCAAGACCACCATTCTCCAACAGTTTGCAACAAGTAGGCCAAGGAATAGTCATCGGTTTCCTTTCAAGACTACTTCCATTCCAAACAATGTTTTTTTTACTACGTTAATTCTCTTAAAAAGACCATCAGTCCATTTATAATTCATCAAAGAGTAGACCATTTTAGAAACAATCTTATATTTGACAAGACAAAACCTTCCAGCCATAGGGAGGGATTTTCATTTCTAAGATGAAAGTTTGTGGAGGATTCCTTCAATAGTTTTAGAAATTTAACAAGCTTTTGGTTTTCCCTAGAAAATGGGAACACCAAGATAGGGGAATGGAATGGAGCTTTCATTAATACCTAAATTTGTAATAATATTGTATTTTTTATTAGTGGGAATACATTTCTCAAAAAAGGTAATGTATTCGTGAAATTAAGTATTTGATCAGAAATCTCATCATAATGTGAGAGGGAAATTTTATGATTTTGGATATTCCACTTATCCCTTTGTAAAAAATAATAATATTATCCACATATAAAAGGTGCATGGGAACATTCAAATTCTTGAAGCCTTAATCGGTTTGAGGTTGTTTTGTTCAACCAGAATAGTGAAATATCTACTTAGGAAATATTTTACAATCCCAAAAGGAATGGTAGAGAGAGGGTCACCTTTTCTGACACCTATGATGCATTTTAACTAACCCTTTGGAGATATATTAACAAGTATGGATATGTTTGATCAGTATAAAAGAGTTTTAATTCTACTGATAAAGTAATTGTTAAACCCAATGTTCCGAAGGTCCTTGAAAATAAAAATCCAATCCATTGTATCGAATTCCTTCCTAATATCAAACATAATGGGAATATTGCCACCATGTTAGTTTTATTTAATATTTTTGTTCATTCATAGGCAAGAAAAATACAATATTGAATGGACCTACCTTCAACAAAGCCAAATTGATTCTATGAATCTATTTATAAATAATATAACAAAGTCTATTGGCGTGATGTTTGGTGATAATTTTATAAAGGGTATTGATTAAATAAATGAGTTTGAATTGGTGAATTTCAGAGGCATTTTCCACTTTTGGTGATAAAAGAGAAAAACTATACATTCAACCCATGAGGTAGCATACCACTAGAAAATAAATTCCTAACTAGAGTACACACATCATTTTGAATAACATTCCAAAAATGCTGAGAGAAGCCATTATTGAAACCATCAGAGGCCAATACACTATCAGGATTTAAACTGAATATAGTATCCTTGATCTCATGATCAAGTGGGATACTAGTAAGAAAATAATGATCCTAATAATTTACCACAACAGGGATGACATCATTTAGAAGTTCCTTGTTTATGGAAGGTCCATTGAAGATATTTTAAAGATAAGATACTACATTATTAGAATGTTATTCTCAGTATAAAATAGGTTTTCCACATCTTGCAGGAAAGAAAAAGGTCTATTAGAATCCCTAGTTCTTTGAAGGATGTTGTAAAATTAAAACTATTTAATTAAATCTTATTTTAATAGTTTACATCCATATATGTATTTTTTCCGAAGAAATGATTTTATTAAAGAACCAATATGTTTTATGAACAAATAGTCATCTCTTATATATTATTAATTTTGTGGTTGTTAACATTATCTTGATACATTCAATATCATATGACAATTGGACTTCACATTTCCCATAAATTTCTATATTATTTGTATGATGGATTTGAATATTTCATAAACTGTATACCATTTTTACATAAAGTGTTTTACAGTGAAATTTATATGATTAACTGGAGAAAAGATTCATAAATACTTTTTTTATACTCAATATAGATACTTATTGATAAGTAATAGTGTTCATAAATTGAATTTATTATTCGGTATATGAGGAATGCATTGTAATTAAATTAAATAGTAGGGCCTAATTATAGATATCCCCTTGATGAATTGACATGCATGATCATAAAATTTAGTTCTCCAAATTAAATAAGATTCATGTTTATACTATCCCATAGATTAATATATATTGGAAAAGAGATTTGAAATTATAGATATCAAGATTATTGTGACCATTATTTCCAATATTTTTCATTTCCTTCATTGATAATTCATTTATTACAATCCATGATATTATTGTATTCATATTATTTTTGAATTCATTTCATCCTCATGTTGTTGATTAAATTAAATTTTTTTCTTAGTAATTTACTATTCCATATTGATTACACCATATTAACTCTTAATCACTTCTTTTAAACCTAATGTTAAATGAGTAATTGAGCCCACCTTTATTTTTTCCCTTTCCCTGTGATATGATGAAGAATCCATTAAATGTTTTAAATTATTCCATATGTTTTTATTAATTCATTTTATATTTTATTTCCAATATAGAATCCAGAATATTTTATATATATTGTTTTTTAATAATTCCAAACTGAATGATATTTTATGATTTGAAAACATTTTATTATAAATAAACTTAATAATGAAACCATTGGCTCTTGTTTACAAGATTTAGGGTTGTTAAAACTGGTCTAGATGGATGGGAGATAGTTCCAAAAGTTTAATTTTAAAAACATTCTCTCCTTATTAGAAGGTTCGAATATTTTAGAGCTTTAGTGGGTTTTTTTTTCATTTAGAATTTCAGGTTCTTTTTATGTACTCTAGTGTCAGATATAGTTGTTTGCATGCATTTTTTTATCAGTTCTATCTTACTCCACAACATTGGATTGCTTATTGGATATGTGTGTATATGTGGGTACCTAAGGCTAAGGCATTCCATGTGTGTGACACACCTACTGGACACCTGTTTCCAGACCCTGACCCATTAGAGACGGGCTTCAAGCATCACTCCCAGTATAATTACATACAGGAGGACCCAATTGGTTAGGTCATGATAGGAAATAATTTGAAAATTATTTTACATGGATTATATTATTCATTGTCTAGTGACTCCCAATATAACTACCATTATGATATTTCTTGTGTGGTCTTGTTTAAGACCACCCTCTAGCTAGTTCCATTTGGACATGATAATTATTTTATGATTATTCTCTTAATAGTGACATTTAAACAATTATTGGATTATTTTATTAATAATATCTTCCACACTATTTTACGATTGCACTCTAGATAATGGTATTCATTCAATTTTCTTTACATGGATCCATGATTTCATTACTAAGGACCCAAAGTAGGATCCCATAACAAATTATGGTATGATATATGTAATGAGAAATATCTATTTTCATGATTTTCTAATTTTACATGAATATTTAAAAATATTAATTGCAAAAATGTTTTTTAAAGGAAAAGGAAAATGTATTAAAAATATTATTACTAGATTTTATAAAAACTAAAAGGTTATTTTATTATATTGATTTTGAAACTATCATTTCACATTTTTTTTTGAAAAGAATATGTCTATATCGTTAATTTTATCCTATTATGTTTCCTTCAATAACACTAAATATATCTACATGTGTGTATGTTGACTTGGTTTAATATGACATAGGTGAAGGAAAGCCACCTAGGTCCGCAACCATACCATCGAGGCCCGTCTGGATGGTGGTAAGCTAAGAGTGAAACAAAAAGCTTGATCCAATAAGTCAGGGACTAGATACAATTGTCTAGTATATATATTAATCATATGGGAGGCCTTATACTAAGGTATATTTATATACACACACATCTCCATCAACCCATACAATGTTGTAGGGTATGAAACAATTGACACCAAAATGCAGTCATACAACTATATCCCACATCTGAGTATGAAACAAGTACATTAATGAATAAATAGTAAATTACAAGTCCACCCAAACTGTATAAGAGTCTATACTATTAATTAGGAGGCGACTCCTATAGAATGAAATTCCAATAACTTATCATGATAATTTATTTCAACTATTCTCCACCTACTCCAAGTACTCCAATGAAACCATCCTAAGGAATGTCATCTTAATAAAAATCAACTTGTGTGGGAAAATACAATGTATGGGTGATTATAACATACCCATTAATACACCTCAAAATCACCAAACACCCTGAATAGAAGAGGTACATAATCTCATCATCAAGAATATGTTTCAATCAAAATTTGCGATGTTAATAATATTAACCCACATGTACAAAATATATAAACAAATTATCAAGGAAATACTTTGATTCCACTCTAGGATAAAGTTAACAATCATCCAGCAGAACTCTCTCCCTAGGTCTTCATATACTAATGGTGCCTATATGAGAGGTCTTTGTTGTTGGGACACACCATGAAGAATTACTTAATCTAACTCAAAATATATCGATATATTGATAAAGGAACACACCGAGGGCCTACGTGGGAGACCATTCCATAACAAGAGTTAACCTACTCGGATATCAAACATACACTTTGGAAGTCGATAAAAGGATTCCTGACCCATCCAAGAAAATTATGATATAGTATCACACCATAGTCTAGAACGAGGGACATATTACTCAATCTGAGAAAAACCCTTAGAGTAGATCACTCATTCAATAAAAAAATAGTATTCAACATCTTACCATCATAGGGATATACCATAGAAATTTACTCGACCTATACTTTTCTAAAAAAAATAGAATTAAGTACTCAACATAACTTGTAAAAAGTACAGAATCTTTACTAGGATTACACACCATGTTATGGATAGCCCATGTTTACTCATTTCCTCTTACCCATTCCCATGTTTGTAGGCACATTCATATGTACTTATGCCTTTTCCTATGTAATTTGGCTATAATCGATTACTCTGGTTGTGCCTAGGTATTTTGGTCATTTCTATGCATCTTTACACAGGTCATTCCCATGTAGATTGATGCGATCATGCCCATAGAACCCATGGGTAAATTTTGAGACACCAGAATTGAATCACAATAAATGTCGATATCTCACACAGTGTGTGATATTTAACTCTGCACATGACCCTATCTGCTGTAGAAAGGGAGTACACAACATGTGTTATTCGATAGTGCATGCTGTGTATGTTAGTATTTTCCAGAAAATCAGAAATCCAGGAGTTGTTTTCAATTGTTCTACTAGAACCTATGATCTACTCACAAAAAAACCCAAGTGTATTGTATCTGATGTTATACAAACCAGTATCATAACTATTGGCTAGATTCTAGCCACCCAATGTATGTACTGACCAACGCCTATTACATCACATCCTTGGATGCCAAAATCCACTAGAGACAAGCAGATGATACACCTCCAAACATTCCTCATCACAATAACACATTGATAATGCTCTCAATCCCAAAACCAAAGTTAAAATATTATCTTTTGTTCCAAATATCAAATAAGAAATATTTGGATTCCACGTATTATTGAAACATCTACCATGTGAAACACTGAAAATGATCATATGAATAATATGGAATAAAATCATGAAAAATATAATTGGGGAATAATTTATTTTTCATTTTTTATGTTTTGTTCCATTTTTTATTAATAAAGTGTTAAATGAAAGTGATTTTCATATATTAACAACATTATCCTTATACATTTCTAGAAAGATTAATTTGCACTTGTAAATAAAAAATTGAATCATGAATCAAATTTTTAGTGGATTTGATTCATGTTTGACAATGTATAAATAAAATAGAGATTGATCAATCATGAAAAGGGACCTAACATGATTTTTGAACATTAAATTACGTAGAATGGTTCTACACTATTTTTTTGGGATATCCATGAAAAACATTTCTAACAAGAAATCCATAGCACACTGATCACCAATAAATGATCTTTACATTAAACAAGTCTCTTTTATAGTGGATCATATGATATACAAAGGTTATGTGGCTGACCATTAGGTTTAACAAAACCTTGTATTATATAATTGGGGAATCAGAACTCTCTATTTTATATATAATTAATTTACATATTTCTTAATACACAAATAACAAATCATAAATGAAACACCTAATGAACACAAAGGTTATGTCTCAACTAGGGTAAAAATAACATTCTGGATTTAATAGGGGTATCAATATTGATTTACAAGACTTTTTTCGGATTTACTCCATTATATAATTTTTTTTATTTTGTGTGACATAATATATTACATACATTTTTTATATAAATCCTATGATCCATGGCCCCTATAATTTGATAGTGATAGAGATCTTAGCTTCAAATATAGTCTTTAAAAAAAATTTACAATAAAAAATTATATTTGTTACATTCTTCCCAACTCATTATTTTCCTCCTAAAAAGAAAAAATCTTACAAAAATAGGTTAGGGTATTGGGGTCACATCTGGTTCTCTTCGGAAGATTCACATGCTACCATAAGACATTTCTCAAGGGTATCACATGCACATGAAGGATATTATATTTAACATCCTCGATATGTATCAAGGGCTTCAGGAAGATAGATCTGTCCAAAATTTCCAACTCACCCAAGTTGATAACATGAAATGGGTCATGTACATACCTCCTCAGCTACAACACATGGGAGAAATTGTGTACCACATCTCTCTGTGAAGGAAGATATATGATTTATGCCACCTCACCAACCCTAAAAAGAATATAGAAATGGAAAATGAAACTAAGAAATAACTTCTCACATCATAAAAGAATTGTAACAGTTACTAAGGTGATACATTTAGGAAAACATGGCCTCCCTTATAGAATTACATAACATGCCATTTTTAATCAAAATTTGACATCCATTAGCTTTGGGTAGTCCTCATCTTCTTCTAGATTTTTAGAAACTGCACTATCTCAATGTAATAATCTGGGTGGAACACTATCCACCTTCTATATAACATCCCTTACAAAGGATCCATTAATCCCATGCTCCAAGATGGGCCTCCACATGACCCCAAGTTTTCCTCCATGTACACCAAATGATTATGACCTATACAAAGGGTATAATAGATCACTTAGGGAGACTATACCCTCTTTAGAATAGTAAGACACATCAAATATCAAATAAAATAAAGGAAATAATAAAAATAAATCACAACATGGATTTCCAATCATTTCCCAAACACTATTCTAACTAAAATTTGATAATAAATAATAAAAGTCATGTTAAAAATACCAAATTGATGTAACCCACAATGAAGACAAATTGAAGAATCTGAAAATCGGTTTAGACTACAATTTTGAATCTTTAACTATGCACATACTAAGAAAAACTCCTTATCATATCAAATGGTCATTTCCCATGTCTGGACCTGTAATAATGAAGTATGCCTGGGTATCCAATGAAATCCTTAATAGGGTGTGAGTATACATTAGTAGTGCACCACCAATGGTGTTTACAAAATATGTAGTCTAAACATGTAGTGGATACCGTTACTAAAAAAATGACAAGATATATATAAAAAGGACAACATGGGAGCCATTAGTCAATAATATTCACTTAATCATATATGTCATTATTTCTATTTTTATCAGTTGATCTGTATTAATTACTATATTCATTTTCATCACATTCTCTATGGTTACTAATTTACATGTTTTACAAAACAACCATATCTGGTCATTTATCATGTATAAATGAATTACTCATGTTCACGGCTCACAAGGGTTAAACATTTAATTAAAAATGAATCAAACATAAATTCGATCCTCAGTTAGGGTAGTCTCATCAAATGCAGTTTTTAGGGGCACAAAACCTCGGTCCCCTTACCTAACTCCTTCATTGTGGGTAGAGGTTTAGGGCCTCAGTCTAACTGGACCTATGGGCATAGATCATCAATTAACAGTCCCCTGTACAACCAAGACACATGAATATGATTATTTATCGATTTACTGAATATTCCAAATCACAATCCATTCATATCCAAAACACATAACATTCTCATTTAACATTTCATTTTTCACATGAGCCACCTTTCTGACTTAACCCATTAACAAATTAACCATTTTAAAAAAGATGAACATTTTTTCATATCCCTTTTTATAAATTATCCTGGATAACTTATTCAACAATAAAAATTATTTGGCCCATTAAACATATTCTTCATTCCATATGCATTAACCTACTTATTCATTTCATGTATAAGTCATAATTCATTCTAAAAAATCACTATATTTTCACAAACCAATTATATTAATCCAAACAATAACTTATTCCATTATCAATTTCCAGAAACCACTACCAATATTTACTTCATCAACTCAGCTATAATCTCAACATGTCTACATGGGATATACATTATTCCATGTCAATTATATACTTATCCTCGTCGTTTTCCATGTTATAGATTGTTGTAACCCCGCTTGAGGATACCTAAATTGGTAAAATCATTCTTAATCCACCCCATATGGATTAGGAGGGGTTAATTTCTTAATTTACCCAACCATTATTCCAAATACCATCAATTTAATCAAATGAACAACATTACAGAACAAGAAACACAACCGTACATGCACAAATCTACAACGAGACTATTGGATATAAAATGTAGACCACCTACCTTGAATCTAAATACAACTACACAATCAACATTGTCCCTTGACTCATATTTAAACACCATTCCAAACCCCAACCTATGATCTCTCACAAATATAGGGATTTAGGTATGATTATGAAAAGAATAAAAACCGTGCAAGCCAAAAATTGGAAACGAAAAGAAAGGGAAGTGTTGTACATAACCAAATCATCGATCCACAACCAACAATGCCTTAAAAGGCCCAACATAGGAAGAGATACAACTTTGGATAACATGGTCAAAATGTCTCATTGCTAGGGTTTTAATGGGAGAAATGGGGGAAGAAATGTGGTGGGAATCCTTCAAATCCTGTTGGGGAAGAAAATAAAAACCCACTTTTAAATAGGCATGTGGTTTGTCCACAGAGCGTTCCAACCTGTACCCCAACCACTATCCAATAGTGTTCCATGTAACATAGTTACTTTGATAAGTCACATGATTTGACAAATTCGGTGCCAACCATATAGAATGAATTTTACCAAACCCATGTGGTTTGGATCTTCCACTTCCATGGTTTACCCAACAGTGCTCCCATCCAACTGGCTTGCACAGTTTACACAAACCATTCGTTAGCCATGAAACATGCAAGGAATGGCCTGATTTCTCTTTTTTACATGACTGGACCCCATAAAACCCCCCGAGATACCTCATAAACCCAATTAAAATTTAAATATTTGTCTGTATGGGATTCAAATAAAACATTAAATTATTATGTATCTCTATAGAGTCTTATATCTTATAACCTCCCAATATTATAATTTCATGTCCACGAGCATCACGCTCAAGAATCACAGAACATCCACAATAAGGAGATGATGCCACTAGGCCCACATATCTATCCCATCTCCCGTGTTTCCTTTTGAACATTACAACGCTTCTATAACACTCAACCCAAATGTATAACCTTAACTCACAAAACCTTCTTGTCCTGATCAAAAAACATACTAGATTCTCCTTAACGATGCATCAACGTCAACCCAATCATCAACCTCTTATACTCTATATGGATTCCTAGGAAACAATTCATAGATCAAAACATAATGATTATTTTCAAACAGTATCATACCCTCGTGGAGTATCTAATCAGAACCCTATCAGATTATTCATCTTCGCAGTTCATGAGTCAAATCACATTGAACCATTTAACTATATTTGCAAAACTATAACAGTGACCAAAAATCAAAATCACCTGAAAGAATCACATGCTCATTTCAAACCCAATTCTTGACATACGTCTATCCAAAACTAGTTCCCGATGGTCCAACTCCATAATCGAACATTCAAAACATGAAGGTGCTCAACCATTCAAACCCGATCCAATGACCTCTATCATGGCCAATTCAAAAGAATGAAAATCAAAAAATTCCAAACAACTTGAAAAAACTATCACAACATCATCCAACCACTTTCCCATTATGTTTCCCTCAAACCATACACTTTATCACACATCCATCATCTTCTAGTTATTAGAACCCCCAATATCAAAAAAAATACCATGATAACCTCAGCTCAACATTCGAAAAATACCAGACATGTTCCCAACTCACCATACCTAAACATCAATATGGACTTCACCAGGTATTGGCATCAATAATTGCTATTAAAATCAACCAGGAGGGAATCCCAACACCATTAATTAGTAGACTATGAACTTTTCCTCACTCAAGTTCACCTTAATTTGTGAAAACTTCTTTCCACTACCAACATAAAATTAGAGGTGGGTCAGAAATTACCACATCAATTCCTTTTACCATATCATGTTAGACCACTCCCAGTGCATGTTTTTTATCTAAAAAAATTCATCTTCCACTATTGGAACAATACCCCTTCTACCTTCCCATAACACTTACTAACTTCTGGACTATCACTATCATAAAACACCCTACTAGTGTCGTTCCCTAACTGCTGATGTAACTCCACCGTCACGGTATCCATTACCCTCCAAACCATCACTGTACTCCACCACACCCATCATCATTCCTAAAACAATCACTCATACAATACCTAAACTGACTAAAGATGGATATGTATTAACTTAGAACCCTTCCAAAATATTGAAAATACATATCACTCAAAGGCTTCCACATAATGTGTCTTACACTAACAACATTCATTAATTTCTCCTCGATGAGTTGAGATATCCATGGCTAACACATTCCTAGAAATTCTTAGCTTCACTATTATCATGACATTACCATACATTTCCAAGATTACCTCACACATAAGGACACTCTATGGTCACCCAACATGCCTACCATAGTCCATGCATGACTGATGGAGTTTGGGAATCCAACCTCCCTTACGAAAAAACTATTTTCATTTGATAATAAACCCTAAAAATTATTTTGAACACATGAATCTTGAATTCAAATGGTACCACCCTAATACCCAAGGTAACGATTAGCCCATTTGAAAAAAACATCCAAGTCTCACAAAAACATTTTTGAAGAGCTCAATATGCACTTCAAATGTTTCAAATATGAATCCTAATGCCACCACATTAACTCCACGTTCTTTCCATCAACTCCCATGATTGATGCATCACTAAAAACATTATGTGTGTTGTTTTCACCGCCTTCCTTGAACAATTATTACCACCATGATTCATGATCTACCCAAAATAAGAACCCAAAAACATTTGCGTGGTTGTCATGTTTTTTCAAAAACAATAGGATGACATTAACCACTACCCAGCCACAACATCTGAGGGCCTCAACCATAGATGGTTTATGGTGTACATACCACCATACAACTCCTAATATACTTCCCCATGAGGGTAAACTCAAAGATGTCCCAAATCCAACCCAAACACATTCAAGTATCTAGGTTAAATTCATATCATTCTCAGTTTACATGGGACGATTTAAAGATACTGGACATGATATTCGCTCAAAAAATGTACACTAAGAAGTTGTTCATGATCACCACTATGGATTATACACCATAGATTTCAACTCCAAATATGGCATACCTTGACCTTACAAAGTTCTCAGGATTCTCTACCCGCACACTTCACAACATCACATAGCCACCAATTATCAAGTGTGATTTCCGGCTAAGAATAACCACTACTCTGTGTACCCCCTCCAAGAATTCCTATAACAATGTTTCCTTTGGAATTTTCACCACCACATCACCCGATTCCTTGCAGCAATACATAAAATGATAAAAATCGGAACACAATGGTCCACCTCACTAATAAAAAATAATGTCCTTCACACATCCATGCTTCCCGATATTGTTTTATAGAGATTTATTGGTTCTTGTCCCAGTACACCTATTTTCCCATCCAAAAAATACTCATGAATTACTAACGCGTTCCAGAATTTGGACATCATCAAATCCCCCATGGTCTCTCACTATCCTATGACCAAACACATAATCAAACATTATATCCCATATGACTAACATCAACAACACCTAGCCCAAAACACTCTTACTCATCTAGACATTCCCCTAGTCCATCACCCCCATCGACCTCAAGGAATTTTCAATAACTCACTCTACCACCATGAAATTCATACAAACAAGTCCAACCATCTGAACACCCTCACTTCAGTCTTCACCTTCATAGAAAAATAATTCATCCACACGTTCATCACCCTTATATTTTCTTCCCAAAATCAATATCAAGGACTCCATTAAGCATCATCAAAATAGATAAGTCAGTTGTTCAAATGATAAAATTCTTTTAAAAAACTATAAAACAACTACATGTACTCAGGTTCCCTTTTGAAAGATTGATAGAAGAACTATTACATTTATCGAAACATGACATTACTCATTATGCATCAATTACACTTCTAAACCATCTCTCATGCTTAATATTCTATGTTACCTGAAACACTATGATAACCTCCCATGTAACAACCCGAGATTTTATGAGAATTATTATTTTTAATTTCATTGATGTCTTGTGTTATACAAGACACCAAAATTAGAATGTTCTATATGCAACACCATATACACTACACTATTCTTGGCTTGTGTTACACAAAATTTCAAGTTCGTTTGATAGAAGTTATTCTACACAACATGGAGTGTGTATATATATATATTCAATGAATAAATGAAATAGTGTTGGATTATATTATACACAATAACAATGGAATATTTTATTACACGCATCCCTGACTTGTCTTTCTTTACACGTAATCGCGGCCTTCCACGATTGCGTGTGCTGTACGCAATACCGTGTCTCACTAAACAATGATATGTTATTAAAATATTTTATAATCTAGACGTTATGAATAGTAATACCAAATTTCTGAAACTTTATTTTTCAAAATGGACTTCATTTTGGGATTCGAAATATCGAAATTAGCCTAGGCTGAATTTTTGGTATTTTTCTGGAAACTATCAATTTATGATGAATAGTGAAAACACTGGGTTACAATTTCAAAACCGACATTTTTTTTAAAATTTTATTTATTTTATTTAAATTTATTTTAGGTCAAAATTGATACATAATACCTATATAAGTTAAATGTAATTCATTTGACTCATTTTATATTAATTTTAGATATATAAAATTTTTATTGAACTTTTCACCGTCTTTTACCCACCTCCTAGAAGAATTTGGAAATCTTCATAAAACATAATTTTACCACTTCTATGAGTGGAACTATGAAAATACAAGAGACACGGTTAATATCAAGAAGTAAAATGTGGTTTAATAAGATAAAAATAATTTTTGGGGAATAGTAACTTTTTTACTTTTATTTACCACGGTTAAAAGTAAATAGGGTAAGTAAGGGTAAAAATAATATTATTATTACCCTAACACATATAATAATTCTATTGGAAAAGTGTAATTCAAACAAAAAAAACCTTAGGAATAAAATATTACCCTTTTGGTCCACTTGGTTTAGATTTGGACACTAAATATTATTTTATTTAAAGAAGAGTTAAAATAGTTAAAATTAATGTTTAATAAATAAAACATTTTTAATATAGGGTTATACATAAGATAAATTGGACGATAAATATTAATTAGAAATATAAATTAATTTCATACATAATGGTATTTTATTTATAATTTTTAGACATTATATATTTTAGTTTATAAATGACACAGTGATGATGCAGTAATTACCTTATTAATGAAACATTAACATAATTGATGTTATAAATACCCAAATAAATGTAATTTGATGCTTTTCATGAATTAAACTAATTTTATAGGTTAATATGACATATGAGTATTGATTAAATTAACGTTTTTTGAACTAATCATGTTGTTATGAGTTTCAAAAAAATCAATTACCAAATAGTGTTAAAATTGAAAAAAAATAGTTTTTAAAACAAATATTATATAATTAATTGTAATTATATTCATAGAAATATAAGGTATAAAAAAATGACATAGATAAATATATATATATTAATAATTAACCACTTGGGGTTCGTTTGGCTTTTTATAGTAAGTTTATTTACCATATAGTGTAAGAAAACAAGAAGACGTGGTAAAAGATAAATTATTTAACTTTAAATCTAAATGATAAGGTTAAAATAGTAACCTAAACTTGTCTAAAACCTATTGGTAGTGAGTAAATAGACCCATACCCACATTAGCTTCTAAATAAATCAATTTGGAGCTATTATAAACCTAATATTACTTTATTATAAAATAATATTTTAAGTGTTTCCAAAGGTGCCCCTCGCCTCCCTTATAAAAAGGGCACCCCTTCCCTCTTCTCTTCACACCCTTTTGAGCCTTGAATCACGGTCAAACCAGGAACATTACACATATATACCAATCTAGGTAAATCATAGAGGTTCGGGTCTTCTCAAAATACCATCTCTAGTGCCATAAGAAGAAGTTTAATGGAGGTGCATCGAGGAAGAGGTAATCTCCTCTACCGACTCTTTCAAGTTTCTTTCTTCTTATACATACTATTATTTAGTTGTTTCATTGTAAAGTAATAACATAAGTATTACTTATATTATGATATGTTATTATAAATATAAAACAATCCTATTTCACCTTCTATCCATCCTATAGAAAACAAAATAACCGCACGTGTGTACATACGGAATGTCGTCTCCATGCCGTGGTGTAATATGTTTTTCCACCACCACCTTATTTGGATGGGTATAATGGTGTGAAGAATACCAATATATAGATATAATAAAATCATACTGATTCTTTAATATTATATCATCCACTCCAATTATATTAAATAAATATGGGAATGATATCATTGCTCGTGCGTACGTAGGGATCACCGTCTCCACGACGTGATGAGATTCATTTTTCCATGTTAAAAATTCAAAAATGATTATAAAGTATATATAATAAATAATCATGAAATATATGAAATAATAATGCTACTGGTTTAATGTATATATATATATATATGTATTTCATATACTTAATTCTATTCAATTCAATAAGGAAACGAAAAGCAGCATTCATGTGTACGTACGACCTACCATCTCCATGAATGGTGAATTTCTTTCCATTTATCGATATAATATATATATATGTATATTCTGAATATATATTATATATAAATCAGTTTTTATATTCTGGAATTAATTAATGTTGATCTATGTAATCATATTAAAAATTACAAGTCAAACCACAGATGATAATTGAAATGATTTTACCCAAAACGCTGCTTTAACATGGAATTGACAAATGAACAGATTATATAAAGTTATAAGTGAATCATATATGATATCATAAATATTATTATGGCTCTGTTACAAGTTAATAATATGTTTAAACCCACTATATAAGAGTCTCAGACACATACAAGAAGAAATTGGACATAAGGTAAGGGACAATTATTCTAATCCCATTCTTATCTGAGATTGTTTATTCGTAATTATTTACTGGGGTTATGTTTATTATCCATGTTTATATGTTCTCAGAATGTTTTCAAAAAATGTTTAATTTTCATACATGTATGTTTAATGACATTTTTACCCTTATTTAACTTTTACCACATCGTATGGAAGGAATCATTCTTTTTTTTACCATACGAGGTACCTTTTGAGTTTTCCGACAAAAGTACGAGGAGAATGTTTTTTAAACTTATAAAGAATGAATGGATTTTTACGGTTTTATAAGGCCTTACATTCATGAAGCTTACTATACAATATATCATTAATATTTTCAACAAAATCATTTTCTATTAAATTTTCATGGCATTTTGTGAAAAGAATAAGATTTTTAAAGAGAAAGGATATTTTCCTCAATAATTCATTTAAAGTGTTTTATCAAAACCATTTTCCATCTAAGATGAAATTAATTCATATGTGTATGTTTCAAGTATAATTCCTCTATGATTTACATGGTTTCACTTTTCTTATGATTAAATGATATCCATTTTTGTTATATAGATTATGTTATGATGGGATGATATTTATGAAACCCATTTTTATTTTTTGGGATATGATGAATGATTTATGTTTATGTTGTGGTACATGTAAGAATGATTTCATTATGATATGGGTGGTACCTATTTCTCCCTCCAATTTATTTGATAAAGATTTATATCTCATGGGATATACATGGCCGGAACAGCAATTTAATCCGGTTTAGTGATACAGGTCTGGAACAAGGAGTGAACTCGATTCAGAAAGGGAATTTGTCCACTAAGATGGTCTTTGCAGAAATGCCTTGGAAACTATGGAAATCATATCATGTACTTAATGGTTTGACACAATTACATGTTTTTTCCTAAGATATTTTATCATGATTGATGTTCCTTTATAATATATGCCTCATGTACTTCCAAGATTTATGTCTTTGATCAAGATTTTGATATATAGATTTTATGTTCAAGTTTTTGCATTCAAATTTTTATGGATTGTTTTATGTTTTCTATGTTTACCCTTAATGAGAATTTGAGTTCACCCTTTATATGTTTTATTTTCCCCAAGATATAAAGAATGTTTTTAGGTAAGAAAATAAAGTGGAAGATCTTTATGGGAGATTTTGAAGATCTTTCACCACGATTAGAAGATTATGATAAGAGTTTCCAAAGACATAAACTATTACGGTCCATGTGTGTGTTTTTTTTATGTACTAATTATTCCACAAAAGTAATGTAATGTCCATGTACGTCATGCTTCGGGTCGTTATAGTTGGTATTAGAGGACAGTTTTAGTTAACCTTTGGAAACTAGGATGCGAAAACATTAGTGAAATCCCAAGAGATATTACTATGTTATGTCCAGGTATATCTCTAAGGATAAGTATATGTATAGGTTATAGTCCTAGAATTACGGTAAAGATCTTATAATTTAACCTATGATGTTAGATATTGACGGTACTCCCCATTTATTATGTTTTTTTCTCTAGCATGATTTTTGCCTCTCACACTATTCGTTTTGGGTTTCAGAAAATGGCTGAAATAGGAAGATTCACGGTAATGGAGGATATGATGGACAATGTAATGATATTCTTCATTAGCAACCAAATGAAACGGGATTTGGAAGTCTGAACATCGTTATTATGCTTAACCAGAAATCTCATAATATGATCAATAATCTCAACGTTGGTATGTTTCCCGACCCATATAATAAGAGAATTATGGAGTTTCATGATAATCATAGTGGAAAAAAGATCAATTTCTCTCATGTAAATCATGTGGGAAGAGGCATCAAGGATAATGTTTAAAAGGAACTGTAAGATGCTTTGGGTGCAGAAAAGAAGGACAAAAATCTAGTAAGTGCAAAGGAAAAGGTTTAGTTAACACCATGGAGAAGGATAATGGTATTTCTACGACATCAACAATGATTAGATATTTTAAATGTGGAATGTAATGGAATTATGCAAACCCATTCCCTAAGGGAAAATATCATGAAGATAATCAGCATAGTCATATGGGTAATATTTATGTGGATGATGATGAGGATACTTCTAATAATATATGAGATGGAAGAAGTGTTGATGCTTGGTCAATGGTTTAAGAAGCTAGTTGAATGATTGTATGTTTATCAAGAGTTATGTTGTATAGGTAATTTAATGGTACTATGGAATAAAGAAGCATCTAAGGATTGTTACACTATTGTTTTTTCTAAATTATTTGAATATATATGTTGAATGGTACTGGTAGCCATGAAAGGTTATTCAAATATTTATAAAGAATATGATATGCACATAATGAAGGGATAAAGAGAAAATAAAATTTTGATAGTATTCATGAGCTCATGACTGATATAAGGACGAAGTGATATCATGGTTTGAGTATATAGAACCTTTTGGATTTTGGTATGTTGAATGAGTTAAATTTTGACAACATTCATGTTTTCGCTATTGTTCTATGGTAATTCATGTTTTAAAAGAATACATGATTAAGGTATTCACATGTTTGGAATATGACCAATAAGATATATCTTATGATATATGGGTATAAATGATGGTATTCACATATTTGGTATATGACAACTCTAGTAATTATTTTCTTTATACTATAAGATTGGATATATGTATTTTGGATAAGCCTAAAGATTGGAATGGATTATGTTGGACATAAGATAGTATTATATAAGGATAGAACATGTTTTTCGTTATTATTTCTGGAATGTTATCATAGTATAGTTTTGAAAAAGGATAACCCATAAGACGAGCGACAACCCGTCACGTCGGACAAGGCTGTGGGAGTCGAACCCACAACTGAAGTACGACATGCCTTTATCACATACCACTGGCCTATATAAAGTCTCGTGTTAGTATAAATTAGTTTTATTTTATTAAACGCTATGATATATGAAGTATAAGTCCATTTTAGAAACCATATATGATTAATGTCAAGATAAATGGACTTATGTATATTTAATATATTGTGCTAAACTTTTTGCAATAGAAACAATTGGAATGACCTATAATTTTATCGCATGATCTACTAATACTTCACGAATGTCAAATTCAACTTCATGTCATTAAGAGATGAAGTGGGAATTGTTAAAGTCCCGAACAACGGTGAGATTTTACCAATATCAAGTAAGTATTTCTTTTAATTCAACAATTCTTCAGCATTAGGGGAATGATCTTGATTAATAAAAACTTTCTCCTAGTACCCTCATACCCGATAAATCAGATGGCACCTTCGATCATCACAAATTTAGGGCTTTGGGATATATGGATTTTTCATAGCCTTGTTCTCTGCTACTCTCCATCAGAACTTGAAGGTCAGATTTCTCATCCATATCCATATTTCCACCTATGTTCTCCTATGTGGAAACCTAGTGACGAGTTAATTTGGGTAACAATTACACTTCATACATTAGTTTTTTAAAGTTATGTTTTTGTATTCTTTTTATGATGTGGGCTTCTATGAAAGAATCTTTCAAGTAGTAAACCATTTATAACCCCGATTAATTTCGAGGGAGAAATTTATTTTAAGGGGGTAGAATGTAACAACCCGAGATTTTATGAGAATTATTCTTTTTAATTTCATTGATGTATTTTGTTATACGTGACACCATGATTATCTTGTTTTATATGCAACACTGAATATGCAACACTATTCTTAGCTCGTGTTACACAAAATATCAAGTTTGTTTGAGAAAAGTTATTCTACGCAACATTGAGTGTATATATATATATATATATATATATATTCAATGTATAAATGAAATATGGTTGGATTCTATTATACAAAACAACAAAGGAATCTTGCATTACACGCAACCCTGACTTGGCTTGCTTTACACACAATCACGACCTTCCACGATAGCGTGTGTTGTACACAATATCAAGTTTCACTAAACAATGATATGTTATTAAAATATTTTATAAACTAACCCTTAGGAATATTAATACCCACTTTTTGAAATTTTACTTTTCAAAATGGTTTTCATTTTTGGATTCGGAATATCAAAATTAGAATAGGGTGAATTTTTGGTATTTTTCTTAAAACATTCAATTTTTGATGAATAGTGAAAACACTCGGTTACTATTTAAAAATATACTTTTTATTTAAATAATTATTTATTTTATTTAAATTTATTTTAGGTCAAAATTGATACATAACACCTATATAAGTTAAATGTAATTTATTTTATACATTTTATAATAATTTTAGATATATAAAAATTTTATGGAACTTTTCACCGTCTTTTACCCACCTCCTAGGTGAATCTGAAAATCTATATAAAACGTAATTTTACCGCTTATGTGAGTGGAATTTTGAATATCCGAGAGACACGGTTAATATTAAGGAGTAAAATGTGGTTTAATAAGATAAAAATAATTTCTGGTGAATAGTAACTTTTTACTTTTATTTACCATGGTTAAAAGTAAATAGGGTAATTAAGGGTAAAAATGATATTATTATTACCCTTACACGTGTACTAATTCTATTGGATAAATGTAATTTGACCAAAAACAACCTTAGGAATAAAATATTATCCTTTAGGTCCACATGGATTAGATTAAGACACTTATTATTACTTTATTTAAAGAAGAGTTAAAATAGTTAAAATGAAATTTTAATAACTAAATCATTTTTAATATTGGGTTATACATAATATAAATTCTACTATAAATATTAATTAGAAAGATAAAAATATTTCCTACATAATTGTATTTTATTTATAATTTTTAGTCATTAAATAATTTAATTTATTTATGACACAATGATTATGTAGTAATTACCATATTAATGAAATATTAACATAATTGATGTTATAAATACCCAAATAAATGTAATTTGAGACTTTTAATGAATTAAACAAATTATATAGATTAATATGATATGTAAGTATTGATTTGATTAACTTTTTTTTAACTAATCATGTTGTTATGAGTTTCACAAATATAAATTACAAAATAGTGTCGAAATTGACATAAAATAGTATTTTAAAAAATATTATATTATTAATTGTTATTATATTATTAATTATCTAATGTTCTGTCAAATGACTTATATAAGGATATATATATTAATAATGAACCACTTGGGGTTATTTTGTCTTTTTATTGTACGTTTATTAACAATATAGTGTAAGAAAACAGGAAGGCACGGTAAAAGTTAAATTATTTATCTTGGAGTTAAATATAAATGATAAGGTTATAATAGTAACCTAAACTTATCTAAAACCTATTGGATGAGATTATTTAGACTCATACCCACATTAGACTCGAAATAAAACAAGTTGGTGATATTATAAAACGAATATGAATTTATTATAAAATAATATTTTATGTTTTTTCAAAGGTTCCCCTCTCCTCCATTATAAATAGGGCACCACTTCCCACTTATCTTCACACCATTTTGAGCCCTGAAGTTCGGCCAAAACCTGACATTTCTTCTTCTCAACCTCTCTAGTTACATCATAGAGGTTCTGGTCTTCTCAAAATACCAACTCTAGTGCCCTAAGAAGAATTTTAAAGGAGGTGCGTCGAGGAAGAGGTAATCTCTTCTACCGACTCTTTCAAGATTATTTCTTCTTCTACTTCCTCTTTTTTAGTTGATTCATTAAAAAATAATACCATCGGTATTAAATATATACTGATATGTTATTATAAATATGAAACAACCCTATTTCATTTTCTATCCATCCTATGTAAAACGAAATCACCGCGTCTGCGTATGTACAGAATACCGTCTCCACGCCGTGGTGTAATATGTTTTTCCACCACCACCTTTCATGGATGTGTATAATGTTGTGAATAATAACTATATATAGTTATTATAACATAATACTAATTCTATAATATTATATCATCAACTACAATTCAATTAAATAAATATTGGAATGATATCATCACTTGTGCGTACGTACGAATTACCGTCTCCACGACGCGATGAGATTCATTTTCCATGTTAACAATTAAAGAATGATTATAAAGTATATATAATAACTAATCATGAAATATATGACATAATAATGCTACTATATTTATTTATATATATATGTATGGCATCTTCTTAATTCAATTCAATTCAATAAGGAAACAAAAAACAACGTTCATGCGTATGTACGACCTACCATCTCCATGAATGGTGTATTTCTTTCCATTTATCGATCTATTATATATATGTATATTCTGAATATATATTATATATAAATCATGTTTATATTCAGTAATTATGTAATCATGATCTATGTAATCATATTAATAATTACAAGTCAAAACATCGACGATAAATGAAATGATTTTACCCAAAACGCTGCTTTAACATGGAATTGACAACTGAACAGATAATATAAAGTCATTAGTGAATCATATATGATATCATAAATATTATTATGGTTCTGTTACAAGTTAATAATATGTTTAATCCCAATATACAAGAGTCTCGGACACATACAGAAGAAATTGGATATAAGGTAAGGGATAATTATTCCGATCTCATTCATATCCGAGATTATTTATTCATAAGTATTTACTGGGGTTATGATTATTATCCATGTCCATATGTTCTCAGAATGTTTTCATAAAATTTTTAAATTTCATACATGTATGTTTAAAGAAAATTTTACCCTTTTTTACTTTTACCACAACGTATGGAAGGAATCTTTCTTTTGATTACCATACAAAGTACTTTTTGACTTTTCCGACAAAAGCAGGAGGAGAATGTTTTTTTAACATATACAGAATGAATGGATTTTTACGGTTTTATAATTCCTTACTTTCATGAATCTTACTCTAAAAGATTTCAGAACTATTTTCAAAAAAATCCTTTCTTTTAAATTTTCATGTCATTTTGTGAAAAGAAAATGATTTTTAAAAAGAAAGGATATTTTCCTCATGAATTCATTTCAAGTGTTTTATCAAAACCATTTTCCATCTAAGATGAAATTATTTAATATGTGTATGTTTAAAGTATAATGTATCTATGATTTACATTGTTTCACTTTTCTTATGATGAAATTATATCCATTTGTTTTATATGGATTTTGTTAGGATGGGATGATGTTTATGAAACCCATTTTTATTTTTTGGGTTATGATGAATGATTTATGTTTATGTTGTGGCACACGTAAGAATGATTTCATTATGAGATGGGTGGGACCTATATATCCCTTCAATTAATTGGATAAAGATTTATTTCTCATGAGATAGACATGGCCCGAATGATAAGTTAATCCGGTGCAGTGATACAGGATGAGAACGAGGAGTGAACTCGATTCAGTAAGGGACTTTGTCCACATAGATGGTCTTAAAAGCAATGCCTTGTCTTCTATGGAAATCATATCATGTGCTTAATGGTTTTCCACAATTACATGTTTTGTTCCCATGCAATTTTATCATGTTTGATGTTCCTTTATGATATATGCCTCACGTACTTTCAAAATTTATGTCTTTGCTCAATATTTTGATGTTTGGATTTTATGTTCATGTTTTTTTCATTCAAATGTTTATGGATTGTTTTATATTCTCTATGTTTACCCTTACTGGGCATTTGATCTCACCCTTTATATTTTTTATTTTCCCATGGTTTTAAAGAAACATTTTAGGTAAGAAAACAAAAGGGGAAGATCTTTATGGGATATGTTGAATATCTTTCGCCAAGATTAGAAGATTATGATATGAGTTTCCAAATTCACTAAACTATTAGGGTCCTTGTGTGTTTGTTTTTGTATGTATTAAGTATTCTGAAAAATTAATGTAATGTCCATGTACATCAAGCTTCAGGTCTCTACATCCCACAAAGTCACCATTTATTTTTCCAAGACCTTAAAATCATCATTAGAACTTGAGTCACATCCCCCTAAACCATTGACCTTCCAACTAAGCCCTCTAGGACATTTTTCTCTTGCACAAATCCAAGTCAAGAATCCATTCTTCATGCACCCTTGATCACTGAAAAACCCATCTAACACTCTCTTAGGTTTCTCTCTAGTATCAGATGATACCAACCTCCCAACTATGGTAATGGTAAAAAGTCACTAGCCTCACTCTCTCTCTCTCTCTGGGGCACAAACCTCATACATCATACAATTCTCCCCTCACAGATAGCTCTCCTTCCCCTATTCCATAACACTGTGTGAAATTCACCTCGATAAACCATAATTGTTGGTTTTACACCAAGCATACTCACACTCATACATCATCACCACGAATTGAAACCCCCACTATAGGGTCTAATACAAAACTGCGATGGTCTGAATCAAGATGGTTCACCACACCTATAACAAAAAAAATTCCACTAATGATTCCATAATTGAGACACTCATTCTTAAGTCCAATGTACAACCCACAAAATTATAACCCAGAAGGGTCACCACTTTCACATTTTTAGGCTACATCTCAAAACATCAAGGTCATGGCCTTACCAAAAGAATAACATGTAACACCCCTATATCCAGATATCGAGACTCATTAATGTCTCCTGACATATAATGAAGGTCACATCCAAGGGAACTATCACTAATAAAACCACCCATACATATAATCTATTCACAAAACTTGGTATACCCATATCCTAGGTCCATTTATGTTTCAACCCACCATATTATTAAAATTCAAGTCCACTCTCTCCATAAATCAAGAAAGGGTTTTACAACCAGCACACAATAATCATATAAAACATACTCAAAATGAACTTCCCTAGGTAAAATTTGATAATTTTTACAAAAAATTGTGAAGTTACAATGACTCTACTCCATTATCTATTAACATGAATCCCTAATCTTTTTTCCCCAATTATGTATTATTATTCTCAGTGATGTCTTTTAGTTTCCCCAGTCAGATCACATCATCATGGGGAAATTTATTTACAATTCAAACATACATCAAAAAAATTACAAAAAATATCCACTATTTTAAAAACATAAGGCACTAAATTAGTCATATTCAACTTGTTAAAATTACACTATCCCAATGATCATAGTCATAAAAAGAACACTGCCCTAGACCATACCCTCTAGGGGTCAAGGATAACATGGGGTAAACTAACTATACTAGTTATAAGTATTTCATTATACACATCTTTATTACCATTTCAACACTCACCACATAAATGATTCTTATCAGTCACATTTCCCACATCATAACTTGTTAAAATTAACATTTCAACTATTTTAAAAATCTTCATTTACAACAATTCAGAGACCAACATACCATCCCAACATAAATCATACCATTTTAGAGACTATTCTATCTCTACATTTCAACACCACTATATATTTTAACCCTTTTATGAACATTCATTAAACACATTATTCATTGACCATTAATTTACATTCTTTCCATTTATACATCTTTATCATCTTTATTAGACAAAATATTCCCCCAAATTAATAGAAAGTAAAATTCATCCTACCATTCCTCTCTATCACATCCATCTCGTGTGTGCCTATCATGATGCATTCCACCTATATTAGAAGTTGACTAAAATGATTCATTAATGCAAAACCACATTATGTTCTAGCCATATGAAAAACATCATAAAATTATTACATCACACAAAAAGTTCATAAACGAATGGTGATATATCATTCAACTTGTAACAACATATATTAAGAAAAAACATTCCCACCCTAGGTACTAGGGTTTTCACTCTTAAATTGGTTTGATACTCCAATAATGATCTTATTTCAAAGACCTAACACATCCTAATCTCATTTTTTGAATCCCAAACAATAATACCATAGAAAATTTCTACTCTGATACCACTTTGTTGTGTCCCCAACATGAGATCCACTAATCTGGAGCCCTGAGACGGGATGCCACAAGACCTAAAGAATGCCTCCCCATAGAGCATGGGTTTCCAACTAGAAACTAGGGTATAATAGATATCATGAGGAGATTATACCATCTTTATAAGAGATATCAACAATATATATCATATGAAATAAATGAAAAAATTAATGTAAACCATAAAATTCATTATCAATAAATTCCCAAACATGGTACAAAACATAATCGAATAAAAAATATACCATGTCATGTTAACAATGAAAAAGTCAAGGAACCAAAAATGAATGAAAAGAGTCAAATACCCAAAATGAGTTATTACTTTATTTCTAGTTCCTAATCCATTAAATTCCCAAGAAAAACTCAAATTCCTAGTGTAGGGCACATACTGTTGTCCTGACCTATAACAATGAAGTCTATTCAGGTACCCAGTGGCTACATGTGTAGGGTGTGAGTATAACAGAGTAGTCCACCAATAAAAGTGTCAAAAATATACCATATAAACATGTTACTAAATAAATGAATATATAAGAAAAAATATATCTTGGGTTCCACTTATAAAAAAATAACATTAATCATTTCCATCATTATTTCCATTTTCATCACAAAAACCATCATCATTACTAGAATAATTTTCTTAATATTATTTATGGGGTTTTCATTTACCTCATTTACACAGTGATCTATGCTTATCAAAAATCATGCATATGGGAATAAGTGAATTTTCTTATCTCACTAGGGATAAACATTTTATAAATTACACATCACACTTACCTTGGAACCTTGGTCGGGGTAGTGTCATCAAATGCATCTGTTATGGGCATAGAGCATCCTTTTTCTTCCCTAATCCACGAAATATGGTTTGTGGTTTATAAACTCAGTCTAACCTCACCTGTGGTCATAGATACTGATGTCCAATAACATCCAAACCATGTGCATGTTAATATTTATCGATTTACCACATAATAAATATGGGAAACCACACATAACCAACATTCATAACATTCACATTTCACATTGTATTTAGAACATATTTTATTCTTATGCCTTAACCCATTAACAAGTTTACATTTAATTTAGCATACAAATTTTATGCATATCCATTTTCACACATTAAACTATATAACATATTAAACAATGGACATAATTTGTCCCATTCAACGTATTCATAATTCTACATGCATTAACCCACTTCTGCATTTCAAGTAAAATTCATAATTCATTCATCAAAATAATATTATTTCACCTGTCACTTTCATATTATTCCAAAAAGACCTTATTCAATTATCAGAGCATAGAAATCACTACCAATTTTCCCTTTTTAACTCAAATAACATCTCAACTTGTTCAACATTGGCTCTGCATTACTCCATGTGAATTATATACATAACCTTACGGTTTTCCATATTTTGGAAAGTTGGAGCACCACATGGGAGGCCCTAAATTAGTTAATGAATCCTCACGGCATCCCTTGGGGATCATCAGGAGTTCATTTCATCATTTCTGTAGCTATTATAACAAATCCTATCCAATTCATCAATTGAAAATCAAGAGAGAATTGAGAATAGAATAACACATGAAAACATAAACAAGGTAACTATGTGATATAACTTTTAGACCACACACCAAGATTCCAATGAAAACTACACACCCAACCCTATCACATGACTCGGATTAAAACACCCTTCAAAAACCCCATCCTCTATGCCACATGAAAAATAGGGGTTTAGGGATTAAGAATAAGAATATAAGAAAACTAATCCTGAAATATAAAAATATAATAGAGGGAAGTATTGGACATACACTGATTATTGATCCACACCAAGCGATGCTCCAAATGACCTATAATCAATGAAGATCCCCCTTGGAAAGCATTGTTCAAAATGGATCATCACTAGGGTTTTAAGAAGAGAAATGATGGAATATATAGGGTGATAATCCTGAAAATCTTGAGGGGGATAAATAGTAAAAATCAATTAAAATGAGGTGAAGGATTTGTCTACAAAATTTTACAAAGCATGTGCAAAGAATGAACCAGTTTTTGTCCAGGAGAAATACAATCCACAATGTTACCTGGGGATTTTGAATGGTTTTAAAACCAATTTTCCAACCACGAATAATGGATATGTCTATATATGCATGAATTAGCTCTTCACCGTACACAATTTACCAAACGATTAACCCTTACTCCTAGATATAATTGTGTGGGGAAATAGTTTATAGTATGCTTTTCCCAAATTTAAGACATACATAGAATAACATTATTTCTCTTTCATTCAGGTCGAAACCCCCGAAACACACCCGAGATTCATCATACCCCCAATAAACATTTAATTTTCTAACTTTAATTTATTCAAAATAAAATTTAAATATGGTCATACTATCATGTTTTTGGGATCTTATAGTTTATACCTAATGTGAAGACCCTTCTTTGAAAATACATCCTTGAGAAACATGTGTTTAGAATAGTTGGTGAAATTTTTACCTATTTGGTAATGTGGACATATCATTAGAGAGAAGGGCACTACTAATATCTCTATATAATGTTGTTCATAGGTATGCCCTTGGCTAATAGCTACCAAGACCCTTAGGAAATCACTCCCTCCCACAATATCATAACACATCCAAGATCAATTGTAAAGGCATCATATAACATATCATACTCAACACCATCCTCTATCCATATCAAGATGGGGGTTCTAATTAACCTTTTTAATAACTTCTTAAATGTCTATAGACACATCTTCATACACATGTAATGTCCCTTTTTTAGTAAAATATCTCATGGGTGATGATATTCAAGATAAATAAATTGTAAATCATATATATTATCCTTCCAAAAAAGGAATATCCAAACCTCACACACACACTTGGGTGACTCCCAAGAGAGAAAAACGTCTACCATTTTTGGGTTCACCAATACTCCATCATTTGATATAAAATATCATGGGAAGTGGACCTTTAAAATCTATAAATAACACATTAATATATTCCCATATTTTTTTCATCATAGAGTATATATAGAACCAAATGCAAATGAATAATGTGCTCCTTGTATAATTCCATGTGCAATAGGATTTGATCAATTAATAATACCATGAACCTATACAAGAAGGTATGGAAGATCCTTTTCTTGAGACCCATGAAAAATGATTTAAATTTATCATACCTAATGGAATGAAAATATACTTTTTGTGATGATAGTGACTTAATAATTTCATATTCATTTTATCCTCATCTAGAACTCACATCCGGGGAGAGCCTGAACCGAGGTCAATCATTGTGAAACCTATCCCCACTTTAAACTGGTTGAAGGGGTCATAGATCCTTAGATGTGGATAGATATTCTTATAGGTCAATTAATTCTAGTGATGGTAATCACCAAAAAACCTCAATCTCCCATCCACTTTCTTAGTAAACAAAACCAAGTACACCCAGGGTGACAGATATGGTATAATAAAGCACTTCATTTTGAAATCGTCAATCAAAATAATTATCTCAAATGTTCTTAAGGATCAATATGATATGTTGTCATAGCTATTGGGTCAATACCTAGGTGAAATTCTATTCAAATGTAGATATCTCGATTGGCAGATAATCCCTTCATTTCCTTAGGGAATATTTCCCCATACTCTTCCACAACTATAAGAATCTAAAAGATTATAAAATCCACTTCACCAAGGAAAATACATTCCAAATGATGTGTGATCAGTTGCATCATTATATTTATGAGAATATCCTAATCTTCATTGGGTTCCTTCTAAAAATCAAAAGAAAACCAATTGGTATTTTTTTTGATACACCATTTCCTCCTTCTAAAATAGTCGATCTGCAAATCAATAGTGGATAGTCATTCCATAAATATAATGGGGTTATATGGTCTCCTCACTACCCTAAAAAATCAACATGTAGCTATCTCTTCCAAGGATTACATCACGCTCTTTGTAGAACTGTGTGACCATAGAATCTCCCTCAATAGAAGTATTCAAACAAAAAGTCTGATCTAAAGGCCCCACCAATATCTCTAGATCTCAATCAAGGGATGTGACAAGAAAAGAGTTTCTCACATGTATGTATATTTATAATTTATATATATTATATAAGACATATATAATAGATTGAATCATCCTAGGATCCTCTTGGTCATTGGACTCCACTAGCTACCGCTACCCTCTTCCCTAGCCAATAGCTCACTAAGCCTAGTGGGGACCACCTGGTGCTGGTAGTGGCAATATATAACAACTTTGGAGTCCCCATTCTCTTCTCCCATCTCATTATCCATGTAATCAACCCAAAACACCTTGCTTATCTGGATGTTATCCCTACGTAGGTGGTTCATACAATGTTTCCCCCAGCATTGTTGGGTGTCAAATAATGTCTCATGAGATGTCCCCAGCCATCATATGAGAAACATAACCTCTTACACTGATAATTGGAACCATCCTAAGATCCATGAACTGTACAAATTCTATACAAAAACAATATGTAGAACAACCTCACATCCTTGGATCGTTGAGACATACATTGGCTAAAAACTCCAAAATTCTCCACTCATGGTTTTCAAATTCAGTAACCAACAATCACTCACAACTCCACCAATAATATATCTAGCCACAATAATTTATTTAGTACCCCAACATATGTAAGAATTCAAATATATATCAATTATCCTTGATATCTTGGAGAAGGCCATGTTCATTGTTACATACTGAAAACAACACATCTTAAACCATATCAATGGAGTATCATGAGCGTATAGTAATCCTAGGGGCATAAATGGAACCATTCATGTTTCCCTAAATCTATCTATGTTCCTAGATGGGTACAGGTTACAATGTAGCAAGATAGAACTCCTATCTAAAGAGAAAACTCAAATGATACTAACATAGAGCTAAATAATCTTGTGATTGTGTCTCTAGAATCCACCATCACCTTTTTTATCTAATGGTATGACTCAATTCTAGTCCCACCTTAAATTTAGTACGTTTCTAACAAGGTAGAAAACTCATCGACCCACCTTTTTTCAGTTCTCTTTCTCATTGGGGTTTTTCTCACCCTAAATCTTGAGGGGTATCTACTGTTAAAATTTGAGGAATGTGCTCAGTCTGTTCATATCCTCTACAAACATTGTCGAAGAAAATTTATACTCAATGGGTGGGAGTAAGACCAAAAAACCATATATAGGTTCCAACTCCAATACATGCCCCTCTAAAAATCCTAATCACTGGGTGGATATTCTCACAGCCCTTCAATAGAATCATAACTAGATATCCTCATGGGGGAATCCTAAAAAATTCATGAAGTACCATTGTCAAAGGGTATATATAGGTAGATGACTCATTAAGTACATGGAAACCATAACCCATTCAAATATGATCAATATATATTTTTTTTCAACTAATAGTTCCTTCATATACTGATTCAACCTCTATTTTATCAATGTCATGCTGAATAGATATGTTAGATACCACCCCGGCCTGGGGTTCCCTATCCCGAGATATGAAATTGATACAATTGGACACAATTTTACTAGTACGAAATGAATCCTTATATCTAAATGACATATAATCTCTTTTCCTTATATAAACCCCTCTAATACCCATTTTTCTGGACATGACTATCTATGGCCCTCTGGAATGGTGTCAAGCCAAGAGTGATACCCCAATCTAACCTCAAATAGGTTAGGGGCTAGAAACCAGTGTCTAGTAGGTGTATCAAACACACGAGATACCTTAGCCAGTGGTACCTGTAAACACACTCACATATTTAACCACGAATATGGTGTTTTAGGGTACAATAAATCTAATACCAAAATGCGTGCTTAGAAATATATCACACATCAAAGTATGAAACAAGAATTAAATATTAAAAAGGTTCAAATAAATTACCAAAAAAACTATAAAAAGTACAACTTGATAGTAAAGAAGGGAATAATGTCAAATGAATCTCAAACAACTAACCCTGGTCTGTATAGATCATTGATTTTTTTACCTAGTCCAATTCCACAAAGGAATCTATCGTAATGTGTTTTTTCATTATAAATCAAGTCATTTGATCCAAAATACCATGAATGGGTGAGTATGAAAACCCATTAGGACACCCCAAAATAAAAAAATAGAAATAATCAAAGTGGGATGTCATATTTTCATCTGAATGATATTAAAATAAGAATATAATAATACAAAAATAATAACCCGGATATACTCAATATAATCACCAACTCTCAATGTAAGGTCACTATTTCTAATGCTTTCCTCCTAGGAATATTTAGCTGGAATATTATGCTATTATGCTCACATTACATTGTACACATCAATGCCGCATTCAAATTGGGGGGATTTAATCACCTCTTCAGTTATGTCAAATCCTTGATCGAAATAAGATGGTAGGATGTAGGATCCTCCTTTTGTGGATTCGTCCATGGAATTTGTCAAATATTCTTAGTCTCCCTCATAGATTATGTCATTATTCATGAAAATCGTTCCAGATGCCATATCATTGTGGATTCCTATTATTAAATATTATTCTTTCTTGTCTTTAAAAGTCATCTTGATAGGGTAGCAACCATTGGGTAGGGGAGTAGTAATGTTTTCAATTGATGGGCATGTTTGGACTATAGAAAATTTGAACACATGTGTTTTTCCCCATAAGTGGGAATATCTAAGGTGTTAATACTTGAGGCATCCCATGTCGATTGCAAGGTATTCTATGGTAGAGGCCTGTATTATAATGATTTAATTAGGCATCCCATTTTTTACATTATGTATCCCATGAGTTTAACATCTTGCGAAGATGGACAGTGGGTTAATCAGAATGCATCCTGATGATTAAAAATAGGAGGTACATCCCTCGTAGTTAATACATATATTGTTTACTAGATGGTTGTGTCATAACGCATGTGAAGGAGTTCCCTAGATATTCTTCCATATAAAAGTAAGATTCCACTCAGTGAAGTATGATCTAGACACCATTACATATGGATTAGAGAGGGTGAACCCCTATGAGTGGACACCAAGGTTTACCATTGGTTGAGATTTAATCACATAGAGGCATCCTACATACTATATTTTGATGATATGTATCTAAACATATGTATTTCATTTGATGGAGTGGAAATTACACACTAAGACATCCATTCACAAGATGAATTATCTTGGTAGGATTGTGTGGGGCTTATGTGTGGAGATTACCTGGATTCTTGGATATCAGGTTAGGGCATACATGTGGGAACCACTTAGTTGGATGTTATGATCCCTCCAGTAAAAGGGAATGGTTATGGAATGGATGTTGGGATTCAACCACAAGGAGGTCTCCTACGTATCTCAATTGTATGGGAATCAATTTTCATATAGTTCTAAATGGAATAATTTTGTATTATACCAAATTAAGAGGCCCATCCTTTTGGGTGGGTCTTATGAAAGGAATATTCCCATGAATGTGGGTCATGTGGCTAGTGATTACAAATGAGAGAGTCCCATTTGGTTAGTACATATGCATGGAAGTGGACTAGTAAACATGAAGATGACTGAGGCTTCCACCTAAGGTGGAGGTCCAAAGAATTAAGGGTGTTTGAGTGTCAAGATCCTAATGGGATATGGAATATTTACATGAATCCAGATGGATGATGAATGAAATGGGTGTCAGTGGATAGATTAGAACACCGTATCGAAGTGGATCTGGGGTTGTGTGTCCCATATATGGAAGATGTCACACCATGAAGGGGTTCTCTCCTATGAGGGAGGAACCAAAGTTTACAGGGAGGATGGATAAAAATTTCCTATGATAGCAGATGTATGATGTGTGTTCCATAAAGGGATGATTTCACACTAGGAATAATGATTTTAACACCTATGGGTGTGGATTAGAGAGGTGCACCAGTAGGAGGGGCACCTGGGTTTACCAGATAGATGAATCAGAATGTCTTATGAGAGATGATCTGGGAGGTGTTCCCTATAAAGGGAATATGTCACACCATGAATGATTATCACAATACCAATGATGGTGGATTAGTGAGGTGAACCACAAGGGGTGGCTTCCAGGGTTTACATGAAGGATAGATCAAAACACCTTATGAGAGAGGATCTTGGAGGTGGGCCCCATGAAGGGAAGACATCACAATAGGAAATCTGAACACTAAACCTATAGAGGTGTATAAGATAGGTACACCCCTAGAATGGGTAACTGGGTTTACCATTTATTTTGATTTAACCTCATGGATGCTTCCAACATACCTTGTTTTGGTGACAGGGGTCAAAACAGATGTAGTTCGAGAGGGTGAGTGGGGTTCAAACATATGAGTGGCCCATAGTGAAGAAGGTGGATGAGTTTCATGGTCACTAATAATCTCTATGTTCACATGAGTCCTACTTAGTGTGATAAATAAGATAAAGTAGTATAACTAATTCCCATTTCGAGAAAGATGTGGAAATGAGATATAGTGTAGGGACTACTCATGGAAACTGCTTGGGAAAGATATCATTCCGTTTAAGAAGGATCACATTCCCTATGAGAGGGGCTTATATGTTGTTGATTCACAGGTGCTAATGTGGAGTGGAAATGATGTAGATGAGGCTTATGAATGGTATCATCCCTTTTTTCACTATGAATAAGAAATTATGTGGATGGGGATTATGCATTGAAGATACCATGGTGGTGATATGGAGTAGCAATGATGTCGATATGGATTATGCATGGGAGCTTCCCTAGTTCGAATCAATAGAGGAAATGATGTGGATGAGGAATATGTTTTGGTGTTTCTATAGGTAATTACTCAAGTACATTCATGAGGTAATCATATGTCCATTTCAAGGGTTATGGATTCAGTTTAACATCAGGTGGATGGATGAGGTGTATATTTTGATGATCGTGAGATGATTAATCTTATGCTTGATGCATAAAACATACTATTCATAAGTGAAACAATATGACATAGATTAATGTCATATAGTGAGGACTATTGAGACATAGTTTAACATCATTTTCTTGGTAAAACAAGGAGGGATATTCCTAGAAATGGGTATTATGGGACTTATGGAAGAGTGACCCTTTTCTGGGTCAACTTAACATGGGATCCATGTGATGAGTTTTGAGGATGTCTTGTGGATTGGTTCGACTCCACATGCTCTTGGTTTCCAAAAGGAGAATCTAAAATAATGGCAAGGTAAATGGACCAATAATATTTGGTCAAAAAATGGTTTTTAAGAAGTATAGAACAGTATCTCCAATCATGGTATTCTAGTTGTGGAAGTTTGGGGTATATAGAAAAATTTCAACGACCCAACCTAAAAATTTTGTAGTGAATGTATCTATTTTCCATGGGGGTCAGTGACTGCATTGATGTGACCAGGCCAGTGTCCTAGGATAGTATCTTATTAGTGATCTAAATTGGGGGTGTGGGGGAGTCGACCCCACAATATGGACCACCGAGTGAGGATCTAGGAGCTTCACGAAGGATTAGAGTTTACAGAGAAATGGGATTTGTAAAGGATAGGGACTCATGGAAAAAAGGGATTTGTGAAGGATATGGATTCTTGTAGAAATGGGATTCTAGAAGGTTTATCTCATAAAAAGTGTTCACATACCCTTGAGTGAATCCTAGATTCATAGAGAGAGTGATTAATGAAGGATGAATGCTTTACAATGCATCTAGTGCCTCAGAAGTCCAGGTTCCTTCGTAGAGGGCACAAGATTCTCCAATGGGAATATCTACATGAGGCGTTGTTCCTCTCAAAAAAAGGAGGAGGCTACCTAATGCCTAGGAGCTCAATGATATAGAATCTAAAATGATAACCTAATCACTTCGAATTGAGAGCATGTGGGTGCAACCCAGAGGAGTCTCCTTCATGAATGAAGGCACGATGGGTGTACTAATTGGAATGGGGAATCCAGATGCTAGGAATAAAACTATGAAGAAAAGATGGGTTACGAAAATGGGATCAGATAAAATGAACTCATGAACGATACTGTAATATTTCTTCATGGTCGTAAAGGGAAATCTAAAAACTGAGGCTCCATAATTGGGCTTTCTGTACCATTTTCTCATCCTATCATCAAATAACCATAACATATAATATGCATCTCCATTCAAGATCCACAACTAGAAAAATCAAAGCCAGTGGAATGGGATATGATACTAGATCATGTATGGAATCATTAGGATCATCCTATGGATGTGTTTTCTAGTGAAAATAGTCACAACTATTCTTCTATCCTAGGATTTCACTTGAGGATTCACGGTAATTCTCTACAAAGAGATCTGTCTCGTTATGTATGTTGAAACTAATGTTAATAGTACAAGAGGTCATTGTAATTGGTCTTCTTGATAAATAAGTACACATTTTAACCCACAATAGTTTTATAAATAGATAATGGATCACATCCATGGAGTGTGGGGGATACCAAAATTTTCCTAGAGTAAATTAGCAGGGATGTCCATTACATGCCCTGCATGTCCATAACATGAATCATAACCTAACCTATAGAGGAATGATAGAGGATCTCACCTTGGGACACAATAAGGTATAACTAAATCTATTTGATACAAACCCATAGAGGGGATCACTTATCCTATGAAAAATATAGGAATCCTTAACTTACCCTTATGGGGATACACTAAGGATATTTACCCTACATATATGGTTCTAAAAGGAAGATAATAAGGGCCTCAACATTCCTTGGAAAAGTATGTAGTGTGTACGTATAGTACATAGTGTGTCCTGGATAGCCTAGGTATGACAGTTTCCTCTATATCATGCCCATGTACTTAGTCTCATGTTCATTTACTTAGGACCATGTCCCTGAATTTTAGTTACGCATGTGTACTCTGGCCATGTTTGAGTACTTCAGTCATTCCTATTCCTGTGTACACCGATTGTTCCACAATTACCAACTATTTCTGTGCCCACGTACCCTAAGGGTACACACATGGCCAAAAACCTCGAGTTGCATGACCTTTGGATAGCTCACAAAAAATGTGATATTTAACTATGTGTGGAACCCTATCTTCACCAAAAAGGGACTACACAACATGTGTTCTTATGAAGTACATCCCATATATGTTGGGATATTCTACAATCTCTTGAATCACTCATGCATCACCACATGTTCTAAATTCACCTACGTTCTATCTATTAAAGTGGTTAAGGGGTCAGATCAATTGTTTATACATATCATATGGTAACTGGGGGATAGATTCTATTTACTAAATCTACATGTGGATCATCCCTAGTCACACTGTGTCATCAGTCATGAAATTCAATGAGTGATGATCAACAATTCAATCTATAATTAGTATTTAATCATTCTTCTTCATCATCACACATTAATTATTATCTCAATATTGAAACTAATCTCATGAAGATCATCCTTTGGGCTCTAGATCAACTGCACGATGATAGGGTTTTGTCCATATTCAAATAACCTGCCAAATGAAATGTGGATGATAATCATATGAAGAACATGGGGATAAAATAATGAAACAAAAAAGTAAGGAAATAATATTGGCCATTATTTTGGCTTGCTACCATTAATTTTTTAAGAAATCATAAAATGAAAGGGATAACCAAAGATGTATGACGATATAAATTCCTCATTCTACAATGATCAATCAATACCTATAAATCTACTATAAAAAGGGTTCATATTACTATTCTAATGTTTGGGTTACTTTTTCATTGGTATAGGTTCCATAAAATCTATCAATATCTTTTTCATTACTAAATATTCATTTAAAACGTTTTTATTGAGTTTGTAATGTGATTATATGTAATTTGTAGTATATAACATAATAATAATAAGGGAATATCAATTTTTATAATTCTTGGTCGTTTTATTCTTCCCCCATTAAGAAATTTCATCCTCGATTTTTTTTACAATCTACATTTAAATATGTGTGGGAACTTCTCCATCATTTCTTCATCAGTATCCCATATTGTCTCTTCTTACTTATGGTTCCACCATAGTAAATTAATTGAGTGAGTTGTTTTGTGGGAGATAACATTATCTATATGGTCCAATATATTCACCAGATTATCTTCGTAAGGGAGATCATTCTCTAATTGGTCAAAATCTTCTTTTAGTACATGTGAGGTACTCTGTATGTACTTCTTCAAGAGGGATACATGGAATAAATCATGTAAATGATACATGGTAAGTGGATGTTCTTGTCAATAAACCACAAAATTAACATGATCAATAATCTTGCAGGGATAGATTTACCTAAGACTCAACTTATTTTCTTCTGAATTCTATATTGAGTAAAATGTTTTTTTATAACCTTTTATCAATATTGTATGTTTTTTAATTCATAAACATATTTTATTACTATCACATTTTTATATAAGAATATTTATATAAATTTCCATCATAATTAATTCTATCTATATGGAAAATAATAATCATGTTCTTAAACCATTTTATAGATAAGTCTAACAATATTTTTTCTAAAGAAAGAATAGATATTTGAAAAAATGACCCTTAATAAAACTAAGAATAATTTACTTCCTCAATTCAAATTCATCTAGAATGTTTAATCTATTACATGTTTCCCACTTCCAACTCCATCATATTTTAGAATATGATACTCTTAAAATCAAGATTTTGATTCCTATTTCTAAAATATAAATTGCACATAAAATCAAATCCAAGTCCCTTCCTAAATTCTAAATCATCCATAATTATGATTCTAAATCTATCTGTTTTTTGAATCCAATTTATTTTTCTCAATTATAATTCACTCAAGAAATCTAATCCAATTTACAATTTCAGAAATTCTAATTCACTAAAAAATGAAAATTGGATCCATAGGTTATGTATTCTGAATCGTCTATTTTTTTGAATTATAATCTCACTACCTCAATTCAGATTCCCAATAATTTCCAAATGCATTTTTATATCTTCCTTGAAGTTACTATATTTATTTAATGTAAATATTTTTTATCTTTCTTAATGTTACTATAATATATTTATGTAATGATTTCATAACTTCCATAAAATTACTAAATATACATAACATATTGTTTTCATATATTCAGGTTCATACATATATTTATTATAATAAATGGTGTCATCTAATCTGTTATTATATGACCATTGTACGTGCCAACTGTACATGTACAACCAAAATTTTAGGAAAAATATGACTGTTAGAGTAAAATTCGACCATTTGAAGATATCCCCTATAAAAACCCAATCATTTGAATGAACTCGATGTTGTGATCTTTGGGGATAATTGATACTATATGATAGATATACCATAAAAATCATTTGGGTGCCTTGAAGAGTTTATTTTGTGAACAACTTTATCCACATACATAAAACATCAAAAAGAATTTTTTTTCATTGTTCTATTCCCATTATTTTTATATACAATCAAGGGATTACAAGATGAAGGCTGATAGTGGTTCCAATTAGATTTATGACACAAGGTTTCATGTTGATGGAAGAAAGGCATGTCGATCACCTAACTGATCGAGGGATTATGTGGATAGTAAGGCATCCACCTAACATTCATGGATCTAGGTCTTACCCTTGTGGGGGTATAACAAACATTCTTGAATGTATTAATCAAAGTAACATTATGAATAATGTTTTGGATACCCAAATCTTTGTGTTAAAAGACTTGTACTCGTTTATATGTACTTAAAATTTCATCTACAGTCTATGACAATAAAAAAAGTGTTTCTTATAATTTATCTTATTGTATGTCTGATATAATACTCCATACAATTTATGGTAGAATCTTATTTATATGTACATGTTTACTTATTGGTAATCAAATTTATCATTCCAAAATTTTCCTTCATAATAAAACATAAGAGGTTTTAAGTGAGTCAAATTTCCTTAACCATGTTAAAAAATGAGTCCTTAAGGTTAAAAATAGATGTTTTAAACATACAATTCACCCCCTCTTATAATTGAGCATCTGTATACATATTTCAATCTTATAATTGGTATCAGGGGAGATTTATGAGATACAAATACTTAAACAAAGTCTCATAGGTAGATTTTCCCTACCCAGTTTACTTACACTTTTTTTACCTTGTAGATATTTTTCATTATTTATTTTGTAAACTTATTGTTTATAAATATTTTCTACACTAACATGTGTTTTGGAAGATAAATTTTTATTATATTACTTTTAAGATGAATAGAAAAAATGTCAAAACCATTGATTATCTAGAACACCAATATTTTATGGGATTGAATATAAATACTAGAGATAAATAATGAATACATTCATTATCAACTCTTGTTTGGATAACATTGTTATACGTATTGTTGATTTTAAGATACCTAATAAATAATTCAGAACTTCTACCAATAAAGTAAAGAATGAATTTTAGCTAATGTATAATGTACACAATACATTTCTTTTTTTCATTGACTATGAATACATACAACCAGATATCTTCATATGGAGTATCTAACATTATTTGCAAAAAACTGGAAATTACACATTTTGGTACATCTAAAGTTACTAAAACTTGAGGAGCCATGCCTAGAGAAGATTTTCATGTTTTTGTTTTTCCTTTTGGATTACAAGTAGTTAATGTAAAAAAATGTTTCTAAAAGTTGTAAATAGTCTTCAATCAATGGGATAAAATGATCTAGATAATGATATTTTTATAGATAATATTATAGGAATCATGCCTAATGAATTGGAATCGAAGAGAACTTCTATGGATGAGTGAAGAAAAGTTACCTCTATTACTCTTCATCAGCAATTTAGAAATATCTCCCAACATGATATTATATTAAATAGAGATATTTAAAATATAAATAAGAAAAATGGGAGGGCTTCTTTTACTAGCTATTTGAATCAGATGAGAGACCGAATTCTTGAGAAATTTTTTAAGGCAACATAGTCTAAGAATGTTTTTATTCAGTCAGCATCAAGTGACTCTAAATGGTGAGATAATGAGGTATCCAATATGTCATGAACGATTATCATGATTATTGGAAAGAAATATTTTGAATATAGATATTAGAAACAATAGAGGAAAGATAAGAATGTCCCAGAAGTCACATGTTATTAATGAAATAAAGAAGGACATATGAAACCTAATTATCCAAGGCTTAAAATAAATGATTGAAAAGAAATACATTCTGGGAGGAATCATAAAAGATATTATAAGACTAAAGGAATCATTTTATTTATGTCAAATGATTCTTTGAGTGAATATGGCTGAGACTCATCTAATTAATTTTAAGATAATGAATATTCTAGGATAAGAATATTGGTCTTATTTCGAGAATACATGTTGAAAATCAATTTTTCATGGATAAGGTAATGATTTCTAAATACTTAATCAATATTCCATTAAATTATATCTATCATTATAAACATGGTTATAATTCTTCAGATGAATAATATTCCATAGTATATGATACCATACCTTATTTTTAATAAGTATCAATATTTTCTAATATGCTTGAAAATGAAAATAGTAAAATCAATAAGAAACATCAAAATTAAATATCTATAATAACTATTTGAATAAAATAAGTGTTAGATCATTCTAAATATCTTGAGGAATTTTTTTTAAAATTGTTTCTATTTTGAAAATCAGTGAAGAAGATAATTATGAGAATGATAAACAATCTATGTATTTATAAAATGTTTGTTCTAAGAAAAATGTATTAATGACTACACTCAATTCCCAGACCAATGACTACGAGTATACTAATTTTTTCATTAGACTAATACATTAATTATTTCCATAAAAAAAATTTATCCAGCAATAAATTCCATAATGAAAATTTAAATAAAATGTATAAACAAGTTCAACTTCTATGAAATATTTCTGGATGTTTTTATTCTCACTCAGAACTTATTTTCAGTAAAAACTATTTTGTTCCAAAATGTGCCCCATTATGCACTAATTGTCAATGTGGTCGACACTGGGATAGAAATTTTTCATTAAACAATATTCAATCTTTATGATTTCATAAAACTAAATTTTCCAAGAAAGTGGGGATTTATAAGATTTTACATTATAACATTTAAATATCCATGAAGTTTAGATTCTAAAAACCTAAATTTTTTATTTCCCAGAATATAATGTACGGAGAATAACTAATGGTACATGGGTACTAGTTTTTCTTGGCACATTACTAGTAATAAAAACATCTTTGAAAAGATTATTAAGATGAATGTGGAATATTCACATTCAATGACAATGCTCAAGGAGAAATTGTTGATATATTCAACATCATTCTTATAGAAAAATCATTGATTTCAAATGTTTTATTTGTTAAATATCTTAAGAAAAACCTTATAGGTATATTTCAATTATGTTATGAATGTTACCTTGTTAATTTTAGGAATGATAAACTCTTAGTACCCAATTCCAAGGGTGAGTTCATTATGTACACTCATCAATTTGAGAATGTTTTTATGATTAACATAGAAGAAATTAGGATCCAATACATACCATACCTTTGTGTAATAGAAGACCAATCATTTTTATGGAATACAATACTTGGAAATTATAAGCTAATGAACTTATGAAAACTATCTAAGAATGAAAATGTTATTGATATATAAGATCATATATTTGATTCTTCAAAAGACTATGTTCCTTGTTAATATATAAAGGAACATATGTTGAGATTTAAATATATAAGAGAAGTCTCAACTTCTAATGTATTATAACTTCTATGCATAGACTTTTTTGGTCATAATAAAACTAGAATGATTAGAGGTAAATACTACATATTTTTTTAGATGATGATTACACTAGATTTATGAGGGTCTAATTTCATGCAATGAAATATAAATCCTTTTCATATATCAAATATTTTTCAGCCAATGTTAAAAATGAGAAAAATCGTCCATTGATAACTATCCATAGTAATCATGGTATAGAATTTTAAAATTCATATTTTGAAACATTTTGCAGTAAGAAATGAATTACTCATAACTTCTCAACTCCCAAATCCCCTCATAATAATGTTTTTTTGAAAGAATAAATCTAACTTTTCATGAGTTAATAAGAACAATGGTGAGTGATTACTCAATTGCTAATCATTTTTGGGATGAAGTAGTATGTACAACTTGTTACAAAATAAATAGTGTTTTAGTCATCGTATTTCTTAATAAAACACCTTTTGAGTTGTGGACTACCTGAAAACCAATTGTTTCATACTTTAGAGTATTTTGATGAATAATATTCATTTTGAATATAAACGATAACTTACACAATTTCACAGCCAAATCCGATGAAGTAATTTTCTTAGGTTACTCTACTACATTTATGTCTTATTTTTTTTTCAAAAAATATCTTTTACTATTGAAGAAACTATACATGTTATTTTTGATGAAGCTGAACCTTTTGTTTTTAAAAAACACCAACATACATCTCCATAGACTTTTTTTCAAAAACTGATTATTAAACATTGATATAAGATTCTAATAATCCGTATAATACTCAAGAAAATGTTTCTAACATATTCACACAAGAATATTTTCTACCCTTTGTTGATGAACAAGTATTACAAAACCCATGTTTGTTCTTTCTATGGAATTATCCTTGTGATGGTATCATTGGTGATGTACAACCACTATTAATGACTAGAAGTTCTTCAGGAAATGAAGTAGAGCATCTGTAATTTCTTTCCCAACTAGAACCTAAATGTATTAATTAAGTATTCGATGATGAAGATTAGATTAAATTTGTGAACCATTAAATAAATGAATTTGACAGTAAAGGATTATGGAACTTGGTTGAAAGACCTAAAAAAACTACTGTAATTAGACTACTGTGGTTCTTCAAAAATAAATGTGATGAAAATGGAATCATTGAAATAATGAAATCAAGGTCAGTTTCTAAAGGATACAATGAATAACAAGGAATAGACTATGTTGAAACACATGCTTCAGTAGTAAGACATGAATCAATTACAATTCTCTTAGCCTATGCACAATTCTTTGCCTTTTAACTTTTTCAAATGGATGTAAAGGGTTCTTTACTTATCATTTATGTTCAATAAGAAGTATTTGGTGAACAACCTATGGTTTTTCAAGACACAAAGCATCATTAACCTATCTCTAAACATAGAAAATCTTTTTATGGTCTTAAAGAATTCCCTATATCCTGGTATGATAGACTTAGAAGATTATTGTTTCAAAACAATTATGTTAATGAAAATGTTGATCCAAATATTTTTATAATGAAAGATTTTTTTTCTTAATTGTACAAATTTATGTTTATGTCCTTATATTTCGGTTAACTATAAATCATTAACTAATTCATTTTTGAGTCTTATGAATTATGATTTTGAAATTAGAATGATGGGTGAGTTAAATTTTTTCATGGTTTTAAAATTTATCCAAAACCAAAATGAACCTATATATCTCAACATAATTATATTAAATATTTTCATAAAAATTATTGATATGAAAACACTATAATTATAATTACTTCAATCGGTACCTCAAATACACTTGATGATGATGATGGTAGTAAATCAGTGGATCAGACAACTTTTAGAGGCATGATAGGAAGTGTATTGTACTTATTAGCTAACTATGAATACATTATGCTTTATGTTTTATAATTTTCATGATATCAAAATAATCACAAAGAATCCCATTTAAATGTAATGAACGGAATTTATATCTATTTAAATTTAACTATTGATTTAGTACATTTATATTTTATGAAAATTATTTTGTTTCAAAACGATTTTCGGTTGTAGACTTTGGAGTATGTAGAATGGATTGGAAAAGTACATTCAGATCATGTCATTTCATAGAATTTTCATTAGTATCTTGGACATATAGGAAAAAACACTCTGTAGCACTTTCAATTTTTGATTCTGAATTTGTACCAGCTAGAAGTTCTTGTGATCATGTATTTTATATGCAACAAACACTCACTGACTATGGAATGATTTTTTTCTAAAAATCAGATACTTAGTTTAACACTAGTTCCATAGCCTTAATTAGAAACCATGCACATCACTCTTGTGAAATGAACATAGATATTAGTTATCACTTTCTTTGGGATCACACACTTAAAGGGGATATTATTATACAATTCAGCAGAATGCAAAAACTACATGCTAATATTTTCACTAAATCATTCTTTTCTGATAGATTTTAATACATTAAACAAAATATAGGAATGATAATTTTAATTTAATCATTCATATAATCTTTTGGTTAAAACTATCATCTAACATTAAGATACTTATTTTCATAGGGAGAGTACGCATTATTTTCTAAAAAAATTGGAACATAAAAGTGTTTTATGAATCTTAATAATGTTTTTTGAAACACAGGAAAAGATTTTTGGAACCAAACCAATAAAATGTTTTTACTCTAATATATATTATTAGAGTATAAGATTTCTATGAAGATTTTTATCATACAATAAAAAATATTCTTAGAACTACAATAGGTAATTTATCTTACCTATTATATCATAGTTTCAATTATGTTTGTTGGTATTTCAATATTGTTTTATGAAAAACAAAAATGCATTTATCATTCTCTAAATCAATTTATTTACATTAATACATTAATGATCAGAATCTATAAAATATTATTTGGTTTAGTATCAATCATTGGATCAGAGTTTTTTTACAACTACTTGATTATTCATGGAGGGTGAACCATTATATCTAATTCCATTAAAATAGAGGGGACTCCCCCCCCCCCAATTTCTGACATTGAATTCCAGAATTTATTTACAAGGACCTTTAATATCTCTGTTATATTTTTTAGATCTCATTCTGAATCTATGAATGTCTCTAACAATGTCTTTTAATAATTTAATTCCTATGAATAAAGAACATTAATATTAGTCAATATTCATATAAATTTTAGTTGATCACGATTTCTTTCATATGTATGAGTATATTATAAGAATGATCATAATGTCAGAAAGATGGGAATGTATTTGCATTGTGAAAAATATGGTAGAATAGGATCCTATTTATGCGGACATGGTAATGTAATTCTATCGCTCAATTGAGTTTTTCAATGAAGGTGGAATGGATATGTTTCAGTTTAAGAGTTACTAAAAAAATTGTTGTCTTATAAGAAACCCGTAGTTATTTTTTAGAAACCATATGGTGGTCAATCTTATTATTTCACCACAAAAGTTTTTAGATTCAAAGGTCTCTTTTGATAGAGCTAAAAAATATTTATCTCTTAGGTTTTAAAATATTGAATAGGCCTAAACATTCCAACCATTCATGTATTTATTGAATCATCGAATTTTGGATGAAATGTATTTTTATATGAAGAAAAGGAGACCAGTACACCATAAAGATAACAAAAAAACATCATTATGGATTTTATTAATACATTATGGAAGATTAACCTGATGAAGAAAATGTTTTTTCTTTCATTAAGATTCAGGATGATTCATTAAAATATAATATACTGATGCATCTAGAAACCTTTTCCATGCATATCAAAAGTTTTTTGAACATATGAAAAGTTCCCTTGTGTTTCAAAATCAATGAAATTTATTATTGTTCTTTCAGTTCATGACACCCCTAAAAAATGAAATATTATTTTTAGTGATATGTAAAATGAGTTTGTTGAATTATCTAGAAAGTCAAGGAAATTTATAAAAAACTTAAATATACAGTCAGATGATCTTAATAAGAGAAATTCATAGGACTTAGACCCCCATCAATTTAATCAGGCTTCTGAAAACCCATACTCCTAGAAACAAAAATTCAAACCAGATGAAGTTGTAGTAAAGTGGATAAAATAAAAGGATCTATGGAAGGATGGAGATGTAGTATTTGTATTTGACCCTATAAAAGAAAAATAATTTAAAATTAGAGAAGCTGAAGATCATGAGAAACATGAAAAATCTAAGAATATCGATAAGAAGTTATATTAAGAATAGATAGTTTAAGAATTGTTGAATGAATTAGAAAGAGTCACAGAACAAATTAAAGATATGGAATCATTTCTTTAAGAAACTAAGCTTTCTCAACAATCACAACAAATGGTAGTAGAGGATACCAAAATAGAAAATGTAAATGATGTTGTTACATGCTGAGTGAGGATTGTTCAACAGTACATTCAGGAATAAGAAGATTAAGAAGAAGAAGAAAAAGTTATAAGCCAACTGAGAGATAATGATAATGAGATACAAAAAATTAGAGAAACACAATGGTATATCCCATTTGGCATGTTCTCTTAAATAAAATCTCAAAAATCTTCATCAAAATATTCTTAAGATAGAAAATATGTCCAAAAATCCCCACCGAAGAAATTACATGTTGTTTTAAGTGATTTTATACAAATCCCCTCTGATAATGATGGCAATGATTGTCAATGTGATCATGGTGTCAATGATGAAAATAACGAATGTGATGGTGCTTGTGATGATGATAAGATTATTCAAATTTCTGTTGAAAGGGAAGTTGTTCATAATTAAGAGAGATATGAATCCGTGAAAGAAAAATTAAAGACACTAAATGTTGGAACATCTATGAAAGATGAATTGGAATAAACAAGATCTTACTCCTAGATAGGTGAATAAATTTTGTTCAATATTTGATGTAGTTAGTGAAATACAATTCATACTTTTTAAACCTTTAATCAAGATGACTTCATATTAAATATTCCACAAATCATAAATCATAATCCAAAAAACTTTTTATAGAAATTTTCATAAAACATGAATCCAATTTGAAATCCTTTGTGCAGAATTATGATTCTCAAAAGAAGTCTTACAGAGATATAATGATGTGGTCAAATTAGATCAATAATGATATTAACTCATTTTATGATATGTTTGAGACAGTAAAGGGTTCCTTCAAATAATAAGAATCCTAAATAAAAAAACCTTTTAAGAAACATCTCTAAAAGGATAGATGAAGAATGAGCTATTTGATTTCATGAAATAAATATTTTTACGGGAAACTGAATTCTCTAGTTCATTAATTTAAAAGAGTTAAAGCTTATAGGGAATATGTGGATGAAAATTAGAAGTTCGAAGATAAAAATGTTAAGTCTCAGGAATAGGAGATTCAATGTCAACAATAAAAAATTCAGAACATTGAGAAGAAGAGTCAGTATTAGCATGTTATTATAGAAACATTTCAATATGAACACATTGAGATCAAGAAGTTGAAGGCCACAATCTAAACATTAATACTAAATAAATAATGATCTTTCATTTATCTTGTAATATTTATTTGTAAAAAACATTTTTAATAATAATCCAATTCTATCCCTTTTTGATTCATATAGTTTTTTTCCATTATTTTCGGGTACTTTTTCCCCATTCCTTTTTGAAAATCACAAATGGGGAGAGTAATATTCTAAAAATATATTTGTCTAAAGAATAAAATATATAAATGGGATTCTTAAATAATACAACCATATGAAAGGGGGAGGTATATCATTATGAAATGATGGAAATTTTATAAATTTATAATGCATTCCTTAAGATATTTCATAACCTAAGGTGGAGTTAGTAATATTCAACTAGAGTTATAAACTAAAGGGGAGATATGTTTTTCTATTAAATTAAAATATTAGCACTATTTGTTTTAATATTATTTTATTAAATTAATTTCTTGTACTTTCCAAAAAGGGGGAGTTTGTTGAGTCAAAAGTTTCCTTTTTAATTTTATTATTCCTTTATGTTTTGGAAATTCAGAATATATTTTCTTCATAACACTTTTTATCTATATGAGAATTTATATACATTTCATTAACAATTAATTCTATTTATAATACTATTAATATGAATTTTTTTTTTAAAATTTTATATCTAAGTCTAACAATATTTTTTATTAATGTATAATAGCATCAATAAAAATTCTTATCCTTAATAAAACTCGAAATCATTCACTTTCTCAATTATAATTATTATAAATGTTTCATATGATTAATGTTTGTAAATTGTGATTCCTTTAGATTTATTAATCTAATTCTCTTAAAACACCAATTCTTATTTTTTTTTTCTGAAATCCAAATAACATAGAAAATCAAATCCAATTAACTTCCTATATTTCGAATCTTCCATAATTGTGAATCTAATTCTCTTTGATTGGTGAATCAAATTTATGTTTCTTAATTTTGATTCACTGAATAATAAGAATCAATTTTACAGTCTCTTAAATTCTGATTAACTAAAAAATTCAAATCCGATTCACTGTTTACCAATTCTGAATTGTATAATTTTTTGAATCTGATTCACATTCCCTCAATTCCAATTCAAAATAATTTCCAGACCAATCTTCATATATTTCTTGAAGATACTATATATCCTCAATTTAATGATTTTATTATATTCTTAAAGTTACTATGTTTTGATAATGTAATGTTTTCATAACATCCATAAAGTTACTAAATTTAAATAATATAATGTTTTTATATATTCTGATTCATACATACTTAATGTTTCTCATGATATTTGATAACTAAACAACAAAATGTAATATATTATTATACGACCATTATATGAGATAACAGTATAGGTCCTTCCAAAATTTCAGGGAAAATATGACCATTGGAGGAAAATTTGCCTCTTGGAGATCATACCTATAAATACCAAATCATTTGAAATAATTCGATGCTATGAACATTTGGGGGAATTGATACTCTATAAGAGCTCTATCAAAATTTCTTTGTGTGACTCCCATAAAGAGTTTATGTTGTGAAGAGATTTTTCTACGTACATAAATCATCAACAAACTTTGTTTTTCTTTGTGCGATTATGAATATTGTAGTATATAATCGAAGGGATTCAATGTTGAAGGAAAAAATAGGTTCTAATTCACTAATTAATCAAGGGATTCCACGTTGAAGGAATACATAGGTGACAATCACCTTATAGATTTTGGTATTTTCAGGATAATAAGACACACACTGATATTTCATGGATTGAGGGATTTCCCAGGTGTGGGTAAGACAAAATTCTTCATGAAAGTTCCCATCATGGGATATTAATCCATGGTTTTTCGGATACTCTACTCTTTGGGATACAATAATTGTACTCTTTTATAAGTGCTTTTAAATTCTACTGTAATCAGTAACATTAATAAAAATATTCTTGTACATTCTCTTATTGTAACTATTATATAAATTTCTATATGCTTTAAGGTAGAATCTTGTATAAGTATACCTATATACTTACTGATAATAATATTTAACATTCTAAAGTATTTTTATTTAAACAGATAAAATATATATTTTAAGTGAATCTAATTTGTTTATCTTTTTGAAACAATGTTTCCTTAAGGTTATAAAATAATTTCATTAAATATACATTTCACCCCCACATTGTAATTGAGTATCTACATACATATTTTGACCCAACAATCTCATTTTCCTCTTCTATGTAGATATGTGGAGGAACACCATGTATCTAACCCTAAACTCAAGGTATTTTTTATGACTATTTAGACATATCATTTGATGAATTTGGGATATATTGATGTGTTGTTGAATGGTTTTCACCTTCTATACTATTTCAATGACCATTTATTGTCCTGGCATCTTCTGTTCCATAAATTAAACCTATAATTTCATTGTACTACATAGTGCTTCATATGTAGCAATTTGGATGATAGAGTGGAAAATTTTATTATAATTGAATTTGACCAGAGGAAGATTTAGCTCCCACCATTTTTGGATGTCTAGAGAACATGATCCCAACCATTCTTCCAATGTCTGAATAATTAAATCATATTTGCCAAATTTTTTAGGGATATAGGATGTACTAAAGTTCAACTCAATTTTTTGATCATTTTGGGGACATTTCAAGAACATGGAGGTGAATCTAGGATATTGATCAAATGTAATCAATAGTTGTAATCCATGAAGCCTCACCACTTCTTTGATATATATATATCCATTAAATTTGATCTAGTGAAAAGCTATATCGAATTATAATAGTATGAGGTGTCTTTGTAGTACGATCTACAATAACCCATATAGATCTATTTCCTTTGGATTTCATTGGAAGTCCACTGAAAATGTGTGTGTTAATTTTTCCCACATTCATGTTGGTATGGGTAATGGTTGAACAATCAATTAAACTCATTCCTTTCAGCCTTCACCTACTAACATAACAATCACACTGATGTATATTCATTGATATCCTTTTCTATATTTCCTCACCAATAGAACCCATGAATATCTCGATACATCGTTGTGCTCCCTATGTGAATTGAGAAGATTGAGCTATGTGCATCATTCAGAATCTCCTTTATAATCTTTGGATTGGATGGTACTCATAGTCATGAACAAAAACTCACTACATCATCCTCATCCATTTGGAAATTTTAGGATTTCCCTTTTCTAATAGCTTCCATCGTTTTTAAAATTTCCATAAAATTTCATTGATCATCCATTATTTTCTCCATGAGGGATGGTTGAGTAATCATTTGAGAAATAATTGATGGCGTTACCTCATTAACAATTCCATTGTTCATACATCGATGGTCTAAGATGATTTAGTACTTTTCAATTCTCATCCACAATTAAGATATAGGATTCATTATACTTAGAGCATCATCCACTTGATTTTCCTTACAATGATTGTAGTGGTTTGAGAAGTCATAATTTTTATGGGCTCTAGCCATCTACATTGGTTCATAATAATCTCATAATGTGTGAATATATATTTTTCACACTTATAATTAGTTTATATTTCATACTTATCCCCCATAAATAACCTCAGGATATTTTTAACCCAAAGATCATAGTTTCGAAAACGAGATCATGTGTGGGGTAGTTTTTCTCATGAATTTTCAACAACCATGTGGCGTAGTCTATTACGTTATCAATTGGAATTAGCACAAAACCTAATCGTTACTTTAAAGCATAGTTGTACTCCAAAAAGTGTTACCTACTGATATTAAGAGTTAGTACATGTGTAATGATAAACCTCTTTTTCAACTCATTGAAGTAGTTTTCACATTATTTAGTCTAAGAAAAATTCACTCCATTCTAACTAAACATAGTTATTGGGTTTGATAATTTTGATAATATCTTCACAAATCGTCAGTAATATATATATAGACCATGGAAACTAAGGATCTCCATTGCAGATATTGTCATATTCTACTCATTGACAACCTTTGTCTTGGAGGGGTCAACCTATATAACTTTTATAGTGATTACATTCCACAAGAATGATACTTCCTCCATCTAGAGATAATATTTTCTATACTTGTCAAATTGTTTCTCCATTCATAATATTTTTATCAAAGTATTCCAATGGTCCACATATTCTTTTTTCATGGATTATATCAGAATATCAACAATAAAAACTCTCTCAATTTTTTCAAGGTAATCCATGCAGACTCTATTAATTATTTCCATACCGATTTCTAGGGAATTAGTGAGTCCAAAGGGAATGATTAGGAACTCCCAGTGTAACGCCCCGACCCCAGCTACCCAGAGTCGGTGCATTACTTTGTAACATTGGCATGATCACAAGAAAGATCAAATCCCGAAAGGCCGATTGGTTTAGTAGCCTTGGAAACACTAGATATAATCATAAAGTTTTACATTACATTTCAAAGTGAAAAACTACTACAACAACAAAGTCTTCATATCCAAACTATTAACCCCTCATAATATCCCTGCAAGTCATTCATAAATTACTTCTTCACTACCTGGGAAAAATAAAACATATAAAAGGGGTGAGCTCAAATGCCCAGTAAGGATAAAAATATAGCGGAACATTCAAAATAAGCATAAACATTTAAGGCAATGAATTACTAAAACAAAAGCCTTTTAAAATTGAACTTCAACATAGTATGGCAAAAGTAAAATGAAATAATGCCATTTACTTATTCACATGGATATTCTATTAATCGAATAATCACATGCAATATCAATAACCACTTTCATAATGTTGGAATGCGTAATGCCAGACTATCATAACCACATAGCCAAGGCCTCGTGCCAAGACTACAAATAAGATTTTGTCAAGGCCTTGTGCCAAGACACTAGTTTGTCTCATTAGACCTACCGATGCATCGAGGAGCTATAGCGGGCTCCACCCGTCACTTATTAAGTCCAATGCATTCCCATATAAAAAGGTTTAAACATAACATAAACATTCGTATTAAAACTAGCATACGAAATGTCAATAATTTCACCATAAACTATGAATGGTATAAAAATAGCACATCCATAGTCAAACATATCACAAAACCATCAATACAATATAGAAGTTTTGTATAATAAATCAACTTCAAATAATCTTAAAATCCATCAAAGGATGTTGACATAGATGAAATCAAAATTCTTTTTAAAGAAATATCTCCTTTTATTTTGAAATCATTTAAGATCCATATAAAATATAACATTTTCTTTGAAAATATTCTTATAATCTTGTAAGGAAAACATTGAAGATTTTATAACGGCGTAAAATAACCGCACCCGCCGTATAAGTTAAAAATCATTCTTACCTCAATTCTGTCGAAAAGGTTAAAAAGGGACCTGGTTTTGAAAACGACGGAAAGATTCCTTTATAAACCACTTATAAAAGTCAAAAAGGGTATAAATGAATTTAACTCATATTCTAGTAAATAGTAAAAATGTTTTGAAATACATTTTTAAGAAACATGGATGTGGATGATAAAGATATCCCAGTAGATTATTACATATAAACAACCTCGGATAATGAAGAGATTGTGAAATAACCCTTACCTTGTACTTTTCCTTGGTTGTGGTAGGTTAACCTCCTCTTCTTCGGGTTCTTCCTTTTGATTTGATCAAAAGGGCTCCTTAGGTTGGATTTCTGATCAAACTAATGACTCTATGATGTATTGAGGGATGTTGGGAGAGTATTTGGGCAGAGTTTGGCCGAACCAAAAGGCTTTAGAGGTGTGAAGAAATGAGAAGGAGGAGTGCCTTTTTATAAGAGTGGTGAGAGGCACCTTTGGAAAAGCTAGAAATATTAATTTATAATAAATTCATATTCGGTTTCTAATGGATCCAAAATTGACTATTCAAAGTTTAAGGTGGGGATAGGTCAAAAACAACTCAACCAATAGAATTTAGACAGGTTTGGGTACTTATATTAACCTTAGCTTTAAGTATTAACTCTAAGTTAATTAGTTTCACTTTTACAATGTCTCTTTGTATTTTTATATTATATGGTTAATAGACTTACCATATACATACAAGCGACCCCCAAGTGGTCCATTAATGATTATCCTATCATTATATAAGTCTCTTGGCCGAACCTTAGATTTTTTAAAATTTAATATCAATTAATAATATAATATTTGTTTTAAGAACTCTTTTATGTCAATTTTGACACTATTCAATATTTGATTTTTGTGAAACTCATAACAGATTGATTACTTCGAACAAAGTCAATTAAATCACTCCTAATATATCATATTATCCTAGAAAATTAGTTTAATTCATTAAAAGTTTCATATTATATTTATTTGGGTATTTATAATATCAATTATTTTAATTTTTCACTATTTTAGAAATTACTGCATCATCATTGTGTCATAAATAAAATAAATTATTTAATGTCTAAAAATTATAAATAAAATATCATTATGTAGGAAATCTTTTTATCTTTATAATTAATATTTATAATCTAAAATCCAACATATATAACCCTATGTAACAATTGTTTTGCTAAAAGATATATGCTTTGTCATTTTTGTATTCATTTTAACTTAATTAAAATAAAGTGTCATTATCACTTACAAGTGGATCCATGGGGTCCCAAAATTGACACAAAGATGCCCATGGTCTACCATGTATCAACCAATAGGGTTAGGACACGTTTTAGGGTAATTTAGTATTATTATAATATTATTTTTTAACCCTTATTTACCGGATTTACCCTTAACCATGGTAAATAAAATATTTACCGCAGTAATTATTCAAAATGTGTAAAAATGAAAGTTACCTATTTAAATAATTTGGACATCCTGATTCCAAATATGTAATCCATTTTTCCAACTTCAAAACACAGAAGTGGCAGAAATTAATTTAAAATTAATTCCCGCTGTCAAAACAAAAAAGCGTGTTTTTAAGAGATAATAACTATCAAAAGATTGACACTTGTTTATGTTCGGTTTAATTGTAAAATTATGTCCAATGACAAACATTAAATTGAATGGTAAAAATATATTCTAAATATACTTTAATACCACTCAAATTCATAATTTATCAATATTAATTATTTTGATTAAAAAAGTTGTTTTTAATTAAAATTTAGTAATTTTCACTATTCATCAAAATATAAAAGTTATCCGAAAAGTACCAAAATTTCACCCTAGGCTAATTTCGATATTCCGAATCCAAAAATGAAGTCCATTTTGAAATATAAAATATATATGATTTCAAAAAGTAGGTATTACTATTCACAACGGCTAGTCTAATTAGTTGTGGTGTGTGTTAGAACTCGAGGTTGCGTACAACACACACTATCGCATTATTCGAACGGAAACGTACCGTAGAAGCTTGGGGTGTTACATTCTCCCATCCTTCAAATAATTGCATCCTCGCAATTTCTAGGGTATTACTGCATAAAAAGACTCGGGTGGTTCTTCATCATAAGTTCCTCGGGTTCCCACGTTGCCTCTTCCATCTTATGGTTTCTCCACAAAACTTTTACCAGACGCGTCGTCCGGTTTCTCAGCACTTGTTCTCTCGTATCAAGAATCTTGACGGGCTCTTCGCAATAAGACAGATCGGGTTCCAGTTCTAATTTTTCATAGATGAGTACATGCGTTGGATCAGGCATGTATTTCCTCAATAGAGATACGTGGAACACATCGTGAACTTTGGAGAGACTTGGCGGCATTGCCAATCGGTAAGCTACAACCCCAATTCGTTCTAGAATTTCGAAAGGTCCAATGTACATGGGACTCAATTTACCTTTCTTACCAAAACGTATGACTCCCTTCCATGGAGATACCTTCAGGAAAACATGATCACCGACTTGAAATTCCAAATCCTTCCTTCGATTATCGGCATAGCTCTTCTGCCTACTTTGAGCTGCTTTGATGTGATTTTGGATTACCTTCACCTTTTCCACCGTTTCCTCCACCAGTTCTGGGCCTACAAGTTTTCTTTCACCAACATCATCCCAACAGGTTGGTGTACGACATCTCTTTCCATATAACGCTTCATATGGCGACATCTGAATACTCGAATGGAAGCTATTGTTATAGGAAAATTCTACCAGAGGTAAATATTGATCCCACATACCCTGAAAGTCAAGTGAGCAAGATCTCAACATGTCTTCTAAGGTTTGAATAGTCCGTTCTGATTGTCCGTCTGTCTGAGGGTGGTAAGCAGTGCTCAAATAAAGTTCAGTATCCAGGGATTTCTGAAGACTTTTCCAGAATCTTGAAGTAAAATGGGGATCATGATCAGAAACAATTGATAAGGGTACTCCATGAAGTCTCACAACTTCATTAATATATAGTCTTGCTAGACGTTCCAGGGGTAGATCTTCTCTTATAGCAAGAAAATGTGCTGACTTGGTAAGACGATCAACAATAACCCATATTGCATCATTCCTTCTAGGAGTCTTTGGTAGCCCCATGACAAAGTCCATCGTAATATTGTCCCATTTCCACTCCGGTATGGGAAGAGGTTGCATGACTCCTCCAGACTGTTGCCTTCCAGCTTTCACTTGTTGACAAACCATACATCTTGACACAAAATCAGCAATCTCCCTCTTCATGTTGTCCCACCAAAAATGTTCCTTCAAATCTCTATACATTTTGGTGCTCCTAGGGTGTATAGAGAAATTGGAACTATGAGCATCATCCAGCAATTCCCTTTTTAGATCAGGTGAATCGGGAACACAAAGTCTCTTCCCGAATTTCAAAATCCCATCTTCATACACAAAGTCTCTCAATCTCCCATCATTCACAGCTTTAATCTTCTTATGAAATTCTTCATCATCGGTCTGAGAACTCTTAATCCTTTCTAATAAAGATGGTTTGGCAACCATTTGAAAAAGCATTGATGTTTCACCTTCCCTGGTTATTCCCATGTCCAACTTCACTAGATCCATGAAAATTGGATCCCTTTCAATTCTCATCATGTTCAAAACTCCATGGTCTTTTCTGCTCAAAGCATCTGCCACCTTGTTTGCTTTCCCCGGGTGGTAGTGTATCATACAATCATAATCCTTGAGTAATTCAAGCCATCTCCTTTGCCTCATGTTGAGTTCTTTTTGTGAGAAAATATACTTCAAACTCTTGTGATCGGTATAAATCTCACATTTTTCCCCATAGAGGTAGTTCCTCCATATCTTCAAAGCAAAGATCACAGCTGCTAACTCAAGATCATGAGTAGGATAGTTTTGTTCATGAATTTTCAACTGTCGTGCTGCATAGGCAATAACTCTATCATTCTGCATAAGGACACAGCCATGTCCCTTCTTTGATGCATCACTATAAATAACGAACCCATCATTCCCCGATGGTAGAGTAAATATAGGAGCATTGACTAATCTTCTCTTCAGTTCTTCGAAACATTCTTCACACTCTTTTGTCCAAACAAATTTAACCCCTTTACGTGTGAGCTTCGTTAATGGGTTAGCCAATCGGGCAAAATTCTGGACGAAACGTCGATAATAACCTGCCAAACTAATAAAACAACGTACCTCAGTTATACTCGTAGGTGCTGGCCATTCTTGGATTGCCTTGGTCATAGAAGGATCAACAGAGATTCCATCTTTAGAGACAATATGGCCAAGAAAAGAAATCTCCTGAAGCCAGAATTCACACTTTCTAAACTTCCCATATAATTCATGCCTCCTCAGAGTCTTCAAGATAATGCGCAAGTGATTTTCATGATCTTCGTAGGTTTTGGAGTATACCAAGATATCATCAATAAATACCACCACAAATTCATCGAGATAATCCTTGAAAACTCTATTCATTAGATCCATGAATACAGAGGGTGCATTAGTCAATCCAAACGGCATTACAGTAAACTTGTAATGCCCGTAACTGGTTCGAAATGCTGTTTTCGGAATGTCTTCCTTCTTCACACACAACTGATGGTATCCAGATCGAAGGTAAATCTTTGAAAAGTATTGAGCTCCATGCAGTTGGTCAAATAAATCATCAATACGAGGTAGGGGATACTTGTTCTTTATCGTTATAGCATTGATCTCCCTATAGTCGATACATAACCTCATAGATCCATCTTTCTTTTTAACAAAAAGAACAGGGGCTCCCCATGGAGAAACACTAGGGCGAATAAATCCCTTATTACTCAGTTCCTCTAGTTGTTTCTTTAGTTCGACTAATTCTACATTGGCCATTCTATAAGGGGTCTTCGATATAGGCCTTGATCCAGGAATCAAATTAATAGAAAACTCAACTTCTCGTTCTGGAGGATGTCCTGGTAAATCTTCCGGAAATACATCTACAAATTCTTTCACAACAGGTACATCCTCTATTTGAACATTCCTTTCCTCACCGACAGTTATTTCATTCTCTTCCTCCCCAATAATTGAATTAAGTTGAGCTACTGGGGGTGGATCTAAATAAGAATTAGGTGGTGACGATTCTGCTCTAAAAATAAGGTGCTCCTTATCATTATCATCAAGAATCGTTACCTCTTTCTTCTTACAATAAATCTTCGCATCATAGTCTGAAAGCCAGTCCATACCGAGGATTATATCAAACTCAATCATAGGTATGACGATGAAATCAGCAGATAAAGAAAATTTATGTGCTCTAATGGGGACTGATTCACAAAACATTGTTGCAACGATACTTCCCTTAGGAGTTTTAACTGACAACTCCCTTATTAAATCAAATTGGAAATATCTAATTTTCTTAGCAAACTGGGAAGATATGAAACAATGCGATGATCCAGAATCAAATAATGCATTTGCTAAACTTGAGGAAACCATTAAATTACCTGCCACCACGTCTTTCGGAGCTTCTACCTCAGCAGTAGTGATATCATAAGCCTGGCCTTGATCCCTTGGCCTTTTCTGAGGTAAGTTCTCCTGGCGCTTAGGACATGAATTTGCATAATGCCCCATCTCCCTGCAATTATAGCACTGAACGTTGGTAGCTTCCTTCTTCCCCTTGCAATCATGAGCTTGGTGGCCTTTTTCACCACACTTGTAACAGACTCCCATTCCCTTCAAGCAAGTACCAGGATGTTTCTTCCCGCATTTACCACAAGATGGATATTCAACCTTTCCCTTCTTCCCACTTATTTCCATTCCCAGATTGATCAGAAGGTCTCTTCTTCTCTTGCTTTTCTTTAAAGTCATAAGACTTAGAGAATTCCTTTTCGGTCTTGATAGCACATGAGACAATGTCTTCGTATGATGAAAAGGATTGTGAGACTAACGCTCGAAGGAGAAATGGTTTTAACCCATCAAAGAAACGATCAATCTTACTTCTTGGGTTGCGAATATAATCTCCAGCATACCTCGCTAACCTTGTAAAGTTAGCCTCATACTTTGTGACATTCTCATCCTCTTTCTGTCTCAGACTCAGAAATTGCCTTTCCATATCTGCTCGATGGTCGCGAGGGAAGTATTTTTATAAAAACAGATCTTTGAACTCCCTCCATTCCATATTTGATACTTCATCATCTTCCTTCATGTTCTGAATCAATGACCACCATTGATCAGCATCTCCAGTGAGGCGGTAAACTGCCATGATAACTTTTTCCCTTTCACTGCTCCCCAAAGCCTGAAATATTTTCTCTAGGGAAAATATCCATTGCTCAGCTAATAAGGGATTTGTATTCCCATTGAACGTTGGTGGTTGTTGCCTCATGAATCGATCTAACATTGATCCTCCACGCTGCGGATCAGGGTGCTCCATACGGGTAAGGTTATTATTCATAACCTGAGTAAGTTGTCCCAGTATGGTGATTAGCTGATCGGCACCAGTTGCATCACCAGTCCCACTATAATTATCTTGAGCAGGAGGGCAATCCCTACATGGAGTGCATGCATTGATACGGTTTCCATTTCTTCCACTAGGCGCCATTTCTAAACAATGGCATAAACTAGATCAGTTTATGAATCAAAATACATAATCCCATACTTATAAAACACTTAACATAAATTGAACTATTTATGGATATAATCCATAATCATAATAATGTTTTCTTTGAGGAAGTATATACTCATAATCCCTTCAAAATGATTTGTAAAGAAAATGAGAGTTATCCTAAGCATATCCCCCGGGAGTGTCGTAACCAAGAGTGCAGCAAGGCCCGTTGTCATGCACCAGTTCCCGTTCGAGTCTAGCTCAAAGCGGTGTTTTCGGGTTTTACCCCTAGGTACATCTGTGCCAGAGCCGCCTCTACCTGCTCGTATCCAGACAGGGATGTATTGCTTGGAAAACTCACAAAATCTCTACAATACCAAAATTCTAGGATGTTCTTCTATACTAATCCTCAAAGTTCATCTTAGGTCTACGTGCTCTAATCAGAGTTTATCTAAATCTAGATTCCAAGGTTTGTACTAAACTTCCTCTGATACCAACTGTAACGCCCCGACCCCAGCTACCTAGAGTCGGTGCATTACTTCGTAACATTGGCATGATCACAAGAAAGATCAAATCCCAAAAGACCGATTGGTTTAGTAGCCTTGGAAACACTAGATATAATCATAAAGTTTTACATTACATTTCAAAGTGAAAAACTACTACAACAACAAAGTCTTCATATCCACACTATTAACCCCTGATAATATCCCTGCAAGTCATTCATAAATTACTTCTTCACTACCTGGGAAAAATAAAACATAGAAAAGGGGTGAGCTCAAATGCCCAGTAAGGATAACAATATAGCGGAACATTCAAAATAAGCATAAACATTTAAGGCAATGAATTACTAAAACAAAATCCTTTTAAAATTGAACTTCAACATAGTATGGAAAAAGTAAAATGAAATAATTCCATTTACTTGTTAACGTGGATATTCTACTAATCGAATAATCACATGCAATATCAATAACCACTTTCATAATGTTGGAATGCATAATGCCAGACTATCATAACCACATAGCCAAGGCCTCGTGCCAAGACTACAAATAAGATTTTGTCAAGGCCTTGTGCCAAGACACTAGTTTGTCTCATGAGACCTACCGATGCATCAAGGAGCTATAGCGGGCTCCACCCGTCACTTATTAAGTCCAATGCATTCCCATATGAAAAGGTTTAAACATAACATAAACATTCGTATTAAAACTAGCATACGAAATGTCAATAATTTCACCATAAACTATGAATGGTATAAAAATATCACATCCATAGTCAAACATATCACAAAACCTTCAATACAATATAGAAGTTTTGTATAATAAATCAACTTCAAATAAACTTAAAATCCATCAAAGGATGTTGACATAGATGAAATCAAAATTCTTTTTAAAGAAATATCTCCTTTTATTTTGAAATCATTTAAGATCCATATAAAATAAAACATTTTCTTTGAAAATATTCTTATAATCTTGTAAGGAAAACTTTGAAGATTTTATAACGGCGTAAAATAACCGCACCCGCCGTATAAGTTAAAAAAACATTCTTACCTCAATTCTGTCGAAAAGGTTAAAAAGGGACCTTGTTTTGAAAACGACGGAAAGATTCCTTTATAAACCACTTATAAAACTCAAAAAGGGTATAAATGAATTTAACTCATATTCTAGTAAATAGTAAAAATGCTTTGAAATACATTTTTAAGAAACATGGATGTGGATGATAAAGAGATCCCAGTAGATTATTACATATAAACAACCTTGGATAATGAAGAGATTGTGAAATAACCCTTACCTTGTACTTTTCCTTGGTTGTGGTAGGTTAACCTCCTCTTCTTCGGGTTCTTCCTTTTGATTTGATCAAAAGGGCTCCTTAGGTTGGATTTCTGATCAAACTAAGGCCTCTAGGTTGTATTGAGGGATGTTGGGAGAGTATTTGGGCAGATTTTGGCCGAACCAAAAGGCTTTAGAGGTGTGAAGAAATGAGAAGGAGGAGTGCCTTTTTATAAGAGGGGTGAGGGGCACCTTTGGAAAAGCTAGAAATATTAATTTATAATAAATTGATATTAGGTTTCTAATGGCTCCAAAATTGACTATTCAAAGGTTAAGGTGGGGATAGGTCGAAAACAACTCATCCAATAGAATTTAGACAGGTTTGGGTACTTATATTAACCTTATCTTTAAGTATTAACTCTAAGTTAATTAGTTTCACTTTTACAATGTCTCTTTGTATTTTTATATTATATGGTTAATATACTTACCATATACATACAAGCGACCCCCAAGTGGTACATTAATGATGATCCTATCATTATATATGTCTCTTGGCCGAACCTTAGATTTTTATAAATTTAATATCAATTAATAATATAATATTTGTTTTAAGAACTCTTTTATGTCAATTTTGACACTATTCAATAGTTGATTTTTGTGAAACTCATAACAGATTGATTACATCGAACAAAGTCAATTAAATCAATCCTAATATATCATATTATCCTAGAAAATTAGTTTAATTCATTAAAAGTTTCATATTATATTTATTTGGGTATTTATAATATCAATTATTTTAATTTTTCACTATTTTAGAAATTACTGCATCATCATTGTGTCATAAATAAAATAAATTATTTAATGTCTAAAAATTATAAATAAAATATCATTATTTATGAAATCTTTTTATCTTTATAATGAATATTTATAATCTAAAATCCAACATATATTACCCTATGTAACAATTGTTTTGCTAAAAGATATATGCTTATGTCATTTTTGTATTCATTTTAACTTAATTAAAATAAAGTGTCATTATCACTTACAAGTGGATCCATGAGGTCCCAAAATTGACACAAAGATGCCCATGGTCGACCATGTATCAACCAATAGGGTTAGGACACGTTTTAGGGTAATTTAGTATTATTATAATATTATTTTTGTAACCCTTATTTACCGGATTTACCCTTAACCATGGTAAATAAAATATTTACCGCAGTAATTATTCAAAATGTGTAAAAATGAAAGTTACCTATTTACATAATTTGGACATCCTGATTCCAAATATGTAATCCATTTTTCCAAATTCAAAACACAGAAGTGGCAGAAATTAATTTAAAATTAATTCCCGCTGTCAAAACAAAGAGCGTGTTTTTAAGAGATAATAACTATCAAAAGATTGACACTTGTTTATGTTCGGTTTAATTGTAAAATTATGTCCAATGACAAACATTAAATTGAATGGTAAAAATATATTCTAAATATACATTAAGACCACTCAAATTCATAATTTATCAATATTAATTATTTTGATTAAAAAAGTTGTTTTTAATTAAAATTTTGTAATTTTCACTATTCATCAAAATATAAAAGTTATCCGAAAAGTACCAAAATTTCACCCTAGGCTAATTTCGATATTCCGAATCCAAAAATGAAGTCCATTTTGAAATATAAAATATATATGATTTCAAAAAGTAGGTATTACTATTCACAACGGCTAGTTTAATTAGTTGTGGTGTGTGTTAGAACTCGAGGTTGCGTACAACACACGCTATCGCATTATTCGAAGGGAAACGTACCGTAGAAGCTTGGGGTGTTACACCCAGTGTCCATACATTGTTTGAAAAGAAGTATTGGGAATATCTTCCTTCCACACATTTAATTAGTGATATCCCAAACAAAGGTCCACCATAGGTAATTAGTAGGCCCCACACAGCTGACCAAAAAATTTATTTATCTATGAAAGGGGATACCTATTATTTATCATGATTTTTTTGAGATCAAGATAATCAATGGAGAAACACATTGATTTGTCCTTCTTCTTGACAAAGAGAACTAGAGAACCACATGGTGAAGTACTTAGTCATATAAAATCCATATCTTGATTCTCATGTCATTACTTCTTTAGTAATTCCAACTCAATGGTGTCTATTTTATAAGGTGTATTTGATATAGGCATAGATCCATCAATATATTCAATTGAGAAATAATTATTTCATTCAAAATGAGGACTAAAAAGATATTTAAGGAATATATCTATATAATCTATTATTGTGGGCATGTATTTGGTCATGATTCTCTCCATTGTCCCAATTATATGAGCTAGATAAAATTCCTCATAAAGAAAAAATATCCACAATTTAGATTATTATTTGGAAGGAGATTAATCTTCCCCCTTAAACAGGTAAAAAATTATAGGATTCTTTGGGATGTTTAGATTGATCAACCTTTCCTAAAAGATGAAGTTGGATTTATATAAAGATGGACATTCAATGCAAAAAATTGCATTAAAGTCGGCCAAATAGGGTATAACAAGATTTTCTAGGAGGTAAATTCAACATAAATAAACTCAGGAGGAGTTATATACCTTATAAGGAATAATTTCCCCATTTTTAGTTCCCATAGATAACTCTTACTCAAAATTTGTAGGTGGTGATTGAATTGTTATAATAAACAGGAAATATATGGGAGAATGAGTGGTATCGTAATCTAATAGTACTTCCTCTATTAATTAATGAATTACAATTATACCTTTCACTACATCATTTTTGGGCTCCACCTCATTTGTAGTGATAGTATATTCCCTTCCTGGATGCCATTGAGGTTGTTGTTCTTGATTTTCTCTGACAACCCATGTCTTTGAGAAATGGATTTCATAATGAACATATTACTTATAGTTGAAAAACTACAATATAAATTGAGTATTGGTCTGGATAATGCATTTTTCTTCTACATTAGTGGATTCCTCATATCCCCTAGAAGATATAAGCCACTTGCCCCTCTATTCTACATTTAACTCATATCATGGTTCCCATTAAGAAGTTTCTAGGATTCTTCTTCCAAAAAATTCGACATGTGGGATGTGGAGTATTCATTCCATCATGGTATTTATCTATTGATCAACCCATACTAAACTCAATTTTCCACTATTTGTCATTGGGTCCATGAAACTAAAAATATTCTCTAATCTATATTTCAACCATAAGGGAATAATGGAAAATTTCCTCATACCTGTTGAATTATCTACTCTCCAATTATTTTTATAGACTCAGGTTTAGTACAATAAATATGTGATCCACATTTTGTACTATTCATGATAGATACATAGTCATGTATTTAATGCCTTGTGATGTTTTCCTCATACACCCTGATAGACGTGTCTTCCTGCTACTTCAGTCTGAGGAATTCCCTTTCTTTATGGAGATGTAGGGTTCATGGAAAATATTTATTGATTAATATTTTCCATAATCCCTCAAAATCTATGGAATAAATTTATACAATGGGATTTTTTTCTTGATCAGTTTCCACCACTAATTATATTCCCCATAAAAATGATAGACCATCACTACAAAATTCTCTTCTCCAAAAAATAGGAGGATAAGGAATATCTTCTCAAGAGAGTTAATCCATTATTTTGTAAGGATTATATCAGAAGATCCACTCAATATTATATTTTTCCCCACTTGAAGGATTCTATGGAACCGTTCACTTTTTTAGGAGATTGAGGGAGTTTCACTTGATTCAATTATAATTAATACGTAGAGCTACTCTAAAAAATTAATCTCATAATGTTTTGAGTACCTATTTCCATCATATTTGGAATTTCATTAGGTAAATTGTCGCATTTCCTATCACATTGATTATTGGAACATGTTCTTTAATATACCACCATTATCTATGAAAAAGAGAGAGAAATTAGGTGGCCTGAATGCTTAGATAATAATCATGTAAAAATAAAAATTGAGTATAAAAGGATAACCTTATAGAGGATAAGTATATCTTACCATGCGACGACTAGGTTTCAATGTTGGTTATCAAAGATATATTTGATTACATGTACTCTTATTGTTATTTTTCCCTTAATAATGGTTCATAATGTGATTATGAATTTACCAAATCCTATCCCATGTGAGCGTCAAAAAAGATGCATAGTAAGGCCCATTATTGTGTACCAAGTTACCCCAAGTCTAACTCATGACATGATTTGTAGTTTTTACCCAAAATTATATATGTCGTATATCCAATTACACTAGTAATATGTAGACATTGGCGTATTTTCATGATAATCAACTTACTCTTTTCTTACCAAAAATTAGGGATGTATTCTTATACTTAATATTATGCATATGGGTTTTCTAGATCTTTATAATCCTTATTCCAATAATAAGTAACCATTTTCTACGACACCGAATATAGATACCCAATCCTTTTACACATATTATTACATGATTTTAAGAATAATTTTACATAAAATTACAATCCAATGATCATAAAATCTATTGTCATAGAGATTAGGTACATAATTAAACTTCATGAATTCAATATAGAAATAACTTTCAATTATTCTTCACAATGAGATCCTAACACCATTTATCCCTTATATCATAATACCATAACTTGAAAAATACATGAAGAAAAGGGATTAGTGAAAAAAGTTAATGAAGGGAATAATCATAATAATATAACACAACACAAGGGATAGAAGGCATAACTTGCTAACATAAAAGCATGTAACATGAATAAACATAAGGGTGAATAAAATTTAGAACATTGTAACATATACCCATGTCATCATATGAATTTGGAAACAATATAAAACATGACATAAACATGAGTCAAGGATACCTGCCAAGACATGGTTGACAGAGTCCCTTAATGGTATTAGGTTCACTGTCTGTCCCAACATGATAGATCATGAGACTAAAACATTACGCACTATATTATTGCACTATCTGGGTGCACACATAAAAACATCTCTTGAATATGAGTTCTATATTATGTAGCATACATTAGTAATCAAACATAAACATATGGGATACCCATGGAATGAATTTTGTACCATAATCATGTACAAAATGCATAAGATAAGGGAGTATCATAATGGTGTCAAGGATGAAATGAACCAAGTTAGTTTTTATGCAAAAATCTGATATTATAAATATAATGGTGGCTTCAATTATTTTTTTCTGATATTTTAAAATATATATAATGTCGGGATGTTCCCTTAAAACGAGCTTTCTTGTTGGGATGATTTGAGAAGGGAGCATTATTAAACATGTATTTTACCATAGAAGAAAGAAGAATTGATTTAACAATATGATTTTAAAAAATATACATAGATATTATAATAATTAAATAAAAATAATGAATAATTACCTTATGTTAAGGAGAGAGAAATAGGAAACTGATGGAAAAATGGAGGTTCGGGAAGAAACAATTAACTTATGTTTGGAACGAATCTGCACAAGATCTTAATATTCATGATAGTAATATTGAGTCTATTAATTAATTAATTCAAAACCATTTCTAGATTTATTTTAGTTAATATAATTTTATTAAGTTCATTTATGGCCCCTTTTTATGAGTTGTAATAAATAATTTCATCATTTGGGAGTGTTTGTTTCTTTGGTTTTCAGGATTTTCTACTTCTATACATGTATGGAAAATCATGTTAAATGAGAATGGTTATCCAGAAATGAATCTATATGTTATTAACGAACATCCATAATATTAAATGGTTTTAAATTTTTTCGTAATTTTTTCGGAGTATGAACCATTAGATAAGACATTAATGATAAGTTTTATGAATTTTTGGTGTTTTTACAATCATCCCGAACAAGTTATGTTTTCGTGATTAATATATTGTATATATAAATGTTGAAAGAAATTATATACGATTTGATAGATATATTATAATATCATATAACTGTAAAAAATTTTATGATAATTATTGCAGGAAGGAATGGAAATTGGAAACTTTTAATTCCAAGAAGGTGTTAAAATTACACCGCACGAGCGATGTTTTCAGTTTTTGTACAAAAGGATATTTGAAAGAAACAATGATGGTTAATTCCATTATCATAATCATAATAATCTAGTATATGTATGTTACTAGAGTTACCATAACATTTTTATTAAGAGTTTTTAGGATAAAATAAGATAATAAATAAACTTGAAAAGAAATTAAATGAAAAGAAAGAGGATTTTTACATCTTTAATTTAATCTCCATGCGAACCTCCTTAGTGAAAAGGTTTTAGTATTTTTATGGGAAAAATATATATTAGATATGGGGTAGGGTATTGGTAAAACATTTTACAATAATTTGGACATGTCTCACAGATTTAGATGTGTTAATATATGAGGTGTTGAGGGGTGGTCTTTATAGGGGTTGAGAGTTATGTTTTTTCATAATTGTATTCATTAGTTTATTATTTTGGCACAAGAATTTGATTTTTTTAGAATTATCACTAAATATATTAAAATAATTAATTAAAGTTATATATTTTGGACATACATCTTCAAGACATCCTCTAGGACTCCATAATTCCTTAATTTATCTTTTATCATAAATTATATTATTTTACTATTCACTAAAAATTCAAGTATTTTAGATAAATCCCAAAAATTCTCCCAAGAATTTTTTAAAATGTGGAATTCTAGAAAGAACTCCAATTTATGAAAATCATTTTAGAAATATGATAAATCAAAATTATAATAAAAATAATTATTTACCCAAAGAATATAAATTTTAAAATTATAACTCACTTTGTAACACTTTGAGAATTTTATTGTGCTCTCAAAGAATTATCATAAAATCTTAATATAACAAAATATTTATTTATGAATTAATTGTACAAACATTAAATTTCTTCTCTTTTATTATACTAATTATTAAATTGAAAATAAACACCTTTTGTTTTTAAAAAAATATCATCACTTAATTAATAATTTCTGAAAAACTTATATACTTATACTATGATATAATTATATCATATTTTCATTTATGATATTCCTTGATTTTTTTTACATTTAGGGGTTAGACTACCATTCTATTATCTGGTTTACTATTCCTAAGCGTCATATTACTATTCCAAATGTCATGTTTCTATTTCATCTGCATAGGTCTTTTAACATCTAAAAATACCTCTTATTTCTTCCACTAATCATTTATAAAATTTCTATAGTATTCTTATTGTGATTATATGTTATTTAAAGTATATAAAATAATTATGAGAATAAAATTTACATTTATAGACTTTTTTTCATTGCATGTTGGGCGTAATAACCAATCAGTAATCTAGAACTATAATTAGTTTCTATATTATAGAATTCAAAATGTACCTAGGGAATAACATCCTCATTTTACCAAATCATAAAACTCCCTTAAATGGTGAATCCTTAAACAATAAATTATTCCAAACATGAAATTCCAATTATTCTTTTCAATTATAAAACCAAATCTTTCGTTTTATCTAGACTCATTTTACATGATCCTATCTTGTTTTCACTTTAATCGTCATCTCCTCCACAAGAACTAATATAACTAAATTTCATTCTCTAACTTATTCCCAACAATATGGACTAGGACACTTTAATAGATAAAATGCTTCATATGGGGACATTTGGATTCTTCAATGTAATCTATTATTGTCTGAAAATTCAACCGAATGTATATTATTATCCCTCATACCATGTATTTCAAGAGAAATGAATCTCAACATGTACTCCACTATCTCTATTGTCCTTTATGACTACACATTAGATTGATGATGTTATGTGGTGCTTAAATATAACTCAGGGTAAAGATCTCATTGAATAAACAACTTTAATTTTAATGTGAATCTAGGATGATGGTAAAATACAATCGATATAGGTGTCCCATGAATCCTTATGATTTCAAATAAATATATACAAAGAGAGTTGAGAAAGGCATACATAGGGTATATCATCTCTTTTCACCACTAAAGAGTAGACATACTAAGAAAACCAATATTGAACCATATAAAATCATTCATAATTTGAGACTTTAAGATTATATTTAATAAAACCATTGTAATATTTTCCCACATAAATATATGTATAGGTAGATTTTATAATACTCTCATAAAATGATTTTTTCTAAACTTTACCTACTATCATAGTACTTATTTGGACACATAGTCAGCAACATCCCAATTCATACCATCCAACATGAAATAATCATTCAAGTTTTATAATTCATTGGGCTACCATAGTGTTTAGTCAAATTTCAGCTAAGTGTATGATCTAGATGTTCCCTCTTCAACTATTATAGAGACCCAATCCTTTTACATAAAACATTTAATGATTTTAATCATAATTAACCATTAGAGTACATGCCAAGGATCGTTAAGTCTAGTTTCTTGGAAGACTAGGTACATGAAACCTAAAACAAGGAGAGAAAACATCTCTATTTATTCTCCATAAAAAGCTTATAACCTCCATTGAGATCTTTCATCTGCATAGGGTACCCCGAGGAAGACATGAACAAAGGGAGGAGCTAAAAAGGCTACTAAGGGGAATGAATTTATGCATACATCTCATGCACATGAGTTCAGAGGCATGACATAATGATATACGAAGCATGAATCTTATAAAATCATTTAATATATGCATGGGATCATGTAAATGTTGAATCATATAAATGTGGAAGAATCACAAACCATATATTTAGTATGGTTCAAGGCTAACTTCCAATCTTGTTTCCCATTTTTGTATGGGTCAAGGCTAACCACCAATCCCATTTCACATCGCATCTCGTGAGACTTATCCTTACCCATTGCATTAGAGCGCTATCTGTTCGCACCCGTCTAAACATATTAGTGAATATTAATTCCACATATATAATCTTTCCACATAAATAATCATATATATTCAACCATACATAAACATAAGGTTACCAATGGAGACAATTTGATACCACAATCATGACATAAAACATATTCAATGGGTGTATTATGAAAGTGTCCATGAAAGGAAGGGATTAGAACTTACATGGACATTAGTAGTGTAAAATATGTATATAAAATGGTATGTGGTGTAAAATATAAGTGAACAAATATGAGAAATGTTTTTTAGAAACATTAGCATTAAAACATTTTTGTGCGGTTTTAAGGACAACACTCTAGGGCTTTTCAAATAGAAAAGAAGAAATTATTTTATATAAAACTGGAATTGAACCAAGAAGTATTTCATAACATAGAATAGGATTTTATAAAGACAATGGTGTATTAAAACTGAGGATAGTGTGAACTTGAAATTTGGGTAAAAATTAGGGAAGTCCCCTTAAAACAGTTTTTCTTTTCGGAAAGTTCTAAGGAGGGAATCTTTCAAAAACATGTATATCCCCGAATGAATGTGATGAAAGGGTAATGATATTATAATATTTTACAAATAACCAGAAGTCATAAGACTCACATATATAGATATGATAACACCATTTTGAAAGAAATATAAGGCAACCCGAAAGAACAAATAATGTTCGGGTAGAATTCGTTACGATTTTATCGGCATGGTGTTGGGTGTGACCAAGAGGGATTTATGAGTGATAAATGGGGTTTCTCATCACTTATAAATCCAGAAGGAAGTATGGGGGAGGTTCTTAAACATACCCCATCATTTTCTAGTACACATATAAATTCATAGTATAGAGGACAATCTAGATTAAGAGAGAAAATGAGAGAATCCCTTACCTTAAGTCTGTTAGTGTTCTCCACTTGTTATACATGACATGAATAAACAAATTAGTCATATTAATTAACATGTCCAGAAACTATTATATATGTAATTTACTTTTTATAACCCTTTTTAGTTCATTAAAATCCTTTTTATTAGTTATAAGGTTCAGTTTCATTGTTCGGTCTTGTTTGTTTACTTGGTTTTAAAAAATCAGTTCACTTATTTTCAAGTTTGGATTATATGCAAGAAGAAAGTGGTTGTTCAGAATTTAAGTTACATTATTTAGTTAACATTCAAGATATTACATGGTATTATGTTTAATTAGGTTACTTCGAGTGAATTTGAATTATTATATATATAACCTTAGTGATAACCATTTTTGTTAAATGATGGATTTGATTACGAAGAACATGTTTTGCTTTATAAAGTAATAAAATTTGTACAAAAGGATTACGGAACCAAAAATAGGATATAGTACATGTATAATGATCTGGTTCAACCATAGCAAAAGTGGTTTCATGAACATAATTAAAGATAATGTTAGAAATTGATAAATCGTTGTCCTTGAATGTGTTAAATTAGAACATCTCAAACAGTGCTTTCATTTATTTCAAATTAGGGGGGGGGGGAAGGACAGGAGATAATGAAATATAAAATTAGCATGAAAACATTCCATTGAATGTATGTTACTGTATTTATCATAAAATTATGGTGAAGGGAGGTGAGGAATGAAATAAAAATAAAAGAACATAAAAGAAAAGAAGAAATCGGGAAGAGGAATTTTACCTCTTGAGACTTCCTCCTTTGAGAGCCTCTTAAAAGGAGAGGTTTTGGTATTTTGAGGAGGCGGAGAGCTTTTGGACGTGGGGACAGACCTTGGGGAGATATTTGGGAAGAATAATGTCAAGGAACAGGGCTTGAGAGGAGTGGAGAGAAGAGGGAGTGAAGGGGGGTTTATAGTGGAGGAGAGGAGGGATTTAACAATATTATAATCATTAATTTATTATTTCTTTACAAGACAATGAATAGTAAGTATTACTTGACCAGGAATATTAAATTGGTCATTTGAATCCAAACCAAGGGTGGTGACATCATCCATGATTCAGGTAATAGTCTATTTATCTTATAATGTACATATACGGTAAATTACTGTATTTTACTATTCATAAAAAATTCAAGTATTTCAAAAAAATCTCAAAAATTCACCCTAACCATTTTAGGACTTGTAGAATCAAAAAATGAAGTCCATTTTTCAATGATAATTTTATAAATTTCATAATTTTAATATTTAATTAAAATCATAATTTATTATCAAAAACCAGATTTGAAATATCCGTTAACTCATTCTAAAACATAGGTTTATTGTACTTCCAACTTGAATATTATTTTTGTACTATCATAGGTGACATTACTATTCATTAGGGTATATAACTATTCTTAAGGGTATGTTACTATTCATTAGGGTATGTTACTATTAAAAATATATTTTTGTTTTATTAGACTCCAAAAAAACATCTTGAACACAACAGTGTATGCCAGATTTTCAAATTCCAAACACAGAAGTGACAAAATTATGTTTAAAGGTCACTTATGACTTAGTAGTTCATTATTATGTGATTTTATGCCACATTTATAATATGGAAATTTCCATTAAAAACATTGGGTTGTTACATTATTCCCCCCTAAAGAAATTTCTCCCTCGAAATTTCATTTTACATTCTAGGCCAAAAACAGATGTGGGTACTTTTCCTTCACTGCTCCCTCAAACTCCTGTGTTGCTTCTTCAAACATATGGTTCCTCCACAAAACTTTGACAATATGGGTTGTCTTATTGCATAGACCCTTATCTCTCTGATCCATAATCTTTACTATCTTCTCCTCATAGGAGAGATCATCTTCTAGCTGCACCACATCTGAGCTTAGTACATGTGAGGGATCAGGTGTGTACTTCCTCAGGAGTGATACATGGAAAACATCATGAACTCAATCCATATTTGGTGGAAGTGAAAGCAGATAGGCCACAAATCTTATAAGATCAAGGATCTCACATGGTCCAATATACCTAGGGAATAGATTCCCTTCTTTCTCGATTCACATGACTCTCTTCCATGAAGATATTCGAAGGAAGACATTATCTCCAACATCGAACTTCAAGTCCCTTCGACGGTTGTCAGCATAGCTCTTTTTCTAACTTCAACATTGATGTTTTTTTGGATGACATGAACCTTCTATGTCATCTCTTGAACAAGAATGGGTCTAAGTAGCTTTATTTCTCCCACTTCATCCCAAAAGGTTGGAGTTCTACATCACTATCCATAAAGAGCTTCATATGGAGCCATCTAAATACTCGAGTGGAAGCTATTATTGTTTGAGAACTCAACAAATGGGAGATGATGATCCAAACCAACTTTTAATTCAAGAGAGTGGGCTCTTAGAATATATTTAATCATCTAAATATTCCTTTCAGATTTGCCATCAGTTTGGATGTGATAGGTTGTGCTGACATTTAATTCTGTACTCAAATCATGTTGAAGACTCCTCTAGAATTTAGATGTGAACCTTGGATCACGGTCAGAGTCAATTGAGAGTGGAACACCATGCAGTCTCACCACTTCCTTCATATATATCTTTTCATGTTGTTCGAGTGAGAGATCTTCCTGAATAGCGATGAAGTGGGGTGTCTTGGTGAGTTAGTCTACCACAGCCCATATCGCACTATTTCCCTTAGACATCTTCGGGAGACCCGTGACAAAGTCCATAGTAACATTTTCCCATTTCTACATGGGTACAGGCAATGGATACATCATACCTTTGTACTTTTTTCACTCAACATTAACTTGCTGACATACCATGCACCTTCATATGTATTCCACAATCTCTTTCTTCATGTTATCCCACCAAAAGTGTTCACGAAGATCACGGTACGTATTGGTACTCCCAGGATGGATAGAGAAGGTAGATCTATATGCATCATTCAATAGATCCTTCTTTATATTTGGATCATATGGTAAACATAATCATTTTCCAAATCTTACAGCTCCTTCCTCGTAAATTTTGAAATTAGAGGATTTTCCATTTTTAACAGCTTCCACCCTTTTCTGAATTTCCACATCCTTTCTTTGAGAAACCGTTATTTTCTCTATGAAGGATGGTTAAGAAATAATTTGACAAAGGATTGATGATTTTCCACCCTTAATGATTCCCATGTCCATCCATTGACAATATAATAAGATCAGAACCTTTTAAATTCTCATCATTGATAATGATGTAGGATCCTTTCTACTTAGAGCATCTTCCACCTTGTTTGCCTTACCGCGATGGTAATGGATTGAGTAGTCATAATCATTGATGATCTCTATCCATATTCGTTGGTGCATATTCATATCATTCTATGTGAATATATATTTGAGACTCTTGTGGTTAGTATATATCTCACATTTTTCCCATAGAGATAATGCCGCCATATTTTCAATGCAAAGGTCAAAGCTGCCAGCTCCAGATCATGCTTGAGATAGATTTTATCATTGATTTTCAGCTTCCTTGAAGCATAGGCTATCACTTTATATTTTTTCATTAGAACATTGCCTGACCCTTTTTTATAATCATCACTATACACCACAAAGAGTTCTCCACTTGAAGGGAGTGTGAGTACCGCCGTAGTGATAAGCCTATTTTTGAACTCCTTGAAACAGTCTTCACATTCATGTGTCTAGAAGAACCTTACTCCCTTCGGTGTTAGCTTTGTCATTGGGTTTGACAATCGTGAAAAGCTCTTCAAGAATTGTCGATAATACCCACCTAGACCTAAAAAGTTGCGGATCTCCATTATAGATGTTGGCTTCGACCACTCTTCAATTTCCTTCATCTTGGAAGGGTCCATAAATATCCCTTTCTTGGTGATAACATTCCCCAAAAATGATAATTCCTCCATCCAGAACTCACATTTACTATACTTTTCATTCAACATCTCCCATTTAAATGTTTTTAACACAGTTTATAAATGCTCTTCATGTTCCTCCTTGCTCTTGGAGTATATAAGAATATCATCAATAAAGACCACCACAAAATTTTCAAGGTAATATCTAAAGACTCTATTCATTAAATCCATGAAAATTGCGAGAGTATTAGTGAGTCTGAAGGGAATAACTATGTACTCATAGTGTCTATACCGCGTTCGAAAGGTAGTCTTGGGAATATCTTCCTTCCTCACCTTTAGTTGGTTATATCCCGACCGAAGGTCCCCCTTAGGGAAATAACTGTCCCCACGAAGCTGATCGAACAAGTCATCTATCCTTGGAAGGGGATACTTGTTATTTATGTTGATTTTATTGAGCTCGTGATATTCTATGAAGAGGCACATTGATCCATCCTTCTTCTTGAAGAAGAGGACTTGATCACCCCATGGTGAAGTACTCGGGCGTATAAAACCCATCTCTATATTCTCCTGTAACTGCTTCTTCAACTCTTCCTGGTCTACGGTGGCCATTCTGTAAGGTGTCTTTGTGATTGGAAGAGATCCAGGGATAAGTTCAATTGACAACTCATCCTCTCGGTCAGGGGAAAGACCATGAACCACTGCTGGGAATACATTAGTGTAATACCTCATGATGGTCATGTCTTGAAGCATGATTCTCTCCTTTGTATCAATCATTTGAGCTAGGTAAGCATGCTCATAAGGAAGCAATATACTAACTTCAGACGAAGATTCTAAAGGAGACTCATCTTCCTCTTTGCACCTGTAAAGATTCAGGGGATGCTTCAGGACGTGAAGAGTAATCTCCCTTTCCCGGCAGTTGATGTTGTCCTTGTACAATGATAGCCAATCCATGAACAAGATAGCGTCTAACTCCACTAAAGAAAGTATGAAAATATTTTTTGGGAGGTTCAGTCCACAAAAATTAACACGGGAGTAGTTATAAACCATGGATGTAATAATTACCCCATCTGTTGTTCTCAAATATAACATTTCCTCCAAATTTTTAGGTGGTGGTTGGATATTTCTACTAAACTTTCAATTTATGATGGAGTGTGTAGAATCCGAATAAAATAGTATGTTTGATATTATTTAATGAATAATAGCATACCTTTCACCCCATCGTTTTTTGGCTCCACCTCAGAAATAGTGATAGAATAAGCCCTTCCTTGTTTCCTTGGAGGTTGTTGTTGATTGCCTCCAACAACCGTCATCTTAGGACAATTGTTTGCATAATACCCAATCTCCTTGCATTTATAACAGAGCACTTTAGGCTGAGTGTTGATCTGAACCTTCCATTCTTCTTCAACATTTGTGGGATTTTTCATACCCTTTTGGAAATTCTTAGCCAAATGACCAAACTTTCCTCATTTGAAGTAATTCTTGGTTCCCTTCAGACAGTTACTAGGATGATTCTTCACAAATTTTTTGCAAAGGGGAAATTTGGGATTCTTTCCATCATTGGATTTGATTGATGGACCACCCATGTTGTTTTTCATCTTCCACTTCTTTTCAGTGGGCCCATGAGACCACTGAGAGTCTCCAATCTACATTTCAACCTTGAGGGCACAACAGACATTGTCCTCATAACTGTTGAAGTCTCGAATCACTAACTCTTTTCATAGACTCAGCTTTAGTACGCTCAATAAGTGATCCACCTTTCTCTCGGTGTTCATGAAAATGCCAGAGGCATACCTTGAAAGCCTTGTAATGTTTTCTTAATACACCCCAATGGACTCATCTTCCTTCTACATGAGTCCAAGGAACTCTCTTTCCATCTTGAGACAGAGGGTTCGGGGAAAATATTTATTGAAAAACCTCCTCTTGAATTCCTCCAAATATATGGAATTGATTTCCCCTTGGGACATTCTATTCTTGATCAGTGTCCACCACTGATCAGCTTCCCCATCAGAACGATAGACCGCCAGTACCACCTTCTCTTCATCCGAGCACTGGAGGACGGAGAATATATTTTTAATGGATTTAGTCCATTGTTCTGTGAGGAGGGGATCAGAAGACCTGCTAAACATGGGAGGCCTTTGCAGCATAAATGATTCTACGGTAACTTTCTCTTTCGTTGGAGGAGGGGGGTGTTCCAACTGATTCAAGTTATTATTCATAACTCGAGCCAACTGAGAAAGTACTTCCATAATGTTTTGAGCACCCACTTCCATTACATCAGGCATGTCATTAGGGAAATCATCACATTGCCTATCACAATGGTTGTTGGAACGTGTTCTTCAATTTCTTGCCATTAACTGTGAAAAAGAACATATATTTAGAGGTCTTGAATAATTAGATATTGAGAATAAAAAGGAAAATTTGAACATTAAAGGATTAACTTATAAAGAATAAGTACATCTTAAATTGTGATTCCTTAGGTTTATATATAGGTTATCCTTGATCTATTTCTCAACTTATATTCTTATGGGTTTTTCCCCTTAACAATGGTATGTTATATGCTCGTGAATATACCAATGAATATCCTTTGGGAGTGTCGTAACCAATAGTGTAGCAAGGCCAATTATCATGCACCAGTTTCTGTTCAAGTCTAGCTCAAAGTGGTGTTTTTGGGTTTCACCCCTAGATACATCTATGGCAAAGCTGCCTCTACCTTCTTGTATCCAGACAGGGATGTATTTGCTTGATAAACCACTTACTGTATACACACCAAAATTTAGGACTGTTTCCATATACTTAGTATCATCCTTAAGTTTCTCACTAAGGTTCCATATTCCTAATATCCAAAAATAACTAGACCATACTCTAATACCAACTATAGAGACCCAGGCATTCTACATAAAACATTTCAGGATTTTAAGCATAATTAACCACCAGAGTATAAGTCAAGGATCATTAAGTCTAGTGTCTTGGAATACTAGGAACATAAAACATAACACAAGGGGCTAAAAAACATCTTTATTTATTCTACATAAAAAGCTCATAACTTTTTTTGAGCTCTTACATCTGCATAGGGTACCCTGGGGAACACATGAACAAATGGATAAGCTAAAAATCCCAATAATGGAAATGAACATAAGGATACATCCCAAGCACATGACTTAGGAGGCATGACATAATGATATCCAAAGCACGAAACTTATAAAATCATTTAATACAAGCATGGGATCTTATAAACATGTAATCATATAAATGTGGTTGAACCATAATCCATATCTTTAGTATGGTTTAAGGATAACCGCCAATCTCGTTTCCCATTTTAGTATGGGTCAAGGCTAACCACCAATCCCGTTTCACATTGCATCTCTTGAGACTTATCCTTACCAAATGCATTGGAGCGCTATCCGGGCGCACCAATCTCAACATATTCATGAATATTATTTCCACATAAATAATCATACATAATCAACCAAACATAAACACAAGGTTACCCATGGAATGAATTGGGTACCACAATCATGACATAAAACATATCCAATGGGAGTATCACAAAAGTGTCCATGAAAGGAAGGGATTACAACTTTCATGGACATTAATAAGGTAAATAGGCATATAACATGGTAATTGGTGTCAAATATAAGTTAAAACATATTAGAAATGTATTTTAGAAACATTAGAATTAAAACATTTTTGTGCGGTTTTAAGGAAAACACTCAAGAGCTTTTCAAATAGAAAAGTGGAAATTGTTTTATATAAAACCAAAATTGTACTAAGATGGTTCTGATAATAAAATATATGATATTATAAATACAATTGTGTCTTAAAATAGAGGATATAGTGAACTTGAAATTTGGGTAAAAATTAGGGAAGTCCCCTTAAAACTGGTTTGATTTTCGGAATGTTCTAAGCAGGGAATCTTTCAAAAAAATGTATATCCCAGAAAGAAAGTGATGAAAGGGTCTTGATATTAGAATATTTTAAAAATAAAAATATGTAATAAGACTCGAATAGATAGATAAGATAACACAATTTTGAAATAAAGATAAGGAAACCTGAAATAACAAAGAATGTTCGGGTAGAATTCATTACGATTTCATCGGCATGGTGTTAGTTGTGATGAAGAGGGATTGATGTGATAGAAATGGTGTTTCTCATCACTTTTAAATCCATTAGGAAGTATGGGGGAGGTTCTTAAACATACCCCATCATTTTCTAGTACACATATAAAGGAATTTTATAGAGGATAATCTTGATTAAGAGAGAAAAGGAGAGAATCTCTTACCTGAAATCTGTTGGTGTTCTCCACTTGTTATAAATGACCTGAATAAACAGATTAGGATTATTAATTAACAATTAAAGAAACTATTATATATTTTATTTACTTATTAAAACACTTTTTATTTCATTCAAATCCTTTTTGATTGGTTATAAGGTTCATTTTCATTGTTCGGGCTTGTTTGGTTACTTGGTTTTAAAAGATCGGTTCACTTATATTCCAGTTTGGATTATATGCAAGATGATAGTGGTTGTTCAGAATTGAAGTTAAATTATTTAGTTCATATACAATAGATTACATGGTTATAATTTTAATTAGGTTACTTATAGTGAAGTCGAATTATTATATATATAACCTTAGTGATAACCATTTTTGTTAAACGATGGATTTGATTACGAAGAAAATGTTTTGATTTATTATTTAATTCAATTTTTAAAAAAGGATTACAGAACCGAAAATAGGATATATTAAATTTATAATAATTTGGTTCAACCATAGTAGAAATGTTTTCATGACCAGAATAAAAGATAACATTATAAATTGATAAGACATTGTCCTTGAATGTGCTAAATGAGCACATCTCAAACGGTGCGTTCATTTTTTACAAATAAAAGGGTGGGGAAAGGAGAAGAGAAAAGGAAATATACCATTAGCATGAAAACATTAAAGTACATTTATGTTACTAGATTTATCATTCTATTTAGGGGAAGGGAGGTGAGGAAAGAAATAAAAAGAAAAGAACTAAAAAGAAAAGAAGAAATTGGGAAGAGGAATTTTACCTCTTGAGACTTCCTCCTCTGAGAACCTCTTAAGGGGAGAGGTTTTGGTATTTTGAGGATGATGAGAGATTTTTGACGTGGGGAATGACCTTGGGGAGAGATTTGGGTAGAATAATGGAAAGGCACAAGGCTTGATAGGACTGGAGAGAAGAGGGAGTGAATGGGGGTTTTATACTGGAGGAGAGGAGGGATTTCAAAATATTATAATCATTAATTTTTTATTTATTCACAAGACAATTAATAGTATGTATTCAATGAACAAGAATAGTAAATGGGTCATGTGAATCCAAACGAAGGGTGGTGACATCAGCCATGATTCCAGGAATTGTCTATTTTGCTTATAATGTACATATATGGTAAATTACCGTATTTTACTATTAATAAAAAATTCAAGTATTTCAGAAAAATCTCAAAAATTCACCATAACAATTTTTCAACTTTTAGAATCAAAAATTGAAGTTTTTAAAAAAAAAATGATTTTCTAAATATGATTATTTTAATATTTATTTAAAATCATAATTTATTATGAAAAACCAGATTTAAAATATGCATTAACTCATTATAAAACATAGGTATATTGTACTTCCGACTTGAATATTATTTTTATAATATCATAGGTGAGGTTACTATTCATTATTGTATATCACTATTCATAAGGTTATGTTACTATTCATTAGGCTAGAATACTATTCACTAAAAAATATTTTCGTTTTATTAGACTCCTAAAAACATTATGAACACAACAGTGTATGTCAGATTTTTAAAATTCCAAACACAGAAGTGACAAACTTATGTTTAAAGGACACTTATCACATAGTAGTTCATTATTATTTGATTTTATTCCATATTTTTAAGATGTTAATTTCCATTAAAAACGTTGGGTTGTTACAACTATGGTATGGATGGATCACATAACATCTTCCAAAACATCAATACTCCATATTTATAAATAATGTACATCAAATTTCCATTGATTACTAATTTAATATTCATGTATACGTTTTCATCATCATGATGGTACTTCAATAACATTTATAATAAGGAAAAAATAATAATTTCTTGAAAAAGGAACAATGTATTGAATTTCCTAAATAACCATATCAATATTTACTAGATATATGTATATAGGATCTTTATTAATAATTATCTTGGTCTAGAATTTATTATCACTCCTAGTCAATGCATCATACACATTGTTTTCATTTCTATGATGGTAGTGTATCAAATAATCATATTCCATTAGTAGTTCTAACCATCTAATCTATCTCATGTTTATATACTTTAGAGAGAACAAATACTTTAAACTCTGATGGTTTGTATATATATTAAATATTTTTTTTGTGGTAGTGTATCCATATTTTCAATGAAAATATTACATATTACATCTTGGAGGCATGAGTTGGATAGTTCTATTTAATTATTTTCAACTACCTTCATGATTATGCAGTCACCTTATAATTTAATTTGAGGTCATTTCAAAGTCCATCCATTCTTTTATCACTATATATTACTAATATTTCCTTTGTTGTGTGTAATGTTGATATCCGTGACTTAATTTGTCTCCTCTTTAGATCTTCAAAACATTCTTCATATCGTAATGGCCTTGTGAATTTAAACCCATCAAGTGACAACATGGTTAAGGGATTGACCAACTATGAAAAATATTGAACAAAAAAACTATAGTAACCTATGAATCCCAAGAAAATTTGGATCTCATTTTTTTTCTTTAGTATAGACTATTATTTGGTAACAATTTTATTTTAATGGTCAAAAGATATTCAATCCCTATATCTAATATTTTCATGAAAAGAAAATTAATTGAGCTAAAATTCATAATTATTATAATTTTTTAGGATCAATATATGTTCTTGTATATGACCCATAGTCTCTTCATAGAACTTATAGTGTATTAATAAATCATCAATGAATGTCACAAAAAAATTATCAACAAAATCCTTGACTACAGTATTTATCAAATCCATAAATATAGAATGTAAACTAGTCAATCGAAAAAAGCATTTTTATAAACACAGCATTCCCATATCATTTTTGAAATTTCATCTTTGGTATATCATCCCTCTTCACCCATAGGAGATGATAACCAATGTAGAGAACAATATATTAAAAAATCTGTGCTCCTTTATATTGATAAAATATGTCATGAATGCTTGTTAAAGGAATCATATAATTTATTTTAATGTAATTTATCTTTATATAATTGATTCACAATGACATTTACCCATCCATATTTATTTGATGTAAAATAGGGTATCCCCTGGAAGAAATAATAGGAAATATAAATCCTTTTTAACAAAACACCTTCATCTATTTTCTTCAAATCCACAAACATTATATGTTCTATTCTATAGGGAGATTTAGATATATTAATATTAACATAAATTAATTGAATCGACAACATAACATCAAACTCTTATGTATTAGCATATAATTCATCTAGAAACCGTTATGTAAACTTTAGTACCATGGGTACCTTCTATTTTCTTTGGATACCTTCTTCATCTATATATCACCAAAGATATTTGTCTCAACCTAGAATATCATTAGGGAGAGTTATTTTGAGAGGATCTATACATGATTTTGTTGATTATGTTTCCTCTCTAATGTTATGAGATACCACCTATCCTTTATGAGTCATAATATCATTCTATTAGAAATATATTATTTCATTATATATAAAATAAAAATCCATAGTATGAATTATATTAATGTCATCCATTATTTTAATAAACATGTTTTGGAATAGGTTATGATGATGCATCATAATTGGATCTTCTTGAAATATCTTTATTATGATAAGATTTCAACTTGATGTTGTAATTGATGAATCCTTTATAAGGGTTCTTGGGTAGTATCTAAGGTTTTCGAAAACATGGATGAAATAACAAAAGTTAATGTTACTTAATGAATGAACACATTATAGAACATTTACCATAAGATAAAAGTACCTACCAAAACATCAAAAAAAAATTGACTTCGGTTCTAGTAGTCACATAATCTTGTATTTTCTCCATTATTATTTTCTAAGGTAATTTCCATTGAAGTCTGATGCATTAGTTTATATAAAATCAATTTTACCAATTGTTAAATCATTAAACAAAAAAAAATAAATTCCTCTCAATATTTATCTTTATGGACTTTTTTGGAACACATCTAAAAGATACTGGTACCCTACCTACATGGACAAGGGTGTTTTTTCTCAAATTTTTTCACAAGTGGTAAATCCCACTCTTATATTCTTACCCCTACTGACACTATTCATTCCATGATGCTCATATTATCTCTTGTTCTTCTAATTTTAATTGAATGAATATTTCCAGAGAACCCCATTTCTCACTTAATGGATTATAGGAATATAACCTTATATTATGAAATGATTTGACTGATCAACCCCATTCAAAGTCTCAGCTTTAACCCATCATAGGAATGATCCGTCTTTATTTTATGTCAATGTACACAGTTCACAACATCCAAACCAAACATTGTATGGTTAACCTCATACACATCAACACTTTCCTACACTATTTTCCCAATATTGAGTAATCTTCATTCCATATCTTCTCTTTTCTAATAGGGAATGTATTTTCATAGAAAATTACTAAGGAATTACTAAGTTAATATACTTTATATCATCTTCCTATTTATTATATTTAATTAGGTACCACCATTTCTCTTCACCACTCTCTAATGTATAGACCACCATAATGACTTGATTACATTTCAAAACTTCAAATGTGAGAAATAACATCACAAGGGACATGTTATATTGGTCATACAACAACTTCATTGAAGTTATATTAAATTTTTGATGTCGTTATCATAGGAAATGTTCCATCATAATTACACCATGTAATGCATCAATAGTTTTATCAACGTGGGTGAGATTATTTATCATAAAATGTTTAAAATTTAATAATATGGTTATTAATTAAATATCTTGAACTTATATTTTATTAGCATGTTTAAGGTGGAATACCCCTATATTGACTATGGGTATTGACATGATTTTAATTACCATTTTTTATTATCATTATACAATGGAATACACATTAATATCTCATGATATTGAATTTTAAAATAAAATTCTTTTTATGTTTGATAGAGTGATCATAATAAATAATGATGATTTTTCATAATACTTATGTTATCTAACTTGGGTTCTCTAAATAAATTTCTCAGGGTTTATAATAAACATACTCTGATACCAAACATTACATCTTGTACTCTAGAAACCAAAATTAGATAGTTATGTTACATTATTGGTAAAAAATAAAATATTTCTTAAAGTATCAAATAATTATGTAATCAGGGAAGACCAGATACATACATATATTACATTTTAAAAGATAAGATACAACTAGACCATATTGTGTGAATATTATTATCCCTGTAATCATATCATTAATTATTAGACATAATTCTCTTCTGGGTTTCCTATAGAAATAAAAAAAATTAATGGTATGATCAGATATCAGTAAAGAGTATCTTACATCACATGATTTCATAAGATAAACTTATCCAAAGTGATATTTTAGGAATAAAAGAAAATTATCATTGCACAATCAAAGGAAATTTAGGACATTCCAGATCCATTTAAATAATAGGAACATTGATAAAAATAATCATTTATCTCATAGAGCTAGAATTTATGACAACAAAAATAAAAATATATTTTCAATGCCTTATTGAAGGACACTATCTTATTATTGCTAGAGGTATACTCCAAAACCCAACCTATTATGTATAATGATACATATATATACATAAATGGGATATAATGTTATATTACAACCAATAATGTGATTAAGACCAATGCATTGACCATAAGAGTCATCAAGACAATTCATAACATTCCCTAAAGAACCTTTGGTAAAAAATATGGTTATCCATATAATGGAAAATTTGAAATAAAACTTCACTAATCAATAAAATAATTTAAATTACTAGTATAACATCCAATAATTAACTTATAAACTATGATAATCATCATAGTACCAGGAAGTACCCTTATTAATCAAATATAGAGGAAGTGGTAAATTCAATGTGCTAGTTTATCCCTGGAAGATAATAATTGTGTTTAATTTTTTACATTGGTTGGAATCCAAGAAATTTTTTGGAATAATCCATTATAATGGTTTATATATGGAGTTTTAATGTTTCAAATCATATCCTATTGGAGTTTTTAGGATGTTTTATAGGCTTAGCCTTATTGTTCGTGCGTCAAAGTGATGATTGAGTTAGTGCACAAGAAACAATTTTTGGGTGATTAACCCTAAGAGTGTCTATTCATCAGCCACATAAATTTTACAGTGTCTATGTAGTAATTTATTTTCTAGGAAACAAGACACACTTTTACATTACATAAACCTCATATGGTTTTACACCATAAAAAATATATAATTTCACAATGGTTTTAACAACTCTTGAGTCAAATGAATTTGATGGAGGAAAAATAATATAGTCTTTTAAATACCCTAACTTTCATTATTAATTCTATAAAAATCCTTTCATATATATTTATTCAAAACACTAAAATAAATAGGTGGTGCAAATAACATGAGTCCATATTAATGGAAATTGGAGTGGGAAAACTCCACTTATTGACTAGGTAACAATTCAATAAAAAATCATAAAATAGAGGGATTAAAATTAATCATTAAATACCATAAAAACATTACTTAATAATATAATATATCAAATAGGCAATTTATTTTCCATATAATTTAAATTAGGTTCATGATACAAAACTTATCTCTATTAGAGGGATTTGAGATCAAACCCTTTACCCCTTATCATAATATCCCCAGACGGACTTTAATATTCTATATGGAAAACATATATATCATAATAAATTTATTTAGAACGTTATAGATATACATTTTTTTCATACTCATCATAAATAGTCATTATTTACAAGAATTTTTTAACTAATCCACATCAGGTGTTTATAATTTCGATCGTTTAGACTAGTTTCATAGTAGTTTTGTCTGTATTCATTATTCTTCAAATGTTTAAAATTAATATTTCATTAAATTATTTTTTATGTGTTATTTATAATTATTTATTATGTTAAAATTAATTTCATAATTGTTTTAGTCTTTATCCATGAAGATACAACTGATAATAAGCATGTTTTAGTGGCTCATGATTATTAATGTGTTGTTTCTTAATTAATGAATAAAATATTTATATATCATATATAGAATGAAAAAAAATAATTTGATCATTTTTATTATGTTATAATAGTAATTGTGTTCCCATATTTATTTATTCTATAAACTAATGGTATTTATCACATGGGTGCATAAACTAACTCAAAAAAGAAACTACCCTTACATAATGACTTATTATTTGGTGGTTTTATTGTGAAATAATTATACTATAATAATAATGATATAATTTACTTTTATTATTTTGTCATATCATAATTATACTAAAACAAGTTCACCAATGTTTCATAAAATAACCTTCGTGATATAATAAACATCATATTGTATCATTAAATATATTTTAATAACCATAACTGATGGTTTGTGATGAAAAATGAATTGTGTTTCTTGTTGGGGCAGTAGTTTGCACGTACGTATAAATGATCATTTCGTTTTAATTAGTGGATATGATAGGTGAATAATGAAGGAAATTATAATTAATATAAAAAATTATAACATATAATTAATACTAATACAATTATATTATTATGTTTATAATAAATTTAAATGTATATAATTATAAAGAAAAGTTATGTCATTGATAATACTCAAGTCAGGGACTTCAATTTTCCTTAGAAGTCACCTTGGAAATGAAGGCCTTATAATAAATAATGGTTGAAAAATTATTTTTAAAGTGGTATTGGATTTTTATAAGAGTATGGTGTTATAGTATTAAGAGGAAAATCAATGGAAAGGCGATCCTTGAAGTGGTGCAGATGTTACTCTTTCATATGTTATGAGAAGTGTAGTTTTGGGAGTAACACTTATGTTTTCAATAATGTAAGGTTACTATTCAATTGTAAATGACAAAAAAATGGGAACAATAGGAGGGGGTAGTGATTTTGGCTCAAAAATAACATGAACCACCCCATTTCTATAGAGCATGGACTGTTTTATGTCATTTTTTAATATTATATCTTTTTTCTTAATTTACATTTAACCTGTTAATTAATTTCATAACATAATAATTTAATCTAGTGAAAATGCATTAGATTTAAACATTTAACAAATTTGATAATTATGATTTAATGTTCTGATATAATGTTATGGAATAAAAATTTTGTAATTTTGAAAAATTAATTTTAATATAAACACACTTAATCATGTTAAAATAGTTCCAAAAATACTAATAATTTAAATCATTAAATTTATATATAAGAATTTTTTTTTGAAACTGATTTTAATGTAATAAAATGATTTATTATAAAAAAATATTATGTCTTTGAGGATTTTAAATAAATCCAAAACTGAATCTCAATTAAAAATAATTGATTCACAAATAAGACAAAAACTATTATTTACAACGACATTTTAATTAGATCTAAAACATTAGGGCATATGATTTATATGTTCAATGAAAAATTTTAAGTAAATATTTTTAATAATTAATTTCATATTGTATTACATAAATTTTTTTCAAAACATTTTTTCTAATATAATGATATATTCATTCAAATTTATTGTTTTCTATAAACGATATTTTTTGACTAAAAACAATCATTTTGAAAAAGAGATCAACAATTTATAGTAGGTTAATTTTTAAATAATAAATTAAAAAATGAAGTTATATTGGTCAATTTAAAAATCTAATATATATAAATTATTTAATAAATTAACATTAGAGTGTGAATTGTGTGATAGTTTGTTGTCTTCCAACTATTTTAGGTTATTTAGTACTATATCCCCCTTAAATAATATTTTCCAATAAATTGAATTTTATATCAATTATTGAACAAATATTGATGGTAATTCCTCATATATATTTTAAGATCCTTGGTTTAGTCATGTAGTTCTAATTTTTTCAAAAGACTTTCTACAATATAGTTGTCTGATTCAACAATTCATTCTCTCTACTTTCATGAATCTTGGGAAGGCTCTTAATTATAATAAAAGTTATGAACCAAATCTATTCATATATATGTGAGATCATATATTATATTTTTCTATTATTTCATGAGTAATAAGACATGAAATAAATTTTTTTCTATAGTATGGTTTGGCATAATACCCAAATAGTATGTTTCAACTTGGATTCTTTCAAGTTGTTCAAAAGGACCAATGTACCTAGAGATTAACATCCCATTTTTACCAAATCATCAACTCCCTTATATAGTGAATTCGTTAATAATACATGAAGAAAATTTTTAAATTTGTATTCTTTCTATTGATTATCAGTATTATTTATCTCAGTTATATTATTATATTCTTAAATAGTTTTCAATTTAACAATCATCACATCCACTATCTCTATTTCAACTAGTACTCTTTCTCCAACTTCTTCTTAATAGGTTGAAGATTGAGGGATTCATTTGGAATCTTGAATTTAATCTATTATTGTTTTCAAATTCCTCCAACTGTTGATAGTGTTACCTACTACCATTTAAATTAAGAGAATTTGACCTTAACTTGTCTTCAAATTTTTGGTTAGCCCTTATGGAATTCCCATATATTTTTGGTGGATTGGTACTGCCTAAATTTATCTTAATATCATGATCCCTTGGTGTGTCGTTTATAGTTTTGATGTAAACCAAGGGTTATGATCAAATGTAATCAATTGTAGTACCCCATGATTGTTTATAATTTCATTAATATTAAGTAAGTCAGGGTGCTTATGGGGTAGATTTACACTTATCACTAAGAAACGATAATAATTATAAAGATTATCCATGATGAACAATATAGAATCGTTATCACATAGATCCATTCATATTTTAGTGAAATGGTATATTATAATATTTTCTCACATCCATATATGTATAATAATAGATTCCATGACTCCCTTAAGATGTTGGTTTTCACCCATTACCTATAGGTATACTATATATCTAGACACATATCCCAACATTTCTTACTTCATACCATCCAACCGGAAATGTATTCCTATATATATATATATATATATATATATATATATATATATCTTGTTTTATAGGTAGATTTGAGCTATATGAATTATCTATCAGTTCTTTCTTCCAATCTTTTATGGATAGAACACATAGCACCTTTTGAATAATTGAAATTCCATCTTCATAGATGAATTCAGTCAAGTTATCATAACTTAATACATTAATAATCCTATATATATTCTTAATGTCCTATTATAAATTCCTTATCATTCTAGTAAGGATGATTTCTTGAAAAAGGAAAGATTCCCCCCATCTTAAAACAAACAATTTTTGTATTTTCGAGATATACTTACATAAGATTGTTGTTAGTCCTCAGAATAATCTAAAAATTACGGTATCTGCTACTAAATAAATCAACAACCATGTTTTCCTTCACAAGGTGGTAGTGTATTGGAAAATCATATTCTTTTGGTAGTTCTAAACATATTATTTTTCTTATCCTTGAACTCATTTTGAGAGAATTTGTACTTAAAACTATTTTATTATGAATATATTTCACATCTATTTCTATATAGGTAATTAATAAATAATTTCAATTAAAATATAATGATTTCTAAATCATATTCATAATTATGATTGAATGTTTTAGGGGTTTTCAATTTTCTTGATGCATAGTCAATCACTCTGTCATTATATATAGAGACACTACCATAATCTTTCTTCAAAACATAACTATATTGTAAAAGTACATCCTTACAAAATAGAAATGTTAATAATGATTCATTAATCAATATTTACTTTTTATATTAAAATAATTCCCTTTACTTAAATTATTATGTGGATTTAACCCCTTTAAATGATGTTTTAATTAACATGTTTCAGAACTAGGAAAAGTCATGGACAATCATTAGAAAGTAACCTTTTAAAACCTAGGAAACATTTGATCTTAGTTATTTTCATTAGTATACATCATTAATTGGATATATTTTTCTTTAATAGGTTAATATATATCTCATAATTGGAGATAATAAGGCTATGTAAAGAAACATCATTGAGATAAAATTCACAATAAATCTACTTCCCAATAATTAATTTGTTTCAAGGGTCCTTGGAATTATTTGATGATAACCCTCATTCTATTCATAGTTCATAAAATAGTTTAATATATCATCAAATAATACATAAAAATGTTATCAAAATATTACATGAATACTCTATTCATCATATCAATAAATAATAAATTTCAATTAATCAATCCAAAAGTAATTAGTGAAAACTCATAGTGTCAATACCCTATTCAAAATTTCATATTTGATGTATTTTCCATCTTCACTCTTTATTTATTATAACTACATTAATGATCAATCTATGAAAAATATTATTATTATGGATGTTGATTGGATAATTCATCAATAATTGGTAAATGATTGTTATTATGTATAGAAAATACCATGGATCTCCCTAGAATATATGTACAATCTCATAAACCCATCCATCTATTTCATGAATAAAATTGGGGATCTTTATAGTGAAATAGTACTTCATATAAATCCCTTATCACACAACCCCTATATAAATATCGTCAACTCCACCATCACCACTAATTCAATTATGTTGGGTGTTTTAGGTATATGCCTTTTATCGGGAATAAATAAACAGAGAACTCAATATCATGCTTTGGTGGATGACCATGTAATTCATTTAGAACAAAATCAATTATTTTTTCCATGATTACATCCTTTTTTAGGATGCATTAATCATCTATATATTATTCTTCATATTCCTATATACCTTGAATTTAATTATGGATAACTCTTGTGGGAGGATCTAGACATGATATAGACGATGATGTTTTCCCTATAATGACAAAAGATTCCACCTCACCTTCATAAATCATATTCTTCTTCAGATGGAAAGAAATTTTTACATTATACAGTGAATGAAAATCCCCACCAAGTATCTTATCAAAAGCATCCATATGTATAGTAACAAATTTCAAAAATGGTGTACTCCCTTGAATAAAAATTGGAACTACCTAACACATCTTTGTTTCAATAGGACTTCCATGTAGTGTCTTAACTGTTAATTACATTAATAAGATGCAAGTTAAATTTCTGATGGTTTAGAAAAAAATGAATATATGATATTTTTTTTAGATCCCATGACTAATAAATAATTATCTAACTTTGAGTCAACTATAAAAGTACCTTCCCCCATATCAATATGAACATTGACATCAGTTCTGGTAATTTTATAAGCTTTGAATTTGTATCTTATCTATTAGTGAGGATAATTCCCTTTAAATTTAGGGGATTGGTTCACATAATATCACTTATCCATAAATATTAATTCATTGGATATCTGTATCTTCTATTTGGACTTCTGTTCGTGAACATGATGGACTTTTTGTCTAACTTATAGCAAAATAGTATTGCATTCCTGTAGCACTAGGATGTTTTTTACATAATAATAACATTTAGTAAATCCCACCCTTTCTTTATAAAACATTTTATCACTATTCTTTCTATTTTCTCATTTGGTATCTTCTCCTCATTATCTCCCTTCAATGCATACATCATGGGGATCTCCAATTTAATATTAATGGAAGTTGAGATTGTAACATCCCAAGTAAGTAATGAATAATAGATATTTTTATCTATGTCTATTAGTGATTAAGATAGTGTTTTAGAGGCTTAAAATGAAAATAAATCCAATCTTAAGCATGGAATACACTAATATTCTTAAACGATTATTTTACTGCCTTATGATGGAAAACCCTTTTTAAATCTATCTTTTGAAAATTTTATAAACTATGTTTGTCAAAATAATCTTATTCTTTATGATTGAAACATCAAAATTTACTTTGTGTGATTTTTTGGTATTTTTCTAACAATGTTCATTTTTTAATGAATAGTGAAAAATACTGCATTTTACATCAAAACTGCTTTTTAATCTAATTTATTTATATGATTAGATTATCTTTTGAATTGGTCTTAATGTGTAATATGAGTATATTTTTACCATTTAATACAATCGTTGTCATTGGAATCAATTTCACTTTGAAATTGGACTTAAACTAGTGTCAATCTTTTGATACTTATTGTTTCATAAAAACACGTTATTTTCTCTGACAGCGGGAATTAATTATTAAATTAATTAATTTGAATTATATGTTTTGAATTTTGTAAAATAGACTTCATTTTTGAATTTGGAATATCAAATATAGCTTAGGGTGAATTTTTGGTAATTTTCTAAAAAACTTCAATTTTTGATGAATAGTGAAACCACTAAGTGGTACCTATAAAAACTGATTTTCCATTTAACTGAAATTTTGCCATCATTGTGTTTTGAATTTCAAAAATCTGACATACATGGTTTTCATTAAGAAGTAAAATTTGGTTCAATTAGATTAAAATAATTTTTTGGTAAATAGTAACTTATTAAGTTTTAATCGCGATTAGTGGTAATTAGTGTAGTTTAAGGTAAAAATAATGCTTTAATAAAATGAGATGAGCTTGACACATGTCCTACCCTCATTGGTTGTGTCATGGACGACCAAAAGAAGCCATGGGTCAACTTGGGGACCCCATGGATCCAATTTTGTTGGGAAATGACATAAATTACTTTTTATTTAATGTAAAAGTAAAAATGACACAAACATAATATGTTTTACGAAAACAATTTTTACATGGGGTTATAAAGATAATATCTTTGATTATAAATAGTCATTGGAAAGCTAATACGATTTCCTAAATCATAGTAGTTTTTTTTATAATTTTTAGACATTAAATAAATTAAATTATTTATGACATAATAATGATGTAGCGATGACATCATTATTTGACGATTTAAATAAAATGGAAAGATAATGTAAAATCTATGAACTAAACATGTCCAAAACCAATTGGATGAGTGTATTTAGATCCCTTATCACCTTATCCACGAATTATATCAATGTGGGACCTTTTAAAACCGAAACACATTTTCAAATAAAGTAATATTTCTTTACTTTCCAAAAGTGCCCCTCCTCTCCTCTTATAAAAGGCCCCCACCTCTACCTCATTTCACACACTCCTCAAGCCTTTGGCTCGGCCAACCCCAGACCATTTACTCTCTCCACATCCCTCTACTCATCCTAGAGGATTCCTTTTGGGCATAATCATTTTAAAGGAAGCCTTTAGGCTCAAATCAAAAAGAGTTACACTTTTAAAGGTAATTCATTCTCTCATGTTCATTTGTTTTATTTTGCTTCTCCAACCCACTAAACTCTTTTTATTTACTTCTTTTGTAACAACACCAGTATCTTTAATATACTAGGATGTTGTTATAAGATTTATTTGAGCTACACTCTCACACAACTACATCAAATGGTTAAAGAACATACGGTTTCCGTGGATGGCAAAATTCTGCCTCACGAAACGATGATTGTTCAATACTCATTTAACACCTTAAAAGGTGGCCATTATGATGTCACTATTTTTATATATGATATATAATATGTTTATTTTTTCCTTAAGCTTATGTTTTTTTTTCATTTTGGGAATACCTTTATGGTTTCCATTATGGGTAAACACGATATCTTCATTTTAGGAAGTGCAGACTACCGCCCCCTGAAAGTGATTTGATTCATTAATACCATATGTGGGATGTGTAAAGGATAAAGTTAATGATATTATATATGTTATTATAATGTAATTATTATATACTATTATATCATTATGATTCCATTCCAGAAAATACAAAATAGAAATGGAAGTAGCGTTCATGCGTACGTACGGCTTACCGTCTCCATGAATGGTGCATTTCATTTCATACCTCTAAATGTGATGTAATATTATAAATACATGTATATGATGAATTTATATGATATATATGTTATCCAAATCATTAATATCATTCTGGATATAATGAAACTTTGACCAAATTAACAACATGTAAGTGTAAGAAGTCTATTTTTGACTTAAGAACCAAATACCAACAAAATGAACACTATTAACATAAATGATTACATGATGTTCATAACATGGTATAAAAGGAATAATGAACTCGAAAAAGGTTCATAAGCAAGTAGAGATTAACTCAAGTTTATTATTCAGGAGATTAAATAACGGGCGGGTCAAGTCGCATACGAGGTATGGGACTTCGTCTCAATCTCCTTTCATTGAGGCATATTTTATTTTATACACAAAATTCTTTTATACGGTGTATAAAACCCTTTGACATTTACGTTTATTAAAAAGGAATAATTTTTTATACGAAGCATTTACTAAACGACAAAAGGGAATGTTTTTGTCATACGAATGCGGCGACAACGACTTCTTCGCCGTCGTGACAGTTATTTGAGTTTCGGCTTCCTCTACAAGCCATACCATCTTTTTAAAAGAAAAATAAATACCATGTTTTACTTTTCTTTTATTTTGGTATCGAAAATGGTTTTCATAATGTTTTATATATCAATGTGTTGTATTGATATCTTGTGATTGAAAGGTGGGAATGTTATGTTTCCTTTATGCATGTTTTATGTGATATGATTATGTTGAGGTTCTTGGGAATTATTATGAAAACGGGTGGTTCTGTGATAAACTAAGGGCGGGTGAGCCCAATATAGCTCTCCAATGCATTGGGTAACGCGAAGGAGTGAAATGTTAAGGTTTTTCCGAAGAGATTTAGGGAATATACTGTGATGGGTATTCCAAACGTAACCAAGAGGGTTACTCCCTACGTAAGAATGTTATGAATGCCTCAAGTTACCTTTATGTATTATGATTTCTATGATTTATTCATGATTTGATGAGGTATGTTAAAGTTCTTATGTTTTATGGGTAAAGTATGATTTCATTCTTATATATAAATGTAACCATGTTTCCTTTCCATGTTTTTATAACCCATACTGAGCTTTTTAAGCTCATCCCAAGTTTTCTTGAAATGTTTTTCACAGGTCAAGGGAAAGGTACATGATATGATGATAGTGTCAAGGAAGTGTCAAGAATGAATCCATGTTTTATTTTAAATATGTTTCCATTGATGGGAATGAAGAATACTATATTTATGTAACCACTTTGTTTATATGTGGAATATAATGCAAGTTTTATGATCTAATTCTCTAAAACTCAAACCCGAAAATATCCTCAATGTGTAATCTTGTAATAACTCAAGATTAAGTAAGGTTTAAGGCTGGGGCCTTATAGTTGGTATCAAAGGTTGGTTTAGATAACTTTAGGAGTTATAATTTTATTAAATGATTATCCAAAATTATTTTTTTTGGAATGATATAGCATTTGAATATTACCATGTTTCTTCATCTAAGACATGTTTGTTCAGAATGGTTTTCTGCAGAGGAAATAGGGAAGCAGTGCTAGGAAGGAATACAGAAGGAAATAACCTTCTGAATCAGCATCCAGAAATGGACAGAATAGGAACTGAACAGTTTGTTGCAGTAATGGCGCAGTTGACTAAGGCTATAAATGGTGGTGGTATCCATGCACGAGATCAGCCAGATCAACCGCAGAGGAACATGTCAGTAGTGGAACATTTCATGAGGCAACATCCCCCATCATTCAGAAGATCATCTGACCCGGTGTTAGCTAAAGGGTGGATTAAAGCACTAGAGAATATTTTCAATGTCATGGGGTGTTCAGACAAGCAAAAGGTTAGTCTTGCTATTTACCGTTTGGAGGGTGAAGCCGATCAGTGGTGGTCTATGGTTAAAAATATCAGGGACGCCGATGAGATTGATGCTCTTGACTGGGATGAATTCAAAGGTATGTTTCTTGAGAAGTATTTTCCTAAGGCTGTTCGACTTAGGATGGAAAAGCAATTCTTGGAATTGAGGCAAGAAGAAGACTCAGTGGCTGCCTATGAAGAAAGGTTCACTCGATTGGCAAGGTATGCTCCAAATTTTATCCGAGACCTTGATAGTAAAATCCATCGTTTTTACTCAGGATTAAAGACAAAATATCGAAGGGCATTAGCTTCTTGTGAGTTTAAAAGTTATGAAAAGCTTGTTCGATGTGCTGAGAAGGTGGAAATGGAGTTTTCTGATGACCAAGTGTTCTATAATAACTAGCAGAAGAAGAGACCGAAGTGGCAGGAGAACTGTAAGAATTCTTCAAAAAAGTCTGATGGTAAGAGAACTAAGTTTCCAGTTTGTGATAAATGTGGAAAAAGGCATGCTGGGGAATGTCTTTTGAATTCTATAAAGTGCTACCGATGTGGTAAGATGGGACATATGGCTCGTGATTGCACTGAAAAGGATCAAGGTGAAGGTAAGACCAAATTTGATTTACAGTTAGTGAAATGTTATAAGTGCAATGAGATGGGTCACTATGCAAATGAGTGTCCGACAAAGAGCTTGAGTGATGGGAAGCAGTTAGACTACAAGCAGAAAGGGGTGGTGAAATCCTTTACAACTACTTCAGAAGATGTCGGGCCATCAAATGAAGTTGTATCAGCTCCAGGGAGCTCAGTATTTTTCAAAGATTGACTTGATATCGGGGTACCATCAGCTGAAGGTATAGGAAGCAGGCGTTCCGAAGACCGCGTTCCGTATAAATATGGCCATTATGAATTTGCAGTAATGCCTTTTGGGCTAACCAATGCACCTGCTATATTCATGTACTTAATGAATAGAATTTTCCATGAGTTCTTGGATAAGTTTGTGATGATTGTTTTCAGGAATTGTAAAGAATATTGGTGAATGCTCTATTTTTGGCACTACCTTCCAGGAATGGTGAGTTTGTTATATACAGTGATGCTTAATTGAAAGGACATTATGCGTCCTAATGCAGAATGATCAGGTAATTGCTTATGCTTCACGGCAGTTGAAAAATCATGAGGTAAATTACCCTACACATGATTTGGAATTAGCTGCTGTTGTTTTTGCTTTAAAAATTTGGAGGCATCATTTGTATGGAGTAAAGTGTGAAATATATACCGATCACAAAAGTTTAATGTATATATTCACTCAGAAAGAGTTAAACATGAGACAGAGGAGATGTCTAGAATTAATCAAGGATTATGATTATACAATTCATTACCATCAGGGAAAAGCAAATAAAGTGGCTGATGCTTTGAGTCGAAAAAGTAATGCTTCATTAACAATGTTGCATTTGGAACGTGATCCTTTGGTTAAGGATTTGATGAACTTTGGCATAGAAGTTGTTGGTGCAGAAAGTCCTTCTGTTTTGTTTCAGGTATCAGTGAGATCTTCTCTATCAGATAGAATCAATCAAGCACAGACGAAAGACAGTGAGTTGCAGAAAAAGGTAGAGCTGGTTCAGAAAGGTAAGTTTCCTGAATTCAACATTGATAATGATTGTGTTTTGAGATTTGGGAAGAGATTGTGTGTGCCTTGTGATTCACAGTTGAAGAGAGAGTTGTTATGTGAAGCTCATAGTTCTCCGTTTTCAGTTCATCCTGGCAGTACTAAGATGTACAGAGATCTGTGAGAGTATTACTGGTGGGATGGAATGAAAAGAGATATTGCTGATTTTACTGTGAAGTGTTTGACATGTCAATAGGTTAAAGCAGAGCGGCAGTTACCGAGAGGGATGCTTCATCCTTTACCAGTGCCAGAGTGGAAATGGGAGAATATATCCATGGACTTTGTTGTTGGATTACCGAAGACATCTCGAGGTAATAATGCAATCTGGGTTATTGTTGATCGCTTGACCAAATCTGCTCATTTCCTCACTATACGAGATACTTTTTCTCTTGATCAACTTTCCCGTTTGTATATTAAAGCAGTAGTCAGGTTACATGGAGTTCCTCTCTCTATTGTATCGGCTCGTGATCCTAGGTTTTCTTCTAACTTTTGGAAAGTCCTTCAGAAGTCGTTGGGTACTGAATTAATTTTTAGTACAGCTTTTCATCCTCAATCAGATGGGCAGTCAGAACGAACAATTCAGACCTTGGAGGATATGCTACGAGCTTGTTCGATGGATTATCAGGGAAGTTGGGACCAACATCTTTCATTGGTTGAATTTTCATATAATAACAGTTTTCATTCCAGTATACAGATGGCACCATTTCAGGCATTATATGGGAAGCGGTGTCGAACTCCAGCTTTCTGGGATGAAGTTGGTCAAAGGAATTTGATGGGACCAGAATTGGTAGAAGAGATGGCAGAAAAAGTTCATCTGATTCAGAAACACATGAGAACAGCTCAGAGCAGGCAGAAGAGTTATGCGGATAACCGGAGGAAGGATCTATCTTTCGAGGTAGGTGATCATGTTTTTCTCAAGGTTTCTCCTTGGAAATGTGTGATGAGATTTGGTAAGAAAGGAAAGTTGAGTCCAAGGTTCATTGGACCATATGAAATTCTGGAGAGAGTTGGATCAGTTGCATACCGAGTGGCTTTACCTCCGAGTTTATCTCAGGTACACAATGTTTTTCACGTTTCGATGTTGAGAAAGTATATGCCAAATCCATCCCATGTTTTGAGCCCAGAGGTAGTTCAGCTAGAAGAGAACCTATCTTATGAGGAACAACCGGTCCAGATTCTTGACCACAGGGAGCAAGTGTTACGGAATAAGGTGATTAACCAGGTAATGGTTTTGTGGAAAACCCACATTATTGAAGAGGCAACATGGGAATCTGAAAATGCAATGAGGGATAAGTACCCCCATTTATTCGATAAGTAAATAAATTGCGGGGATGCAATTTTATAAAGGGGGGAAGGATGTAACATCCCAAGTAAGTAATGAATAATAAATATTTTTATCTATGTCAATTAATGATTAAGATAGTGTTTTAGAGGCTTAGAATGAAAATAAATCTAATCTTAACCATGGAATACACTAATATTCTTAAAAGATAGTTTTACTGCCTTATGATGGAAAACCCTTTTTAAATCTATCTTTTGACACATTTATAAACTATGTTTTTCAAAATAAACTTATTCTTTATGATTGGGACATCAAAATTTACTTTGTGTGAATTTTTGGTATTTTTGTGACAATGTTCATTTTTTTAATGAATAGTGAAAAATACTGCATTTTACATCAAAAATGCTTTTTAATCTAATTTATTTATATGATTATATTATCTTTTGAATTGTTCTTAATGTGTAATACGAATATATTTTTACCATTTAATCCAATGGTGGTCATTGGAATCAATTTCACATTGAAATTGGACTTAAACTAGTGTCAATCTTTTGATACTTATTGTTTCATAAAAACACGATATTTGCTCTGACAACGGGAATTAATTATTAAATTAATTAATGTGAATTATATGTTTTGAATCTTGTAAAATAGACTTCATTTTTGAATTCGGAATATCAAATATATCTTAGGGTGAATTTTTGGTAATTTTCTGAAAAACTTCAATTTTTGATGAATAGTGAAACCACTAAGCGGTACTTATAAAAACTGATTTTCCATTTAAATGAAATTTATCCATCATTGTGTTTTGAATTTAAAAAATCCGACATACATGGTTGTCATTAAGAAGTAAAATGTGGTTCAATGAGATTAAAATAATTTTTTGGTGAATAGTAACTTATTAAGTTTTAATCGCGATTAGTGGTAATTAGTGTAGTTTAAGGTAAAAATAATGCTTTAATAAAATGAGATGAGATTGACACATGTCCTACCCTCATTGGTTTTGTCATGGCCGACCAAGACAAGCCATGGGTCAACTTGGGGACCCCATGGATCCACTTTGGTTGGGAAATGACATAAATTACCTTTTATTTAATTTAAAAGTAAAAATGACACAAACATAATATGTTTTACGAAAACAATTTTTACATGGGGTTATAAAGATCAGATTTTTTATTATAAATAATAATTGTAAAGATAAATAGATTTTATACATCATAGTATTTTGTTTATAATTTTTAGACATTAAATAAATTAAATTATTTATGACATAATAATGATGCAGCGATGACATCATTATTTGACGATTTAAATAAAATGGAAAGATAATGTAAAATCGATGAACTACACATGTCCAAAACCAATTGGATGAGTGGATTTCGAACCCTTATCACCTTAGCCACCAATTATATCAATGTGGGACCTTTTAAAACCGAAAAACATTTTCAAATAAAGTAATATTTCTTTACTTTCCAAAAGTGCCCCTCCTCTCCTCTTATAAAAGGCCCCCACCTCTACCTCATTTCACACACTCCTCAAGCCTTTGGCTCGGCCAACCCATGCCCATTTACTCTCTCCACATCCCTATCCTTATCCTAGAGGATTCCCTTTGGGCATAATCCTTTCAAAGGAATCCTTTATGCTCAAATCAAAAGGAGTTACGCTTTTAAAGGTAATTCATTCTCTCATGTTCATTTGTTTTATTTTGCTTCTCCAACCCCCTAAACTCTTTTTATTTACTTCTTTTGTAACAAAACCAGTATATTAAATATACTAGGATGTTTTTATAAGATTTATTTTAGATAAACGCTCACACAAATACATAAAATGGTTAAAGAACATACGGTTTCCGTGGATGGTGAAATTCTGCCTCCCGAAACGATGATTGTTCAATACTCATTTAACACCTTCAAAGGTGGCCATTATGATGTCACTATTTTTATATATGATATATAATATGTTTATGTTTTCTTTAAGCTTCTGTTTTTTTCATTTTGGGCATACCTTTATGGTTTCCATTATGGCTAAACACGATATCTTTATTTTAGGAAGTGTGGACTACCGCCCCCTGAAAGTGATTTGATTCGTTAATACCATATGTGGGATGTGTAAAGGATAAAGTTAATGATATTATATATGTAATTATACTGGAATTATAATATACTCTTATATCATTGTAATTCCAATCCAGAAAATATGAAATAGAAATGGAAGTAGCGTTCATGCGTACGTACGGCTTACCGTCTCCATGAACGGTGCATTTCATTTCTTAACTCTAAATGTGATGTAATATTATAAATAAATGTATATGATGAATATATATGATATATATGTCATCCAAATCATTAATATCATTCTGGATATAATGAACCGTTGACCAAATTAACAACATGTAAGTGTAAGAAGCCTATTTTTGACTTAAGAACCAAATACCGACAAAATGAACACTATTAACTTAAATGATTACATGATGTTCATAACATGGAATAAAAGGAATAATGAACTTGAAAAAGGTTCATAAGCAAGTAGAGATTAACTCAAGTTTATTATTCAGGAGACTAAAGAATGGTCGGGTCAAGTCAGATACGAGGTATGGGGCTTCGTCTCAATCTCCTTTCATTGAGGCATATTTTATTTTATACACAACGTTCTTTTATACAGTGTATAAACCCCTTTGACTTTTACGTTTATTCAAAAGGAATATTTTTTTATACGAAGCGTTTACTAAACGACAAAAGGGAATGTTTTTGTCGTACGTATGCGGCGACAGCGACTACTCCGCCGTCGTGACCGTTATTTGAGTTTTGGCTTCCTCTACAAGCCATACCTTCTTTTTAAAAGAAAAATAAATACCATGTTTTACTTTTCTTTTATTTTGGTATCGAAAATGGTTTTCATAATTTTTTATATATCAATGTGTTGTATTGATATCTTGTGATTGAAAGGTGGGAATGTTATGTTTCCTTTATGCATGTTTTATTTGATATGATTATGTTGAGGTTCTTGGGAATTACTATGTAAACGGGTTGTTCCGTGATAAACTAAGGGCGGGTGAGCCCGATATAGCTCTCCAATGCTTTGGGTAACGCGAAGGAGTGAAACGTTAAGGTTTCTCCGAAGATATTTAGGGAATATACTGTGATGGGTATTCCAAACGTAACCAAGAGGGTTACTCCCTACGTAAGAATGTTATGAATGCCTCAAGTTACCTTTATGTCTTATGATTTCTATGATTTATTCATGATTTGATGAGGTATGTTAATGTACTTATGTTTTATGGGTAAAGTATGATTTTATTATTATGTATATATGTACCCATGTTTCCTTTCCATGTTTTTATAACCCATACTGAGCTTTTTATGCTCATCCCAAGTTTTTTTGAAATGTTTTTCACAGGTCAAGGGAAAGGTACATGATATGATGATAGTGTCAAGGAAGTGTCAAGAATGAATCCATGTTTTATTTTAAATATGTTTCCATTGATGGGAATGAAGAATACTATCTTTATGTAACCACTTTGTTTATATGTTGAATATAATGCAAGTTTTATGATCTAATTCTCTAAAACTCTAAACCCGAAAAGATCCTCAATGTGTAATTTTGTAATAACTCAAGATTAAATAAGGTTTAAGGTTGGGGACTTATAGAGATATATCCCCATCAGATGAAAATGCATATGTGACCTATGCCATTAAAAGTATCATATATAACCCATCAATGAAACCATCGATATTTCTTTTAGTTCAATATACATTGTCTGAAGTTTTCATATATATCGTTTTAATGATATCCCCTTACTCAACAAAATTTTCTTACAACCTTTTTTTCTGAGATTTAAAACCCATCTATCCATTTCTACTCATTTTTCATTGGTAATGTATTTTCATAGAATATATCCATAAAAATATCCCCATTCCACTAACATTATCTCATCACTTTCTTTGGTGTTTTGAAATAGATACCACCATTGGCCTGCATCTCCCTTTAAGGATAGTACAACCTGAAATTTTTTTCATTGTAATACATCCCAATGTATGATATACATTGGATGAATATGCCACTCTATCTAGGAAATATTATTTTCAGTATTGTCTATCAAATACCAAAATATGGTTATGAACTTATTTTTCAAAACTCTATCATTATAATCTGTTTTTGGGGGAGAATATACCAGTATAGACTATGAGTGTTAATATGGAACCAATTCCCCAAGCTACTCCCAATATTTCTATAATGAAACATGCAACCCCCTAATATTTTATGTTATATATCTTTTTAATTTTAATCTATTCGATAGCTTATGTTCCACACAACACTAAGCATAAATGAACCATGATATACTCTTAAATATTTTTATTTCAATACAATCCATTATGTTGTAAATTGTGAATAGGAATAAATAAATTATTTTAATATATATTAAAAAAATTACGAAAAATATTCATTGATTAAGAATTAATGTGAAATAAAAATAAATCCCAATTGAATATAATGGATGTGTTGTTATTAAAATACTATTTTTATGCCCACAATTGAATTTTATCATAAAAATTGGAATTAATAACTATTATTGAAATTTATTAATTAAATATATATGTTATATATCCTAAAAAATGTTTTTTAATTAATCTAATATGTTTTATATACTTCATATAAGAAATAAACATTTTTAAGCATAAAATTTTATATTTTTTTAATGTAGTTTGGAAACCTTTCTTTTATGAACTTGTATTAAATATAGTTTTTGTAACTTTTATAAATTATATTTGAAAATAAAATCTTCATTTAAATACGAATATGAACATTTACTTGGTTTATTTTTTGTTATTTTTATGATAATTTTCATGTTTTGAAAAATATTGAAAAATAATAGATTTTAATTGAAAACCTATTTTTATAATAATGAATTTATAGTGTTAATTATATTTTTATTTTGTTTAAAAGTATAATTATATCACATATATATTATTTTATCCATTCTAGGTCATTGGATACAATTTTTCAATTATTTTGGATATATGAACATTTCAAACTTTTGATAATTTCAACATTAAAAAAATATATTCTCATTCTGTCAATCTGATAAATTTTAAAAAATTTAATAAAAATTAATTGTTGTAAATTTTAAAAAATGGAATCAATAATTTAAATCAGTTGGTCAAATTATGTAACATGTTTTCTTATATTTTTTTTGGAAATTTTTAATATTAGCTAATGTAATTTTTTATTAACATGGTTAAAGTAAATTGAGTAGTTAAGAGTAAATACAATATTATAAATATAATAAAATTACCCTAACACATTCACAAACTTCATTAAATGAGTTGTTATCAACAAAAATAACAGGTTCTCTAAAATTATAAAATTTTCTAGAAATTTTGATTAGTGTATAAAATTTATTAAATTTTATTTAATGAAAATTCAATGATTTCATTGTTATATTTTTAATAAATATATCATTTTTAATATGGGGTTAAACAGAAGATATATTTGACTAAAAATATTAATTTTAAATATAAAAAATTTATATTCATCATTATAATTTATTATTAATTTTTAATAAATAAAAAAATTTACAAAGGCATTCACACTGATGATATAGTATTTTTTTATTAATGAAAATATTAAATAAATAATATTCAAAATTTTCAGATAACTAAATTTAGACATAATTAATTTCATAAACTACTTTTATGGATTCCATTTAAATATTTTGGATTCATTAAATATATTTTCTAAAGATATTTTATGTATTGAAATTTTTTATAATTCAATGAAATGAATAGTGTCGAAAGTGGTATTTATGATATTTTGGAAAAATTAATATTTTATTAAATGATATAAAATTAATAATTAAAATAAAATTTTCTCAGATGTTTCGTATAAAGTTAAAAATTTCATTCATGACTCGTTTATTATTAATTTTTAATTTTATTGTAAATATATTATCCTTTTAAATATTAAAACACTTTGTTGTTATTGTACGAGTTAAAGATATTGAATAAATGTTATTGACAAAAGATAAGGGTACTAATGTGACCTGATCATGTCAAAGAAATATTGGATGAGAGTATATATAACCATAATGGTGTTTTAATTGGAAAAACTCACTATGGAGACATTTGGGAAATAAATTTAATTTATATTAATATAATATAGTTTGGGTGTCCAAAAGTGCGCCTCACATCGATCAAAAAAGGGAACCTCCACCATCACTTCTTCAATCAACATTGGGCCTTTTATATCAACCAAACCCTGCCCATTTATATTAAAAATGTCCTTATATATGTTATTTAGGTTTTGTTTCATTCAAAATATCTACTATAGATCCCTATAGAAGAAATCTAATAGAAGTCATCTGAATTAGAGGTAATCGTTTTTACCAAATCAACCAAGTAATTTTCTTCTTATACATCATATTTATATTTTGTATTCCATTATAAAGAAATATATCAAAAATAATATAAATTCATATATGTTATTATGATTATTTTTCAACCATATTCCTATATTATTCCATTTTATAAAAAATGAAATCACCACGCACGTGTACGTATGACTTATCATCTCCACGTCATGTTGTAATATGTTTTCCATCACCATTTCACTTGGATGGGTACAATGATCGAAATAATGGATATATATATATATATACATATATATTTAAAATGAAATTATATTAATTTTTTGAAAATTAATATAAAATAAGCTTCCTTACATTTTCACCAGGAAGAGAATCATATTATCGCTTATGTGTATGTACAGCCTACCGTCTCCATGACACGATGTGATCCATTTTTCACTTTCATAATTCAAGAATGATTATAAAATGTTTATAATAATTATAAATTATATTTATGACCTTAATATCTTTCTAGATATTATGTTACAATATCCTATTCCTACGAATAAATATTTATATAACTAAACTTGCATAAGAAAATGGAGCAGTTAACAAACTGAAACAAGGGTAATAATGATGTAATATTAACAAGTGGGTGATAAAATGATTTAAGAAGATAATATAAGATTTAATAAATTTTAAAACGGGTTTTCAATAAGTTAATAAGATGTTTTAAACCAATATAATGGATTTTAATTAACGTACAACAAAAAAGAACTGTGGGGTAAGGGGTTTTCTCATCCCACCTTTACTTCGTTGAGACATATGACTTGTTCCCCATTTATTTCATTTGTGTGGTATTTTTATACTTCAATTTGATATAAAATATCATTAATATTATTATATTAATTTTATTTTTATGTTTAATTATATAATTACAACTTTAATATGGTGTATGATTTGAATGATTTCTACTACTAAGAGGGTTTGTAACTCAATTTCTATTCATTAGGTTACACATCCACTTCATTGATTATATTAGGCCACGATTATGTATACAATAAAAAATTTATTATATATTTTATATTCAAACTTATCCAAGTTTGGTTATATTTTATTATAAAAATAATCACCATACTGACAATTTCTCACCATATGTATTCAAACAATGTAATTGTATTTTGAGTCTCATTCTTATTAATGAGACCCATATGCCATATTCCCCACTTTTTTAAGTGGTTTCTATACATCCCATGAATGTATTTTGAGCTTCATAAAAATAAATTTATTTGTATTTACGTATCTATTTTAGAATCTTTCTTCAATGGGGTTTACAGTTTTAACTTTCTAAATATGTAAAGGATTTTTTTTTCACAATTTTTTCTCCTTTGAGAAATTTATCTTGTTATACACCTATATTATTTTATGTGGGGTATATAATAAAACTAATACATATTATATCATTAATATCCTTATAATAATGATATTTTCAGTTTCAAGTAATGTTATTCCATCATAGTTTTTATGATTCAAATATTTCAAAGTTGAATAGGTCAATTTAGACTACATAAAGGTTATTTTTTCAATATTTTACAACAGTATTAGTTAAAAGTATCTCCATCTATGTCAACATTATTTTTTGAATTTTTTACTTAATTTAAGATTATATATTATGATAACATATACATTATTTTATTAAATGTTTATTAATCACTATTATTTGTGATATAATATTCTGATACCTTTCACCATATTACTCTGCATGGTTTGTGATTGGGTTTACATAATGAATGTTATTTACAATTTTTATTCCATTTCCAACAAAATTTTATTTGTCGATTATGTTTCACCACATTAGCATGAGGAATTTATTTGACATTTTATGTTATTTTAGGGTCTATTAATAGACCATTGATGCATCGGTAGATCTCATGAGAAAAACTTGTTAGGGTTTTGTCTTATGAACTTCCCGTTTATGTATGTTGTCTTGACCAAAGCCTTGATGATGAGTTTTAGATGTATATAATTTTAATTACCTAATTATGTAATTTGTTATATATTTACATGTGTTTATTTGATTAGTATTATTTTTATGGTTAGGGTTTTTAACTTATGCAATTATTTATATGGAATTATTTGATCATCATTTATTTCATCCATGTTATACTCAAGTTATTTATTAAATGGAATGTGTTTTCAATTATTTTCCATTAAATATTGATTATGCTCATTTATTTATTATTTATTAAATTTTATTAAACTTTTATCGAGGTTGATCTCACCAATTTTATATGTTTAATTTTCCCTAGGTTTTTATGAAATTTATTATGATTGATATGCAGGGTTATGCTTAGGGGAATAATTCTTTTTCTGAAGGAAAATAAATTTTGAATTTCTATCCAAAATGTAATTTTAATTTTAACTACATTCTAATTTTACCCATACAACTAACCTATAAGATCATTTAGGATGTGAGTTCAGGTTTCTTATGCCAATGTAGTAGTGTAACACAGTATCTTTAGGCTTCTCGAGTCAGGGTCATTAAAAATGGTATGAGAGAAAGATTAATAGAAACCTTGGGAACAAGATTTTTGAAAATATTTATTAATGAAAACAATTGATTGGTATATTATGTGTGAAAATTTTATTTAAGTAATAATTCATTTTTATTTTATAGACATATGTATATTGGTATGAATATCTATTATGGTGTAAAAGAAAATTTAATTTATTATAATTATGGGTATTTATATTTTTGTGAATACATTATGAATTGTGTGAGATGAACTTTCTAGTTATAAAATTTAGTTAATGATGAATATATTTAGGTTATTTTTTATGATTCTTATCAAACTTCTGAATAATATTAATGTAGTATTATAAAAAAGAAAACACACATGTTGGGTCATAACTCATTGCATCCAACAATGAAACGGGGTATGAACCCACAACTGAAGGGGAATAAGGGTACATTACCTACCACTGACCTACATAAATTCCTAGTTAGCATGATATTTTTTAGTTAAAATATAATGGATAATGGTTATTTATATTTTATTTATATTTTATTTATAAAATAGATATCCATGGGATTGGAAAATAATTTGGCGATTAAGTGATTAATGTTATTTTAGAAGATTTTTGTTATTATTGCAATCGTATTGGATTAAGTTAAACACAATATTATGAGGAATAAAGGTGGAATTGTATTTTTTAGTCAAATATGATTTTATTGTGGGATTATGGGGCTTCTGGTTATTTATGTAAATGGTTCTCATACCTCAGAGATTATTTTATTTAGGAAATTAATTTTTTCGTATGAGATATTAAGAGAAATTTATGTTATTTAGAAGAATATATGATAACATACTTCTATTTTTTGTGTTTCGGTATCACTATAGTGTTTTTTTTGAAGAAGGGTAGTTATTTTCTAAATAATCTATACTGAACGTTGGGTACTAATGATGAATTTGGTGGAATGATTTTGTTTATCATTGCATAAAGTTTTATTCTTTTTGGGTAATTATCTTATCATATACTAACCATGTTTGTTTTTTTTATTGTATAACTATAATAGGAATGTATAGTTAAAATTTAGTGGATATTTTTTATCCAAATATAATGATTCTAATTCTTCACACATGAAAAAAATCCTCTTAAATACTAATCATTTTTAAAAAAAGATGAGTTTGTTGTTGAAATTAAATAAATGATGAAACTATAATTTTCAAGTAATTATGTTTCCTTGTGTTCTTAGTCAATGAAGTAAATTAATTACATAACATTGGAAAACGATTTTGAAACAAAATTTAATCCATATATGTTTATTAATGTAAAATCAACAGACATTCGACCAACCATATAATTATTGTTTTGGGGTTGTTAACTTTCTCATGGGCATGTTATATATCACACTACATCAGAACTTGATAGTACTTTTTTCCATAAAATTTCCATGTTCTCCTATGTAGAACCATATTATTTGTTTTCTCGGGTTACCTACTAATTTATTTTTTATTATTTTATGTTTGAAATTTATGTAATACTTTTTTCTATGTGGTTTTTCAATAAAGGTATTATGAAAATTGAAACCTTAGTTATCAAAACCGAATTAAATATTTTTTGGACTTAATTTATGGAAGCAAGGAAGAATATAACACGCCAATATTTTTTGGCATGTATATTTTAAAATCTAAAATCTTTGATAGCTTATGTTCTATGAAACAACTTGTTTAAATGAACCATGATAAACTGTTAAATATTATTATTTAAAAACTAGTAATTAAGTTAGTGGTTGTTAATATAATTAAATAAATTATTAAAATATAGTTTATACATGTTTATAAATTTAATTCATTTATTAGTAATTAATTGTAAACTCAGATAAAAAACAATTGAATATAATAGATATGATTTGAAAAAAACTATTTTATTACCATGATGAAATTTTTCATAAAAAATTTAATTTATCACTCTTAGTGAAAAATATTAGTGAAAAATATTTGTTATATATTCCAATACATTTTTTAAAATTATTATAATAATTTTTATATCCATAAGATAAGAGTACGCCAAATTTTAACCACAGAAGTTTATATTTTTGTAAAGGTTGTTTTGTCAACATTTAATGGAGAATTTTTTTTTCTAATCTCGTTTTCGGAACATTAAGAAATCATATTTGAATGAATAAACTTTTTATTATAATTTGTAATAATACAATTTTCTTTGGATTAATTGTTTTTATTTTTCTAATAAATTTATTATTTTGTTAAATAGTGTACAAAATGGTATCTTAATTGAAAACATCTTTTTTATCTAAATAATTTATAACAGTAAATAATATTTTTCACTGGTTTTAATGTATAATTAGATAAAATTTACATCATTTAATCTAATTTTCATCATTTTAATCAATTTCACATTAAATTTTGATATAAAAAAATTTCAATCTTGTGAATACATTCACTTGAAAACCTATTTTATCATTATGTCAATGGGGTTAATTTAAAATTAATTATTGAAAATTATATGTTATAAATTTTATAAAAGGATTAAGTATTTTTAATAATTGGGTCCCAATTATTTATATAGGTTTTATTCATTTTTGGACAATATAAAGAGTAACTTCATTAATTTTTTATGAACATGGATAAAGGTAAATCAAGTAGTTTTGAGTAAAAATAATATTATAAATATTTGAAACATACCCTAACACTCACCCAAATTTCATTATCTAAGTGGATGTCAACCAAATTCAGATTTGGTTAGTCATTATAACGTTGGAAGAAACTTGAATGAGAGTATTACATTTATTATAGTTTATTTTAGTAAAATTCAAAGATATCATACTCGTATTTTAAATAAATTAACCATTTTTAATTTAGGGCTATAGAAAAGAGAAATTCAGCTATCAATATATTCATTTTATATATAATGTATTAATATAAATCATTATAATTTATTTTTTTATTTTATTTAAATATATAATTAACATAAATTCATTCACAACGATGATGAAGTAATTGTTTAAATAATGGAAATATCAAATAAATGTTATTAAAAACATTAAAATAAATTTAATTTGGAATAATTAATATCATTGTAAATTTTATAAATGAACTTGACATATTATATATTTGTTAATGTTTTTTTATAATTTATATTTTGTAATGATATTTTTTAAAATTCATTGTAAAGAATTGTGTCAATACTGACATTAATGATATTTGAAAATGACAAAGGTTTTATTAAATGATATAAAATTAATAATAATTTGATATTTAGCAAGATAATAGGTATGAAGTGGAAAATGCCATCCTTTTCACATTTACGATTCTTTTGTCATTTTATTGATAATATATTAACCATTATATATTAGAACTCTATTATGTCACAATAATAGTTAATGATATTAAATAAAGGTTAAAGTCAACATATAATAGTAATAATGTTTCCTAAACATGTCTAACAATTATTAGTTTATATTATTTTGATCAATATTAATCATATATTTCAAATAAACAACTTTTATTCCATTCAGAATTGAAATTTAATTTATGTTAATTAATAGTTTTTGAGTTTCCAAAAGTGACCCTCACCACAATTATAAAAGGGAACCTATTCCCTCACATATTCAAACCACCTTTAGCCTTATAAATTGACCACACATTATACATGTGTCATTAAAATATCCTTATACATGTTCTGAAGGTTTTAGTTCTTCCAAAATACCATCCCCAACTCCCTTGTACATTAATCCAAAGGACATCCACCGAAGAATATGTAATGGCTTTTACTAACTCATCCAAGTTCTTTTCTCCTTCTTCATAATCTTCAAATGTTGATTCCATTATAAAGTAATATCTCTAGTATCATCTAAAGGAAGATATGTTTTTATTATTATTGAAAATTCATATTCAACATTTCATACATCCTATGAAAGTTGAAATTATTGTACATTTGTACACATGACATACCGTCTCAAAGTCATGGTGTAATCTATTTTCCACCACCACTTTACATGGATGGGTATAATTATGGAAATAATATATATATATATATATATACATAATATGATATTATATTGACTGTAGAAAGATTAGTGTAACATAAAATTGCATGCAATTTCACCATTTGGGTAATAGTTCCATCAATCATGTGTACATATGGCCTACTATCTCCAATATGTGATGTAATTAATTTTTCATGATCACCATCAAAGAATGATAATAAAATGCTTGTAATGATTAAATATAATTTGTATGACCTTAATATAATTTTGTTGATGATGGAACAAAATCTAATTCATGGTAACTGAGACTTACATGACAACAAGAGCATAGAAATGTGAAGTAGTTTCACATGAAATAATTGTAATAATGTACCACCCCTAGATTTCTGGGCACATTTCTTCTTAAATAAATTAAATAGCTCGCATTGTAGGTAACCTAGAGTTTAAGTGCAATACGATATATATAATTGGTCATTTAAAATGATATTTAGAATAGTATTAACCACATTATGAAATTTATAAATTTTGTATATCAATATATAATTCATTTTTAATTAACAATATAAAAATTAGCTTACGATATTTTTTGATATTTTTCTGAAAAGTTGCATTTTATGATGAATAGTGAAGAATAAAGCATTGCTGTTAAAAAATAATTTTTCGTTCAAATGATTATTTTAATTTAAACTGATTTTAATGTAAAAATAAGTAAATAATATTTATATTTACCTAATATGGTTCAATAGAATTATTTATGTAATATAATTAGATATAGACATTTATTTAACATTTGAATGTCTCTTTTACCCGCCTTCTCGCAACATATGTAGGATTAGAATTAAATTAAATTTTTCAATTTTTATGAATTGTATTTTGATAATAATACATAAATGATTTTAATAATTATGAAATTTTTGATATAATTTGATCATAATACTTTTCTAGTGAATAGTAACTATAGTGAATTTTTATTTATTTTCCACGGTTAAGGGTAAATTGTGTAATTAATGATTAAAATAATATTATAATATTTAAAAGATACCCAAAAAAATATCCTAATTTTATTGTATTAGTGTTATTATACCATAATTAACCATATTATGAAATTATCATCTTTTTATGCCACATGGGTATGAATAATACTTTTATTATATTTTTTTTAAAGGTAAGTTAAAAATGCCATACACATAAATATAATAGCTAAATTATTTTTAATATAGGGTAATACATAACATAAATCCAACAATAAAAATAGATTTTAAAAATAAAATATTTATCTTCATCTTGATCTTTTTTTTTATATTTTATAAAATAAATATGTTAATTATTGGATATCATAATAATGATGAAGTACATGTCTAGTTAATGAAAATATTAAATAAATGATTCCAAAAATATTTAAATAAATTTAATTTGAAATAAAAATTAAAACAAATAATATTTTAGGTAACTTAGACATGTTATAGATATATTGTAAGTTTATTTTAGAAGTTACTATGTTATTAATATATTTTAAAAAACAAATAATAAACAATATCAAAAATTTTTAAAATGATATTTTAAAACAAATAATATTCTATTAAATGATATAATTTTTATAAAAATATATATTTAATATAAATATATATTATTATGTTAAATATTTCATAAATGATCCAATTTGGGTTTTATTAACATTTTATCGTAACTATATTAACACTAGAGTGTAAAAACACATGTTAGCACGGTAAGAGTAAAATTTTTTAACTAAGGGTTAATAAAGAAAGATAAGGTTAATATTCTGACATATAATTGTCTAAAAATTATTTTTGGGAGTAAATAGATCCATTATCATCTTATCTTATAAATAAATCTCTTTTTAGATATTTAAAATCGAAAATCTATTTATAATAAATTAATTGTTTTGGTGTTTCTAAAAGTTCATCTCCTATATTTATAAAATGGAACCTCTATTTATCTTTTATTCACACCTATAAATCCATTTATTTAAGCCTAAAACAACCCATTCATCCCCATAACTCCCTTACTCCATCCTGTAGGCCCCAATTTGGGTAGAAATCCAACCTCTTGAGTCCTTTTGTGTAAATCAAAAGGTGATAGTTTCATCTTCTATTTTTTTATAAAATGTTTCCATACTAAATTAATTTCTCTAGAATATACTATATTCTTATAGTTTTTATGATTACGGTAAAACCATATTCCTCCTTTTACCCATCCTAATAAAAACAATGTCACCAGGTGTGTGTATATACAGCTTATCATTCTGACGATGTGGTGTAAACTATTTTTCATGTATACTTTATTTATATCGGTAAAATGACGAATATAAAGGATATAAATAATAAATATTACATGATATTGTTTCTGTAAAATAAATTTTACATCTAATTATTTATCCTTTACAATCATGGAATGCTACCGTTGCTTGTGCGTAAGTATGACCTACCATCTCCATGATGCGATGAGCTTCGTTATACACATTAAACATTCAAGAATGATTAAAATAATATATATATTGAATAAGTATGAAATAGATGACATAATATTTTTAATGTAATAATATAAATATATATACATATTCTTATACTACTTCCTTTCATTTTATATGATATGAAAATTGAAACAATGTTCATGCGTAAGTATAACCTACCATCTACATGAAGGTGTGTTCAATTTAATATAGTTATATTTTATATATGTTTTTATAATAAATATATATAATATATATATAGAATAATTTTTACTTTCTTTATGTTATTAAATCATGATCTATATAAAAGAATCAGTAATAACACGTCAACACATGTATGATAAACAATGGGATTATAACCTGAAATGTTTCTTTAACATGTAAAATATTATTAAGCAGGTAATATAAAATCATAAATGGATAATATATTATATAATAAATATTTTTATTCTTTTAGAAGTTAATAATGTGTTTAAAATCATTATATATGTGTTTTGTACATGTACATACAATATCTAACCTTTGGTATGTTAATTTTAGTCTCACATTTATATTTGTGAGATATAATCCATGTTCACCACCAATTTCTTGTTTGTGGTGTATGTGCTACCCATATTATATTTAATATCTTGAATACATTTATCTTTAGGGTATTTAAAGATTATTTGAATAAATTGAGCATATTTTTTAAATGTACATCTTTTAATGAGATGCTTTGAATGTTTTAATAATTAATCCTTTCTTCATTTTAATATTATTCATATTATTTTACATAACTATTAATATGGATATAAAATTATTACAAAGGAAATTGGATGTCTATATTGATGTTCATTCAAATATTATTCAAAAAGAATCTTTTAAGGCTTTATAAAAGGATTAATTTAGAAATATTTTTATTATCCGGGATTGCTTTGGAATCAACATATTTATGAACCGTGTCCATTTTTCATAAAAAATAATTTAAAAACATTCTTAGTATTCATTTACAATTTTTTAAGACTTTTTTACCTGTGTTCTATTTTAAAAAATTTAATTTTCTCAATTTGTTTACAGGGTACATTGTTTAACATTTTCAACAAAGTACAAGAAAAATGTTTATTTATATTATACGGCGTGATCATATTTTTCTGCCATGGTGCTGACATAACATTTTGAAGCTTCCATTAAAATATTACAGCATTATTTTCATGGAAAATAATGCATTTTAAAATTGTTTGGAATTTTAAATGATAATTTACAGTAAAATATGTATATCTCTAAATAACTTTATAATGATTTCATTAAGAAAATTTTTATCTATGTCGATATTCTTTATGGATATTATGTTTACTTGCGGTTGATTTATTATGATACAACCTATCATATTTTATTAAATTGGTTTTTAATATTTTTTATGTTCAAGTAGTATTTTAAAACAATTCATGGTTTATGGATAATGTATTATGATTTTGTATATTATTATTAATATATATTTTTATGTTTTTTATGATTTCCCATTTTCATATGATGAATATGTTGGACTTAGTAAGTGACAGGTAGGGCCAGATATAGCACCTCAATTCATTGATAGGACTCATGAGACAAATTAGTTTAGGGTTTTACCCCTTTATATATGATCTTGGCCTGAGTTCTTGATGTTATGGTTATGATGTTTGTCATTATACAATCCCTCATTATGAGATTATTTATTGATATTACATTTGACTATTGAACTAGATTTATATACGTGTGAATGTTTAAATGGAATTATTTGACATATTATTGACATATAATGTTGAATATTATGTTTGAGAATCCTTTTTAAGTATTATATGTTTATTTAAAATTTTAGTCTTATTTATAGAAGCTTTTGTTGTACTGTTCACCTTCACTAAGCATCTGATCTCACCCCTTTATTTGGTTATATTTTCCAAGGATTCCAAGAAGTTTTTTATGATTGATATACAGGGTTAATCTTGGAGAAAAATGGAATTATTACAGAATTATTTATTTTTTATATTATGTTTTGAATTACAATGTAATTTCTATATATGAAATAGATTTTCCATTATGACTAAACTCATCAGTCATTTGGGAATTAATTCCTTTTAATCATGAAAATTTATCAAAATAATGCCCTGACTCCAGGATTCTAAGGTCGGGGAATTATAGTTGGTATCAACTAAAGTTTATTTCAAAAAATGGTAATATTATTTAGAAAAAACTTCTTTCAAGGAACACTGCCCTAAGATTGAATTTGAGGATAAGTATAGAACAATATCATTTAAGTTTGGTAATATCGATATTATGTGGGTATTCCTAGAAAATGCATCCATGTAAATATACTACTAGTGGATGGGGTTCTGGAATACATATACCTAGGAGTAATAACATTGACATGGTGTTACGAACTTGACTCATGGTAAACTATTACATGACAATGGGCCTTACTGAAAACATAGTTTGACACTATTAGTGGCAATTATTATGACAATTCACACTTTATTGCGAACATTTATGATGAATTTAAAATTAAATATTCCCCCAGATAAACCATTTTTTTGATTATTAGATTTGATATGCATAAATGTTTTAATTTATTTTGTTTATTTTGAAATTATCCATTATGATTTATAAGGATCCCTATTGAATGTCATTGTTTATAAATGGAACCTAGTAGAAGGAATTTGAACTTCACCAATGCATGTTATACAAAGAGTTAGAAGGATGATATCTTTAATGTATCTAAGAAATTTTTTCAAATTTAAATAGTATCCTAAGTATTCTCATCATACAAGGAACTAGTATCATGTGATAATGATATATGTAAAAAGCTATCCTATTACTGTGGAGTGAAATAATAGAAGAAGATGATGGTAAAGGAAAAGTAAGATAAAGTATTGTAGAGAAGGAAGGATTTTACGACATGTGATGGATGTGGAAATAATAAATATAGAAAATTATTGAAGGTAATGGAAGTTTGTTATATGTGTAGAGACCAAGGACACCATGTTTGTGATTTCAGGGGAAGTAAAAAAATTCAATTTACCATGCTTGTATTTTAAGTAGATGGGACACTATGTGAATTAATGCCACATGAATAAAATTAATATAACCAAAATGAAGCTATTGGATAATGATAATGTTATGAAACATTTAAATATGAATGAGAATTATTAATATGAATTTTCAATAATTAGGTTATTTGAATGTATAATTAGCAATGTATTGGATATAACAATTATGGAATAAATGAGGATTGTACTAAAAAAAATTTCCTTTAAGGATTTGGAGGCATGAACATTTTCATTAAGGTTCTTAAGGTTATCAAATATTTGTAATGTGTCTATAAGAGATAAATTATGTTGTTTGGGGAATAATATATTATAATTTATTTTATAAATTTATAGGCATTTTTAGAATCTTAATTTGTAAAAAAGAATTTTGGAAAAGTCATACGGTTGAAATGAAGTAAGTTGAATGTTAAATATTATTGTTTAATGATAAAGTATAATTTATTGGATACCATGGGATAACCTTTTTTGTTTCATATACATTTAATGTATTAAATAAAAATTTGGAGGCCTTAGGAATTAAAAAAAGTTTTGTTGGAAAGAAAAAATCATTTTGAAAATTCATTTTATAGGGGTAAGGGATTATCTGAAAATAGATCGAAGCACATTTCCAAGGTGATATTATTATTATTCCATGGAAAAATATGAATAATGTTCTTTTCTTAATAGTAAATCAATTCTTCAACTCTTGGGAAAGGGTCTGGAAACCTAATATCATGTATTTGTAATTTACTATTGAATCATATTTTCTCATATATCATCGTAGAATTATAGATTTTTATTGTTAACTTTCTCCTAACCATGTTATCTATCACTCTCCATTATAAAATTGTAGGTATAATTTTCTTTCATGTCCATGGTTTCCTAAATGTAACCCTTTTATATCCTATATTTAGTAACCTTTGTTCTTCCCTTTCATTATTTTAAATTAGAACTTTTATTGACCCTCATACCAATGTGGATTTTCAATAAAGGAATTTTCAATAGTCAAACAATATTTACTGAAATTTATTTCAAAAATTATGAGGGATCAATTTATTTATTTAGGGGAGAATGTAACACTATAGGATTTCATGGAACATTTCTTCTTAAATAAAATGAATAGATTGTGTTTCATGCCACACTGAGTTTGACTGTACTACAATCTATCAAATTAGTCATTTAAATATACTTATGAATATTAATAAACAAATAATGAAATTTATGAAATTTATTTTACATAAATAGACTTCATTTTGGAATTCAGAATATAGAAATATTCATAGGTTAATTTTTTGGTATTTTTCTGAAAAGATACAATTTTGGATGAATAGTGAAAAATATTGTGTTGTTGATAAAAAAAGTTCATTTAAGTAGTTATTTTACTTTAAATTGGTTTTATAGACACAATATATAATTAATACATATAGTAACCCAATCGGTTCATTGAAAGTTTTTTTTATAATTTAATTATATATGAAAATTTATTGAACTTTGGAACGTTTCTTTTACCCGACTTCTCGCCACATCTACTAGATTAGAATTGTAAGCGAATTTTCCATATATGTGAATTCAGTTTTAAAAAATAGATATATATTTATGTAATTATTATAAACCTTTTTACCTAATAGGCTGAACATATTTTTATTTGAATAGTAACTTTAGTAAATTTTTATTTATTTACCAAGGATAACGGTAAACTGATTCATTAAAGGTAAAAATAATATTTCTAATATTTAAAAGTTCCTATAATGTAGGTCATTATTTAATTTCATATGTGGGTTTCTAAAACAATCAAATATAGGACTAAATTATAATTTTTTTAATCCACTTGTGTAAAAATAATACTTTTATTATATTTTTTTTACATATAAGTTATAAATATCATACAAATAATTTTAATTACTATATCATTTTAAATAGAGTGTTATAAATAAGATAAATCAAACAATAACTATAAATATTTAATTAAATAAACTTATCTTTATCATGATATTTTAATTTTAATTTTAAAAAACATCTATAAGTTAACTAAAAGTTTGCATATTAATGATGATTCATTTATCTAGTTAATGGAAATATCAAGTAAATGATTTTAAAAATATTTAAATAAATGTAATTTGACATAATTAATGAGAGAAACTAATTTTACATATAACATAAACAATTTATAGATATATTTTATTTTTTTCTTAGTTATCGGGTTTTTATGATATTTTAAAAAGATAAATAATAAATAGTTTCAAAATTGGGTAAAATGATGCTTTAAAATAAATTATATGTTATTAAATGATATAAAATTTTCAAAAACATTGATTTCGTCCAAATAACTAAGATGATGTTAAATATTCCATCAATGATCTAATTGGAGTTATTTTGTTCTTTTTTTGTAACTATATTATCTATATAGTGTATAAACACAAGTAGTCATGGTAAGGGTTAAATTGTTTATCTACGGGTTAAATGCAAAATATAAGGTCAATATTGTAACTTAAATTTGACAAAAAATAACATTATAAGAGTATTTTTTCCAATAATCAAATTATATTATAAAAAACTTTGTTTGAAGCTATTCTAATAAAAAAAATTTAAAAAAATTAATAGTTTTGGAGTTTTCTAGACTGCTCCTCTCCTCTCATATATAAGGGAACCTATATTTATCTTTTACTGACAACTATATAAGCCCATTAAATTGGTAAAACCCAGCACATTTATCCCCCAAACATCCCTAAATTCATCGTAGGGGCTATAATATTGGCATAAAGTCATCCAAGAGAGTTTTTTTAAATAAAAATGTGACACTCGAAAAAAGTTAATTGGTTTACCAAGTCATTAAAAGTTATTTTCTTATTCTACTACCTTTTCCTATGTTGTATCCATAATAAATTAATAACTACAAATTTTAATATATTATAATATTTTTAATTATTTTGGTTAAACCATATTTCTCATTTTACCTATCCTATAAAAAACCACATCAGCATGTCTGCGTACGTATGACTTACCGTCTCCACGTCATAGTGTAAAATATCTTTCCTCTATACAATATTTTTATGTCTATAAATATGAATATAATGGACAAAAATAATAAATATTAAATGATATCGTTTCAATATAATTCATTTTTAATCCAATTCTATAACATTTACCATTACCGATTAATACCATCGCTCGTACGCACATATAGCCTACCGTATTTTTGATGTGAAAAGATTCATTCTCCAAGTTAACCATTCCAGAATAAATATGAAAATATATATAATGAATAAATATAAAATATTTGACAAAATAATGAGATTTGAATATATATATATATACATATATTTCATTTACATTCATCAGTTTGTTATATTAAAAAAATGGAAACAACATCCATTCGTACATACGACCTACCATTTCCATGATAGATGTCTTCAATTTCATATATCTATATTTTATATATGTTTATATACTAAATATATATGACATATATATATATATCATGTTTTACATTCTGTATGTTATTAAATCTTTATCTATATAATAGAATCATGAATACAAAGTCAAAACACATATAATAAACAAATCCATAATTACCTGAACTGTTTCTTTAACATGTAAATTACTAATAAATGGGTAATATAAAATCATATATGATATCATATATGATATAATAAAAACTATTATTTTAGTATATGTTAATAATATTTTTAAAACCATTATGTAGTAGTTTGGGATATGTACAAAGACTGTCAGACCCGAGGTAAGTGAATTTTTGTCTCACTTTAAATTTTCCTGAGATATAAGCCACATTCACCATATATTTCATGGTTGTGGTGCATGTACTACCCCAATTATATTTCATATCATAAATAAATTTTAATCCATTGTATTTAAAGATGAATTTAATGATATTGGGATTATTATTTAAATGTTCAATATGGTATGGGATGGTTTGATTATTTAAAGAATTAATCCTTTCTCTACTTCAATAGTCGTGATATTATTCTACATAACTATTTATATAGATATAAACAGGATATAAAAGATAATTTTCTATCGATTTTTATGTTCATTGACATTTATTCAAAATGAATCTTTTATGGTTTTTTATGGATTAATTTCCCTATATCTTTATTATCCAAGATATCTTTTAAGTAGAAATATTTATCATCCATGTAAATGTTTAATAAAAAGTATTCCAAACAATTCTTAGTATTATTTTATATTTTTTAAAAGTGAATTTTACCCATGTTCTATTTTATAAAAAGGAATATTTTTGTTGATTTCATTTTAAGGTACTTTCCAATACTTTTTCGAAAAATTATAGAAGAATGTTTTTTGGACTTATATGAAATGAGAATATTTCTACACCATCATGATACATTATTGTTTTGAAGCTTCCTTTACAAACATAAAACTTTATTTTCAATGAAAATATTTTTATTTAAAATTATATGGAAATTTAAAATACTATATTCAATAAAAAATATTTCTCTAAAAAGGTTTCAAACTATTTTAGTTAGAAAATTTTCATTTCTGTCAATATAATTTACTGAATATTATATGTAATTGAGGATTATTCATTACGATACTACCTATCATATTGTATGGAAGGATTTATGAATAGTTTTGATATAGATGTTCTATTTTTATACCATTCTTGGTTTATGGATAATGTATTACGATTGGGTATGTTAGTCTTAATGTGAATGTTTATATTGGTTATGATTCCCCCTTTTCATATGAGGAATGCATTAGACTTATTAAGTGAAGGGAGGGGCCCGCAATAGCCCCTCAATGTGTCAGTAGGGCTCATGAGACAAATTATTTTGGTTTTTTATCTATTTACGTATGGTATTGGAATGAGAACATCAAGGTTTAGTTATGATTTATTGAATTATGCATTCCGAAATTACGAGATTAGTTATTGATATTACATTTGATTATTGGACTAGTAAAATTTCTAGGTAAATGTTTAAATGAAAATAATTTTATTTATCCTTACTATATTATATTATAGATTATGTTTAAAAGGATTTTGTTTCAGTTTTATAACATTCTTAAAAATTTATGATTATTTTAAAAATCTTCTACTAAATTTTTTACCCTTATTCAATTTCTAAGATTACCCTTTCTTATGTTTTATTTTCCCAGGATTCCACGAAGTTTGTTATGATTGATATTTATGGTTAAACATGGATAATAATGGTATTATCCATGATTTATCAATGATTCATATTATGTTTTGTATTTTAATGTATAATTCCAAAATGTAATTTATTTACCAAGACATCAAAACAGATTCGTCTTTCGGGATATGATTCCATGTAATCATGGCAATGATATAAAATCTTGCACTGGCCCCGAGCATTTGGGGTCGAGTCATTACAAATAATGTGATATTATTTATAGGAATATTATAAAATGATATTATTGGATCATATAAGATATAATACATATTAAAATGGTTCTGGTATAAATTAATAACATGTTTTAAACCATTATAATGGATCTTAAATCGTGTACAACCAAAATAAAGTATGAGGTAAGGGTTTTTCTTGTCTCACATTAATTTTGAGAGATATTTAACTTATTCACTATTATTTGATGTGTTTACTCTTTTATACATCTATTTTATATATCATATCTAGAATACTATTATATTAACAGCATTTAATGTTAAATATGATAATTATTACATTAATGGGGCATACAATTCGACTCATTACAGGTGGTAAGAGATTTCTTAACTCAATTTTTATTCATTGTGGTCTAGGTCTACTTTATTGATTATATTTTCCCATGATAGTGTATGGAATACACAATTTATTTCTTTATTTCTTATTCTCACTCCTCCTAGGGTGGATATAAATTTTTAAAAAATAATAAATCCATTGATAAATCTTCACCTCAATGATAAAAAAATAGTAATGGTAATTCAAGTCTCGATTTTATTTTTGTGGTACATATACCATATTCACCACATATTTCTGTTTGGAAGTTTATATACTTCCCCTAAAAGGGTTTTAACCATCCCATCCTTAAATTTATTTTGATTTATGTATCCATTGGAATATCTGTATTTCATTGGGTTTGAGTTTTCCAATTACAAAGGCAGTAAAGTATTTTTTTCACAATTTTCCATCTTTCGGACATTTATCATGTTTAACACGTATCTTCTTTTATTACGTGTTTATACTACTCCATTAACCTGTTATATCATCACTCTCTCTATTCTTATGATATTATAAGTTTCATTTATTATTATTACTTCAAGGGGATTGTGATTAAAATGTTTCAACCCGGTATGTGACACTTCATAATCTTTGAAGATTATTTTAAACAATAATTTTGTAATGGTATCATTTAAAAGTATCTTTATATATAGAAAATTACTTTTTTGAATATTGTATGTCATTGAGGTTTTTTTCTTATGATAATGTCTACTATGTTTTTATAAATTCTTATTGATTAGCTTGACTAGGGATATAATTTTTTTGATTCCATTCACCATATTACATGGGATGGTCTGTGATTATGTCTACTTCATGAATGTTATTTACATTTTATATTACACTTTCAATAAAATGGTATATATTGATTTTGTTTCACCCCATTCATTTATGGAATATATTGGACATATAAAGTGAGGAGATAGGCCCTTTATTGGTCCTCTATTCATTGGTATGTCCCATGAGCTAAACTAGTTTTGGTTTCTGCTTATCTCTTAACCATTTACGTGTGATATTTTGGAAGAAGCGTTGATTGGGGGTTTTAGTTATTATTAATTATGAATTCCATCATTATGGGATTTTTTATTGATTTCCATGTGATTTTTTCATCATTATAATATCCTCAGTATTGTTTTTTAGGTAATGTTGTTATTTATATGGAATTATTTGATCATCTATTATTCTAGACATATTATTCTCAAGTTATTGATTAAATGACATGTGTTTTCAGTTTTTTTTACATTACCATACTAATTATGCTCATGGATTAATAATCTATTAAACTATATTTGACCTTTACAATTAATTATTTCCTACCCTTTTCATATGTTTTGTTTTCCCCACATATATATGAAATATATTATTCTTGATATACAGGGATGCACTAAAGGGAATAATGGTGTTCTCCCAGAAAATATATTTACAATTTTATGTCCAAACTTTAATTATAATTTCAAATACATAAGTATTTTAACATGACAAATAATGTATTCATCCCATTGGGATGTTATTTGATAGATATTCTTCTAATTTATTTAACCAAGGAAACAAATCTAGGCTACTTGATTCTGGTATCATTTTATGATACACATAATTTTCATTTAATATTAAATTTTAAAAGAAAATTCATCTATTTTTTTCTAGATTTGTACCTATTAACCATGAATGGATTATTTAGTAACTACTTTATATATCTTGGTTACTCTATATCAATTCCCCAATGTTCCAAATAATATTCATTTGATATAAACTGTAACAACTCGGACTCTATAAACCCAAATTTGTTTGTTATATAACATTATCTGTATAGAATAAAAGTGTTTTTTAGGAAAAAATAGTTTTGTATTCAAGGGAGACCACATACATACACATGTCACATGTTAAAAAAATATACAAAATTAATATATTGTGAGAACTACAAAATCCATTCCATCATACACCTAAAAATATACATTTTTGTCCTCTTTATGTCCATGGGAATGGAAAAAAATTGTGAGCCCTAATTCTCAGTAAAAAGTATAATGAATTTGAATAATTCATAAGATGTAGAACACATAAGTGACATGGTAATAGTATAAACACAACATAAATCCATAGTCAACATAAAATAAGATCATTCTATATTCTTGAAAATAAATTAATCACGAATAATAATAATCAATGATATAAAACTAATCAAATTAATAATTCTGAACAATATAAAATGTTGTCAAGGCCTTGTTCCAAAGAACTATACTATTATTGGAAGAGGTTTACACTGAAAACAAACCTATTTTGTGTCATTATATATGTCTTTCATCAAGGTGAAATATAATTCTACGAGCCACTAGTCACCTGAGTAAGACTAATTTATTCACCATAAGATTAATGAAGACCATAAATATAATTCCTAATGGAACATTTGGATAAAAAAAATGAGGTTATCTATATAATGAATAATCTGGATCATTAATTCCATTTTTCAATATTATTATGTTTAACTTCAAGATAACATCCCATAATCAATAAATAATCTATTTGGTATCATTAAAGTAATTTGTAGTTCCCTTAATAAAGATATACAAGGGTGATCGTACCATTAATGTGTTAGGTTATCCATGGATGATTATCATTGTATTCAATCGTTTAATTTTTTAGGAGAACAATGAAATGGTAGTGATAATCTTTTATCAGGGTTCATAAAGTGAGTGTGAATATTCCAAATCATATCCCCTATGATTTTATATCCTAGTTTGTAATATTTGGCCCATTCTTCATGCATTAGAGTAATGATAGAGTATATTCTCAGCCAACAATTGTTTGGATTGATTTATGATAAAGATAATATTTCCACAATTATTCAAATGTATTTTTATGATTTAATGACTTTTAATTTATCAATTTTATTTGAAAATCTTTATTTGTGTATTTTTTATGTGTTTCAAGCTAAAATGTTACAATTTATAAACTTTGGAATTCTAAAATATTTTAACCCCTTTTGTATTTTGATTGAAAAATTTAAAATATTGATCTAATTTGATTGATTCCTTTTTTATTTCATAGTTTATTTGATTCAATGTCACCATCTGGATCTATATAATGTTTGGACGTCCATATGCCTAAAAATATAAATCATGTTGAACAATATTTCTGGCCAACTGAATGTACCCTGCCATTGTAAATAATGAATAAATCAAGGAAATAAGTCAAATTGAGGATATTAAAATGGAGTATTAAGATGTATCTATGACAATATTGATCATTTCATTTGATTGATATACTTATCGTTAATGTGGTCATTGAACACACCAAATTGGAGGAAGATTTTGGGAATCATTATCTACAAAAAGTGTGACTCGATAATTAGGTCACATCATCCATTCAATGAATCCAAGGAAATTGAAATTTGTACTTTCAATATAAAAGACAATTTATCAAAACATAATATGAAGATACTTGGAGAGTTTATAACATATGGTGGGAATATTAGCAGCCATGTCTTGGAAGATAGATTCTTGAAGAGATGAAACTCCACCCATTTTTATTCTTCTTTTATTTTTATTTTTTTCATTTTATTAAATTAGTAATTATATTTAATTTATTTTATATAAATTTCTTCATTCATTTTTTCCTAGTGTTCCACCAATCGACATTTATAATTATTATATTCTTTAGCATCATTATCTTTTTCTTCCTCCTTTATTCTTAATATTCTTCTATATTTATATTATGATTTCCTATGTTTTTTATCTTTTTGTTATGTTATCATCAAATTTATTTCTATTTTATTACCTTGTTTTATTTTTATTTTATTTCACTTCTATCCAACATAACCTATTACTATAAAATGATGAGATGACCTAATTCATGTAAGGGGGGATGTTCGTGGTGTTTTCATTCATTATGCACATAAATTGTTCGGTTTTTTAAGGTTAATGGTGATAAATATTGATGTACACAACTGCAATCAATTCACACTATGGAACATAACTCAAAATAATTTATATACATTTGTTAAATATTTTCCCTCCCTTATATTATAGTTATTCTATTCTTACGATGGATTTGGTCCTTTTAGTTGAAGAAATTGCATATAATTGATCCAGCTCATAGAATATGTCACCTAATCTATTGATGTGTGTCATCAAACATGATTACTGGAGGAGTTTTAATAAATATAATTAAAGTTACTAATGATTTTACAGTAATAAATAAAATAATAGTAAATCATGCTTGAGATAACAGAATTGAATTATCAAAATAAATTTAAACACCAAAAATGATAATGATGGAACCAATAAACCAAACCATAAAGGCCATGTTCTTTCATTACTAATCACATTCTCTTATTGAATTTTAGATTAAATTTTATCATTATAATTATATAAATAATACCATTTACTTAGTAAAATAATTATAAAGAATGAATTGTATGTATTTTGGGGAATTAAATTCATTATATCAACAATTGGGAAATATTTTCATGTGATATGACACTGGTCAGCCTATGTAGTTCATTATGAAAATAAATTTTCTTTTGTCATACCCTATGAGAGGCATACATCAAAACATGTTATGTTTTTGAGGAACAAATTAGGGTTTTCTAAACATTTTCATTTTTTACATTGTACATATATGTTCCTTTTATTTCATAAAAAACCATATTTGTTTCCATTATCTTTTCAAATAATCATTTTCTTAATTAATGGAATAATTAAAAAGGGTTTAATGATCAGAAGTCAGAGTTAAAAAATGAAAAAAAGGCCCTATTACAAAATATGAATGAATTAAATGACCTAGATAATAATATATTAAATGGTAATTACAAAATATTTTCATTTTAAGATATGGATGATATGGTTGATAAAGTGTAAGATGATTGCCAAAGACCAAAGGCCAAGGAGGAAGTGTCATTGGAGTTGCCTAATTTTACTGAATAAATAAAATAGAATTAGGTCAAATATATGTAATATCAATAGGCCAACAATTTTATGAACATTATTTAAGAGCACCATGGAGATATATAGAGTGGAGAAGAACAGTCAGGTGTTGATTAGAATAAGGGAAAATATTCAGATCAGTTTTGGAGTAATTGAGGAAAAGATGAAATGTAATGAGATGTTCACATCTATATGAATGAATAATCTGGACCTGACTACCTATTGATGTCCAAGGAAGATGAAGAAATAATCTAAATGGTGAAATTTGGAGAAACAATGGAAGAGACAGGATACCTACTTCAATACACTGAGACTGAATTTCATGAGGCATATATCACTGAATAAGTGATTCAACCAGAACCAACAATTAGAGATATTATTTTATTGAAATATATATTTTCTAAATTCATTCATTATGATTTGAGTGTCACTTATTAATGGGTTTGAATTATAATATTTGAACAATCATTTCATTTCCTTGAATTAAGATGAAGAAATTGAACATGATCTTATTGAGGACTGCATGGATCTTGTTAATTCTGATGAACATACATTTAAGGAATACCATGAGTAATTTTATGTATCTGATCATGAGGAAATAAATAATTATACTACTCCAATTGAAAATTAGAATTTTGTTATTAAAAAATAAAAATTCATTTTGTTTAAAATAAAATATATGCACAATTTCCCCTAATACCCAAATGGACTGAAGGCCTTCTTTTTTATTTTGGGTATTCCCCCTTATAAGGGTTAAAGGGGGACCCTTACATAACCAGTAGGCCGATGTAAAAAAGCCTATACATGACCCAATACAAGAACATAAAGGCCCAAGGCCTGAGACACTTGAAATAGTCCTCCCCTGCATCTGCATATTAAAGGAACCTAGTTCCCCACCTCACATGGATGATTAGCTTGAATTTTCTCATGAAGAGTTGCATGGTTCCTGGTCCTGATGGTAGTTGACATACCATCTCATTCTTCTAGTGTAGTTATATCGGAAACAGTAGATGCTATTTTTTCTCTGAATCCTCGTCCGGGCTTGCTCCTAAGTGGGTTTCCCTTCTTTATCCATTTTTATGGCTTGAAATACCTATGGATAGAGGGAAATTTGTAACACCCCAAGATTTTATTCTTTTTAAATTAATTGATGTCATCTTGTGCTATACACAACACCGTATTAGCATGCAGTATATGCAACACTATTCTTAGATTCTGTTACACACAATTTCAAGTTCGTTTGATAATAGTCATTCTACGCAACATTTAGTGTATATATATATATATATTAAATGTATAAATGAAATATGTTTGGATTCTGTTATATGAGACAACAAAGGAGTCTTGCACAACATGCAACCCTAACTTGGATTTCATTACACGCAATCCCGACCTTCCTCGATAGCGTGTGTGGTACACAATACCGGGTTTTACTAATCAACGGTATATTATTATAATATTATTAGGAACTAGCCGTTATGAATAGTATTAACTAAATTTTGAATTTTATAACATTATTATTCATCTTACACAATTTTTAGAACATGGTATAGGAACAAAATAATTTTTTCGGGTAAAATAAGTATTTTTAAAAAAATACAGTTTTGCCGCCTTTTGATGGCGCACCCACATTAAATCTAGTTGTTGACATGTTTATAAGTTAAATTTGACAAAATAAAATTCTACTTTTGAATCAGGATATAAAAAATTTCATTGGATAATGTTTTGATATTTTTCTGATAACTTTCATATTTTAATGAATAGTAAAAACAAGCTATATTTTAATTAAAAACAACTTTTTTTCATCGTAATAACTTATGTGGTTAAATTATAATATTGAATGGTTTAAAAGTATAAATAGAATATATTTTTACCATTTAATATAATTTATGTCATTAGCATTGATTTTACATTGAATTCGTAGGTTAAATCAACTCAATCTTTTTCAATGTTTTAATCAAAAACCCGTTTTAATTCGACAACAAGATCAATTTTCATTTAATTTCTGCAAATTATGTGTATTTAATTTAAAAAAAATTGATTCCATATTTGGAATAAGTGGGTCTAAATTATGTTAATACGTCACGTTTTATTTTTGGGAATTATGAATAGTAACTACGGTAAATTATATTTTACCATAGTTAAAGGTAAATCAGGTAATTAAGGGTAAATAATATATTATAAAATTACCCAAACACATGAAAAAATTCTATTGGATGGATAAAAGTATACCCATATCACCTAAGGGTCTGATTAGATTTATTTTATGTACTTTTAACCCTGAAAATAATTTAATTATTATTAAAACAAAAGAAAGTGACAACATGTCACTCTATTAAATCTTATAAGTATAATAATTTTAATTTAGTGATAAACATCATGAAACATCGGACATGAATATTCTCCAGATATTTAATAAAATTATCTATATCATGATAATTTATTTAGAATTTTTAGGGATTAAATAAGTTTCATTAATGGTGATACATTAATGATGCAGAAATTATTTATTAAGTGAAAATCAGTAATATAGTTTTTATTGAAATGATAATACCCATTAATAGGCCTAAAAACCTGAACAAAACTTATTGGTAGTGTATATATACACCTTAATCATCCAATTACCTAATATATAACCGTTTGGAGTCTTATAAAAGTTATTATGACACTTATATTATTTTATTTTAAATGATTCCAAAGTTGTCACCTTCATAATTTAATAAATATAACAATTAAAATATTGTGATTTTAAGATGATAAATTCGAGTAAAAGTATTATTTTGAAAGGTAATAGATATATCTTCATCAGATGATTTTATTTTAAATTTTATGCAAAAAATAAGTATATTAAATAATTATACAAATATATTGTAGTAATTATTTTATTAAGAGATAAAAAAATAAATGGTTTTAAAAATAATAAAATAAATATTATATGAACTATTTAATTTTCTCAACTAATTTTATAGACACATATGACCTTTTATGAATCTATTAAAGCTTTTATTTCGAACATATCTTCTATATATATTTTATTTAAATTCAAATAAATGAATAGTGTCAAAATTGACAGTATTGTTATTTTATAAAAATAAAATATTATAAAATCGTTTAAAAATCACAAAAATATGTAAATATTATAAATTTGAATTTATATGGTCTAAAATGTTATAAAGTATCCAATTATAGATAATTCACAACAAATAAGTAATTATTTGTTATAATTTAAATTTTAGAATGTTATTACCACAAATAAAATTAAATTGATTAAGTAAGGATAAATCAAGATGATAATGTTTGAAATAATTTCCCAACATGTATAAATTTTATTGGTTGATGTGATTACAACCCTATCGCATCTAATATTCGAATATGAGTCATTTTTTGAGGTTTTTAAGTGGGGTTCGATTTATTATAAATTAATATTTTTATGATTTCCAAAGGTGCCCCTCTCCTCCCTTATGAAATGGCACCTCCTCCCTCCCTTCCTCACACCAATTTGAGCATTCAATATCGTCCAAACCCTACAAAATTCTTTTCTCCACTTCCCAAGAAACATCCTAGAGGTCCTGGTCGTCTACAAAGACTAATTTTAGTGCCCTATGAGGAGGTCTCAAAGAGGCGCTTCAAATAAGAGATAATGTCTGTTACCGATTCTTTCAACTTTATTTCTTCATCTACTTCTTCTTCTTCAGTTGTTTCATTATGAAGTAATATCATCAGTATCAATAATATACTGATATGTTATTATAAGTATGAAAATCCCTATTTCACCATCTATCTATCCTACGGAAAACGAAATCACCGCGCGTGCGTACGTACGGAATACCGTCTCCACGTCGTGGTGTAATCTGTTTTTCCAACACCACCTTACTTGGACGTGTATTATTGTGTAAAGAATAACTATACATAGTTATTATAACATAATACTGATTATTATATATTTTATCATCCTATCCAATTCAATTCAATAATTATGGGAACTATATCATCGCTTGTGCGTACGTACGGACTACCGTCTCCACGACGTGATGAGATTCATTCTCCATGTTAACCATTTAAGAATGATTATAAAGTATTTAAAAGCAATAATAATAAAATATATGACATTATAAAGCTACTGGATTTATTTATATATATATATGTATTTCATCTACTTAATTCCATTCAACTCAATAAGGAAACGAAAACAGCATTCATGCGTACGTACGGCCTACCGTCTCCCTGAACGGTGTATTTATTTCCATTTATCAATCTATTATATATATGTATATTCTGAATATATATTATATATAAATCATGTTTTATATTCTGGAATTAAGTAATCATGATCTAAGTAATCATATGAATAATTACAAGTCAAAACACGGATGACAAATGAAACTATTTTACCCAAAACACTCTTTAACATGTAATTTACAAAAGAACAGGTAATATAAAGTCATAAGTAAACCATATATGACACCATAACAATTAATATGTTTCTGTAATAAGTCGATTACATTATTTAAATCATTATATAGGAGGTTCGGATACATACGAAGCATATCGGACATAAGGTAAGGGATAATTTTTCAAATCTCATTTTTATCCGATATTACTTATTCATAAGTATTTACTGGGGATATTGTTCTCATCCATGTCCATGTTTCCTAAAAATGGTTTCATGTATGTTTAAATTCCTTTTTACCCATTTATTACTTTTACTAAATAGTATGTATTGAATCTTTCTTTTACGAGGTACTTTTTTACTTTTCCGGCAAAAGTACGAGAAGAATGTTTTTTTAACTTATACTACATGAACGGATTTTTACAGTTTTATAAAGCCTTATTTTCATGAAGATTTCTCCAAAAGATATCATGACTATTTTCAACAAAATAACTTTCTTTTAATATTTCATTGAATTTTGTGAAAAGAAAATGACTTTCAAGAAGAAAGGATATTTTCCTCAAGAATTCATTTCAAGTGTTTTATCAAAACCATTTTCCATCTAAGATGAAATTATTTTCATATGTGTATGTTTCAAGTATAATGTATCTATGATTTACATGGATTCAATTTGCTTATTATGAAATGATATCCATTTCTTTTATATGGATTATGTGATTATGGGATGATATTTATGAAACCCATTTTATTCGTTGGGTTATTATTAATGATGTATGTTTATTTTTTGGAACAAGTAAGAATGATTTCATTATGAGATGGGTGGGACCTATATCTCCCTACAATGCATTGGGAAAAGATTTATATCTCATGAGATAGACATGGCTGGAACAGCAAGTTAAACCGGTTCAGTAATACAGGATTGGAACAATGAGTGAACTCGATTCAGAAAGGGACTTGGTCCACTAATATGGTCTTGGCAGCAATGCCTTGGCTAATATGGAAATCATATCATGTGCTTAATGGTTTCCAAAATTACATGTTTTATTCCCATTCTATTTTATCATTCTTAATTTTTCTTTATGATCTACGCCTTACGTACTTCCATGTTTTATGACATTGCTGAAGATTTTGATGTTTATACATTATGTTCATATTTTTAAGTTCAAATGTATATGGTATGTTTTATTTTATCCATTCTTACCCTTACTGAGCATTTGAGCTCACCCTTTTTATGTTTTATTTTCCCCTGGATATAAATAAAGGTTTTAGGTATGAAAAAAAAGGCAAGATCTTTATGGGAGATGTTGAATATATTTCACCACGATTAGAAGATTACATTCCAAGTTTCCAAATACACTAAACTATTACGGTCCTTGTGTGTCTGTTTTTGTTATGTATTAAGTATTCCGCTAAAGTAATGTAATGTCCATGTACGTCAAGCTTTGGGTCTCTACAGTTAGTATTAGAGGAAAGGTTTAGTCAACCTTTGGAAACTAGGATTTGAGAACTTATGTGAGATCCCTAGAGATATTTCTAAGGTATGTCTAGGGATGTCCCTAAGGATAAGTATAAGTATATGTTATAGTCCTAGAAATACGGTAATGATCTTAGAATTAAACCTAAGATGATAGAAATTGAAGGTACTCACCCTTTATTATTTTGTTTTCCCTAGAATGATTTTTTCCTCTCACACTATTCTTTTTCGGTTTTAGACGATGGCTGGAACCTGAAGGAACCATGTTGATCAATTCAATGGACAATGCAATGATTGTACTCCAGAACAAACAAATGGTATGGGATATGGAGTTCAAAATCTTATTGCTATACTTACACAAGCTATGAATAATTCTGGACTTCCAAATGAGAAGAAAAGGGAACAATATTCTATTGAGTCCATCATGAGGCAACGCCCACCTTCTTTCAGTGGGTCTTCTGATCCACTTGTTGCAGAACAATGGATCAGTACCATTGAAATGATACTTTCAGTTCTTCAATGTGCTGAACATGATAAATTCATCTTAGCAGTATATCATTTGGAAGGTGAAGCTTGTCAATGGTGGAATCTTATCAATAATACGAGGCCAAGAGATGAAATTGAGACCATGTAATGGGATGAGTTCATGAACATATTTTTCAGTAAGTACTTCCCTCATATTCTTCGAACAAAGATGGAGAAGGAGTTTCTTGAACTAAAGGAAAAGGATGATGACTCTGTTGGTATATACGAAGCGAATTTTACAAGGCATGAAAAGTATACATCTGGCTTTATCATCCAACCTGAATGTAAAGTTGATCGATTCTTCAGTGGCTTAAAACCAAATCTTCGAAGGGCATTAGCTATAAGAGACTTCAGTATCTATGAAGAAATTTTGTGTTGTGCTATCAAGGTAGAAATGGAAGTTAGTGTTACTTATCCATCTCATAGTTTTGACAAGAAACAAAAGATGGAGTTCAAGGAGAAATCTCATAATAATGGTGAAAAAAGATGAATGTTTCATTATGCTCAAAGTGTGGAAAGAAGCATGGTGGAGATTGTCTTAAAAATACTAGATAATGTTTTAAGTGTGGAAAAGAAGGAAATCAAGCATCTGAGTGTTTAAGTAATGGAAAAAGGGTTTCTTATGATGTGAATAAATAAAATACTGTAGAGAAAGCACCACCAACACTTCAATGCTTCAAGTGCAAGGAAATGGGGAATTATGCTAATAAATGCCCAAATCCAAGGGTTAGTGATGATCGACATGAGAAACCACATAAGGCAGAGGACAAAGGGAAGTCACAGACGATCACTATTGGTAATGTTGAATATGACAATGATGTGGTGGAATGATTAAGTGTTAATGTAATAGGATTACAAAATAATGTTGTATATAGTATCATTTAAGATTGCAATATTTATGAATTGGTCTATTGTGATTTTCAATAATTTTATGGTATCGTTAACCCTGGGAAGTGATTGAGATATTTTTGGAAAAAAAGATAATATACGTATAATGAAGGGATAAGGAGAAAATGAAATGGTTGACAGTATTCATGATCTCATGACCGATACAAGGAAATAGTTATATCATGGTTTGAGGTTTTGGTATGTGAAAAGAGTGAAATTTTGACAACACTCATGTTTTCACTATGATTCAATGGGTATTCATTTTTTAAGAGAATACATGATTATGGTCTTAGAATGTTTGGAATGAGACCAACAAGACATATCTCATGATATATGGGGATCAATGATGGTATTCACATGCTTGTTATATGATCTCTTTGGTAATCAATATAATATGAGATTGGACAACAGTATTTTGGATAAGACTAAAGATTGTAAAGGATTATGTTGGACATAAGTTAGTATTTTTTTTGATATTATTGATGGGATGTTATAGTAATGTAGTTTTAGAAAAAGGAAAACTTGCAGGACGAGCGACAACCCATCGCGTCGGACAAGGCTGTGGGAATCGAACCCACAACCGAAGTGCGACAGGCCTTTATCGCCTACCAATGGCTTACAGGATGTCCGTGGTTAGTATTAAGTGGTATGATAGATGAATTATATGTCCATTTTTGAATGATATACGATAGATGGAGTTATGTATATAACTATTGCTAACATTTTTATTAAGACAGACGGAATGACCCATCATTCTATCACATGATCTGCTAACACATCACGAATGAAAAATTCAACTTCATTTCTTTAAGAGATGAAGTGGAAATTGTTCAAGGCATGAACAACGGTGAGATTATATTGAAATAAAGTAGGTATTTCTTCTAATTCAAAATTTTCAAATTTAGGAAAATGATATTGAAAACCAAAAATGTTGTCATACTGCTCTTATATCTGATGAATCAGATTGTACCTTAGATCATCGCACATCTATGGCTTTGTGATTGTTGCCTGTTTCATATCAATGTTCTCTAGCACTGTCCATCAGAACATGACAGTTATATTTCTCTTCCATATCCATATTTTCACATATGTTCTCCTATGTGGAAACCTATTGATTAGTTAATTTGGGTAACCGTTACGTTTCATACATTAGTTTTTAAAGATAGGTTTTGGTATTCCTTTTTACGATGTGGGTTTCTATTAAATAAACTTTAGAATAGTAAACCATGTATAACCCTAAATAATTTCGAGGGAGAAATTCATTTTAAGGGGGGTAGAATGTAACACCCCGAGATTTTATTTTTTTTAATTTATTTCATGTCATCTTGTTCTATACGCAACACCGTATTAGCTTGCAGTATACGCAACACTATTCTTAGATTGTGTTACACACAATTTCATGTTTGTTTGATAATAGTCATTATACGCAACATTGAGTATATATATATATATATATATTCAATGTATAAATTAAATATGTTTGGATTCTGTTATATAAAACAACAAAAGGGTCTTGCACAACACGCAACCCTAACTTGTCTTTCATTACATGAAATCCTGACCTTCCTCGATAGCGTGTGTTGTACACAATACCGGGTTTTACTAAACAATGGTATATTATTATAATATTATTATGAACTAGCTGTTATGAATAGTATTAACTAAATTTTAAATTTTATAACATTATTATTCATCTTACACATTTTATAGAACATGGTATAGGAACAAAATAAATTTTTCAGGTAAAATAAGTATTTTTAAAAAAATGCAGTTTTGCCTCCTTTTGATGGTGCACCCACATTAAATCTAGTTGTTGACATGTTTATAAGTTCAATTTGACAAAATAATATTCTTCTTTTGAATCAGGATATAAAAATTTACACTGGATAATGTTTTGATATTTTTCTGATAACATTCATATTTTAATGAATAGTAAAAACACGCTATATTTTAATTAAAAACAAATATTTTTCATTGTAATAACTTATGTGGTTAAATTATAATATTTAATGGTTGTAAAATATAAATATAATATATTTTTACCATTTAATATAATGTATGTCATTACCATTTATTTTACATTGAATTCGTAGGATAAATCAATTCAATCTTTTGCAATGTTTTAATCAAAAACTCGTTTTCATTCGACAATGGGATTAATTTTAATTTAATTTCTGAAACTTCTGTGTATTGAATTTCAAAAACTAGATTCCATATTTGGAATCAGGGGGTCCAAATTATGTTAATAGGCCACATTTTATTTTTGGGAATTATGAATACTAACTGCGGTGAATTTTATTTACCATAGTTAAAGGTAAATCGGGTAATTATGTGTAAATATTATATTATAAAATTACCCTAAAATGTGAAAAAATTCTATTGGATGGATAACAGTATAACAATATCACCTAAGGGTCGGATTAGATTCATTTTATGGACTTTTGACCCTGAAAATAATTTAATTATTATTAAAACCAAAGAAAGTGACAACATGTCACTCTCTTAAATCTTATAAGAATAATAATTTTAATTTAGTGATAAACATCATAAAACATCGAACATGAATAGTCTCCTGACATCTAATAAAATGATCTACATCATGATAATTTATTTATAATTTTTAGGGATTAAATAATTGTCATTAATGGTGATACATTAATGATGCAGAAATTATTTATTAAGTGAAAAATCAGTAATATAGTTTTTATTGAAATAATAATACCCATTAAAAGGCCCACAATCCTGAAAAAAAATTATTGGTACTGTATATCTACACCTCAATCATCCAATGACCTAATATATAACCGTTTGGAGGCTTATAAAAGTGATTATGACACTTGTATTATTTTATTTTAAATGATTCCAAAGTTGTCACCTTCATGATTTAATAAATATAACAATTTACATATTGTGATTTTAAGATGATAAATTCGAGTACAAGTATTATTTTGAAAGTTAATAGATTTATCTTCATCATAGGATTTTATTATAAATTTTATGCAACAAATAAGTATATTAAATGATTATTCAAAAATATTGTAGTAATTATTTTATTAAGAGATAAACCAAATAAATGGTTTTAAAAATAATAAAATAAATATTATATGAATTATTTAATGTTCTCAACTAATTTTATAGATACATATGACCTTTTATGAATCTATTAAATCTTTTACTTCGAACATATCTTCTGTATATATTTTATTTTAATTCAAATAATTGAATAGTGTCAAAATTGACACTATTGTTATTTTATAAAAATAACATATTATAAAACTGTTTAAAAATAAAAAAAAAATATAATAATTATAAAGTTAAATTTATATGGTCTAAAATGTTATAAAGTATCCAATTATAGATAATTCACAACAAATAAGTAATTATTTGTTATAATTGAAAATTTAGAATGTTATTACCACAGATAAAATTAAATTGATTTAGTAAAGATAAATCAAGTTGATAATGTTTAAAATAATTTCCCAAAAGGTCTAAATTTTATTGGGTGATGAGATTACAACCCTATAGAATCTAATATTATAATATGAGTCATTTTTGGAGGCTTTTATGTGGGGTTATTTTTATTATAAATTAATATTTTTAAGATTTCCAAAGGTGCCCCTCTCCTCCCTTATAAAAAGGAACCTCCTCCCTCCCTTCCTCACACCAATTTTATCCTTCAAGCTCGGCCAACCCCTACCAAATTCTCTTCTACACTTCCCTAGAAACATCCTAGAGTTCCTGGTATTCTTCAAAGACCAATTTTAGTGCCCTATGTGGGGGTATCAAAGAGGATCATTAAAGAAGATGTAATGTCCGTTCCCGATTCTTTCAACTTTATTTCTTCTTCTACTTGTTCTTATTCAGTTGTTTCATTATTAAGTAATATCATCATTATCACTCATATACTGATAAGTTATTATAAGTATTAAATAACCCTATTTCACCATTTATCCATCCAACGGAAAATGAAATCACCGCACGTGCGCACGTACAAAATACCGTCTCCACGCCCTGGTGCAATCTGTTTTTCCAACACCAACTTACTTGGATTGGTATAATGGTGTAAAGAATAACTATACATAGTTATTATAACATAATAATGATTATGATATATTTTATCATCCTATAAAATTCAATTCAATAATTATGGGAATGATATCATCGCTCGTGCATACGTGCGGACAACCGTCTCCACGACGCGATGAGATTCATTCTCCATGTTAACCATTTAAGAATGATTATAAAGAATATAAAAGAAACAATAATGAAATATATGAAATTATAAAGCTAATAGATTTATGTATATATATTTTTATGTCATCTACTTAATTCCATTCAACTCAATAAGGAAACTAAAACAACGTTCATGCGTACGTACGGCCGACCGTCTCCATAAACGGTGTATTTATTTCCATTTATCAGTCTATTATATATATGTATATTCTGAATATATATTATATATAAATCATTTTTTATATTCTATAATTAATTAAGCATGATCTATGTAATCATATGAATAATTAAAAGTCAAAACACGGACGACAAATGAAACTATTTTACCCAAAACACTCTTTAACATGGAATTTACAAAAGAACGGGTAATATAAATTCATAAGTAAACCATATATGATATCATAACAATGAATATGATTCTGTAATAAGTCAATGACATTATTTAAATCATTATACAGGTGGTTCGGATACATACGAAGCATATCGGACATAAGGTAAGGGATAATTTTTCAAATCTTATTTTTATCCGAGATTGCTTATTCGTAAGTATTTACTGGGGATATTGTTCTCATCCATGTCCATGTTTCCTAAAAATGGTTTCATGTATTTTTGAAGTCATTTTTACCCATTTTTTAATTTTACTAAATAGTATGTATGGAAGCTTTCTTTTACGAGGTACTTTTTGAATTTTCTGGCAAAAGTACGAGAAGAATGTTTTTTTTAACTTATACGACACGAACGGATTTTTTCGGTTTTATAAAGCCTTATTTTCATTAATCTTCCTCGAAAATATTTCATGAATATTTTCAACAAAATATTTTTCTTTTAAAATTGCATGGCATTTTGTGAAAATAAAATGACTTTCAAGAAGAAAGGATATTTTCCTCAAGAATTCTTTTCAAGTGTTTTATTAAAATAATTTTCCATCTGAGATGAAATTATTTTCATATGTGTATGTTTCCAGTATAATTTCTCTATGATTTAAATGGATTCACTTTTCTTATTATGAAATTATATCCATTTATTTTATATGGATTATATGAGTATGGGATGATATTTATGAAACCCATTTTATTCGTTGGGTTATTATGAATGATGTATGTTTATTTTGTGGCACAAGTAGGAATGATTTCATTATTAGATGGGTGGGACCTATATCTCCATCCAATGAATTGGGTAAAGATTTATATCTCATGAGATAGACATGGCTAGAATGGCAAGTTAAACCAGTTTATTAATACAGGACTGGAACGAGGAGTGAACTCGATTCAGAAAGGGACTTTGTCCACTAAGATGGTCTAGGCAGCAATGCCTTGGCTAATATGGAAATAATATCATGTGATTAATGGTTTCCACAATTACATGTTTTATTACCATGATATTTTATCATTATTAATGTTTCTTTATGATCTACGCCCTTTGTAATTCCATGTTTTATGTCATTGCTCAAGCTTTTGATGTTTAAACATTATGTTCATGTTTTGAAGTTCAAATGTATATGGTATGTTTTATTTTATCCATGCTTACCCTTACTGAGCATTTGAGCTCACCCTTTTTATGTTTTCTTTTCCCTAGGATATAAAGAAAGGTTTTAGGTATGAAAAAAATAAGGTAAGATCTTTATGGGAGATGATGAAGATATTTCACCACGATTACAAGATTATGTTCCAATTTTCCAAAGATACTAAACTATTACGGTCCTTGTGTGTCTGTTTTTGTTATGTATTACGTATTTTTCTAAAGTAATGTAATGTCCATGTATGTCAAGCATTTGTTCTCTACAAAATTAGTGGTCTGAAGTCCCTATAACCCAAAGGTCTTGTGGCCCAAAGTCCATTGGTGGCCCAATATCCCTAAGACCCATTGGCCCTAACCCGTGTCTTGATGTCCCAAATCCAATGAATAGTGTTGGCTACTACAGTAGAAAATAATACCTTATATAGTAATATATATTGTATTTCTGTAGTCCCCAAATATTAACCCTCACTCAGATTTGATCTTGGACCACTTGGATGCCTTAAAGGAGCCTCTTCCACTCTGGTACATGATTGTTGGATACATACTTCACATTAGATTATCAAATTTATTACGCTAATGTTGTATCATCACTGGAAAATATAGATGATGTTTCATAAGTGGAAACAAAGGAAGAGGATGATACAGACATCATCTTACCCCTACCATGAAAGTTATACTTCATTAAAATGAGGAGATCTACTATGCACTATCATACGATCATTTCACACTATGAATAATGAAATGAAAGAAAGAAAGAACAACATGTGGTGGTTCAAGTACATGAAGATCCACCAACCATCAGATTGTGGATAATAACTTGTAATTCAATCTGGAGGATGTAAAATTTCAGGGATCACATGCGGGATCATTCCATGAGTTATCCATTAATGTTATTCTTAGATTTTAGATTTTTATTTTAGTCTTAATAATTATTACACCTTGAATCCCAACCCATCTTATCGTTTTTTTTCTTAAATGACATGAACTGGGTGCTTAATTGAGTAATTTTATTTTAAATGTTAATGATGGAAGAAGGTGTCCCCGGAAAGAGGAAAAAAGAACTATGATTTTTCGGAAGGGAGTTAAATTTTAATATAATATTTTAGAATCTATACTTTTTTTCATAGAAACATGTTTGGATATTTCAACAAGAAATTACTTGCCCATACAAGAATTTATGCTTTACTTTAATTAACTCAGAGACATGAGTTTATTAGTAATCTTTTGAGTCTATGTTTTATATATCAATGTTTATGAAATTGAATGAGTAAAATAGAGGATGAAATGATTGATTTTAATAATGTACATTAAAATTAAGACTGCTTATTAAATGAAAATTATTTGATTCATTCAAATGAAATTTTCCAACCATTCTTCATAATATGAATTTTAGAAATTTATGCTAATTGAATTTTTATTGTTAATCATGCCTTGATTTATTTTCTAGTATCCAATGTTTCATTCCATATAGGTTTTTTAGATCATGTAATTATTATTTTATTCTTGAAAATATTTCATAAGTTATCTTTGGAAATTCCACCTTATGGAAAATGCATTTTAACTTGTAAAATAAATGACTGGAAAAAACGCATTTAAAATTATTGAGGCATATTTTAAAATGACCTTATACTTAAGGATCACCATTAAATCTATAATTTGTAATACATATATAACATGAATGACCGTGTAATTAATGATTCTTATTTGAAGAAATTTTTACTCATTCATGCCCTACTCATAGTAATTGAAAGGTATTTTAAATCTGAAATGTCTGGGTGACGGGAGTCATGAAGAAATGAATTAAATGAAATGTTAGTAAAAAGTTTTTCGGTTTTGATTTTGGTAATACAAACTGATACATTATTTATACATATTTCTTTCAATTTTTTCTCTTCATGAATTTTTTTTTAAAAATATGAATGGTTTATGACTAGGAAGAATAAAAAATCACCATCCAGGGTCTGATTGTTTTATTATATACAGTTATGTGGTGTCTATGTGGTTAATTCTAATCATAAAATAATGAAAATAAAATAGAACTAATACGGTTACTCTAAAAAATAGTATAAAAATAAAAAAATCAAGACGGATCCCAAATCATTCATTATGTATTATTTTTATCATGAAATTACATTGAGTTTCGGTTGTTTGAGATGTTAAAATTTGAACAGGATAAATTCAAAACATTTTTTATTATAATATCATGATTTATACATTATAAGAGAAACTTCATGTTTGAGTCTTAATTTTCATTCATAAATTCTTACCAACCTTTAGTCTCATAGTCATATGAACCTTTAATGTATGTTCTAATGATTTCATGTGTCTTTTCTCTTAATAATGTTGAGAAATTAGTTCCTTACAAAAATTAATATAAGTACCATGTAATCATGATTTTATCAAGACACTACATGATTTAATATGATCAGTTATGAGTAAAATGATTTAAATTAGAGGTATATCATGATTTTTCAGGTTTAATAATAATTAAATAAGAAAATTGAGTAAATGAGATAGTAAGTACATTATTTAGAAATTAAAAATGTAAAATAAATGAGTTGATTGTTTCACTGAAAAATGAGAAATTAAAATGATATTATTGTGGGATTTTTTTAATTTTCATTTGAAATTGAAAATTGATTGATTTTATTTCTTTATAATTTGAATAGTGGTAACATCAGTGCCTTATGAATTCCTTGTATTGGTTTTATGCTGAAAGATAAGAATGGATTAAGTGAGGGGGAATTTATTGAGATAATATTTCCATCATTTTGAAAAAAATTGAAGGATTTATTCCCAAAAAATTTAACAATTTAAGTTGATTTACATCATTTTTTATTTTTTTGTCTTCTTGGAAAAAATGTAAAAAAAATTAATTATGGAGTTTTAATTTTTTGTATCTCTTTGGGTTTTTTGACTGTAACATTATAAATTTGGATCCAATTGGAATGATTCCATTATTTTAGGTTTACTTTGTTCATAATATCAACTTTTTCTTGCTGATCTAGATAAAATTTGAACGTTCATATGCAAAAAAAGTCAATCATGCTGAACATTATTTTTACCTCATAAGAAAAAACCACACCTCATTAAGTATCAAATACCATGGTTTAAAGACCTCCAAATGATGAGATTCCAAATTAATATTAAAAATTAATCGATTAATCATTTTACCAACGAATATTATAGAGGTATTCCTTCATTAATAATAAAATTGAACACACACAAATAGAGAAATATTAAGGGAATCCTTGGATGGAAATTGTTGGACTCATTAATTATTTTAATACATCATTTATACACATTGAAAGACTTTGAAATATCTAGGGTCAATATAAAATAAATTTCTCACAACATATATGAAAAAAACATTGAGATTATTCTCTATATTATGGGAATAATAGGACCCAAATTTAGGGGGATATATTCTAGAGGAGAATCTATGATAACTTTTATTATTCTTTTTTTATCTTTTCCTTTTTATTTTTTGTTTAGTTTTATTCTTTATATAATATGTTTAAATTTATTTTATAAAAATAGATTCATTCATTTTTTTCAAGTGGTGCACCCATAAAAACTTTTTTTCATCTCTTATTCTTCATATTTTTATTTAATTTTTATTTTTGTATTTAATTTTAGATTTTTCTTCTTCTTTTCACATATTATTTTTTTAATTTTTTTAATTTTTTTTTATTTTTTCTCTTTTATATCACCATAAAATCTTTCCTGAAAAATGAGGGGATATCATGATGCTTGGACTAGGTAGGTATGTGGTGTTTCAATTCATTTTGTATGAAAATTGATATGTTTTGTGATTTTCATGTGGAGAAAGAGTGGTGTCCACGAGTGTAATGATTTCCTACTATGTAACTATACTCAAACTCATTTTTATACTGTTATTACATATTTTACCTATATTACACTAGATATAAGATCTTCATATAATGGATTTTAGTCATTTAGTCGATGAAATGGCATACAATGGATCTAGGTAGGCGAAGATGTCACACTCTCAATTGAGGTGTCCAATCAACCATGATTACATGAGGCGGTGGAATAAATATTTTTAAAGGTATCAAATATTTCACACCCCAATATAAAAGATTACTAATTCATGAATGAGAACACATAATATAATTTTCGAACTAAATTTAAACACAAACATGGAAAATGATGGAACCGATAAACCAAACCACAAAGTCCAAGTTCTTTTTTCACTAATCACATTCTTTCATCTCATATTAGTTTAAAATTTATAATTTCATCTATCTTTTCAAATTCCATTTATTTCATATAATAATTAAGAACTACCAAAATGATGTTTCAATGTGAATTAGATTAAGTGGTTGAATAATTGAGATGGATCTTTTTAAGGGATGACCATGGACATCCTCTATGCTGCATTAGGAAAATAAATATCCTTTTTCCAAACCATAAAATGAGAATGCAACAAAAAAGGAACTATTTCTTGGGATCCAACAATTATTTTCTTATATTTTTCTGTTTTCACATTACCGATATATTTTCCTTTTTATTATTAACAAAATAAATTTTTTTCTTTTTCTATGATCTTTTGAAATGATATTTTTTCATTTATTGAAAAATTACTCAAGTGTGAATGATCAAAAGTAGCTGCAACATTATTCTGAGAGGTATCTCCTACAGAATCTTTGTGATCCCACTAAACTAGATATGAATATATTGAATGGGTATGAAATATTAAATCAATTTCATGAGCTAGTAGATATGGTTGATAATGTGAATATAATTATAAAAAACGGAAGGACGAGGAGGGAGTGAAACACATGTTTTCTAATTTAACAGATGAAATCAAATTCGTTGATAGCCATTTCAAGGAATATCAACATCCTAAAAATTTTATGAACAATATATAGGGTATCAATTATTATATATATACAAAAGATAAAGACATGCATGCTAATAGGAATATGTGAAATGATTCCATACAATATTGTATTAATTGGGAGGAATATGAAAGGCAATTATATATTCCAATCGATAAGATTGGTGAATTAGCACATGAATACCTATTTCTATCCTTATAATATGAACAAAACACCCATGTAGTTGAATTTAATGAAATTATGGAGGATCCAATCTACCTACATCCATCAACTGAGACCCTATTTCATGAGGTGATTATTACTAATGATGTGATTTAACCATAAAAACATAGGGAGATGATTGTTTCTTGAATTATTAATTTTTTTATTTCATAAAATATGATTTTAGTATCACTCCTTATAGTTCTTAATTTTCATATTGGTAAATTAATTCTTTTACATAGAGAAATATGAAGAATCTTAACGTGCACCAGCTGAGGAACATATGGAGCTCCCTAATTTGGATGGGCATACATTTAAGGAAACCCATGAGAAGTCCAAGTAGCTGAGCCTGAGGAAATCAGAACATTGAAAGCTAATATTGAATGGTGGATTTTTTTTAATAAAAAAATAAAAAATAATAATTAAAAAATATATACTTACATTCTCTTTTAACAATCAATTAATGTATCACGAGTAGAGATATCACTGGAATAGAAGTATGTGGTTACCCATGTATAAACCAATCATGATGATGGTCCATACATTATCCCACCAAAATCATGAAATTTATAATTAATACTGAATAGGGGATCTAGTATACATTATCCATGGATGATTCCTCACTAAGAAGGAAGAAATGAGAGATGTATAGTGGTTCAAGTCCAAGTAGAACCACCCACATTCATCTTATTGATAATAGCAGGTGCATCCCTCTAGTGGCAATAAATATTCAAGGCCCACATGGTGAATCAAAATAGGATATACGTTTTAACATTTTTTAAGGAATTTATATTTAAATTTTAGTCATAGGAATTAATCTATCATGTATAACACTCCCCATTATCTTTTTTAGATTAAATGGCAGGATACTTGTGATTAATTGTTTAATTTTATTTTAAAATTTCATGGTGGAAGAAGGTAATTGAAAAAATTCAATAAAAGGACTAAGATTCAGGGGAAATTGATTTTAAATTTGTTATTATCTTTTAAAATAATTATATTATTGTATTCACAACATGTTTTGATATATTGACCGGAAATTTAATGTTCATACGTGAGTTTATGATATTCTTGACTTATCTGGGAGGCAAGAGTTTCCTATGAGTCTTAAGATTTTATGTTCTAGATTTGAATGTCAATGAGATTGAATGTATAAAATGGATAATTAAATGATTAAATTGAATCATCAGTAAAAAAATAAGGAATCATGATTAAAGGTAATTTTTAATTCATGTAAATGAAATTTGCTAATCATTTTTCACAATTTGAATTTGGGAAATTTATCTAAATTTATTTGCTATTATTAATCATCTATTAAGTGATTTTTTAATATAAATTATTACATTCCTGAGAGTATATCCAAACTAATTACTTCCTATTTTATTCACGATCATATTTCATGAGTGATATTGGGATATTCCACCAACTAGAACGGGCATGTGAACATATCAATGAAATGACAATGCCAAACCCAATTAAATTTATTTAGGAATCTTTTAAAAATATATTATCTTTAAATACCACATTTATATAAATATTTTTTACCAATAAGTACCATTTAAGACCTTTTTAGGAATGATCCTTTATTTAACCGATTTTTTCCCATTCCAAACCTACCCATATTAATTACATGATATTTTAATGATCAATTGTGGCGATGAATAGAATCATGAAGAAATTGATGAAATGATTTGTAAGATAATATTTTTTGGGGTGATACCTTAGGTAATGAGTAAGGTTACATATTTTTTCAAAGGCTACTTCCAGAGCTTCATTTTATTATTAAAGCAGAGAAAACACCTATTTTAACTGGTTAGAGGGAGACCCATTACCTAGACAGAAGGCCCAATGGGCATATATCCCATTACATAGCCCTCAGTCCAAAATTTTGGGCCCAAGGCCCATTCTATTAATAGTACTACTACAGAACCTATGCTGCTATAGTGCTTGCCATTTCTACAGTTCCCCACTACTTCTATAGTTTCTTTCCACTGCTAGAGTAACTTCGGTTGCTATAGTGTCTCCACTGCTACAGTACCACTATAGTACTGCTACAACACCCTCTGCCTAATGGGTTTTGAATTCCCATTTTTCATGTAGGATTATAGTGTTCTTACCACTAATCCAAATCCCAACTATATTAAGTTTATATTATTCATACATTATAAATTCACTTTTTTACATTCCTGATTTTTTATGCAAAATGCATATGAATGTGTTTTGACTTAGATTTATCAAAAAGAATCATCACTGGACAAGAGATTTTGGTCATAGGTGTTTAAGTGGTGGGTGTGAGATTAATTCTAATAATAAAATTATAAAAATAATAAATAAATAAATAAATGGTACTGTTAAAAAAATTATAAAAGTAAAAAAATAAAGTAAGTGCACAAATCATTTATTTTGACTTATTTTGATCACAACCTTAATTTTTTTTGGGAAGTGTGAGTTGTTACAAACTGAAGGTGATATTGTCATTGAACTTTTGCTTATGATATCATGCAATATAATTTAAGATAGAAACATCCAATTTGAGCCTAAATTTTTATAACATTTATTCCTATTATCCCTATGCCTTAGTGTTATTTAAACCTTTAATGCTTGTCCTCATGATTTCAAATTTCTTTTATTCCTTACTAGAGGATACAGAAGTTTTTTTACAAGCCTATAGATTAATATAATGTTCACTTTATTATATCATAACTCTAATTTCATTAATATCATGTGTGATTTGTGAGAAGATTCAAAACAGAGGTTGAACCAAATTTTGGTATGATTATTAATAATTAATTAAGGAACATGAATGAATGGGAAGATAAGTTCCATAATTTCCAATGGGAAATGTAAAATACATGAGTTTAAAGTTTCATTGAATTTTTTTAAATTAAATTGATATTTTATGTGTGATTTTTGAAAAATTTATTTCACATTGAAAATTATTAGATTTTTATCTTGAGAATATGAAGAATGGAAACATTGGTGCCCTCTGAATTCCATGAAGAGATTTTATACTTGAGGAAAATAATGGATTAAGTGTGTGTGAATTTATTGATAAAATTTTTTCATCATTGTTCATATTTTATTCATCAATTTAATCCCTTTAAATTTATCAGTTTCAGTTTATATCAATCATTTTTTAGATTTTTGGTCTGTTTTGGGATAAAATGTGAAAATGTCTTAATTATGGAATTTTATAAGATTTTTATGTATTTGGTATTTTAGGTGTAACTTTAAAAATATTAATCTAAATTGAGTAATTTCTTATATTACTATTAAATTGTTCATGGGATTTAACCTCTTCTTCTAGATCCTGGTCAAATTTTATCTTCCACAGCCTAAAAAAATCAATCAATTTTAAAAATCCATCTGGCTAATAGAATGGACCCAACAAGAATAAATGATTCATAATATCTGATAAATTCCTTTAATGGGGGATATTAAAAATGTATTTCATTGAGTAGTAAATTTGGAATTTGACCATTGACTTTTGTGGTTATATTTCCTCATTAATGTGGCCATTGAACACACCAATGTTGTGCAAGATTTTTGGAATCCTAATCCAAAAAAGTGTGGCTCATTGATTATGTCATAAAATAATTTATATGGATCCAAAGACTTTTAAATTTGGAGGGACAATAGAAAAATCAATTTCTATCAACTTTTAAGAAGTGTCCATAAAGTGTTTCATCTATATGGAGGGCATAAAAAGTTAAATATTTTTTAGGATATATTCTAGAGGAGAAGTTGGTGCACCCATTTTTATTCTTCTTTTATTTTTTATCTTTTTATATTTTTTTAGTTTTATTTTTTTTAATTGAATTGAATTTATTTTATTTAAATTTATTCATGAATTATTTTCAACTGTTCCAACTGTCAAAACTTCTTCTTCTTATCTTCTTTTTCATATATTTCTTATTCTTCTTATTCTTCTCTTATTTTCTTCTCTTCTTCTTATTCTTCTCTTCTTCTTCGTCTTCCTCTTCTATTATTATTTTTCGATTTCATATTTGTGTTTTTATACTTCTTAGTTTCTCATCCCTATTATTTTTATCTTATTATCTTCATCCTATTTTTAAAATATTCTATTCATTGTGACCTCATTCCTGAAAAACTTAGGGTTTAACAAGAGGCTTGGCCCATGGGAGGTATGTATTCCCTATGTAAATAAATTCATATATTTTGTTATGTTTTGTGTGATAAATAGGGAACTGTATGAGTGTGGGGATTTTACACTATAAAACTGAAGTAAAAATCATTTCAATACTTTTATTAAATATTTTATATCACTTATATTGGATACACACTATTCATATGTCGGAGTTTGAGCCATTCAATTGATGAAATGAAATATTCTAGAGCCTTTTCCTGAAATATTTTACACTCATTATTAAGGTATTCGATCAAACTCGATTATAGGAGAAGGTAGAATTAATATTTCTAAAGAAATTCAAGATTGAATAAAAAAATATAAAATGATAGTAATTTCCGACTGAGATATAAAAATTGATTTACCAAACAGAATTTAAACACCAAAAAGACAAATGATATAACCCATAAACCAAACCAAAAAGTCCATGTTCATTCTTTAATAATCTAATTCTTTCATTTCAATTCAGTTTAAATTTTGGCATTTCATTTATCTTAAGAAATTACATTTATTTAAAATAATAATAAATAATAGCCAAAAAGAAGTTGATTTGGTGAGTTAGATTATTTAAGTGACAAATTGAGAAAGATCATTAGTGAGATGACCCTGGTTAGCCTCTATGATGCATTATGAAAAAAATATATTTTATCATGCCCTTGACAAACATTTCTCAAAATTTTCATCGGTACCGTGGATCTAATAATTGTTTTTTAAAAAATTTATATTTTCACATTATATATATATTTCCAATGTTTTTCATTAAAAACCCATAGAAATTTCTTTTTACATGATGGTTTCATATGATCATTTTTTAATTCATTGAACAATTACTCAAGGGTGGATGATCAAAAGAAGGTGATACCCAATACTGATTGGTTCCTCCTATAAAATACCGATGAAGTAAATTACTTTTACATTCATATATTGAATGGGAATGACACATCAATTTCATTTAATGCGATGGAATATATGGTTGATAATGTGAAAGTTGATTATCAAAGACTAACGTCCATAGAGGAAGTGCCACTTGAGTTTCATAATTCCACTGAATAGATCAATGCAGGTAAGGCCTAATTCATGGAATATCAATATGCTGGCCAATTTATGAACTAGATTGATGAGCTCCATAAAGACATAGAGAGAATAGATTAATACTCAAGTTCTAATAGGAATATAGAAAATGATTCATATAAATTTTGGAATAAATGGGAAGAAGATGAAATTCAATGAGACCTTATGATCTATAAGATTTAAGAATAAACCCAATTATACCTATTGTTATCCATGGAAGATGATGAAACCAACCATGTAGTGAAAATTGAAAAAATGTACAGGATCCATACAACCTACATCAATCCAATAAGTCTAACTTTTAATAGAGACTTATCACTCAATATGTGATCGTACCATAACCAACTCAAAAATATTATCATTTCAGTATCTATTTTTTTTATTTTCTTCAAATGATTTCAATATCACACCTTATGGTGTTGAATGTTTATATTTGGTCAATCAGTTCTTTTACATATATGAATATAAAGAAACAAAACATGATCCTTTTGGGGAAATCATGTAACTGCATAATTTTTGTTAACATACTATTTAGGAGGCATATTATTAACACCAAGTAGCTGATCCAGAGGAAATAAAGACAAATAGTACTCTTTTTGAAAATGATATTTTTCATATTAATAATAATTTATATTTTTTTGAATATAAAATATATACTTACATTCCCTTTCATCATTCAATTGATACAGTCTATATAGAGATGGCACTAGAAAAGAAGGATGAGGTAGCATATGTTGCAACCAAGGAAGTGGGTGATTTATACATCATCCTTCCCCCACCATGCAAGCTATACTTAATTGAGAAGGTTGTGGATATGGTATAGATTATCCCTGGATAATTACAAACCAAGAAGAAAGAAATGAAAGCTAGGAAGAAAAAATTTTTGTGCTTAAAATCCATGAAGATCCACACACCATCCAATAATGGATTACAGCTGGTACATCTCTATGCAGAATGTAAAAATTCATGTCCCACATGGGAAGATCATACCAAGAATTTTCCTATATTTTTTTCAATGAATTTAGAATGTTTAATATTAATAATTAGTCCCGCATGAATTTTACTCCACATAAATGTTTTTATCTTTACTGACAACATCCTTGTGCTTAATTGGGTAATTTTATTTTATAGGTTTTCGATGGTAGAAGGTATCCTAATACAATGGAATAAAATTTCTAATATTCCTGGGAAAGGGTGTTCACATTTATGATTATAATTTAAACTAATTTTATTTTTTTCTTAAAAACATGTTTTGATCCTTCAACTACAAATTTCATGTCAATACATGAATTTATGCATTAGTTCACTTATCTTGGAATCATGAGTTCCTTAGTAATCAAGTGGTTCCATGCATTATATTTCAATTCAAATGAGATAAATGAGGAAAATGGATAATTAAATGATTAAAGTGATGCATGCATATTAAAATGAGGACTCATGAATGTTTTCAAAGATTTCTGATGTGGTTTATCACCTACCCGCGCATGTGTGTTGACATTGCTAGTGGATTCATTTTACCCTACATTGCCTCTTTCCTAAGGTGAGTGGCATTCATCACATCATTAGTGAATATTGATCCTTGATTTAAATTTGATGATGGGATATTGGTTCCAAATTTTTTATTCCTCTTACAAATTCATCACCTTGTCCAGGCCTCCCACAAAGATTAATACATTCATTGTGAACCTATACCCAATACCATATCATTGTGAATTCTATTTAATTAATTTTCTTCTATTAGGAAATTCCAATGTTTCAAGTCACGGAAGAAACCGTATTTTAGGAGAGTATTTTTGTTGGGCACCACTGGAATGTATGGATTCCAGAACATTTTAACACCTGAATACTCTCTTATTATAGGTATTCTTGAGGGTTCATAATCTCTAGTCATCCCACATCGATCATAGGAATCTTATGCTGAGAAAATTTTTCATTGGTTTTCATCGGCTTCCCAATTTTAACAAGGGGTATGTAACAAGTATTACACCTAATGGAGATGGATCATATTGATCAGATCTTCGATGAGAGTGGATGAGATATGTATATCCCTATGAGGTAGCACCAAGAATGTTTTCCCAATTAATGGATAAAAACAGTCATTAAGAATGGACCCAAGACATCGTGTCCGAAAAAGGTAAGGTTTGGCATCATCAAGGATGATTTTGACATCACAAAAGTTTGACTAAGGAAGAACACTCCATAAAGGGGTATGCCAAGGTTTAGAATTGGATGGGAAGGAACCATAGGAAGGCATACTACATAACATGTGTAACTGAATGGAATCAAAACCCACATTGATCGAATAGATGATTCTGGGATTACACATGGTTATCTTTCCATCGCTAGAGGGGAACTATTTGTTGGATGAAAATGGATTGTGTTTGGATTAATCAACGATAGCTACCTGTGTTCTACTAGGAGAATTAAAAAACTTTGTGGCATGATCTCACCTTGATGTGGTGGACCGAGTAATAATAGGGATGGATGATGGGGGATTGTCTGGTGTGGATGGAATTAATGAGATGGAACCGACGTGAAGAAGACAATTTTGGGCTTGAATGTCAGGGATATTTATTTCTATAGTAGTGGTGGGGAGTCAAAGTCCATGTTTTTATGTATGGGTTAATGAGACAACTAAGGAGGTGTATTGTGGAAAATAGAGTGCATGGATGGGAACCCAAAGGAAGTAGAATGTCTATGTTGGGGAATGATCTTCCTGAGACACAATGTCGTCAAGGTTTTATTCGGATGGGATATGAGTGATGGGATGGAACCTTAGAGAGGATTTCTATGTATCCTAGTGGATAGGAATCAAATTCCATGTTGTTTTGGATGGGGGCATATAATCATGGGAGAAACAAAGGAAAGAGACATGGGGACACACCTAGGGCTTATGAGTGTTTACCAGCCCTTCACAAATGGATTGTGTGGGACTAAGGATATTGAATCTCGAAGAGGATTCCAACATACCCTATTTAGAAAATAGGGATCAATGTCCAGATAGTTCAATATTAGAGGGGCATAGGGTTCCTACATGGTGAGCTGCACAAATAGGTTTTCATGGTAACCAATTACTCAAAACCCCAGTGACTCATGCTCGGTGTGGGAAATAAAAGGTAAAAGTAGACCAGATGATCAAGTCATGAAAGGTGAATCAATGAGGGATTTTTTTGGGGCTTATTCAGGGTATACAGATGAGGTAGATGGGTATTGATACTAACACTATAAGGAAATTATGAGTAAGTTTGTCAGGGATTTTATAGAGACTACCCTAGGAACACATGGTGACAAATCCCAAAGGGAGAGGGAGGGTGGGAGGGCACTATTGAAAATCCTCATTTTGGACCTCTTAGATTTTCCATGAATACAGTGATCACAATTTAATGATGCATGTTGAGGTTCTAGGTGCATGGTAGTTGAACGTCCTACAGCTCAGATGATAAGTACTCAATGCTCATCCCATGGACAAAAAAACTTTTACAAACCCACAATTGGTAAAGGGAAGGTACAAACAATTCCCAGTGAGAGTGAGGTAGAGGAGTGGTCAATTTAGGGTTCCATGTAAGCATATCTATGTGATGTAGAAATAGATGTTAGCATAATAATGAAAATAAGAATAAGGTAAGGAAACGTGATATGAAACACCACTCAAGGAACTATGAAATCACTTCATACGAGCCGGAGGATCCAAAATAGACAGGGTTCATGTTGCCAGAGGTATCTCTAAGAAGGTCTTTTTGAAATAAAGGAGCTTCATAAAGGATGGGTGCTTCCTGAAAGAAGGACTTAAGTAGATTAGATTCTCACCGTAGCAAAGAGATCTGTATTTGGAGAGTTCTCTATGATGTTTTAATTCTTCCTAGATCCTCATGCTAGCCGAAAAGGATCCCACCTTTGCGAATGATGAAGGCCCCTATGAAGGGAATCCTTAAAATTGGCACCCATGAAGATCCTAGAAAAGCACGGTTCATGTTGCTCAAGTACCTAGGGTGATCCATTTTCCTCTCGGTATCTCAATGATCAAAAGCTTCAACAAATGAGAGGTCATAATGTGAATGGTTATACTAACAATGGTTTGGAGGGGGATCCATCTTTTTATAGGAAATGGGGGCTTGAGGCCCTCATGGTGCTCGTGTGGCATACCAGGAAGAACAAAGAAGACGAAATGAGGAAAAATTGACATCATGGAGTGATGGGCCGATGTTAGACCTTGTTGGAGTCACCAAGGGACTTTCAATGACGCGATTATGGGGATATATGTTGAGAAAAATTGACATCCTGGAGTGGATAGGCTCCTTAGAACCCCATTAGACTCACTAATACACCTTTATAGGTGATCACAAACATAGAGGCAAGGAACTGGTATTTTGTAAATTCCGAAAAGAGACATCTTAGAGACTAAGGGAGCCGTTGGACTCTGTCGACTCATGGAGACACCATCATCCATCTACATGTTCGTGATGGTGAGGGGTCTTTATGAAGGATCTTTATAAAAATGAAGCATCGATGATTTTTTATTCTATGTCCATTTCAGTATGGATCAACATCCAACAAGCCGAGATATTTTTTATGCCTCAAATATCTTGATATTCGCCGCCTAAATCCCCCCCCCCCTTCAAAATGGGATCCAAGGAAAAAAGGGTCGGATTTTAAGGGTTACTAACTTAAAACACTCATCAGATCATGAAGATTAATCATGAAGCATGCATTTTTGTGAAGCACCACGAAGCTCTAGTGGGCGAAAGGTCGCTTCAAAGATTTAGAAGAGAGTTCTATTATGCTCAGTTGGTCCTTGCTTATAAATAGGGGAATAAGGTCCCATTACTTGTATTAAATATCATTGAATGATAGTTCTAAATCTCTCTTTTTGTGAATCATTCTTCCCCAGGAACCTGACTTCACAAATTGGGTTCTATAGTCCAGTTCTCATCGAACACCTTGAAGCGAACCTGTACATCTCCATACACTTCTCCATTCCAATGTAGGAATGAATAAGGATTCTACTTCATAAAAATTATTTAATAATTGGATTCATGATTGAGAATCCTGAATAGACATATAAATAATTCCTATGTTCTAGACTAATCACTACATGGTATGTTCTTTTTTATGCAGCTCAGAGGGAAGAGATGAAAAACAACATCGTGATATGGGGTATGTTCATAGCCACTCTGATCATAATTTTTTTTATGATGATATTGTCTAAAACTTAGAAGGACTATCCATTATGAAAGAGGTTTTCACTATATGATCTTAGCTTACTAGATGATTTCTTCATTCCAATGGCTATTAGAGATTAGATATACTACTGGTTCCAGAGCACACTAGGACAACACAAGTGGTATAGGGTTATGAATGGAAATATTGTGATGGGACATAACCTTGTCATAACACACTCCTTCTATAATGACATCAATAATTTCGATGTAAAGTAGATATACAAAGATACACCGCTTCCTCATAATAATATGATTACCAAAGTATGGTTCGGAAAACCAGAAAAGGGGTTGATTAAATGTTAGGTTATGTGCCAGGGTGGAAACAACATGGGAAAGTGGGCCTGGGGCTACTAGGTGTGTGCATCCTGTTACAACATTTAAATTTTTATCTGGAAAGTATACCTATATAGAAATAAATGGCTTACCACATAAATATCTCCTTACCAAAGAAAATCATACTAGAGTTGATGAGCTTGTTGTCATTAGATATGAGAAAAGTTCACCAGCATCATGGAGAGGATGGAATCTGCCTCTTGGATCTTCATCAGATATCAGGAATCACAATTTTTGGAGGCATGTATGACTAGTTCTTCCCCACTAAAAATGTTTGGGAGGATGAAAAATAGATTACACCATTAGAGAAGGTATTATTGATCATGTTTTTTTTTGTAATGAACAATGATAAGTAGAACACTATGGATGTCTACTTCAAATAGTTGGTTGGTTTCATTCTGAATTTCCCAGTAGTGAAACTACTAGTGTGACCCCCCCCCCCACCACACACATGTCCAAGGGGAGAATTATGATGTAGGTATAGTTCTTACTAACAGTTCCAGGAGGGTGTCTAGTGGCAACAGTGGGGTTTCATCATCAATGATGATTACCACCCAATAGTCATGATTGATGGATTCATCATGGTGCATAAATGTAGAGGGATGTTTCCAGAGAGGGATGCACATATGGGAACATGGTCGTGAACATTCAAGATGGAGGTGATGTTGGACTCAGGGAAATGCATTGACCATGGTATTCCAATACTAGAGAAGTTGTATCACTTACTTCATAACATAATTCATGGGAAATGGATGTTGCACGTATGTGAGCCATTCCAATTCTTATACCATTGTATTGTATCATAAATGGGAGGCTACAAATATCAAATTCTTGTATCTCCACCTAGGATAACATTTCGATCGGAAATCATGAACATTTCCAGGTACTTCCCACTCAAGTGTGTTTTGGATGTTATGATGAGAAATATTGCATAACCCGACCAATTCATCTTTCACCCATTCTCTATGAAAACTAGTGAATTTTCTAATGACTTAAAAGGCAACCTAGAGAATATATCATATCTTTTATCATTCAATGGTCGATTGAGGATGTCACAGGTAGATTGTGAACCCATATGTGAACCATACACTCCACACCTATTCGCAAGACAGTTCAGATGCATGCAGTGACCAATGACAAAGGTTTATCTGGGGGTGCATCATGAGGACCACACACTCATGATGAGGTACATTTTTTGATGTCCACAAGAGAATATGGGAAGATGTGTAATGAGATTCCAACACCCACCGCTACCTTCGAGATGATTCAAGAATTTGAAAAGAGCTGGGTAGCTGCATACCCAAGTAATACGTTAATGAGGCCAATAATCTAGGCTAGTAATGTAGTGGTCCATGAACCTAGAAGTTGGGATTGAGTGGAAATGAGAGTACATCGTGAGGGAGGTTCCAAAACAGAACATGGTGAAGAGGATACAGAAGTGAGGGAAGTAGATCATGAACTAGCGCTAACTGAATATGAAGAAAGGGAGGCAGCTGTACTAAAACTAGTGGCTCTAGCTAGGAGGACTCGGGAGAGAGGAGTATCATCAAGGGGGCTACTCAAGGTGCACCTCATACTACCTAGAATCAGGAATGTTATGAATTTATTCCTTCTATTTTTTTATCTGGAGGCTGGGATGTTCTTGGACTTCTGTAGGTAGTTCCGCAGAATTGGGGTCATCTGGGAGAACCAGAATTGGCATGGGATGGAGCTAGGGGAAATGTTCATCGCCAAAGGAAGCTTCAAAGAAGCCCATAATGTGTGGAGAAATTTTGTGACAGAATTGGAGGACCTATTTCACTGCTTATGCATCACAAAACCCATGAAATATTGGGTGAGGTTGTTTCTGAACATGAATTTCCCCCAATGTTTCCAGTAACTCTACCGGTTGAGTGTTCCCCTTGTCTAACCACTCAGATGGATCCAATTGGGAATAGGTCAGTGAGTAGAACCTTCATAAGGATGGTGAGGAACCATTTCCCAGGGGAGGCTCTCCAGAAAAAGGCGAAATTGTTGTCTTAGAGGAAACATCCCTAGGTTGAGTTTCTACAACATTTATTGTAAGTTATCTACTATATCATGCCCCTTCCTCATTAGCTTCATAAGGCGGTGATGTTCTACATGGACTTAAGAGACATCCCTAAGGAACCAATGTCTAGTAATAAATACCAAATGGTTTCAAATGCATGTTGGGGATGATTTTTCATGATATAAATGGAACCATTAACCCAAAAAACATAACCAAACAACTAACTATATGATGCATGAATAAATGAATGAAATCTCAACCACATCATTTATATCAAAACCACACAAAAGTGTACTACAGTGAAAGAAAAATCAACTATTAATGTAAATAGTAGAAATACCACTAATAAAATCAAAGACAACAACAAGACTCCATTTTCCACTAGCTCCATCCTTCAATAACCAAACAACCCAAGTATCACCAGGTTGTGCTAAATATTTGGGATATATTACCTTTTCTCATGTAATGAAAGATAACATCTACAAAATCACACATGTTCTAAAGAATGGGTGAGTATAGAACTCATTAGTCATTCCTTATTGACATCCCTACTCATGACACCGTGATAGATAATTTACAAACATTTACATAAAACCATTTATATAAACCAATTCTACAAAATAGTTTTTACCTGAATATAAACAATTTCCAAAAACCATTTATAACCAAGAGTAATCATGTTCTATAAAATTAAATTTCCTAGAAAGTCATATTTCCATAAAAACTACCAAAACGGTTTTAAAACCATTTTCCAATATCATTTTGGCATAACCAGTCCATTAATCACAACACATCGACACATGCATACTTAGTTCAACAGTTCCATACTCATGAGTAGAATATTGTCCAATCACCTTGGGAAATATTGACACATTCCCACTATCCATAGTCACATACCTTTTACCCCATTGGTACACATCACATATTTAGGGTCAATCAAGCATGAACTCACACAAAATCTATTGTATGTCATACCAATTTCAAAAAACTATTTCAAACCATTTCAATAAAATCATTATTTTATTGAAACCAATCAGACAATCCAATTTCAAAAAACCATTCCATTTTTATAAAATCATTCTTTTTATTGAAAACACTTTCGTCCAATCCATTGACAATAATCCAAAGAAATCCCATTTTAATAACATCATTTTAAAATTATAAATCAAACTCTTTAATAAAGAAAACCAATTTTTCAAAATAATGTAAACCATCCTAGAAGAGAGTTTCAAAAAATCATAATGAAACAAATTTACAATTAAATACACCAAAATTGATCAATTTTAAAGTATTATAAACAGTTCTACTAAGATAAATCAAGATAGAATCCGCATACATGAACTGTTTGGATGAAAACTGAAAACAGACGAAGAACGTTCATGAAACCGGGTATGAAAACTGAGAAACATCCATAGATCTCTTATCTTATAAAAAATGAACAAAACACATCATATATGGAATCCAAAATCATATATTTACCCATAATGGGTATAGATATGAGAAAATAAGAGGATACAAGAAGTAAATCTATGAAACGCGATAAAAATGGACAAGAACGATGACACACCTTAATAAATTGGCTTCTAATCACCAATGGAATGATTTATATGGATTCAAATTATCTTGGGAGAGGTATTACTACCATCAAAAGAGATGAATCCTATTTTAGAACTGTTTTGGGTGAAAATCAAAGCCTATAGAGTCAAAAACATTTGAGATCCACTTTTTTAGTATATCACCTTAACCTTGTGCACGGTTTAGTCACACCATTAGACAAACTATATTGTAACCGTGTGTTAGCTGTTGCCTAGAAAATCCATCACACTGCCTCCTCGCATGGCCTCATTAATTTTTTTCCCACAATGATGAATCTATTTTCCAACATCTTTAACTCTGTACTGTTTCTCCTAGGATTTTTCATGGTTTAGACAACCCGTACGCCACACGTGCACTTCCCCATTAGCCCCCAAAACTATATAAAATATCCATAAACTCTTCCAACCATCACCTTAATAGTTAATAAACATGAAAATAATAAATAAAAGGTTACATAACATAAACTGATTTACTAAATTCTAACACATCCCCATGTGCTATTATCATCTTTACAGAAACTATGCTTCTCAATTGACATTTACCTATTTAGTAGGATCTTATGTAGAGAATTCATACTGAACTAGATGAAGGGGTGGTAACAGGTGTGTGTAACCATGAATTGGTACTAGTGTCCATATATTTGTTAGTTGTAGAGTCCATCAATGCTAGGATAGTAAGCCTAGTCTCCTCAGAACACTCAGAACCAGCCATCATATATAGGGGGCACACCCTATCATTCTAGTGAAAAAGGAAGAGGCAAGATCATGGGAATCCATCAATAAACCTTCATAAGATTCATGTCTCATGGAGCCATACATTTTTTTTCATAATCTACATGACTAATATGAACCTTACCTGAATAATCCTCATATCAGTGGGCATTCTACTATTGCAGATGGACGAAGGACCCAATGCCCCAATCTTAGAGAAATTAGAGTCCATATGTAACTAGGTACCAAATTTATCTGAGCTATGGTTAATGACACGAAACCAACAGTATTGGTGTGTGACACCATTGTTGGGGAAAAAATAGTGTTGGCTAGGTTGACATCATTGTGGTAGAATCATGTGACCAAAACAACATGATGACCTGGAAACCAACTCCTCATATGTGATTCTCAAAGAAGATCTTACCGCTGAACTTCTGTATTCATTCCCCAAGAATGAACCAGCTGATCATGTAGAGATAAATGTATCTAATTCTAATGTAACTGAGGATAGCCATAGGTCCCATTCTCGAGCAAGAAAAATAATAAAATTATTTCTCAAGAAGGTTCTTAAAGATGAGTGGAAAGGTTGGATGGGATCAATCTGCCTTTGACAACATGGTTTATGCACTGGAGGGGAAAACGTGTGACACTTGAACAAGTTGGTCTGATACCACCTCAATATGAATATGTGGGTGAGTAGTTAGAACTTGGACACTTCATTGTTATTGAATTAAATCAAAGAATATAAAAAACCTCTAAAAGTTAAGAAGGAATTCCAATTACTCGATGAGTAGATTGGAAAACATTTTACACTCATCGCAAAGAAAATCAGGATCAGTGAATGTATGAAGGCCCAATTTGCAGAAGCCAAAGAGGAACTAGCACATGTGAACATTCAAGTGGATGAAATCCAAGATAAATGGGTTCAAGCATTGAACAAGACTGATGAGATACCATATATGTCCATTTATGAGTCGGTGGAACTCCAGAAGAGATAGGAATCATGGATGATAAAAATCTGAGGGAACTTCTATGTTAAGGTGGAGCCCTGGCATACCCATCAACCCATTGTAGGTCATTTCTTTCATGATGAGAATGAAATAAGTACTAGAAATGAGGCCACCTAATTAGGCCTTCATATGGATGTTTTTAAAGAGCCTTTTCGTTGTCTGGTCATAAACATGAATATTTAGGTCAGAGGGACTCTGATATTCATCAGACATCCCTAACTTGAGGAGCATTCAGGTTGGGATAAGATTGATACCAGAAACCTATGTCGAAAAAGAATCATTAGACTTCCACACCATTGATTATGCCAGTGAATTACATGGGATTAATGTGCCCCAGTACATGAGAACCTTCATCATCCCCTAAGAATGAGATGAAGGCTTAGCATTATTTTCACTTAACTTCCACATCATGGAAGTCATCTGCAGCTTCAGCCTCTACATCAAATTGAAGGTGGATTTTTAGAAGCATTGTGATTCTTTAACACATATATTCTGATAGGATAATTACATAGAAGATTGGGAGATTTTCAAGAATTTGTCATGGTTCTTGATCAAATCGTATTCTCGTGCTAGAAACACATTCATATAGGCATGGAGTTTCTCCCAAGAAGGTGTTATGATGGCCAATATTAGTTAAAATAGTGGATTCTGGTTGGTGTTAGGGATACCCCACCACTCACTAGATGAGCCACGAAAAATTACTCCCAACATACTTTCGAATGACTGGGTTTTGTCCATGAATGGGTGTTGATGATCATGATGTAACCATTTTGTTTATGCCTAACTGTGTAGCACTAATGGTGTTGGGAGTGAAATTGATGAGATAGTGTAAGAGGGAATCGCCTACTATGGTATGTCTTCATCATATTTTTTGGTCTAGGTAGTGCATATAGCTTGGTTAAGGGCACTAGATTGAGCATTCTAATTGTCAACATAGCCATGCCTACATTGACAATGATGATGAATAGGTACATTAGGAGGACCATAATGTAGTTACACATCATCATGAACTATCTAATGTTCTTGTAGTTTGATGGTATACATAGATGCATACTCCTAACCATCAGATGATGAATCCTCCAATACTAGATAGATCCTTGGTGAAATTCCCATATTTGGATGCATAATGCCACCAAGAGTACGGGTTGGCTTCAGCATCTATAGGGGGTTTTTCATTCCATTGTGCCGATGGAACCTTTTCTTATGAGAAGAAGGATGAGATGTATATTCATAAGAGTAGTAGTAAAATGAACTATTACTTCTAAATATTCTATCTGATTCAAATGGGAAAAGATTATACCTTGGAAATGAGTGACTACCATGACTTTTAACTAGTTGTCCAACAACTGAGATCCATGACCAGAGACCAGCATCCATTCACCCTCGCTATCATTTTCTGCTCTAAAAAGATGCATCCACCTATTCTAGGGGAGGACCCAACTTGAATATATCATTGTCAACCTATAGAGGGTCCATTCCTTAACCACATATAACTACTTGATAGTATGTCTAATGAATCTCTAATAGAGGAAGTTGTTGGGGGGAAATAAGTGAGATTTCCCTATTGGGGACCTCTGAAGTCTGGAATCATTAAGATCAATTAGTCCAAGGTTCTATAAACATAACTACGGATATAAGCTTCATAAAAGGAGTAGGTATGGTTTCTCTTATCTAGGAAAGGAACTTTGGGTGCCTTGCCTTAATGATGTGATAGATCCTAGAAAGGAGGTGGAAACTAATTATATTTCTAAAAAGACATTTGTTCATTACACAATGATACCTACTAATTCTGTGGTGGGTGATGCTATGCCTCAGGCTGGGTTGGAGACTGTGGTCCTTAGCGAGGCAGTGGATGTGGATCTACAGGAAACAACATTAGTGTCCTGGGGCCTCCACCAGTGTAATGGTAGTGGTCTCATAATTAGCGGATCTTCTATTAGGAGTTATGATAGTCAAAGAAAGTGCATGTTTGTCTAACTGCAAGGATTCCCATAGGCATTGAGACTTTTTAGAAAAATACCATAATCCCATTGAAAACACTAATAGATGAGGTATTTGAGTAGTCCAGTCTTCAAATTACCCAAGTACATCGTTAGAATCTATTCATATTTCAGTGTCATATCAACTAATTATTTGAGGCTTTTCCCGCTTGAGACAAAGCTTATGAATTGTTCATCTAGCTGTTGCATCCACATGAAGAGATCTATAATACTAGTCATTTTCATTGTGGAGATGAACTATAAAAGAATAATCCTATGAAGATCCTCCCAACAAGCTATAGACTCGATGGGTAACCAGTTGTAAAAATAAAATGTGGACCCTTTCAGTGTTTTTACGAAACTCTGGAGCTTTGTGGCTTCCTACAATTTTGAAGTCTCCAACATGGGTCCACATATGGAGATGAAGTGGGCTAGATGATTAATCAGGTCACTCATCACGTTGAAGAGAGAAAATGTATGATTCCTATAATCTAGGGTTACTTGTATATCATTTACCCATTCCAGTTAAGTGGTTCCATCTAGTGGGATCTCCACCTTCTATTTTTCTATCTGTTGGAGGAACGTGCCCTTTTTAGGATCATATTTCATATTCTACATCGAGCCAGATATGTCATAGGTCATAATGACCCCAATGTATCTTTTTTCTCTTTTGGGGTCCCAATTGAATGGTAATGACTCAGTAAGATAAACAAGGCAATGAAAGTGTGTTTATTAGTGATTGACAATTCCAGGGAGATCCAGCAGATGTTTCATTGTTCCCATGGGAATTTTCTCTTCAACGGGACCTATCGGGATATACTTATCCTTAGGGGTATTTAGTTCATCGATATTCCCTGACACCACACCTGGTGGCATACCCTAAATATGACCTAGAAAGTTAGGATGATGGTGAATTAGGATGAAATACAGATCTGCATACTATCCCCAACCACAGATCTGGGCATGTGGGGATGCCTCGACCGAAATTCTACAGAGCATAGTAATGCTCTAAATAGATCGTTACTGGAGGGTCCTGTGATAACCGAGAAATTCAGTGTGTTGAGCAATGGGAAACACAACCAGGTCAACCATTTGAGACTATAGGATGAAATAATTATAATCTTTCTGGCTCTTTGGATAAACCAACTGATGATGATGAAAGAGGAAATACGTCACCCACAGAGTCTGAAAGAAAAACATTACCTTATCCTAGGTGATGTACTTTGTGATGTTGATGCATGGTTTCATGATCATATAGAACATATCTAGGAATTAGTCTACCATGGGAATGCCCCACAATATCCCCTAGTCAGAAATGTGATATGGTGTAAGGATTCTGATCATCAAATACAAGTCCTTATAACAACTCATCATGATCTTGTGTTGAGGTGGAGAATGATCCAGGAAACGATAGATATGACTTCAAAACAAGATCCTAGAACAAAGGGAAATCATCCACTTTCTGTATATACCTTCAAAGGTGGTCAAGGATCTAATGCAATTAACTTTCTTTGGGGAAAAATCTAACATTCCATATTTCGTCCCTGTACCCTGATACATAGGATTGGGGTGAAACCTCGATCATTCAGTCACATTATACATCCAATATTGACAAATTAAAATTTTTGATAACGATCAGGTGAGTTGAAGGATTATTCTTTTGGCGGTGAATCTTCAACCTCCTACCCTAGGATGGTACATCTGGGCTACGTATTTATTTGACATGTGGGGGGGGGGGGGTAAACCTCCCGGTGGGTAGATGTTAGAGTGGGGATGACCTTCTCTTAGGTGAGTTGGGTGTGAGGATAAATCAGGCATATGAGGAATGGAACACTGGGAAGACCTCTATGTATATTTCATTTGACATAGATATGACAACCATAGTATGAATTTTGGGAGTGGGATGGGAATATTCACTTATCTAACTAGATAGAAAGAGGATATTTTTATTGGTCGTCAGTGAATCAGGGAGGAACTCTTCTTGGATGATAACTGGAGAGTGGTGGACCTCTGTTGGAGCTGGTAAGAACATGGGGATGAAATCTATTCTAGTTGGTGATTGAGTGAGGAGGAACATAACATATGTAAATGCTACTATGGGGAGTACCTCTATTATAGAAATAGATGACACTAGGAGGTCCATCACATTGGTAACTGAGATATGGGGAAAATCTCCATTATTGGAATCACGAGAATGGGGTGACCATTAATGAAGGTTGAATCTAGAGCAGGGAGGACCTCCACTATGGATGAAGGCGATATTGGGAGGACCTCTGTACTAAATGTAATTATCATTGTCAGCTCTCTATGACTGATATTGTAAAGACCCGTAAATTTCAAGGAAATTTTTTTCTTAATTTTCTTTGGAATTTTACAAGAGCGCAGCTTCAGACGGCACCTGATTCCGAGGCCCGGTGTGCCCGGAATCAATTTCCGAAGTTTGGCTCGGGTACGTTCAGTGAACGGGCGAGCGGGTTTTTCTATCTTTTGAACCGGTGCCCGGAATCGAATTCTGAGGGCACCGATGAAATCGCAGCGCCGGTGTTTGCTTAGAAACGCCTCTTCCGGAGTTGCGTTTGCTCAGACGTGGTTTTTTAAATTTTACGGCTTTAAGTCAGAAATAAAATAAAGTTTGTGCGACAACTTTATTTTATTTCACTTAAGCTGCTTGGAAGCCACTTGAAGTCACTTAAAGACGGCTTGAACTGAGTTGAACTGGATAGGATGCTATCCAGAAATATCCTACCCCTTGGTAGGATATTTGTGCGGTGGGACCCGCACGAGCCCCGCCGTTTCTTTCGCTAGGTAACGCACCCGCGAAAACCCGTCAAAGTAACTGAAAAGTCAACCGACGCGTTTTCTTTAATTCTTAACAGACCATTTAATTGGGCGGTTTATTTCGTGAATTAAATGGACTGTTTCTTCGTGAATTAAATGGGTCGTTTCTTTCGTTGAATTAATTCAACGAATTGATGGATCGTTTCTTAACCGGTTTCGTGTTGGCATGTTTATAAAATAAGACCAACATAAAAATCCTTGGAAAGGATTTGAGAGAATCTTCGTTCCTCCACCCTCTCCGCGAAGAACGCGAAGAACGCGAAGAACGCGAAGAACGCGAAGAACGCCGGCGACCGGAATTCGACGACGCACACCAAGATCTGCGACGTCGACGAGATCTACCCGCGACGTTCTTCGGCGACGTCTTTCTTCCGCGGCCGATCCTCGTTCGGCAACAAAGGTGAGAATCGGATCTTTTCTTCTCCCTTTTTAATTTCAATATCAACGGATTTAAACTAATTAAATCCGTTGATCTTGATCCGGAGATTGGCGACGCGACGAGCGATTCCGCGACGACGCGGCGATCTCCTTCCTCCGCGACGAGCGATTCCGCGACGATCCCTCGTTCGGCAACGACAGCTGCGAGGTAAGGGATGTTGGAATTCTTTTAAAAATCCCGTGTTTATTCTTTTGAAATATAGAACCCGATCATGAAACAATTTTAATTTATTTAAAATTGTTGATTGGTTTCTTTCTTGTTTCTCCCGTTGATTATGACTAACGCGGAGGGTGCGGGTCTAACGAACAAGACCCGGCAACCCTCCGTCGATCTTCCTTTGTGTGCGGATTTGGCGAGCGACGGCAAAAGCGCGACGCAAGGGCCATATGTTGATTCCGCAGTGGAGGACGCATCCCGGGAGGAACAACGGCGCAGACGGGAGGCAAATCGGGCCACCGGAGCATCTCCGGCGGCCCGCGGAAGGAGGCGGCGGCGCGGGTCGCCGGCGCGGCGGCGCCGGCGACCGGGGACGGCGGCGCCCGGCGCGCCGCCGGAGGAGTCCGCCGCGGCCGAGCCGCGGCGGCGGCGAGCCGCCGGACCGCGTCCGCGGTCCGGCCTTCCAGCACGCGGCCCGCGCGGGCCGCGGTTTTCTCCAAAGCCGCGGGTTTGACCCGCGGCGGCAGCGCATTCGGCCGCTCGGCCGAAGCCGAGCCGGTCCGGTCGGCCGGGCCGCGCCCAGGCCGGACCGGACCCGGCCGAGCCGGTTCGGGCCGGGTCGGGCCGACCCGGTTCGGGCCGACCCGGTTCGGCCGACCCCAGGGGGGGTTCGGGCCGGGTCGCCCCGGGCCCAGTACCCCCGTTTCGGGCCCTCTACGGTCTTTCGCCCATATCTTGGGCCTGTGACCTCCGATTGACGAACCGTCAGCGGCTACGCGATCCTTGGATCGAGACGGTCGTTTCGGTATATTATACTCAAGGTTTTGGAAGACTTTGGGTTCGGCCGGGTTGGTTCGTACACGAAGCCAACCGGGCCCTCGGAGCGGAAACGCTCATAACTTGAGCTACGGACGTCCGAACGACGTACCGTCAGCTGTGGTAGTTTCCTCTAAGTGAGACGGAACTTTTGGCATACTCCGCCCGAGGATCGGATACAGGCGGAGTACGGTCGGGTTGGTTTTGCCCTAAAAACCAACCGGGCCCCTGGGACGAAAATGCCAATAACTCTCAGACCGGGCGTCCGATTGACGCGCCGTCTGTCGCGTTGAGATCCTGTTGTCGATACGGAACTTTTGGATACATCAACTTCGGACTACGTGTCAGTTGATGTATCAGCCCCTCGGCTCGTGGAGCGGACCCTCCTAAACGAGCTCGCTACGTGCGGGAACCCTAGTGCTGGCTGTGGCTTCGACGACAGAGCAGAGATCCTCCGTGGACTGCGACGATGACAGAGCAGAGATCCTCCGTGGACTGCGACGATGACAGAGCAGAGATCCTCCGTGGACTGCGACGACGGAAGAGCAGAGATCCTTCGTGGACTGCGGCGACGACTGTGCAGAGATCCTCAGTGGACTGCGTCGACTACTGCACTCAGCGATCCTACGTGGAAGAGTGCTACCGAACCTGTGTGAGCTGAATCTTCTTTTTACCTTGAGCGGTGGAGCGCTTGGGTGTAGCGGCGGACCCGTGGTACTTGACAGTGGTGGTGCGCTTGGATGCAGCAGCAGACCCTTGGCGGTGGAGCGCTTGGTTGTAGCGGCGGACCCGCGATACTCTACGGAGTGTGTGCGCTTGGTTGTAGCGACAGACCCGCGACGGTGGAGACGTGCGTGCGGAGTACGGAGACCGTGTAGATGACTGAGACCTGACGACTGCTTGACCGACTCGACTTGGAGTGAGTCGACTAGCCCAGTGGACGGAGCGCCCAGTAGTTGGCAGCAGACCCATGGCGGACGGAGCGCCTGGTAGTTGGCGGCAGACCCGCGGTACTCGACAGGAGGAGTACCTCAGTAGGCTATCTGGGTGAGCGCCCGGTATTTGGCAGCAGACCCTCAGCGGACGGAGCGCCCGGTAGTTGGCAGCAGACCCGCGGTACTCGACAGGAGGAGTACTTCAGCAGTCTTAGGTTAGTGAGCAGTACCTCGGAGTCGTGACAGGACCACTGTACACTTCAGAGATGGGGCTCTTCAACACTTACGGTTTCGATAATGAAAATCCTGGTTGAGCTGAATCTTATGTTACTCTCCTTTGTGGACTGTGTTGAACTATCCTATGTGGATTTACTGTTTACTCTCCTTGTGGATTTGAGTCTTGCTTTCCTTTGTGGATTGAGTTGTTCTTGAGCTCGTGAGCAGAGCTAGAATTGGGGGCTTAGGTATATGTATGGGCATATACCTAAGTCGAGTCAGATGTTACTTCGTGATTGCATCTTTCTTTTGTGCTATATCCTTTGTGGATTTCGAGAGACCTTCGGGGGTCTCGGGGTCCTTACTGAGTAGTTGTACTCACCCCTGCACGGGCTATGCCCGCACTTCGTGGTGTTGGTTGCAGACGACGGACAGCGCTGATCGCGGTTGGGGCGTGGAGCAGGACGGTACCTGGAGGTGGACCACTGGGCGGGACGTGCTCGGAGCGGACGTGGGACCCGAGGAGCCTGGAGGCTATCTGTACCCACCCTTCAGGTGGGATTGCCAGTGGACGACACGAGGCCGCCGTCTTTTCTTCAGTTGCTGTTCTTTTTCTTTTCAGTTGTACTTTACAGTTGGGCTTGTATTTCCGGCCCCTTTACTTTTCTGCACTTTACTTTCCGCTTGCTGACTCTGTGTGGTTGTTACTTATAAAGGCAATGCCTTCCCTGTTTACTGGGATTTTACGCCTTGGTGCTAGTCGCCAGCCCCTGGCCTATGGAAGGCGGGCTTGGGGTAGTCACGGCACGGGCCCCGAGGACGGGTCGTGACAAATTGGTATCAGAGGCGGTCGGTTCTACCGCAGACTCTGATCGTCCTTTCTTTCTATGTGAAGCAATAGTGTTTAGTGTATTGAGTGTGGTTATCAGTTCAGGGAGCCCAGTGTTGGTGCGGCGGCCGACGTATCCGTACACCAGGACCCTGACTCCTGATTTCCGACTTAATGCATGAAAACATTGATTGCGTGTGTGTTTCAAGTTTTCTTTGTGATTACTTATGTCAGCTCACCGGGTATACTGATCTGCTTTATGAAAGTCTCAAGTTTTCCTTGTGATTACTTGTGCCAGCTCACCAGGTATACTGTTCTGACTGTGGTGCTCTTGTTCTCCTTTTCAGGATGGCCCCGCGACGACTGCCAGCTAGGGTTCCGAGTGTAGGGCGCGACGGCAGCCCACCGAGCGACGAGGCCTCGGTGCAGGGCCCTTTGCCAGCAGTGGCACCGGCGGTAGCCTTACCCGCCGAGCCACCGATGCTTCCAGTACCAGACGCCGACGATGCACGTCGCCTCAGGGCACTGCACGAGTTTCAGAGCCAGCGACCGCCCAGGTTTCGCGGTGAGGCGGACCCCCAGGCCGCCGAGGACTGGCTAGAGGCGGTGGTACGGATCTTCAGGCTAGTGAGGACACCAGCGGATCTCATGGTGATCCTCGCAGCGAGCCTCCTGCAGGCGGCGGCAGGACGATGGTGGAGCCTGATGCTCCAGGTTCACGATGAGGCATCCCTGCTCTGGACGGACTTCGAGAGCCTCTTCCGCTCTGAGTTCGTCCCGGCCACCCTCCGAGCGGTGCGCATCCAGGAGCTTCTACAGCTGCGGCAGGGCAGCATGACGGTCGCTCAGTACGCGGCGAGGTTCACCGACCTTTCTCGGTACTCGACAGACATGGTACGGGACCCCTTCTTCCGGGCCCGGACCTTCGAGCAGGGTTTGAGACACGAGATCAGGGCATCGCTGATCTCCCTCAGCATACCGACTCAGACAGGAGTACTAGAGCGGGCCCTTCTGATCGAGAGCTTCCTTGCTGAGTCTACACCAGCACAGAGACCCACCGCAGGGCGGCACGTAGCGGAGTCTTCGGTGGCAGGTAGCCGACAGATGACTCAGGGTTCCAGGCAGACCAGACCTACCAGTGGCCGACTGCACGACTCAGGCTCAGTTGTTCGGGGAAGCCGGGGTGGAGTCAGAGCCAGGCGTGCCGAGAGTGGGCAGTGCTACTCCTGTGGCGGAATTGGCCACATGGCTCGTGACTGCCCGACCCGCCATGCGGGGGAGCAGCAAACGGTTGAGGAACCACCTAGGCAGAGGCAGAGGTTCGACCGTGGCGGTCTGCAGGGAGGAGACGGACGAGGTAGAGGAGCTGGCCGAGCAGCAGGTGGTGGACGACGCTTTGAGGCTCTACCACCACCACCACCAGGAGGTCCACCCCGACCGCAGGGGAGAGCTCAGCTTCAGGCAGTCGAGGCCTTCGATCATGGAGCCCTGGGAGCTGATGGACAGGAGCAGAACTAGTGGATACATCCTTTGTACTTCTGGTTCCTTGTTGCTTTTGTGTAGCGTCTTGTAATATGAGCTGCAATAATAAAAGATGCATACCTTTGTGATATTTTCGTTCCTGTCCTCTTTCATGATGTTACTAGGAGATTCCAGTTTTGGCTGTTGACTTGACCCTCACTTGTGAGACATCTACTGGAGGAGACCCAGTTACCACACACTGATGCCGACAGTGTGACTCAACCCTTGGAGGCGAGAGTAACAGTTGAATCTCTTAGTAGTAGCGTCGAGGCCTTACGACGTCATCCTTGGTATGGATTAGTATCATCCATGTTAGGATTGACTGTTTTAGGCAAAGAATGTGGTTCATCCAGGGGATGAGACCAGATTTCTCTTTTCGGCAAAGAAGAAATCTTGCAGCTCTTGTGGGACCTGTGATGGTCCAGGCCACGACAAGAAGGTCCAGATCATCCAGGAGAGGATGAGGACAGCTCAGAGCCGGCAGAAGTCATATGCTGACAAGAGGCGGAGGCCACTGGAGTTCGAGGATGGCGACCACGTCTTTTTGCGTGTCTCACCTCGACGTGGTTTACGGAGATTTGGCCGAGGCGGCAAGTTGTCTCCACGCTTCATCGGGCCTTTCCAGGTCCTCAGCAGGATAGGAGAGGTGGCTTATCGCCTGGCTCTACCACCTCAGTTGCATCGGGTGCACGACGTCTTCCACGTGTCTCAGCTGAGGAGATACGTGCACGACCCGACGCACATCATCGACTTTGGGGAGCTGGACGTGGACGATGGGGTGACTTTTGCGGAGGTTCCAGTAGAGATCGAGGATCGACAGGAGCGGGTCCTACGTGGGCGGTCGATTCCTCTTGTGCGCATCAGATGGCAGCACGGGAACCTCCAGGAGAGCACTTGGGAGCGGGAGGCTCAGGTGCGTGCTCAGTACCCCCATTTGTTCCCCTAGTTTTTGATGTATCTTTACGGGGACGTAAAGCCCTGAGGTGGGAGTAATGTAAAGACCCGTAAATTTCAAGGAAATTTTTTTCTTAATTTTCTTTGGAATTTTACAAGAGCGCAGCTTCAGACGGCACCTGATTCCGAGGCCCGGTGTGCCCGGAATCAATTTCCGAAGTTTGGCTCGGGTACGTTCAGTGAACGGGCGAGCGGGTTTTTCTATCTTTTGAACCGGTGCCCGGAATCGAATTCTGAGGGCACCGATGAAATCGCAGCGCCGGTGTTTGCTTAGAAACGCCTCTTCCGGAGTTGCGTTTGCTCAGACGTGGTTTTTTAAATTTTACGGCTTTAAGTCAGAAATAAAATAAAGTTTGTGCGACAACTTTATTTTATTTCACTTAAGCTGCTTGGAAGCCACTTGAAGTCACTTAAAGACGGCTTGAACTGAGTTGAACTGGATAGGATGCTATCCAGAAATATCCTACCCCTTGGTAGGATATTTGTGCGGTGGGACCCGCACGAGCCCCGCCGTTTCTTTCGCTAGGTAACGCACCCGCGAAAACCCGTCAAAGTAACTGAAAAGTCAACCGACGCGTTTTCTTTAATTCTTAACAGACCATTTAATTGGGCGGTTTATTTCGTGAATTAAATGGACTGTTTCTTCGTGAATTAAATGGGTCGTTTCTTTCGTTGAATTAATTCAACGAATTGATGGATCGTTTCTTAACCGGTTTCGTGTTGGCATGTTTATAAAATAAGACCAACATAAAAATCCTTGGAAAGGATTTGAGAGAATCTTCGTTCCTCCACCCTCTCCGCGAAGAACGCGAAGAACGCGAAGAACGCGAAGAACGCGAAGAACGCCGGCGACCGGAATTCGACGACGCACACCAAGATCTGCGACGTCGACGAGATCTACCCGCGACGTTCTTCGGCGACGTCTTTCTTCCGCGGCCGATCCTCGTTCGGCAACAAAGGTGAGAATCGGATCTTTTCTTCTCCCTTTTTAATTTCAATATCAACGGATTTAAACTAATTAAATCCGTTGATCTTGATCCGGAGATTGGCGACGCGACGAGCGATTCCGCGACGACGCGGCGATCTCCTTCCTCCGCGACGAGCGATTCCGCGACGATCCCTCGTTCGGCAACGACAGCTGCGAGGTAAGGGATGTTGGAATTCTTTTAAAAATCCCGTGTTTATTCTTTTGAAATATAGAACCCGATCATGAAACAATTTTAATTTATTTAAAATTGTTGATTGGTTTCTTTCTTGTTTCTCCCGTTGATTATGACTAACGCGGAGGGTGCGGGTCTAACGAACAAGACCCGGCAACCCTCCGTCGATCTTCCTTTGTGTGCGGATTTGGCGAGCGACGGCAAAAGCGCGACGCAAGGGCCATATGTTGATTCCGCAGTGGAGGACGCATCCCGGGAGGAACAACGGCGCAGACGGGAGGCAAATCGGGCCACCGGAGCATCTCCGGCGGCCCGCGGAAGGAGGCGGCGGCGCGGGTCGCCGGCGCGGCGGCGCCGGCGACCGGGGACGGCGGCGCCCGGCGCGCCGCCGGAGGAGTCCGCCGCGGCCGAGCCGCGGCGGCGGCGAGCCGCCGGACCGCGTCCGCGGTCCGGCCTTCCAGCACGCGGCCCGCGCGGGCCGCGGTTTTCTCCAAAGCCGCGGGTTTGACCCGCGGCGGCAGCGCATTCGGCCGCTCGGCCGAAGCCGAGCCGGTCCGGTCGGCCGGGCCGCGCCCAGGCCGGACCGGACCCGGCCGAGCCGGTTCGGGCCGGGTCGGGCCGACCCGGTTCGGGCCGACCCGGTTCGGCCGACCCCAGGGGGGGTTCGGGCCGGGTCGCCCCGGGCCCAGTACCCCCGTTTCGGGCCCTCTACGGTCTTTCGCCCATATCTTGGGCCTGTGACCTCCGATTGACGAACCGTCAGCGGCTACGCGATCCTTGGATCGAGACGGTCGTTTCGGTATATTATACTCAAGGTTTCGGAAGACTTTGGGTTCGGCCGGGTTGGTTCGTACACGAAGCCAACCGGGCCCTCGGAGCGGAAACGCTCATAACTTGAGCTACGGACGTCCGAACGACGTACCGTCAGCTGTGGTAGTTTCCTCTAAGTGAGACGGAACTTTTGGCATACTCCGCCCGAGGATCGGATACAGGCGGAGTACGGTCGGGTTGGTTTTGCCCTAAAAACCAACCGGGCCCCTGGGACGAAAATGCCAATAACTCTCAGACCGGGCGTCCGATTGACGCGCCGTCTGTCGCGTTGAGATCCTGTTGTCGATACGGAACTTTTGGATACATCAACTTCGGACTACGTGTCAGTTGATGTATCAGCCCCTCGGCTCGTGGAGCGGACCCTCCTAAACGAGCTCGCTACGTGCGGGAACCCTAGTGCTGGCTGTGGCTTCGACGACAGAGCAGAGATCCTCCGTGGACTGCGACGATGACAGAGCAGAGATCCTCCGTGGACTGCGACGATGACAGAGCAGAGATCCTCCGTGGACTGCGACGACGGAAGAGCAGAGATCCTTCGTGGACTGCGGCGACGACTGTGCAGAGATCCTCAGTGGACTGCGTCGACTACTGCACTCAGCGATCCTACGTGGAAGAGTGCTACCGAACCTGTGTGAGCTGAATCTTCTTTTTACCTTGAGCGGTGGAGCGCTTGGGTGTAGCGGCGGACCCGTGGTACTTGACAGTGGTGGTGCGCTTGGATGCAGCAGCAGACCCTTGGCGGTGGAGCGCTTGGTTGTAGCGGCGGACCCGCGATACTCTACGGAGTGTGTGCGCTTGGTTGTAGCGACAGACCCGCGACGGTGGAGACGTGCGTGCGGAGTACGGAGACCGTGTAGATGACTGAGACCTGACGACTGCTTGACCGACTCGACTTGGAGTGAGTCGACTAGCCCAGTGGACGGAGCGCCCAGTAGTTGGCAGCAGACCCATGGCGGACGGAGCGCCTGGTAGTTGGCGGCAGACCCGCGGTACTCGACAGGAGGAGTACCTCAGTAGGCTATCTGGGTGAGCGCCCGGTATTTGGCAGCAGACCCTCAGCGGACGGAGCGCCCGGTAGTTGGCAGCAGACCCGCGGTACTCGACAGGAGGAGTACTTCAGCAGTCTTAGGTTAGTGAGCAGTACCTCGGAGTCGTGACAGGACCACTGTACACTTCAGAGATGGGGCTCTTCAACACTTACGGTTTCGATAATGAAAATCCTGGTTGAGCTGAATCTTATGTTACTCTCCTTTGTGGACTGTGTTGAACTATCCTATGTGGATTTACTGTTTACTCTCCTTGTGGATTTGAGTCTTGCTTTCCTTTGTGGATTGAGTTGTTCTTGAGCTCGTGAGCAGAGCTAGAATTGGGGGCTTAGGTATATGTATGGGCATATACCTAAGTCGAGTCAGATGTTACTTCGTGATTGCATCTTTCTTTTGTGCTATATCCTTTGTGGATTTCGAGAGACCTTCGGGGGTCTCGGGGTCCTTACTGAGTAGTTGTACTCACCCCTGCACGGGCTATGCCCGCACTTCGTGGTGTTGGTTGCAGACGACGGACAGCGCTGATCGCGGTTGGGGCGTGGAGCAGGACGGTACCTGGAGGTGGACCACTGGGCGGGACGTGCTCGGAGCGGACGTGGGACCCGAGGAGCCTGGAGGCTATCTGTACCCACCCTTCAGGTGGGATTGCCAGTGGACGACACGAGGCCGCCGTCTTTTCTTCAGTTGCTGTTCTTTTTCTTTTCAGTTGTACTTTACAGTTGGGCTTGTATTTCCGGCCCCTTTACTTTTCTGCACTTTACTTTCCGCTTGCTGACTCTGTGTGGTTGTTACTTATAAAGGCAATGCCTTCCCTGTTTACTGGGATTTTACGCCTTGGTGCTAGTCGCCAGCCCCTGGCCTATGGAAGGCGGGCTTGGGGTAGTCACGGCACGGGCCCCGAGGACGGGTCGTGACAGATATTGATGTCGGCTACTGAAAATGTCAACCAAGACTACTTTAAATGTGGATGAGGTCCCAATCCCGATCAGGTATATACATATCTCGTCCCTATAATAGTGGGGAACTAATAATATGTGTTGGTTGTATCTTGGTACCGGAAATATGTGGAAGATGAAACCCCATATGGGAATCTTCCTGAGCCTATGCCTGACGCTGATGTCGGGTCAACCGAATATGGGTTGTTGATGTAGTAGTGTGGACCATCTGCACCTCCTTCTGAAGGTTAGGTAGTTGGTGACGCTAACATTGCCTAGATGTTTCCCATCTCAGAATATCCTTGGAATAAGTCATCACTGGGATGAATAGAACCTCCCTCATCTTATTTTCCAGGAGAGTTCCAGGGAGATGCTATTGAAATTGTTGGATATTGGAGGGGGCCTAGCAGATCCATGTGTGGCCCATGTGGGTGGTGATGACTGTGAGGCACAAAAGCCTCCACTTCCAAGAAACCCATTTCCATTATGGGGATAACCCCCTCTGGTATGTACCATCATATAACTATTTCAATCACCCCTCTTAGAATAAATTATGTGGGTGAGATAGGGTGTGGGATCTCAAAATCCATGGTTGTCAATGATGTCATAGTGGAGGTGGTGATATAAAAAATTGGCACATTAGAATTTCCCCTACCCCTACATCTGAAGGTAGGAGGGGACTAATATTTTGTAGTATGGGTCCTACATGGAAGGAGAATTCATCTCTCAGTATGTATAATAGTCTAGTAGATTCTAGTTCCCTAACCTTGTTTAGTCTTCCATGAATTCTTAGATAGATACTTTTTGATGATGTCACAGATTCGAATTCCCAATGATTAACTATCTGAAGTTCTATTTATTTACAGATGAGGCCCACTATTTTCATGGAGGGACATGGTGACAGATAACTGGATCTGGTGAAATGCATATCTATTGATGTCCCAAATGATACTAACCACCATGGTTAAAGGTGAAATGATTAACATTAGCTTCACCATTTTTTTTATGATTTTTGTTGGTACACGACGCTTGTCCATGTGTGTGAGTCAATGAAACTAGCATCTTCATTTTACCCTACATCTCCACTTTCCAAGGGTGGGATAAATTCATCACATCATTGATGATGTTTTCTTCCTGATCTAAATGGAATGATGGGATGTTGATTTCTCCTTCCCTGGATTCTTCCTTAGAATTCGTCACCTAGTCCAAGTCTCCATCATAGATTAAATTTTTGTTCTGGAAACACTCCATGGTTCCATTTCTTTATGAATTCCAGTTAATTATGTTCTTTATGTCAGGACATTCCAAATGGTATAGTCAAGGCAACACCCATTGGTTGGGAGAGTAGTCACATTGGGCATCGTAGGAATGTCTTGATGCTTGAACATTTGTACATCTGAATTCCCTTTATTTTAGGTCGACTCAATGGTGTAGAATCCCACGATATCCTAGAATAACCGCGAGCTACATAGGAATGAGGTATTTATATGAGGTTTTTATTGGATTCCCATGTTTAACAAAGGGTATGCCACCAAATTAACATCTAGTGGCTATGGATCTAACTAATCAGGACACTAATGAGAGTGGATCTGATAGCTACATCCCTATGAAGAAGAACCAGGAAGGTTTACTAGATGAATTGATCACAATGCTCAGTTAAGACGGACTGAGGATGGTGTGTCCCAAAAAGGGAAAGTTTCGCACCATGAAGGCTGATCTGGACATCACAAACGATGGATCAGGGAAGTTAACTCCAAAAAGTGGGATGCCACATTTTAATATTCACTGGATTGAATCTCATGGATGCTTCCTTCATACCGTGTGTATAAGTCAGGTATGAATCCCACATAGTTCAAGGGGATTATTTGAGTCTTACAAATGATTATATGGACATCACAAAAGTGATACTCATGGTTAGATGAATATGGATTTTTTTAGAGATTATGCAAGGTTACCTTCTTGTGTACTTCTAAAAGTAGTGAGGAAGTGGGAGGCATGATCTCACCAGGATGTGGAAGAACGAGTATGAATTTGGATGGATTATAGATGATTGGGTGAAGTAGATTGAATGAATGAGATTGAACCCACATGAAGATGATGATTTCAGGATTGAACTTAATGGATATTTCTTATATATCTTGTTGGTCGGGAATCAATGACCACATAATTCTAGAAGGGGCAATGAGACACCTATAGTGGTGGCTCCTGAGAAATGGAGCACATAGATTGGGACCAAAAGGATGTAGATCCTCTAGGATGGGGTGTGATCTTCCCAAGACACAAAGGCTTAGAGGAGTGATAAGTATAGGAAATTATTGATGGGATTGAACCTCAAAGAAGCATCCAACATATCCCAATTTCAGGGAACCAATGTCCACCTAGTTCACGATGGGGGTGTGGAATTGGGCCGTACACATAGGGCAGTGATCCAAAAGAGCTTAGGGGCTTGGGTGTGGTTATCAACCCTTCATAAGTGGGAAACTCATTATTGTAGGAGTATGGTGAAGTTCGGGACTTATGCATTGTCAGCTTCCCATGTGGATCAAAACACATCAGAGAGGCAAATCTGGGAGATGAATCCCAAAACGGGAGAATGTCTCATCCGGATGCTACATCCCTAGAATTGTAAAACAAAGTTTACCATTGGTAGGGTTTGAACCTCCAAGAGGATTTCTACATACTATAAAGGTATCAAAACCTATGTATTTCTGATGGTGTTGTTTAACATCATGTGGGACGAGTGAACCTAAGTGAAATATCTAGGAAAAATGGATTTTGGGGCTGTGAGGATATTGAAGCTTCGAGAGAATTCCTATATATCATGTTTAAAAGACACAAATCAAAGTCTATGTTGTTTAGGATTAAATAGGATTGGGTATTATGCATGGTCATCATCCCAAAGAGGATTTCATGTCCACCATTTACTCTAACCCCATGCGAGTCTCCCTCGGTGTGGGAAAGAAGAGGTAATAGTATACTAGATGATCATGTCACAAAATTTGTGTCCATGAGTGATGGTGTGGGGCTTAATCATGGTTAGAGGTATAGGGAGTTTGAAATTTGAACTTACTCTTGAAGGGAATCCCTAGGAAGAGGTTTGGGGATTACGTGGAGATTGCTTGAGGCACACACGCAGACAGAGCCAAATGGGAGAGACGTATCAGGAGGGCGCTATTTCCAATTCCATTTCTAGTCCTCTCAGACATTCCAAACATGTGGAGATCATAGTTTAACATAATTTTTTGAGTAAATGGGTTCATGACATTTTAAATTCCTATAGCTCAGATGATGAGGAATCAACCCTCATCCCTTTTACATACCATACTTGTACTAACCAGCAAAAGGTGAAGGGAAGGTACAAGAAATTCCTAATATGTGTGAGGTGGAGGAGTGGTCAATTGAGGTGTACATGTTAACATAGCAATGAGAAGAATAAATTGAAATTTTGATACATATGTGGTGAATAAAAACATAGGATAACATAGAATTTACACACTACAGAAGGGACCATGAAATCCCTTCATACGAGCTTAGAGAGATGTACTAGAAATGGGTTTTCGAAGCTAGAGGACTCTATAAGTGAGGATTGATTAAATAAAAGAGCTTAATGAAGGAAGTTTTCTTCGCGAAAGAAGGACTTCAGTGGATTATATCATCGCCATTACAACGATATCTTTATTTGGAGTGTGATCCCTGAAGGCATTATGATTCACAGAGCCTCAGACGACCTAAAGTGGCTCCCTCCATTGAAAAGGATAAAGGCCTCCATGAATGGAATCCCTACAAGTATGGGACATGATGAATGTAGAAAATCATTGTTCAGGATGCACACCTAGGAGGATAAATTTTTCTCTCAGTTTCATAATGCATGGGATCTTCATGAAATGGGAGGTCAAAAATGAAAATTGTCTGAGTAGTAATGGGTTGGAAGGGGTGAGCCTTATATTTATAGGAAATGGATGTTAATTGTGCCCGTTAGGGTCAGAACAAATAAAAAATAAGATTCCACGTAGAAAATGTCCATTGTGAAGCGACGGGGCAGTGTCTGACAGGGTCCGAAAAACCAAGAGACCGTAAATATGATGGCTGCGGGGCTTGGAACCAATGAAATGCGACACTGTGGAGCAGCCAGGCCCCATCGGACATTCAAAGACACCATCAAAGGCACTCACATTCAAAGATTATAGGCACTCACATTTCTTGTGAAGTAGAAATGGGATGCTTCCAACCATAAGGGAATGGTCATACTATGTTTGACTCTTGGATCCACCATCAAACTTATTTGTGGACTCATTGGTGAGGGGACTCAGTGGAGGAGCTTCATGAAACAACCCCTTTTTAAATTTTTTTTTTAATTCCATTTGGTTCTGGATTAGATTAAAATGGACATGGAAATTGTTCATGCCTTCAATATAAAGATTTTAAGAACTAATAATGATTAAGGGGAATTAGAGGATTTCTGTAAATGAATTTTCCCTAACATTTTTTACATATTGATTTTATGATATTTATGTGAATTGGTGTTTTATATTTAATTATACCATTGAATAATTTTCTAATAACAAATGTTTTGTTTTAAAGGAATTTCTAGACCAAGAACATCCGATTTTATTCTTGAGCAGTTTTTTTGAGTGATCTTGGGACATGTTGACTGCTAGAACTTACATTTGTAATTGTGAAAGTTATGTCTATGTAAAAATAGACATAGAATGACTGTGGAATATTATAAAAATATCTTATCCTTAAATTCCAAATTTACTATAATTTTTGTTAATCTGTAGATACCAAGAATTACATTTTTATGAGTGACTAATGTTTCAATCCTTTTTTTAACAATTCCATCTATAATTTTAGTAAATTCATGATATTTTAAAGCTGTAGTTTGGGTGTGAATGGAATTATAGTGAAATTGATTAAAAAAATTAGTAAATTGTGTGGGGGTGCTACTTCGGTTAATGAGAAAGGTTATTTTATTCATACATTCTAATTTACACTTTTTCACTTCTTAAAAAATGTGTTATGACTTAGAAGAATAAAAAATTAGTATCACTGGACTAATGATTTTTATCAAGTGTTGTTAGACTGTGGGTGTGAGAATCATAGTAAGTATAAATTTTGAAAAATAAAAAAAACGAAAAAATGGAACCCTAAAAAAGATAAAATATTATATAAATTAAATATAAATTCAAGATGATTCACTGATCATTTATTATGACATATTTTGATCACAACCTTGCTTTGAGTATTGTAATTTGGTGTTGTTAAAATCTACAAGGGATAATTTCATTACATTTTTACTATTGATATAATGATTTTTACATTAATAGAGAAACATCCTCTTTGAGCCTTCATTTTTAAAATATCTATTCCCACCATCCATAAACCTCATAGTCATTTGAACCCTTTTGGAATTCCATGATTTTTTCATGTTACTTTTATCTTTACAAAGTGGAGAAAGTATTTCCTTTAAATGTGAATGAATAAGGTGTATGTTCTCGTGATATGGTAATAACTCAACTTGAATTAATAACACGGGTGTTGAGTGAAATTATATAAAATAGGGGTAGATCATGATTTGGAATATTAAATAATATTTAATTGTAGAATATGAATTAATGAGAAGAGAAGTACCACCATTTTCAAATTTCAAAATATATAATAGATGAGGTGTTTGTTTCATTGAAAATTGAGAATTTATATTTATATTTTATGATGAATTTTTTATGATTTTATTTAACATGAAAATTTTAGATTTTATTTCATTGGAATTTGAATAATGGTAATATTGGAGCCCTCTAAATTCCTTGTTGATAATTTATGATTTAAAAAACGATGGTTTAAGTGTATGTGATTTGATAGATCTAATAATTTCATCATTTTTCATATTTATTTCATTGATTAAATGCCATATAATTCAACAATTGTTGATGATTTTCATCATGTTTATGATATTTTTGTGTGATTTGGGATAAAATGTGACAATATCATAATTCTTGAGTTTTATAATATTTTTATCACTTTAGAATTAGGAGCATAAATTTTAAAATATTTCTCCAATTAGTTTAATTATGTTTTTCATGATTCTATAATTTGTGGTCTAATAATTTTTTTTCTTTATCCAGAGAAAATTCGAACATCCACAGGCCTAATAAGATAAATCAATTTGAAAAATATTTTTGGCTAAAAGAGTGGACCCCACCTTAGTAAACGAGGCCCAACATGTGACAAATTCCTCCAAATTCAGTTATTATAAAAGTATTTGAAATAAATTTCCATGAAATGTTTTAAAATATACAATTATTGAGCTATTGACTCATTAATATGGCCTTTAAATGTACCAAAGTGGATGAAGATTTAGGGAATCCACTGCAATAAATATTATGACTGATTAATTATATCATAAATTTAATTATAAACAATCAATGACTTTAAACATTGGAGGGGCGAGAGAAATCTATATTTCACACAACTTATAAGATGTAAACTTTTATATTTTATTCCATATTGTGGGTATAACAAGAGACAAATTTTGGATGACTGGTTCAAGAGTAGAATTTTCTCCACCCATCATTATTCTTCTTTAATTTTTTTTTCTATTTTCATTTTTTGTATAACTTAATTAATTTTTAAATTTCAATAAATTCATTTAATATAAATATATTCAGGAATTTTTTCCAAGTCTTCCACACATAGAAAATTATTATTATTCTATCCTTCATCTTTTTCATCTACTACTACTTCTTCTATTTTTATTTTGTGATTTAATTTGTGTGTTTTTGTTATACTTCATTGATAATTCCATTTTTTTATTTTATTCCATTTTTTCAACTTCTTTTATTCCAATTATATCCACCAAGACTTCATACCATAAAAACGAGGTTATAACCGGATATTCGGCCCAAGGGAGTCATGTGGTGTTTCCATTCACTATGTATATAAGTTCACAAGATTTAATTTGTTTGAGGAGAGAAAGAGTGAGGTAAACGAGTCTAGAGATTTACCACTACAATACCAAATTAAACAAAAAATACAAATTATTATTAAATAATTTCCCTCAATTATAATGGATATATGATTTTCATATGTTAGAGTTGGTCCATTCAATTAATGAAATAACATACAATGGATCCAGAGTAGAGACGATTTTGGACTATCGACTGAGGTGTTCCATAAACCTTGATTACCAGAGAATATGAATTTAATATTGAAAAATTCATTTGAAATTTCAAACCACGAAACAAACTAATAGAAATTGTTTCATGATATCTCATAATTAAATTGTCAAACTAAATTTAAACACAAACAAAGATAATGAAGGAACCCAAAGACAGAACCACACATGCCACCTTCTTGATTAAAAGATCTCATTTTGATATTGCACATTACATTAAAATTTTGAATTTCATTTTTCTTCAAAAAATCTATTAATTTAAAAGAATAAATAAAAATCCAAAAAAATAGTCTTTTAGGAGAATTATATTATATTGGTGAACAATCGGTAAATCTCATCAAATGAGACAACGTTGGTCGGCCTCTCAACTACATTAGGAAAATAAATTTTATTTTTCCATTCCCTAAGATAATGATGGGTAAATTACCCGTAGGTGAATCTATTTCATAGTTAAATCAACATTATAATATCCATATCAGGATGTATTTTCTAGAAAACTACACACACAATTCCTATTCCGAAACATCATATGGGTTTTCAGCCATGGAAAAGAATGAATTTTATAATGGTTTCGGTAAATACGAAATCGATTTAATATGAGGGAGAGATTACAATATAGACTTCCACATCCCATATATTTCGAAATTAATATTTGAAAAATTATTTAATTGTAATGTATACCGCACAAAAAATGATGTATGAGTTTAATATAACATGAGTTCTAAAAAATAAAATTAGAAAGGAAAACCCCCACTTAAGGATTGGGTAAAAATAAAATTCAATTATAATAAAATAGAGAAAATAAAATTGATCTTAAAATAACATGAATAAATTAATTTCATGATAAAACATATCAAATAGGTAGTATATACACCACATTATTATCCATAATATACAAAACATGTATCCAATAGAGTAATTTTATATAGAAAATATTTATCTATTTTCATCAATTCAATGAACATACAAGAACCTACTATATAGAAATGATGTATATATTAATAAATTAATTAAAAACATTAATCAAATAAATTTGCATTAATACTCTTCATAAATAGTCATTATTAAAAAAATCATTTTATTTCCCACATGAGGTGTTTTATTTTTTATCATTTATACTAGTTTCATATTAGCGATGTTTATATTCATTATTATTAAAAATATCCTCATTTGTAGGAAATTAATGTTACCATTACTGATGATTTATAATTATTTATGATTGTTCAAACTAATTTTATGTGTTTTAATCATTATCCTTGAAGAATAAGTTGATAACAAGCATGTTTCAATGATTCTTGACAATATAATGGTGTTTTCAAAATCATTTAATTAAATATTTCTATAACATCTTATAAATAAAAAATAATCAATTATAAAAAATTTCCCTTTTATTATAGTATTTTTTCCTATATTCACTCATGATATAAATACCTTATCCAGTTCAAGTAGGTTGTTAATAAAACCCAAAAACAAAAATACCCAACCTAATTGTATGATAATAAGGAAGTTTTTTTATAATATCAATATTATGGAAACATATTTATATTATAGAGTTTTTATCAATGTGATATATCATAATTATAAATTATGTAAATGAATAATTAATGGATACAAAAATAATACATAATTTGAATAAAATATTTTCCACTTCACAAACTTATTTTAAATGATTCAATTAATATTAATCATTTATTGATCATGAAAATAATTTGTTATAAAATATTTCCTAATAGAATCTTAATGATAACATAAAAATCATATTCCATCATTAAATCCATTCGAGGAATAATAAAATATGGGTTGTGATGAAAAATGTATTTTGTTGATTTTTCAAGCAGTAGTCTTCACGTACGCATGAAATAAAAATTCAATATTTATTAATTGGAATAATATATGAATAGAAATTTATAATTCCCTTAATATAGTAAAATTAATGTATATAAACAATTATAATATAATTATATGACCATGTATATAAATAATTTTAATGAATATTATTATGATGAAATTTTATGTAACATATAATCCTAAATTCAGGGAAATTAATTTTATTTGAATGTATATTTATAAATGACTACCATATAATAAATTGTGGTGAGAAGATTAATTCTAACATGGGGTATGTTTATGAGAGGATAAAAGTTATTGAATTTATAGGGGAAATTTGAGGAATTGTTGAGTCATGAAGTGGTAAATATGTCACTCTTTTATAATTGAGGATAATGGTATTTTGGGGAGTATGCCTAATAATTTAAATAATGTATGGTTATCATTCATGGTTCAATAAATGAAAATGGGAAAAAGGATAGGTATTATTGGGGGTAGAATCCCACATCAACCACTACTTTTTAGGAAATATTTAGTGTTTTAGGTATTTTTTTAACTTTTTCACTATTTCACAAATTTACCATTTCCTTGGTAACTTATTTCCAGCCTTAGTAATTAATTTTGATGAAAAATATTATGATATATCATTTTAAAAATATTTATACATCATATTTCATATTTTGAAATCATTTCATGGAAGAAATATTCTTAAGGTGTGAAATGATAATTTTAAAATAAACTCACCTAATAATGTAAAATAGTTTTTAGAAAAATAATGTATTTATGATTTAAGATTATATATAACATAAAATTTTCTTGGATACTTATTATAATAACATAAATTTAATTATTATTAATATTAAATTGTATGATTATTTAACGTAATTTTAAATCCAAATACACCATGAAAATATATTATTCACCAAAATCATAGAAAAAAAATTGTTTAAATGTTTTCTTTTAATTAGTTCTATGAATGTTGTTTATAGGATTTATAATATAAAATGATTCTTTTAAAATGAATAACGTTAATCCATAAAATAATTTTTTTAGGTAAAAGGTTTTTAAACGTCGATTTCATTCTCATATAATGATAATGTAATATAAATTATATATTTCATGTATTTTCAACTAAAAATTATCTTCTAAAAAAATGAAAAATATTTATAATATTTTTACCAAGATATGTTGAAGTCCAAATTGAATTTGTTTTTTCAATTTTAAATTAAAAAATTTGAAATTTATATAGTTTCATGAATAAAGCCTATTTTGAGGGTGAATTTTTTGATAGTTTAGGATATTGTGGTTAACTTCTACAGTACAGTCTCAGGTATTTCATATTTTTAAGCCCAAATAGAATCACTATGAATTAATATTGTCTATACCTTATAAAGAAAGTTGTCTTGGTAATACCTCCTTTATTTTCTGTTGATTTATTGTATCCTGATAAAAGATCCAACATCAAAATTATTGAACACCTCTCAGTAGATCAAAAATTATTAATCTGGTAGAGTAATCTTGTTATTGATCATGATAATGTTGTGCTAACAAAAATACATGAAAGTGTTCATTGATACATCTTTGTAGATGGAAAACAGTACTAGTTCATAATATGGTGAAGAACTAGTTCATATAAAAACCTTGTCAATATTTTACTAAATTTTCCTCTTTTGTTATTCCAATTCAATGGGAAACATTTTATAAGGACATTTTGATATATACATAGAACCATTTATGAGTTTAATTTTAGAATCAACCTCATGTTTTTGGGTAACACTTGTTTGTTCTTTAAGAAACACATCGACATACTATTTTACAGTTGGAATATATTCAATATTGGATAACTCCTTCAATATTTTATCCATATATCCCTTGATGTTGTGTATCGATGTCTTTATATAAGGGTTCTCTTCAATAGGTAATTCATAATAATCTTTGTTTTGAAATTTGTTTATAGTATGATTAAGGATCTGGAATGAAATTTCCTTTTCCCAAAAATTGATTTCTTCTCTATCTATATAAATCCACACCATTCCTAGTATCACATTGAATTATAAAAAGAGAATGAGAACTTAATCATGAGGAAGTATCTTATAAATAAAATATATTAGAGAAGATTTGCACACATTATATCCAATTAATGCACCACCGGGTGTTTTCAATGAAAATTTGATATACTGAGTTTATGGTGGTGAATAAACATTGATATAAAACATGTATGATATGAAAGAATACTAAGAACCAAAATCAAAAATAAAATTTGCTTATATAGAATGTGGAATTAGGGGAACGTTTCCCACTTTATTATCATGGTCCACTTTAGAAGTAGTTACTACTTGGGAAATTCATTATTCCCTAGGTCTTGGGGGATTTAGGGCCTATTTTATTCACTATCCATTGGAATGGGAAATTATTAATTTTAATTCCCAAACACATAACATTTGAATAATGAAATTTTGAGTAGTAGAAATGTGAATGTTGGGGGCGTCAAAAATAAATTATTATCATAGGAAAAATTCAGTAGTATGGATAATATAAGTTTGTTTTCAGAGTTTAGTAAACTAAATATATTTTCAATTATTGATTATATAATAAGGGTTTTGTTTGCGTGTCTAGGTTCTAAAATAAATTAATTATATTAATAGGTACTTGAAAAAAATAAAATGATAATGTTGATCCGCTCAAGTTGGGTTTTCTAATTGCAATGACATCTATGTCATTAATATAATATTCTCTTCTTCTAATCAACTAACATGTTAGAGGATCTGTAATTGATTCCCCACATACCATTTTTGGAATTTTTTATATGAAAATATTCCTAATAGATATCATAACTTAGTTGGACCTCTTTCTTATGTGTGAAAGAGTTGGAGTAAATTTTCTATAATTGAATTAGGGAATTCATGGTCAACTCTTGTTCTTCCTAATAAATAAATAGTGTCCACTACACCTTCCACACGTGTTAAAAATCATTGTTAACTTCATTACTAAACCATGTCCAATTCAATAATGTATAGTCCAGAGTTAAGTGGGTAGAGATTATAGATCATCAGCGAAAGAAATAATCAGTAATAAACATTAAAATTAAATATACTATCACTTGATTAAAAACACTTCCATTTGAATATCAAAACCATTTAAAAAACAAAGATAGTTTTATTAAAAAAAGTGTGAATACTTATGAAATTAAAAGGTAACATTTCCCTTTACTGATCACTCTATATTTTTACCCTTTATGTTAAGGATAAAGGATTTTTTGGGGTAATAAGAACACATTATAAAACAAAGGAATAGATAAAATAATATTCAAATATTAAATAAAATCACCACAAAAGCCAGTCATGGTTTTCCGGTCCTCAAATTTACATCCCTCCTCTTATTTTTTTAGGTCTTAGATTCAATTTATTTTATTCATGGTCAAACACCAATATCCTCAGTAATTTTAAATTTAAATCATTCTATTTATGTCATATCTTCTTTTCATATCAAGGATTCTCAAATCTCCATCATAATCCAATCCTCTAAAAAATAAATATATTTGGTGCAATTTATTTCATTTTTATTTAAAATTAATTTAATTAAATATAATCCATAAAATTGTCTATAATTTGTTTGTAGAATTCGTATTTTTATCCCAAGGACATGAATTGGAGCACTAGATCATCCTTCGATGTCTACTTTTGATTAACAATGAACTGATGTTTTTATAAAGTTAATAGTCTTACACCATGTTAAAAATAACCAAAACGTATGATATTTTCATTTGATGGATTTTTATTTTCTAAAATATCATATAGCCTCCTGGAAATCATTTTCATGGGAAAATATTTTAACTATAGATGTAATGTGATACATGCCTACTAATAAGGTCATATATGTGGTTGGATGTCCTCCATACTATACTTTTACTTTTATCAATTTCATAGGTCATTGGATGATAATGTGGTACATAACAATGTATTTTGATTGGATATACACGTATATTGGTAGAAATCATATAATATAGGGTGAATCTATATAAAATTCTGGATGAATTAATTTTCTCTGTATTTTAAAAAGTCTTCTGCTGGTGTTGGAAATCGTAAAAAACTGACATGGATGATGTTTCATGATGGGGACATCTTATGATCAGTTTGAAATTCATATTATGAAGTCTTACTATCCAAATTAATATTATATAAATATTTCAGCTATGTTAAAGTCTTATTATAAGAGGAATTTCAAACCATCGTACTTATACAATATTGCCTTATCTATTTTATGACATCATCTCAAAATCATAAGAATCTGTCTAAGTTGTACACTCCCTTTCAAAGTTCTATGATAAATATTTATTTCAAATTATGATGATGGTTAATTAATATGAAGTTCATATATCCCTTAAATGTCCTACATAAACTAATAACTATTGTATCATAGGTAACCATTTCAACTCAATATTTCCATATTAATTTGATAAATAAAATCATACACGGTTATTTCTTTAAAATCATCTACACAAACCTAATATATTTTTAAAAATTTCAAAAATTAAATATGATTTTAATTCTAATAAATCTAAACAAAAATTAAGCACTTAAAATTAATGTTTTAATACATTATACAAATAAACTATTGGATATCCATAAATATAATAAATGTGATGTTTACACTGGAATTACTCAAAATATTTGGGTCAAAATAATTAAATCCCAAGAAAAAATATGTTGTAATATTGTCTTATCAATTTCCATGCACTTAAATGTCATACTACTGAATAAATCATATTTAAGAATATTACCCCTGAAAATTTTAAATACAAGGCAATGGTGTGTTTTTTAACACCATTGTCCTCATATTAGAATGCCTACCCAATTCTTTTAATATAATTTTATTTATTATTTACATTTAATTAATTTATCGATCTTTTATCTTCTCATGAAGACTTTTACCTGCCTTCTATGAATTATGTCAATCATCACTGAATTAGGAATTTAAAGTAAGGCTATTCTCATTCCAATTTCATTAATGTTTCATCATTGTATCTATAACACCCTGAAATATTATAATATATTTTTCATTAAATAAATATTATTTCTTTTATAACTTTAATTACACACAACAATAAGTTTTAACGAACCCTCATATATTATTAAATAATATTATTTAATATAAAATTTAGTATCTAGCCATTGGATTAGAGGATATGAATAGCACTATCAAAACTATTAAAAATTATTTATAACACACACACACACACACATATATATATATATATATATATAATGAATTCAATGAATTTAAATTTGTTATAAATTAAAATAAATATTTGGAAGGTAAATTTTAAAAATAGATTTTATGCAAAAAATGTATATATTAATTAACAAATTAAATAAATTTCTATTTACGAATTATTTTAATTCATTGCGTAGAAAATATATTAAATAATATTTCTTAACATTCATATAATAATTTTTACATGGAATGTTAAAAAGATAAACTCAATATTATCCTTAAAAATGGATTTTCATAAAAATAGTTTTGTTGTGTTTTACGAACATATTGTAAAATGAATTTCACCCAATTAGAGAAATTTAATTGTAAAAAATGGATTAAATATTTCAAATTAAAATAATTAATATTATTTAATAATTTAAACTTAATTTGTTGTGATAATGAATATTAAAAATACAAATTTGTGTTACCATGTTTATGGTTAAAATGGGTTTACCTAGGTTTAAACTAACTGTTAAGGTTTAAAATATTACAAAACACTCTATTAAATATATTCAAATCTTTTGAAAAATCCCATGTGTGTAATCTCCCTATTTTATACAAAATCACCACCTATCCTCTATTCACCACACATCATAAGCATTATATTTTAGGTGTTTTCTACATTAATACAATAATATATTCCTTCTTGAAATCCTAAAATTAATTGAATTTCAAAAATACCATCCTTTTTAGGATTAAGATTTAAATCCCTTGAGGTTTCTCAATAAAGTTTTCTACCACTTAACTGAGTACGTTTCATTTTATTTCTTCTTACACCATATCATAAAATGAAAAATCCATAAAAATATTTCAAAAAATAATAATAACTATTCTTATATGTTATTATGTTTATACAGAATCCAATTTACACCACTCTTTATACCAATGTAATTGATATCATTGTTCATATGTACGTACAGACAACCTCCTCTCAAAGAAATGTATTTAATTTTTCATCATAATATTTTTTAGTTAGTAATTATGTTAGATTTAATATTTATATATAATATTTATGTAATATATAAGCTTATATTATTATAATATATTATCTATATTCCTTCCTTTTCATCCATTGGAAAACAATTACATCGCTCATGTGTAGATGTGGAATTCCACCTCCACCACATGATATGATTTATTTTACATTTCCTATTTACATTTTATGTAATAAAGATAGATTTAATTAAAATATTTCATATATATGATGTAAAAATTATACTAAAAATGTTAATTATTATATAAAATTAATCTTTTCCCACCATTAAAAAGTGGTAACATCACTCATGCGTATGTAAAAATTACCATCTCCATGAAGTAATGAAATTAAGGTTTAATCATTACATTATTTGAATATTTATTAAACCATATATGATGAATTAATTTTAAAATTTTATCAGGAATAAACGACTTTATGTGATCTAACAATGAAAATATTATAAGTATTTTATCCATCAAACTCAAATATGCTTGAAAATGGGACGATTTTTCACCCGAATGTTCATTTCAATGAAGAAATTATTATTAAAAGGATAATTGGAAATTATATTGAAAAGTTACATAGCATATTATATGTGAATATGGTTATAGAATATATTTATAATTAATTATGATTTATTATATAGGATATTTTAATTCATAGGAAGTAATAAGGGACTCTGGGTAAGGTATTTGTTTTCAAATCTTATTTTAATTCGGAATGATTATAATTGAATTCCTATTGAGAGAAATTATATGATACATATATAAAAAACCCCTTTAACATTATTCCACAATATATATTTATATAGTTTTTATGTTTTATTATAATTACCCTATCTTTGGTACTCAAAATGATTCAAAATAAAATTCTGAAAATTTGAACATATTTATTCTCTTTAAGTTGGGAATCATTGTCTTCAATATACATGTTCTCTATTATTTTAAAATTAATTTTTTCATAATTATAAGAGTGTTTTTAGTTTTATATTTTTCACATTTTTTAATTTCTATAAACTATTTTAAAATGAATCTTCTTATCATTCCATAAACAAACTACATTTTAACAAATGTGTGAATGAAATATTTGTTATGATGTTCACCACACAAATGACATTCCCCACCATCATAACTAATATTTTAATTAAATAATAAATTATATATTTCAATGTTTATTTTAAAAGAATTTTACTTTCTCAATATTTTAGGAATATTTTGTTAAAAGTTTATCAAAATAAAATGTTATTTTTCTAAATTTTTTTAGTATATGTTAGAATGATATTTTAAAGATATTTTTCATCTATGTCACCATCCTTTGAGTATTTATATGATTTAGTGGTTATATTCCCTCTTGATACTACCCACTCTCTTTGTTTAGATTTATTATGATGATTGTGATTTAATGGTGACTCTATAAAACCACTTTCATTCCCACAAGCTAATTATGTTCTGATGAAATTTATATAAAGACCATTTTTTAATGGGTTATGTTATGATGAAATAAGGAAATGTTTATGAAAATTTTTTCCTTTGTAAATTTTTATATATACATATATTCTTAATGAATTTTGATCTTAGGGAAAACATATGTATGGTTTTCATTATGTGATGGGTTAGCCCAAAATTATTTTTGCATCCAGTTCATTTGGTAATCATGGATATCTCATGAGATAATAATGGAATTATTGGGGAGCGAACAAGATTCAGTAAACGAATCTTCCCTATAATATAACCTTGTTAGTGAATGTTGAATAAATAAATAATTGAATGGAGAGTGAACCTAATCTAATATAATTGAATTGGAAATAATAATTGAAAAAGTATAGGATTATTTGTTCTTATGTATTGATGTCAAAAAAATTGTTATGCTTATGCTATATTCACATGGATCAGGATTAATTAATTTTGATTCTATACACTTATGATTTATTTATTTTGATATAAAAAATATTTTTTCTATGATTTATTATTAATGTTCATTGACTAGTTATCTTTGATTGTCATAATTTATTATCATGTTATCATACCATTATGGTTATATTATGAAGACTTATGTTTATTGATTAGTATCACTTATATTTACCATTATCGAGCATCTATGACCACCCTTTATTAGGTTACATTTCCACAGGTTACAATGAAAGGTTTTATGTAACATATGTCTATGTACTATACAATGTGAGATGATATTTATGGGATATATTGAATATCTTCAATGAAATAAGATGATTATTTTTATCGTATCTAAAGACACTAAATATATATAGTCCTAAATCATATACTGTTACAAAATTTATTGAATATTTATCTAAAATTTTGAAATATATTTTATACCATTATTTATTCTCTATAGATTGTATTAGAATATATTTTAGTTTTTTTTGGAATAGAGAATTTTTTTTACACCATGGGGATAACTTTTTCTATTGGATAACATCCTAAATCTATGGTAGTGGAGATTGTATGAAATTCAGAGGAAATAAATCATCATCTAAATACTCTCCAGTGGATATGTTTTGGGAATATACTCACCTATGGTTAACAACATTAAAAGGGGAAGATGTTTTGATAACTCAATAATCACTAGTGTATGGTCATTGTTCCTTAGACTAAAAACCCACAAGCCAATTCTATGGTATATTCATGGGTTAATTCACAATTTATTTGTAAACCATTATGTATTATTTGAATATATGATGACCATGAGTAAACTAGACTCTACCAGGGGTTTCATACACAGAAAATAATCTGTCATTATTTAGATATCTATTGAATATTGTTTTTTCATTATTATATTTTTAATCTCTCTGATTATTATTTCTCACACTATGATTTCTTTTCTTATTCAACGATTAGTCATAAAAGGAATAATGAAAATATTAAATGTGTAGAAAATGGATTGACCATACACATGAGAAATAAAATAAAATGGGTGTTGGTATGTGAAATATTATATTTATGATCACCAATCTCTCTCAATATATTAATAGTAACATGAATCTTGATCATCATCCAAATATACAAGGGAGTAACTCAAAAATGAGCCTTTTATATAAAAAATCCATATTCTATTAGTGGTTACTATTATCAACAAATTTATAAGTGATGGAAATACCAATGAAAATATATTATTCATGAAACAATGTCTGGAAAATGAAATTTTTTTCCTTGAAGTGTATTATTTGGAATGAGAAAATGATCAATGGTGGAATCTTATTAAGAATACAATGAATGAGGTGTAAATTAATCCATAACATGTGAAGTGTTTAATAAGTTATTTTTATTATTTATTTACCTTGAACTGTTCACTTGAAATTGGAAGGAGAATTCTCAGAAGTAAAGCATAATGTTGACAAATCCATTAGTACCTAGATAGAAATTTCTAGAAACATACAATATATTTTTTCGTTTTTATCATCAATCTTGAAGTAAATGTCATCCAATTTGTTTATTTCTTAAGGAAAAATCTATAAATTGATTTTTTGATAGGATAATTTTATTATTACGAAGAAATCATTTGTTGTATTCTCATGTTGGAAATGGAAATTAGAGACACCTAATGTTATTGTGGTTTTGAGGTAAAAAAGTGAAAAATTAAATTTTAACGAAACTTTATTAACAAAACCCATGGGGAAATGATAATTAATATTCCTTCAGGTAATAAATTTTTAATTAATCATATATTTAATTCCGTTATAGGGTCTATAAATTGTTTTTTTGTTGGAAAAGAAGACCACTAAGAAAATGAATACATAAGCGATGTGAAGAGGCCAGCCAGTGATGATTAAAACGCTCAAATGAATGTTCAACCCACACTCCAATACTATAATTTCCAAGAGTATACTTACTAATCCAATCATGAAAAAAAATATTAGGGTTACTAAAAATAATTATCATTATAAAAATATTATGACTATAGAAAAATGGAAATCTCATACGATCCCAATTAATGAAGTGGGTCATGAGAAAAAAGTGTTGATTGGTACAGATACCATCGACTCTATAATTAATTTTTTTATTCGATTATATATCATTACACTATTTAATATCTGAATAATTTTCAAATAATATTATTTCACAACCTCAATAATTATATGTTGAGTTCATATTAAAAACTACTAATAGTGTGGTGATTGCATCTCACGTCTATAGATCCTCTCTAATAAAAGTTTTTGTGTATATTCATCTTATAAATAATTATATTATCCCTAAATTTTAATTTGATGTGATTTTTGGTATGGATTCACTATCTCAAAATATATCCCATTTTAATTTATATAGAAGAGAATTCACATTTTATAATCATCATAAGATCATCTTTCAATGAAAGGATGAATATGAAATTTAATTATAAGATTCTTATATTATATAGTTATTACTACCTAATAAGAGGGATATTATCTCAATTGTTTAGGGAGGAAATAAAAAATCAAAGATATACATATTATTCAGGATTGTTTATATGTATTAATATAAGACATTCCTAGTCTTCCATTAAATCATGATGTTTAGTTTTCAATATAACTCATACTTGGTGCTATAACTATTTCCAAGCCTCCATATAGAATGGGCCAAATTGAGTTGAATGAAATAAACAAGTAAATTGAAGAGAATCCTGATAAAGGATTCATGTACCTTAGTAATTCACCATGTGGTGAAACTTTTCTTTTTTTTAGAAATAAATGCAGGTTAATTCATATTTTCAAAGATTATCAATAACATTAAATGATTGATACAATGAACAAGTATAAGATACAAAATATTTATGGATTATTAAATCAAATAAATTAAGTTGAATAATTTTTCAAGATTCAAATTAATTCTGGATATCATTAATTGTGGGTCTATAAGGATAATATACCAATGAAAACCTTTCATATGAGGCATTGTCATTATGAATTTATATTCATTAAACTTAAAATTCACAAATATCTTATTATATATTAACAGGTTAAGGTGAATATCTAGGTTTAATTTACTATATGTTATTTTTTATTCAAATAGATTCTTTAATGGGACATATAATCTCAATTAATGGTATGTCGATGGATCCTTCAACGATGAAAGTTACATCAAAATATCCTAGAACAACCATAGTATCCAAGATCCATAATTTTCCTTGGTTGTTTGGATAACATAATTTTTTTTGAGGGATTTCCCATAGAAATTTAATCTATTAACAATGTGGACTCATAGGAGAGAAACAATTCATTAAATAGATGAATGTGAGGAAAATTTATAGGTTTTGAAAAAGATGTGGATCAGTGAAATTTTTCATACACTTCTCTATAATGGAGAAGGGTTTATGATATTTAGATATTCATAAATAAAGGTATTATGATATTTATATATTTATCATTTCATTGTTATAGAATATTTCCCTCTCTAATTGATATTTTCATATATACAATTACCCAAAATAATTATTTTGAAATGTAAGTGGTAATTTTTTCATTGAATATATATTGGATTTTTTTAAAATAAATGATATGATATATATAGTAATAAAAAATAAAAAATTATATAATAATATATAAATATATGAATTTTACCCAATGAAATTTTATGGATTTGATTATAGATTATGACTTCTTGATACACTATCTCCTTAAGTAGGAGAAGAAGGTGGATGATGATCTGAGACTAAAAGACCATTATAGTTTATCTATGATCAGGATTTCAAGAGATAAAATATTTATGTATTTTTAGAATATAGACATTTATATCTAGAGGAAAGAGGAAAAATCATATCATTCATAGACTAGTGTTTAACCATTCATATATGTGAGATTAAATAGTAATATATGGATTAATTGAAATGGAAGAAGAAGGTGAAAAATGTTCCTATGATCAAAAATAATTGGGATATAATGATATGGTTTAGGAACTAATTATGTTTCCCATTAACACTAGAGTTTAAAAATAATTTCTTGTATTATGATCAATATTCTCCATTAACTATAATTCTAATATTTTATGAATTTTTATAGTGATTTAAAATAATTTCTCTAGTTAGTTAACATAAAAATATGAATTGTAGAGTATGTATATCATTCCTTGTTATGTGAGTCTGTTTAGGAAGATAGAGAAATGTATAAGGGTGTGTTATAAGAATTACCCATACCATAATCTAAATAAGAAAATATTTCCATGTTTTTCATTATATGACTCCCCTAAACATCTAAAGGGACTAATGTTACATCAGTTGTAACTGACCACCATATTAAATCAAAAATATTCATTATAATTAGTGAATATTTATCTCTGGATCATATTTATAGGACATAAATTAAATAAATTATTTTTTTCATATATTGTAAAATATTATATTATCTGATCAATATCATAGGATTACCTCGATTTTTTGGGGATGTTTTCAAGAATCATTGAATGTGAAGTTGAACATTAGCACATTATATCATCCTGAGAAAGATAGTCTATCTATTAGGATCAATCAAGACCTTAATATTATGTTGAGATCCTGTGCTATGGATTTAAAGGTCTCCTATATAATCTCCTTCCACTTATTGAATTATCTTATTATAATGGAATTCACTCAATCATTCAGATTGATCATTACAAAGACCTTTATGGTAATATGTGAAAAACTTGAATACTGTAGGTTGAATTTGGAGAAGAATATCTATTTAGAACTGAAATAGATGAGTAAATAGATGATACATTTATATCCATTCAATATCACGTTAATGCATCTTAGATTCAATAGATTATCAATGATTCACATCAATGGTGAGATCTAGAATTCATAGTTTGTGAGAAGGTATTACTATGAATTTATCCATGGATGATGTTTATGAGATTTTGAAAAAATAGACTTTTATTCCCTAGATATATCATCCACTTTTGAAATTCATTTTCTTTTGATGATGATTTCTTATAACTCATCACCTCCACAATACCTCCTAGTTGTTCATCTTATATTCCATGTATGCATCCTGAAGAAGTAGATATATAATCCTATATGTGTGCTGAATTTGGTGGTCAAACTAATTGTTCATTATATATCATATGGGGAATATCTGGTAGAGATTAGGTAATGAAGATCTAAAGTATTTAAAAATATGACCAATCGATTTTTCAATGTTTTCTGGTGAAACCATAAATTTTCGAAACGTATATAAGAACCTGAATACGTGATGATTTAGATGTATCCTCAGTTTTGTTTTTGTATTAGAGTATTGAAATTTTTAGGGGTAAATTCATATAAGGGGGTATAATTTTACACATTATTATTTTATGATAACATTTTATTTAAATAATATAGATCAAATTGATATCTTTCTTAAAATGTAACATCATTTTTAAACAAACCACGATATGTTACTGAATATTATTATTTAATATGAAATTTACCACATAGTAATTGGATTTATTGGTATGAAATAGATTGTCTAAATTATAAAAAATTATTTTTTACATATTTATAGAATTAATTCATTATTTTTTTTTGTAAAAAAAAGTATTTTAAGGTATGAAATGTGTTTGGTAAAAAATATATATATATGTTAAGAATGTGTTTTCATCCTAATAAATTAAATTAATATCAATTGATGAATAATTTTAATTAAATTCGTATATAATATATCAATTCATTTACTTTCGCATTTATATATTAGTTTTTACATAGAATAAAATTAATGTAATCTTAATTTTATTGTTAAAATAATTTTTTTCTAATTTTTTTTTCATTTTGTACACATATGTGAAATTAATTTCTCCTACTTAAAGAAATTGAATGTCATAAAAAAATTTCCATATTTTTAATCAAAATAATTTTTTATGTAATATTTTCAAATTAAGTTTTTGTTATATTGAATATTAAAATTAGTAAAAATGTGTTACCATAGTTAAGGTTAAAATAGATTTACCAGATATTAACACAAAATATAATGTTTAAAATATTACACATTGCTTTATTTAATTTTTAAGATGCTATTTTGACCATATAATTCTTATATTTTAAACTTTTTCATTTTTGAGCCTCATGACTTGGGAAAGACATTAATATATTTTGATCATTTGAAAAAATGCCATGTGTGTAATCACTATACATTATAAAAATAACCCACATCTCATCTCATCATCACACTTCCAAAATTTTTTGTTATAGAAAATTAAAATCCTAATACTACCATATATTTCTTCCCAATTTCAAATATATTATGGTATTTCTAAAATTACATCCTTTTAGTTCTAATGTTTTAAACTGATGGAGGTTTCTCAACAGATAGGTACAACTCTAATTTGAGTACATTCAATTTTACTAATTCTTACACATTCTCAAAAATGTTGTATCCATAATAAAATGATGAGTCTAGTATCATAAATATACATTAATGTTTTTATTTCTATGGATATATATTTATTCATCTCAATCCCCATCTCATGGGAAATAAAATATTCATATTGGCATACGTGGGTACATTCGCCTTCTAAAACAATGTATTTTGTTTTTCATGAACATAATTCAAGAGTTTTTATTATGATGTATATAATATTAATGTATAATATTTATGAAATAATTATGTGTCCATAATTATAATATCATATCTACATTCTTATATTTCCTTCTGTTGGAAAATGATAATAGTTCTCATATGTTCCTCTGGATTAATACATCCACGAAGTGATGTGAATCATTTTTCATTTCCAATTTAAAAGTATGGTAATAATTATAGAATTATAAAATATATCTTATATATATTATATAATGATTATTATATAAAATTTAATTATTATTTACCCATATTTCCAACCACTAAATAGTGGAAATATCACTGGGGCATACGTAAAAAATTCTATATCCCAGAACTGAGATAATTCATTATTCATCCCAAAAATAAATGAATTATTATATAAGTGTATATGAAGAATTAATATTATAATTATTTCATGATTATAATTTTTTATATGATGAAATAATAACCAAGGTTCATGATCTAGAGCCATCGAAAAGAAACATTCTTCGATAACATCTTGGTTTTCACCCGAATGCTTATTTTAATGAAGGAATTGTTGTAAAAAGAAAATTAGAAATTGAACAATTAATAATAAATAGTATGATACATATTAAAAAAATTAAAATATTTAAATGAAATTTATATTTATAACACAGTAAATTTTACTACATTTGAATAAAATTGGACTTGAGTTAAAATATTTACGTTTCAATTTCATTTTACTTCAGATTGATTATGATTGAATTTCTATGGAATGAAATTATATGATCCTTATAATATATAAAAACAAAATATTATTATGATATATTTATTTCTATAATTATTACAATTTAGTACCATTTCATTCTCTATGGTATATAAAATGTTTCAAAAAAATGTTTTTTTAAAATGGGCCATATTTCTCCTCTTTTGGTCAAGAATATTTTTCCTCTGAAACCAGGTTCATTAAAATGCTTTCTAAAATGTTTTCACAATTTAATAAATTTTAATAAAGTTCATTTTTTCATGTTTTACATTATATAATTCTTTCAAGGAAATATTCATTTAATTTTCCATATAAGGTACCTTTTAACAAATGTGTCAATAAAACATCTATTTTAAAACATACTACATGAATTCATTTTCATGTAATAATGGATATTTATACTTTTTATGATTACATTAAATGATTCCTAGATTATAATAAAATAAAATAATACACTGAATATTCGTGAAATTGTTATTTTAAATTTTTCCAAAATAAAATGATATTTTTACAATTTTTTTAAAGGTATTTTGGAATAATATTTTAATGGTATTTTTCATCAATGTTATAATAATTTAATGATTTTTATACTTTATTGGTAGGATATGGTCTTATGAAATCATTACATGTATATCTCAATAATTCTTATAATGATGATTATAATTTATGGATGATTCTATTAGACCATGTTGTTTCCCACAAGGTATTGATTTTATAATGAAACCATTATGAAACATGTTTCATTTATATGGGATATCCTATAATGAAAAGAAGAAATGTTTACGAAACTGATTTCCTCTACATGGGTGATCATGTAATGATATGTTGAATTTTTTATTATCTTTTGGTATATATATGTATGGTTTTTATTATGTTATGAGTTGTCCTGTAATTATAAATCCTTACAATGAAATATGTAAAGATATATTTATTGTGTGATAATGACTAGAATTGGTATTTAACCTCATTCAGTAATGGATCCTATCCAATATGTTAGTATTTTTATTGAACCATGATTATAGAAATGATTGATTGGGAAGTATACCCAATCAACTATGAATGTATTGAGAGTGATCTTTAACTAAGAAAATTACTTAGTAATCATATGTGTGTATCCAAAAAACATATGTATTATTCTTATGACATGTTCTAATAGATCCTAATTTATTTTTTAGGATTCAAAATATTTATAATATATTATTTTTAAATGAAAAAAACTTATTCCATGACTTATGCTTAATTATCTTTGACTGTTTTGGAATTATTATCATAATTTATAATAGTTTTCTCATTCTATTATTCTAACATAAGCTAAACTATTATTTTTGATTAATAGTTTCATATTTACTCTTACTGAACATCAATAATCACCCTTTATTATGTTTAATTTTCCATAAAAATAAAGAATGTTTTTTATAGAGTATGACTAATAAGTTTAAAATGTGAGAATATATTTTTTGGAGTTTTTGAAGATTTTTTATGAAATTATATGATTTTTTAAATAGTATCGAATTAAATTAAACCTCTTAGTCCCTTAGAAATGTATTATTCAAACATTAAAAGAATAATCATCTAAAAGGATGTAATATTTATGTATTTTATAATTGGTTCACTTTATTCTTGATGATTTTGTAGATATATATCAAATGAGTAAAGTATTTTACACATCATGAGAAATTTTAGATATTATTTTATAGGATAAGGATGGTGGTCTCTTTTGAAAATGTTATGAAATTTATTTAAGAGTTATGGATCTAAGTTGAAGACCAATACAATATATTTAATTTTATAAAAATGTTACCCCCCAATTCTCCCCCTATTATATTGAAACTACTCCATCACCTTGAGTTTTTATAACATAGTGTACCAAACTCCTCATTTATGTAGTAAAAAAATTCCTCTCTCTATTTCATTTTTGTGCATCAGAATTTTTTTTGACTTTTTATAATCCTAAAAAACATTAATAATTTCTATTTTTATTCTTATTGGAGTTAGTTTTTTCAACCCTTATATTATAATGTTTTTTCATTCCTTTTGATGTTTTCTATGGCCTCCCTTCCAATCACCTTAGGCAATTCTTGTAAAAATCCATTACAGAACATATGAAAACTTTTTACAATTTCCAAGAAAATTATTACTCATGTTCTCCTCTAAACTACTCTCTTTCTTCTAGGTCACTCCACCATATAAAACATTTGTAGCATCAAGTATTTTTTTCATCATTCTCTCCATTTATTGAATTATTTTTTATCTTCTTGTGGGATATAATTCCCTAATTTTTTTAGAGGGAAAGTTCGGTCTCTTTCACATAAAAAAATTGGTTTATTTCACTATCTAGGATTATCTTATATCATATATGTATTACCCTCCATAAAAGTATGATTTTTATAAATAGATAACATAAAAGCTTAACCATTTCTCACATTTGTTCATGCAGATTCTACAAAACAACTTATCTCAGTTCACTTTCATCCTTACATAATATTAAAATTAAACCTATATCAAGGATCAATATCTATATGAAAGTATCTGGGGATATGTGGTTTATAATGTTACTTCCTAAAAATTGGACGATTGAAACCCTACCATTGGATGAAATTAGGCCAACAACTGGTGGCCTATATTGCATACTTGGCTGAAAATTATGTGGTTCCACCTATGTGGAGAAAACTACTAACACCAATAGGGCACTGTAGTAGTACAGACATACTGTAACATCCTATGAAATGAATATTTAGTATATTTGACTTTGAAATAACATAATAGAAACATTTGACTATGGACATCGATAGGCTATTGTAGCTTTGTGAACTTATAGACATAGATTATTTTATTATAGTGGACTTATTATACAGTTGGGGGAATATATGTATCATATTTCTTAAAATCCCATTTGGTATAGGAATGTTTTTGATACTCTAAGATTGTACGTTTCAATTTTGATCCAAAAATCAATGACGTATTCATTATATCCATGCACATATAGATTATTTATTGAACTCTATAAATATATGAATATCATGATCTTCTTATAGTTAATTTTTCCAATTTTAATCTTATTCTATGAATCGCTAATCATTTATTTCTCAATACATTTCAAAAAAACACTAGTATACAAGGAGAGTTTTGATGATATAGTCATAGTTTTTTAAATTTTAATACTGGATATTAAATAATGAGGGAGAAGATGGATCAATTTGATGGAATTTATTTTAGTTATATTATAATTCAAATATAATAATGTATATTTCAAAAAAGGATACACAGTCCTATTCTAAGAGAAAATCCATCAGATATAGAGAATATATAGTTAGATCTACTTGATTATTATGTTCTAGGAGTTTAGCCCATAACATTAGAAAACATTGTGTTACTAAACATCGGATAAAAATATATGTTGGCTGGGTTGATAAAATATCTACTGAATAAGTATGATGATCCTTCTACATAAAATAAATATTACATAATATATGAATTATCCAATTTTAATACTATTGAATAGATTATTTTGGTTTCTCACATCTACTAATCCAACACACTTATATTTCAATTGTCATTTATGGGAATTATTAAAGATGATGAGATATGTGCTCTATTTGTTCTATCTATGTTACCAGATAGTTAGGATGAAACTGTAATAGTCATGAGTTAACATTTGGGGAATATAAATATGGATCTGAATTATGTGTGAGATATGATCATCATTTAGGATATTTGAATAAGAGAATCGAATAGATTCTATTATTTTTCTTAAATGTGGAATGAAGAGGCCTAGAAGTGTAATGAAATAATCATAGAGTATGATGAAAATTCATGGGAAAGAGCCAAGATAAGGTAAAGGGGACCGGTCCTACTAAATGGATTTGTGGGAATAAAGTAGATTTTAAGAAGAAGTGTAGAGAAAAATAGAAGTCACCTGAATCTAATAAAATAAATATTATAGGTGAAGGTAATGATGATGTGTTGTTGTTGTGTGTTAATATAGAAGAACCATTGTATTTATTGACGAGATTTTAATTTCTATATAAAAATCATTGTGAACTGTAATTTTTTTTATTATTGGAATTATTATAAATATCAAATACTTATTTGAATGGTGTCATATTTTTTTCAACATTGAAAATTATGGAAGTCTTTGAAAATAATAATTTACATGGAAAACTATTTAGATATGTTTTGGAATTTATTTTTTATATAATGTTTCACTTAGATTTTTTTTTGGTGTTCAAAAAAATATGGCTAACTATGAGACAACTAGTGATCACCTCAACTACATATGAGAAACTAAGGTTGAACTACATGGGAGGATATCATTAAGGCTAAACCATAGTGTTAGTCTTGGTAATGGGCATGCATATAACCCATAGAGACATCATGGGGGTGTACAAGGCCACAACATAATAGACTAGAGGTAAATGTTAGCCAACTTGAATAGACTTATCCTATGAGGCATTTTTGCAGATACAATTTTCTTATAATGTATAGGGGAACCACAAATAATCTGATGTGGGTATCATTCCTTTGTGGACATTGTTCACTTATTCGTATATTATGTATAAAATGTGAAATGTTTAATCCCATTGATTTGATTCATTCAATCAACATGGTAAATCATCTTTATACCCTTATTCATAAATCCTTTTTTTGAATTTGTTTTATTATAAGTTACCTCATAGGACCTCAAACAGCCTATGAGATCATTCTATGTTGAATGAGAGTTTTGAAATTTGATAATTATGAATTTCCAAAAATCATAAAAATAATTTTTAAAGTTGAGTTTTTGGAAGATGTACAGTATGTGGATGATTCCAAGAAATGGTCTATGTGTACAAATTATATGTGTAGTGGGGTAATTAAAAAATCCAAATAACTAAGAAAATATTATAGAATATATTTCCATGGACCATAAATAGCTTTATGTGGATCAATAATACCAATGTACAGTAAAGCTGCTAAAATAATGAAAATTAAATTTTTGAAAAGATGTAAAGCATATAAAAAGCGGTGTGTACTATTTTTTGAATATTAATTTTATTATTCATGATAGACCATTGAATATTCCATGATATTGGTCAAAATTTGGGCATTTTGATGAGTTATTATGTGATGAAATAGGTATGTGATGCATATATTGTGCTATGTAGTGGGGTTTTCTATGATGCAGTATGCCGAATAAAATACAATTTGAATCAAATTTCCTTGTGAGATCTACAAAATTTCATTAGCACACATAAATATTATAAGAAATAATACAAACATACCAAATAAATTTTACAGTTAAAATACTTTACAAATATAAATAATATTTTCAGACATAAAAATAACACCATGTGAAATTTTCCATCCGGCGATATAGTACATAGAGGAAATCATGTTTTATGGAGATAGGTGACATTATTTTCAGTGTTTCATAAAATTTATTGACTTACTATATTCTTCAATATTATTACATATTATCATTTTTTCCTATAAATATTTTATTGTCTTCCTAATTAAAATGTATTTAGTTTTGGAGAAGATATATTTTCTATGAAATATCATTCATAACTCTATATGATTATTGCATTGATGGTTTATCATTTTCCATAATATTTATTATGATAACCACTATTCATTTGGAAAATATTTTTTTAGGCCCAAGTGGGGGTTAGATACCTTGAGGGGGGAGGGTAGAATTAGGGTATAGAACTTCTTATCTTAAATATTCCTATCCCATGGGATCATGACATCATGAATGCAATGTTCACTTAATTATCTCTTAAGAAGTTATTCTAGTCATATTATTTCATTCTTTATTTAATGGATTATGAATTGAATATAATTTGTTATAACATGAACAAGGAAAACCCAATTTTTACATGGTTAACCCACAACTGGCTATATACAAGGAGTATAAAATGAAAATGTTCTGATGTACCAAATACACTAAGGCCCACTTCCAAAATGAGGTTCATGATTTATCATTTACATGCCCAGGGCCACTTACATTACAATTTTTATGGATATACCACTAATTCCCAAGGGTCGTCACTACAATAGTTCCTTCAATGACTCACATCAAATGGAAAGGATCACCCTCTTAATCTTCCCATTCTCACTACACTAGAAAGGATTCATACCTAGTTTTTTGACATGTGGTACCTTCATTAGAGATAATGAATACACCCTCATTTGTACTTTGATTCCTTATTGATGTTCTAATTCCACCTAATTTATTAATAAAAATTTACCATATAATTATTTGGTAATATATTTTTAATACTTTTAGGCCTCTCAGTGCCTTTATGAAGCTCACAACATTTAGCCATATTTTTATAGCCTTTGAGAAATTGAATACTTTAGAGATTACCACTTCCTTTTCAATGCTCATAGAGCCTTAATAAAAATATCCCTACTATTTACTAGTATATACTACCTTCACATACTACACAAATTTCATGAATCTCACATTTTTCATGAAGTTCAACAAGCCATCAGGAAGAGACCATCATTCAATAAGCTTAAACACTTTCACAAATATCTCTTATCCTTCATTAAGCTCTTATTATTAGTTCATATTTTTATAGCCCTCTCATACTTTAGTAATATTGTGATGATTAAATATTTTTTTCATCTTTTATAGCCTCCACAATCATCATTTATTTTTGATCTTTTTCACAAGAAAACCCTTCAAAAATAACCTTCAATATATCAGATACATTGAATATTTGTTATGTATTTATCTATGTTTTAGGGGGAGGGGGTTAGAGGTATTTTATAGGAAATTTATTTTATTCCATAATCATTCATCCTCATCATCACCTTTTTAAAAAAAATCCCAAATCACATTCATGAATCTCCTTATTTTCCTGGAGCATCTCAAAATTATGGAGATTTAAAGTCAACCTTTCACACATTCCTAATGCTTATTTATGATGATCCACACCTTTAAAATACTCCCTTATGAAAACCCATTCTTTTTGAAACCCAGTATTCATGACACTCATTACATTACACCTTTAAGAAACTCCCTTTATAGGAATCCATTCTATTGTATTGGATCTTTGTCATCATACCATGTCAAAAGTTTCATTATAATTCCAAAACATACCATGGAAACCTTCTTTTTAAACCAACACAATCAACCTAAAAACAAATGAATATTATATTGAGGGATTTATAACCAACACATTATCTTATGTAAGGCTAAATAAATCTAATAAGTATGAAATTATTTTCTACATTGATAATAGTTTTCAAATAAGTAAATATATTTTGTGATAGTACATGACAGGGAACATATGGTATACAGTTATATTATAATGTAATTCATGATAATATTGTATATCATATGAGTATAATTTAGTGAAGAAGTCATGAAATTATATATATTGAAGTATAATTATATCAATGATGTTCTTAAAAAAGAGAGCTTGATGAACTTTATCTATCTCCAATAATCTTGAAAAGGTGAACATAATATGTTTGATTTATCTTTAAGGATCAAAATAAATTTCTTCATCAAAAAATTTTGGAGCTTACAACAATCAAAATTGATCTTTCATATATTGTTTGTAATCACATTGTAATAGGTATTGTGATACTTTTATTCCAGTTGTACTCTAGAAGTCAAAGGCCAACTCCATTATATGGAATAATTTTATGTTGTAATTGCATGTAATTATATTGGAAAATAATTGATTGTTGAATCTAACCAATCATAAATATGATTAGGCTCATATTGATTCCAAACTATGTAAAAATATTTTTTTCATATTATATTTATTTGTATTGCACCTAATAAATGTTGATAAATAATAAGAATGGATTGTTTCATAATATATTAGTAGAGGTTAATTTAAATATAGGGAAATATTTTATAAATAACAGTACATTATACCCCCTCCCTCAATGGTCAAACACATCCCTAGGAACTTGAATTATTATTCGAGATAAGTTTCCACTATCAAGATAAACTAATTATTAAAGATATATATTTTTAATTCTATCCATAATGGCGGTGTTCATACATTTCATGGCATGAACTATTATAGAAATAAGAATAGGATATTATATTATATCATATATTTTGGCCCTAATGCTAATTTTTCAATAATTCTAGGATTCCCACTTATTATTTAAGACAATCCTATAACTTTTGATTATATGAGATCTATGGAATTTCATGGAAAATCTAAAAAATAAATTTTGATGCCTCTTTTAGAAACATTTCACAATCTTTATTCAGACTCAAAAATTCACGAGAAAATTGGGATAAATTTGGATGCAGTTTCGAATGAAATGTGAATGTCAAGGAGGAAAAAAATAAAATTTTGGAGATGAAAATTCAAACATATAAAAAAAGATAAGGAAACAAATGTGGACGATTATTTTAAAATAGTCAAAAAAATTGTTAGTAAGATTTGAGTTTTTGGAGTGAAGCTAGATGATTCAACTATTGGAAAATAATTGATTAGAAAATTTTCTAATAGTTTTATCCTATTGTGTCAACATTGGATGATAGATAATATATTAATATTGATGAATTACATAGAATTATAAATTCCTTTGAAATGTGATAGATCTATAATTTCAAGATGAATATCAATGATGAGATTTCATTTGAGGTTGTGAGAAAGTTAAATATCATAGATGAAGAAATCCAAGAATCAATTGAATCTAATGATGAATATTAAGATGAAAATTATAAAAAATCATTACTCCTTTATAGAAGAGATTAATTAAAATGAATTTTTATTGTTAAAGGTAAATGACCACCAATGTGTTACAATTTTGATGACATTTTACATGTTTTTTTAAATTTTACAAATAATATTAATGAAAAACCTAGGAAAGATGATGAGAAACTACATAAAAATAAATGGAATAAAGATAAAAATTAATATCCAAATTTTATGGATGGAAGACGAAAACCATAATAATTCAATTATGAAATGTAATGAGAATAGAAGAAGCAATTGACACTATATCAATCATTCAATCAACAGATGAAACTAATTTCATCTTTTATGTTGGAAATGGTTTAAACCCTATGGTAGTGAAGATGACGAATGTGAACCAATAAATCTTGTGAACTTGTTAATGAATGTGTTAGAATATTTTATTGATCCAAACAAAAATAAATAGAAATAAAATAATATATTATTGAAAAATAAAAAAATAATACCTAATAAAATGTAATAATGTGCAATGAAAGTGGGTTTTTACATTGATGAAATCAAAATTTACCTGTTGAAAGTGGATAATATATAAAATATGATAAAATAACTAGAATATTAAATTTCATTTAGAGAATAAAACCATTCCAAAACACAGTCAAAATGTCTTGAAACACAAAATATATTGAAAATGACAAAGAATATTTCCAAAATTCTATTGAGGTCCGTGAAGAATCATCACAACTTGGTGAAAATATGGGTTCAACGAATAAATTGAATTTTTTTTATCAATAAATTTCAAAATAAATTTGTTATCTCTAAAAATAGGGGTCCTTAAATAAATAATGGACCATTATAGAGAATGAATACTTGTGATAAATCTTTTTGTAAATATAAGATGTAAATAGATCCTTCAATAATATATTTTCTTCTAGTGTATAGATAACAAGAATATAACGAAATAAATCATCATTAATCTTCTGGACATAACTATTATCAGTATTGAAGTTCAAGGTATAGAGGATACTACTAGTGTTGTGGAGTGTTTCTTAACAAATCAAACTCAATTCATTATGACATGTCACAGCTAGAGATGGGACATGAACCGAGGGATAGCTATTTTCAAAAAAGGCTCACACATTTCCAAATGAAAAAAGTAGTATCCAAGTGTTTTACATATCTTTCAACGTAATACAAATATGAATTTTTAGAATAAATCAGTGTTATATGTGATCAGCCATACATATTTCTTAAAAATGCAGGAGTAATCTACCTAGAAAAACACCCAATGTTGATAAATCAAAGTAAATTGAAAAAACGAATGATGAAAATTCATATTCTTGAGGAATATTTTTTAAATTATAGTAGAAGGACCAATTAATTGATTCATAACAGATGTTTTAATTTAGAAATTACTGGTGACGCAAACAACTTTAGAAACAATGATAAGCACGAAGGAGAGCAGTGATTTTTTTTAATGATTTTTACATGAAAATAAAAGGATACAGATCTGTAGAGATTGAATCCTAGAATTTAATGTATAATGATGTATTATATAATGAAGGGATAGAAAACTATTTTTTTAGTTTTATCCAACTTTGTGATAATGTAAATGTGTAGGTATTAATAGATCATTCATATATCGTCAAAATCACAAAGGATGGAAGGATCAACACCAAAAGGGAAAATTACTAATGGGAATTTTTTCAAAATTAAAAAAATCAACCCTTTTTACGTATGTGATAAAGAATAAAAAAATATGAAATATAAGGCTTAGACATATTGTCTGAAAATGTATGAGTAAAATTTTGAATCATGATCTTGTGAGGGATCTACCCAAGGAGAATATATATAACGACCCATACTTTACATACATTGTTAATACTTCAAAATTGAAGCACACTTTTTACAACATATGACAAAACCAAAAAGGACCGTATAGGTATAGTGTCTTTAGAAACTGGGAAACATAAACAACTGGTTCATAAATCTTCTACAGTGTCTCCCATTTATTTCATCATATATAGGGTCCCTTTTAGCATATTCTACTTAATATCCATCTTCCTGACCTGGGGAAAAGAAAACATAAAAGGGTGAGCTCAAATGCTCAGCAAGGGCAAATAAAGGAAATAAAAATCATATCATATCTTTTTGAAAATCAAAACCTGCAAAAGAGATCATAATATCTTATCATGGAATAATTCATAGAAGTGAAAAAGAGATCCCCATAATCATAACATAAAACGTGAAACATTGTGGCATGCACACATAATCATGGAAAATCATTTCTTGTTAGTCATGACTCATTGCCAAGACTATCTTAGTGGACAAAGTCCCTTTCTGAACCGAGTTCACTCCTCGTTTCAGTCCTGTATCACTGAACCGAAATAACCTTCCGTTCCAGCCATGTCTATCTCATGAGATATAAAATCTTTACCCAATTCATTGGAGGGAGATATAGGTCCCACCCATCTTATAATGAATCCTTTCTTATGTGTGCCACATAATCATAAAACATACATCATCGCATAACACATGTAACAAAAATGCGATTCTTGAAACATCATGACATCATAAATCAATTCATATAAGATAAAGGAATTCATAAACATAATTCCATCACAACATAGTCAAATCAATGTAAAAATATGGATAGAAACAGAACCCTTTATTATCTTAGATGGAAAATAATTTTGATAAAACACTTGAATTGAATTCTTGAGAAAAATATCCTTTCTTCTTCAAAATCAATTTCTTTTCACAAAACATCATGCAATTTTAAAAAAAAGATTTTATTGAAAATATTCATGAAATATTTTGGAGGAAGGTTCATGAAAGTAAGGCTTTATAAAACCGTAAAAATCCGTTCGTGCCGTATAAGTTAAAAAAACATTCTTCGTACTTTTGTCGGAAAAGTCAAAAAGTACCTCGTACAAAAAACGACAAAAGATTCCTTTCATACGTATTACTAAAAACTCACTGAAGGGTAAAAATGGATTTAAACAATTTTAGGTGGATGGAAATAATATTACATATTGAGTAAACATGGATGTGGATGATAAAATACACCCCAGTAAATACTTACGAATAAACAATCTCGGATAAAAATGAGATTGTGATATTTCCCTTACCTTAGGTCCGATTTGCTTTGTTCGTGTCCGAAGCTCCTGTATAATGATTTAAATAATGTTATTGACTTATTCCAGAATCATAAATATTGATATGATATCATATATGGTCCTATTATTAGCATCTTGTTAGTAATATTTCATTGTTACTTGTTACTCGGGTCTTTATAACTTTTTGTTCTTATGCGTGTTTTGTTGAATAAATTCTTATTCTTATCTTTAGGTTATAGATAATTCATTTCCATAATGGTATTAGTGTAGTATATACCATATTCATTCATTCAATTCATTTATATAATCATTATGAAATGAAGATCATGTAGAACGAGTCGCATCACATCGTGGAGACGGTATTCCGTACGTACGCACGAGTGATGATATCGTTCCTATGATCGTGGAATTGTATTGGAGTATATATATATATTATTTCAGTATCAATATTACTTAATAATAATCATATATAGTTACTCATTACACCATTATACCCATCCTTGTAAGGTGATGGTGGAAAATAGATTACACCACGGCGTGGAGACGGTATTTCGTACGTACGCACGCGCGGTGATTTCATTTTTCTGTGGGATGGATAGAAGGTGAATTAGGGTTGTTTCATATTTATAATAACATATCAGTATGTAAGTAATACTGATGTTATTACTTTATCATGAAACAACTAAAGAAGAAGAAGTTGAAGAAGAAATAAATTGAAAAGATCGGTAATGGATATTACCTCTTCTTTGGAACGCCTCTTTGAATCCTCCACTTAAGGAACTAAGATTGGTCTTTGGAGAAGAACAGGACCTCTGGGATTATTCTAGGGAAGTGGAGAGGAGAAAATGGCAGGGGTTGGCCGAGCTTAAGTGCTCAAATTGGTGTGATGAGGAGTGGGAGGAGGTGCCCTTTTATAAGGGAGGAGAGGGGCACCTTAGGAATATCTCAAAATATTATTTTATATTAAAGTCAAAATCGGTTTATAATGGTTCCAAAGGGTCTTATTTCGAAGCTAAAGTGGGGAAGGGTCGAAAGCCTATCAACCAATAGGACATAGACATGTTTAGGGTATTATTTTAACCTTATCAATTAGATTTAACTCTAAGTTAATTAATTTAACTTTTACCGTGTCTTTTTGTTTTCTTTCACTATATGGTTAATACACTTACTATAACATGCCAAACGAACCCCAAATTCTTTATTATTAATATATATATCCTTATCTAAGTCATTTGGCCGAACCTTAGATTTTTAGGAATAAAATAACAATTAGTAATATAATATTTGATTTAAAAACTATTTTGTGTCAATTTTGACACTATTTGATATTTGATTTTTGTGAAAGTCATAACAGAATTATATGTTCGAACCAAGTTAATTAAAGCCACACTAATATATCATAGTAACCTAGAAAATTAGTGGAATTCATAAAAAGTGTTAAATTACTTTTATTTTTGTATTTATATTATCAATTATGTCAATATTTCATTAATAAGATAATTACTTCATCATCTTTATGTCATATATAAATTATATTATTTGATGTCTAAAAATTACAAATAAAATACCATCATGTAGGAAATCTTTTTAGCTTTCTAATGAATATTTATAATCTAATTTATCTTATGTATAACCCCATATTAAAAATGATTTACTTATTAAACTTTGATTTTAACTATTTTAACCCTTCTTTAAATAAATTAATAATAAATGTCTTAATCTAATCCAAGTGGGCCAAAATGGTCATATTTTATTCCTAAGTTTGTTTTTGGTCGAATTAAACTTGTCCAATAGAATTAGGACATGTTTTAGGGTAATATTAATATCATATTTACCCTTAGTTACCCTATTTACTATTAACCGCGGTAAAAATCGTAAAAAGTTACTATTCACCAAAAAATTATTTTTATCTCATTGAACCACATTTTACTTACTGATATCAACCGTGTCTGTCGGATTTTTGAAATTCCATTCACAGAAGCGGTAAAATTAAGTTTTATGCAAAATTCAGTTTTTAACCTACCACTTAGTGGTTTCACTATTCATCAAAAATTGAAAGTTTTCAGAAAAATACCAAAATTTCACCCTAGGCTAATTTCGATATTCTGAGTCCAAAAATGAAGTCCATTTTGAAAAATAAAATTTATTAAATTTTAAAAAGTGGTTAGTACTATTCATAACAGCTAGTTTTAATAGCATATTGTTGTTTAGTGAAACTCGGTATTGCGTACGACGCAAGCTATCGAGGAAGGTCGCGATTGCGTGTAAAGCAAGCCAAGCAAGTGTTGTGTAGAAAAAAGATTCCTTTGATGGTTTATATAACATAAAAGTCTCGGGTGTTACATTCTACCCCCCTTAAAGAGAATTTCGCCCTCGAAATTCGTCACTTTGTAACAAACAGATGAGGATAATTCTCCCTCATCATATCCTCAAGCTCCCATGTAGATTCTTCAAGTTGGTGGTTCCTCCATAAAACATTCACCAAGCGAGTGGTCTTGTTTCGTAGGACTTTTTCGCTACGATCCAGAATCTCTATCGGCTGTTCTTCATAAGAATGATCTTGCTCCAGCGGTATAACTTCTGAGCTGAGTACATGTGAAGGATCTGGTATGTACTTTCTCAGGAGAGATACATGGAACACATCGTGAACTTGAGAGTGATTCGGTGGAAGCGCCAATCGGTAAGCTACCTTCCCAACACGATCCAGTATTTCGAAAGGACCGATATATCTAGGGCTCAATTTCCCCTTCTTTCCAAATCTCATAACCCTCTTCCAGGGAGATATTCGTAAGAAAACTTTATCACCCACTTCAAACTCTAGGTCTTTTCTTCGGTTGTCGGCATAACTTTTCTGTCGACTCTGAGCTGCTCATATGTGTTGTTGAATAGATCTGACCTTTTCTTCCATTTCATCAACGAGATCAGGTCCTAATAGCTTTCTTTCCCCAACTTCATCCCAGCAAGTTGGAGTCCTGCATTTCTTTCCATAGAGAGCTTCATAAGGATCCATCTGAATACTGGAGTGAAAGCTATTATTATAAGAAAATTCCACCAAAGGTAGGTGTTGATCCCAACCTCCTTTGAAATCCATAGAGAAAGCTCTCAACATATCTTCTAGGGTTTGAATTGTTCTCTCAGACTGACCGTCTGTCTGGGGATGATAAGCAGTGCTGAAACTCAACTCTGTATCCAGAGTATGCTGAAGACTTCGCCAGAACTTCGAGATAAATCTCGGATCCCGATTAGATATAATATAAAGTCGTACTCCATGCAATCTTACCACTTCCTTTACATATATCCTGGCAAGCTGATCTAGAGAGAAATCCTCTCTAATAGCAATGAAGTGTGCAGACTTTGTAAGACGATCAACTATGACCCAGATAGCATTATTGCCTTTGGATGTTTTAGGAAGTCCTGTGACAAAGTCCATAGTGATGTTTTCCCATTTCCATTCGGGTATGGATAATGGTTGTAACATCCCCTTAGACTTCTGTCTCTCAGCTTTAACTTGTTGACAAACCAAGCATCGAGAGACATATTCAGCAACATCTCTTTTCATGCCATCCCACCAGAAGTACTCTTTCAGGTCCCTATACATCTTCGTGCTTCCAGGATGAATAGAGAATGATGAACTATGAGCCTCATCCAGCAGCTCATTCTTTAATTCGGGGATGGGAGGAACACAAACCCGATTCTTGAACTTTATTATCCCATCACAATCAAGGTTGAATTCAGGAACATTTCTCACCTTCTTTTGTAACTCAACATCTTCTTTCTGTGCCTCTTTAATCTTCACATGTATAGATGGTTGAACATTCATTTGAGAAAGATAAGATTTTTCCCCTTCCATTATAATTCCAAGATCTGTCCTTTGTAAATCCATAAATATTGGATCTTTTGTGATCCTCATCATGGATAAACTAGCATGGTCTTGTCGACTTAATGCATCTGCCACCTTGTTTGCTTTCCCAGGGTGGTAATGGATTGAGCAGTCATAATCCTTAATCAGCTCCAACCATCTTCTTTGACGCATATTCAACTCCTTTTGTGTGAAAATATACTTTAAACTTTTATGATCAGTATAAATATCACACCTTTCACCATAAAGGTAATGCCTCCAAATTTTTAATGCAAAGATTACCGCAGCTAACTCCAAATCATGTGTTGGGTAATTTTGCTCATGGATTTTCAACTGTCGTGAGGCATAAGCTATCACCATATCATTTTGCATAAGAACACACCCCAATCCCTTCTTGGATGCATCACTGTAGATCACAAACCTTTCTCCACTACAAGGCAGTGTGAGCACAGGTGCACTGGATAACCTTCTTTTCAACTCCTTGAAATTCTCTTCACATTCCTCTGTCCAGACAAACATAACTCCTTTCCGGGTCAACTTGGTGAGTGGATTAGATAATCATGAAAAATCTTTTACAAAACGTCGATAATATCCATCCAAACCAAGAAAACTTCGGATCTCAGTTACTGTTGTTGGTCTTGACCATCTTTCGATAACCTCTGTTTTTGCTGGATCCACAGATATCCCCTATTTTGAGATTATATGACCCAAAAATGCAACTTTTTTAAGCCAAAATTCACACTTGGTAAATTTGGCATAAAGCTTCTCTTTTCTCAGGGTCTTCAATATAATTCTCAAGTGATCTTCATGCTCTTCCTTGCTCTTTGAATAGACAAGAATATCGTCTATAAAGACTACCACAAATTGATCAAGATAGTCTCTAAAGACTCTATTCATTAGATCCATGAAGATAGCAGGGGCATTAGTAAGACCAAATGGCATCACTATAAATTCATAGTGTCCATACCTTGTACGGAAAGCCGTCTTTGGTATATCCTCCCTTTTGACCCTTAATTGATGATACCCTGAACGAAGATCAATCTTGGAAAAGTATTGAGCTCCGCGTAGTTGGTCAAATAAGTCATCAATGCGTGGGAGAGGATATTTGTTCTTGATAGTGATCTTGTTATGTTCTCGATAATCAATGCAAAGTCTCATTGATCCATCTTTCTTCTTAACAAATAGAACAGGTGCTCCCCAAGGTGACGCACTAGGGCGTATGAATCCCTTATCAAGATTCTCTTGGAGTTGCTTCTTCAATTCCTGCAACTCAATTGGGGCCATTCTATAAGGTGTCTTTGAAATAGGCAAAGCACCCGGTACGAGTTCTATTGAAAACTCAACTTCACGATTTGGTGGAAGACTCGGCAATTCCTCCGGAAAGACATCATCAAACTCCCGTACAATGGGCATATTCTTAATCGTGAGTTTCTCACCAACTATTTGAGATAAATAACCTTCATTTAGTGGAATCAATACCCATAAGATGGAAGAAATTTCCACTGGAAGGTTATGTTAATCCTTGCATTGATAGACGATCATAGGTTGATCTGGAATATGAAATGTGACTTCCCTTCTTTGGCAATTGATATGAGCTCCATGTATAGAAAGCCAATCCATGCCAAGAATCACATCAAATTCCACTAAAGGAAGGATCACAAGATTTGCAGGAAGCACTTTCCCACAAACTTCGATCGGAGAAGAATTATAAACTTCTGATGCGACTGTTGTGCCATTAGGTGTTGTCACAGCTAACTCAACATCTAATTGTCGAGGTAATACGGTGATACCCATATTAAATTCTTTAGAAATAAAAGAGTGGGTGGATCCAGAATCAAATAAAACATTTGCTACTTTAGAGTGGATGGTAAGTGTACCTTTCACCACATCGTTATCGTACTCCACATCGCTGATAGAAATTGCATGTGACTTTCCTTTGTCTTTATCCTTAAGAGTTTGTTGACGTCGACCATCATCATCAACCCTTGGATTTGGGCATTGATTTGCATAATGCCCCATCTCCTTGCACTTGAAACATTGAAGTGTAGTAGGTTCATTCTGTGTATCCCTTCCTTTGTTTGCGTCATTAGACATCTTCTTCCCATTATCACGGCATTCAAATGCCCGATGACCTTCTTTTCCACATTTAAAACATTTACTTGTCCCTTTAAGACAACTCCCTCCATGTTTCTTTCCACACTTTGAGCACAAGGAAAAGCTCATCTTCTTTTCCGTGTGCTCTTTAGATTTTTCTTTGAATTCCATCTTCCTCTTCTTATCAAACCCATGTGACTGATGGGTTACTCCAATCTCTATCTCGACTTTGAGAGAACATCGAACGATTTCCTCGTAGCTATTGAAGTCCCTTATGGCTAACGCCCTTCGAAGACTTGGTTTTAAGCCACTAAAGAATCGATCGATCTTACTCTCAGGTTGGATAATAATACCAGAAGCGTACCTTGCAAGTCTTGTAAAATTTGCTTCATAAGTACTAACAGATTCATCATCCCTTTGCTTCAGTTCAAGGAACTCTTTCTCCATCTTTGTTCGGAGAATACGAGGGAATTACTTATTGAAAAATAAGTTCTTGAACTCGTCCCATTCCATAGACTCAATTTCATCTCTTTGCCTCGTATTCTTAACAAGATTCCACCATTCATCCGCATCTCCTTCCAAACGATACACTGCTAGGATGACTTTATCATGATCAGAACATTGAAGAACTGAAAATATCTTTTCAGTAGTACTAATCCATTGTTCAGCAACTAATGGATCAGTAGACCCGCTGAAAGATGGTGGACGCTGCCTCATGAAGGATTCAACAGAATGTTGCTCCCTCCTTTGTTCGTTTGGAAATCCTGCATGATTCATAGCTTGAGAAAGTTGTGTGAGCATGGCTACAAGATTTTGAATTCCAGCTCCCATATCGTTTGGTTGCTCAGGGGGACAATCATTGCATTGCCCATCGCATTCCGCATTAACACGGTTCCTTCGGGTTCCAGCCATTGACTAAAACCAAGAAGAATAGTGTGAGCAACACTAATTATAATAGGAAACCACATAATTCAAGAATAAAATTTTCATGCTTAAGGTCTTATCCTAGGTTATTCAAGGACATTTCTAAAATTGTGTTCTATGCTTAGACTTATCCTTAGGGTTCTTACTAAGGCTTTCACATCCTAGTTTCCAAAGGTTGACTATACCTTTCCTCTGATACCAACTATAACGACCCATACATTACATACATTGTTAATACTTCAAAATTGAAGCACACTTATTACAACATATGACAAAACCACAAAGGACCGTATAGGTATAGTGTCTTTAGAAACTGGGAAACATAAACAACTGGTTCATAAATCTTCTACAGTGTCTCCCATTTATTTCATCATATCTAGGGTCCCTTTTAGCATATTCTACTTAATATCCATCTTCCTGACCTGGGGAAAAGAAAACATAAAAGGGTGAGCTCAAATGCTCAGCAAGGGCAAATAAAGGAAATAAAAATCATATCATATCTTTTTGAAAATCAAAACTTGCAAAAGAGATCATAATATCTTATCATGGAATAATTCATAGAAGTGAAAATGAGATCCCCATAATCATAACATAAAACTTGAAACTTTGTGGCATGCACACATAATCATGGAAAATCATTTCTTGTTAGTCATGACTCCTTGACAAGACTATCTTAGTGGACAAAGTCCCTTTCTGAACCGAGTTCACTCCTCGTTTCAGTCCTGTATCACTGAACCGAAATAACCTTCCGTTCCAGCCATGTCTATCTCATGAGATATAAAATCTTTACCCAATGCATTGGAGGGAGATATAGGTCCCACCCATCTTATAATGAATCCTTTCTTATGTGTGCCACATAATCATAAAACATACATCATCGCATAACACATGTAACAAAAATGCGATTCTTGAAACATCATGACATCATAAATCAATTCATATAAGATAAAGGAAATCATAAACATAATTCCATCACAACATAGTCAAATCAATGTAAAAATATGGATAGAAACAGAACCCTTTATTATCTTAGATGGAAAATAATTTTGATAAAACACTTGAATTGAATTCTTGAGGAAAATATCCTTTCTTCTTCAAAATCAATTTCTTTTCACAAAACATCATGCAATTTTAAAAAAAAATATTTTATTGAAAATATTCATGAAATATTTTGGAGGAAGGTTCATGAAAGTAAGGCTTTATAAAACCGTAAAAATCCGTTCGTGCCGTATAAGTTAAAAAAAACATTCTTCGTACTTTTGTCGGAAAAGTCAAAAAGTACCTCGTACGAAAAACGACAAAAGATTCCTTTCATACGTATTACTAAAAACTCACCGAAGGGTAAAAATGGATTTAAACAATTTTAGGTAGATGGAAATAATATTACATATTGAGTAAACATGGATGTGGATGATAAAATACACCCCAGTAAATACTTACGAATAAACAATCTCGGATAAAAATGAGATTGTGATATTTCCCTTACCTTAGGTCCGATTTGCTTTGTTCGTGTCCGAAGCTCCTGTATAATGGTTTAAATAATGTTATTGACTTATTCCAGAATCATACATATTGATATGATATCATATATGGTCATATTATTAGCTTCTTGTTAGTAATATTTCATTGTTACTTGTTACTCGGGTCTTTATAACTTTTTGTTCTTATGCGTGTTTTGTTGAATAAATTCTTATTATTATCTTTAGGTTATAGATAATTCATTTCCATAATGGTATTAGTGTAGTATATACCATATTCATTCATTCAATTCATTTATATAATCATTATGAAATGAAGATCATGTAGAACGAGTCGCATCACATCGTGGAGACGGTATTTCGTACGTACGCACGAGTGATGATATCGTTCCTATGATCGTGGAATTGTATTGGAGTATATATATATATTATTTCAGTATCAATATTACTTAATAATAATCATATATAGTTACTCATTACACCATTATACCCATCCTTGTAAGGTGATGGTGGAAAATAGATTACACCACGGCGTGGAGACGGTATTTCGTACGTACGCACGCGCGGTGATTTCATTTTTCCGTGGGATGGATAGAAGGTGAATTAGGGTTGTTTCATATTTATAATAACATATCAGTATGTATGTAATACTTATGTTATTAATTTATCATGAAAAAACTAAAGAAGATAAATTTGAAGAAGAAAGAAATTGAAAAGATCGGTAATGGATATTACCTCTTCTTTGGAACGCCTCTTTGAATCCTCCACTTAAGGAACTAAGATTGGTCTTTGGAGAAGACCAGGACCTCTAGGATTATTCTAGGGAAGTGGAGAGGAGAAAATGGCAGGGGTTGGCCGAGCTTGAGTGCTCAAATTGGTGTGATGAGGAGTGGGAGGAGGTGCCCTTTTATAAGGGAGGAGAGGGGCACCTTAGGAATATCTCAAAATATTATTTTATATTAAAGTCAAAATCGGTTTATAATGGTTCCAAAGGGTCTTATTTCGAAGCTAAAGTGGTGAAGGGTCGAAGTACTATCAACCAATAGGACTTAGACAAGTTTAGGGTATTAGTTTAACCTTATCAATTAGATTTAACTCTAAGTTAATTAGTTTAACTTTTACCGTGTCTTTTTGTTTTCTTTCACTATATGGTTAATACACTTACTATAACATGCCAAAAGAACCCCAAATTGTTTATTATTAATATATATATCCTAATCTAAGTCATGTGGCCGAACCTTAGATTTTTAGGAATAAAATAACAATTAGTAATATAATATTTGATTTAAAAACTATTTTGTGTCAATTTTGACACTATTTGATATTTGATTTTTGTGAAAGTCATAACAGACTTATATGTTCGAACCAAGTTAATTAAATCCACACTAATATATCATAGTAACCTAGAAAATTAGTGGAATTCATAAAAAGTGTTAAATTACATTTATTTTGGTATTTATATTATCAATTATGTCAATATTTCATTAATAAGATAATTACTGCATCATCTTTATGTCATATATAAATTATATTATTTGATGTCTAAAAATTACAAATAAAATACCATCATGTAGGAAATCTTTTTATCTTTCTAATGAATATTTACAATCGAATTTATCTTATGTATAACCCCATATTAAAAATGATATACTTATTAAACTTTGATTTTAACTATTTTAACCCTTCTTTAAATAAATTAATAATAAATGTCTTAATCTAATCCAAGTGGGCCTAAATGGTCATATTTTATTCCTAAGTTTGTTTTTGGTCGAATTACACTTGTACAATAGAATTAGGACATGTGTTTGGGTAATATTAATATCATATTTACCCTTAGTTACCCTATTTACTATTAACCGCGGTAAAAATCGTAAAAAGTTACTATTCACCAAAAAATTATTTTTATCACATTGAACCACATTTTACTTACTGATATCAACCGTGTCTGTCGGATTTTTGAAATTCCATTCACAGAAGCGGTAAAATTAAGTTTTATGCAAAATTCAGTTTTTAACCTACCACTTAGTGGTTTCACTATTCATCAAAAATTGAAAGTTTTCAGAAAAATACCAAAATTTCACCCTAGGATAATTTCGATATTCTGAGTCCAAAAATGAAGTCCATTTTGAAAAATAAAATTTATAAAATTTTAAAAAGTGGTTATTACTATTCATAACAGCTAGTTTTAATAGCATATTGTTGTTTAGTGAAACTCGGTATTGCGTACGACGCAAACTATCGAGGAAGGTCGCGATTGCGTGTAAAGCAAGCCAAGCAAGTGTTGTGTAGAAAAAGATTCCTTTGATGGTTTATATAACATAAAAGTCTCGGGTGTTACAATATAGATATGGTTGAATTCTATGAAACCATCCAAAAAGGGAAAATGAAATAAGTTTCTTAAAAAGTAGTGTACATTTTATATTCTAAACCACTTCATATTATTAATATTTAGTTTTTATTACTTATGAGAAAAATTTATACTGATGTTGATTTTTATTTTATAACATTTTTTGGTGATTATACATGATTGAATAATGTCACTTCTATCAAAATTAAATTCATGAAATCCAAATGTTCAAAATTTTCTGAAGAAAAGTTGTGATGGTGATGGTTTTGTATATTAAGAATATAAAATTAGAAAATGGTAAATAGTTTAATTGTGATGCTTTTGAGAGTTATATTTCTAAAAAGGTAATAATTAATTAATACATCCGACCATAGACTCCACAGAAAAGTGGTGTAACATAGTAGATTAAAAGAGGAATTTTTGAGATGGGAAGACCCATATTAGTTGAACACCAAATTCTGAATTTTTTAGGGAGAAAATTTATATATACATAGATACATATAAAGGACACATTTCTACCAATAATATAAACATAAAATAAGTAATATGAAATGTGGTATAAGAAAAATACATTTCTTAATTACATCAGAGTATTTATATGACCTTGTATTGTAAAAATCAAGAATAATAGCCTACAAAAATTCAAATATAAATATAATTTATTTTAAATGGTTTTATTTCAAATGTAAGTGGATATAGATTTTAGAGAAATAGTGTCACATGCTAGTTGACTTTGGTAATGTCAAGATTATTGAATATAAAGAAATGAATATAAAAATTTGATTTCATTTTTACAAATTTCACTACAAAGTGACATGCAGATGATAGAATAGAATAATGATGATGTTATTGAGAAATAGCCCATCACTAATGATATTTATTGAAACAAAATAGTTATGAAGATGAATAAGGTGAATATGGGATAAAATGGTAAAATAAAAAGAATAAACATATTGAAACTGAAAATATAATTGGAAATAAACATGCTCTATTATGGACTAAATGAATATTGATACTTAATAATAAAATTGATCTTATTACTAAAATTAGAAATCTAATAGTGGATAATGATGTTGAGCATAATTAGTGGGTAAAATCTATAAATGAGGAACATGATCTGATTGAGAAAAATTGCACTTGGAATATTTTTCCAAGGCCTAAAAATAAAAAAGTTATTAGAACCAATAATGTTTTTATAAATATGATAAATGAAAATGGTGATGAATTTAGTGACAATTCAATGTATGTGTATAAAGGATATTCTCAAATGTATTTTGTTTTCATTGAAGAAAAGTATTCATCTGTACAAATACTCGATACAGTTAAAAGGTCTTCAGTAGTGGGAGCACTAAAATGTTTCAATGTTTATCATGATTATGTGAAATATATATTTAATAATGGTGATATTGAGGATGATTTGTATATTAAATATACTAAATGTTTATTCTGAGATATTGATAGTATAATGGCATTTATATTGAAGAAATAATTGTATAGTTTAAAATAGTGACCTATAGTCTTTAAAATTGGATGTTTGGTTATGGGACATGATGTTTACAAAAGGAATTGTTGAAAGTAACCTTTATGTGAGATAGATGTCCAAAGTTACTATTATTGTTATTATGTATTTGTTTGAACTCATATTTGTTGGTTACATAGAGTTTATATATGAATATATTATTATTAAAATGAAATGTAATTTTTAAATATCCATTCTTGGTGATATGAAATTCTTTCTGGGATTTTATATTGAGTAGGAAAAAGAGTTTATATTTTTATCTTAGGAAAAATATTTTCGGTAATTATTGGAAATGTTCTGAATAGAAAATAGAAAACAATCCTCAACTACCATTTCAATTAGACCCAAACTGTTTCAGGATGAATCTAGAAATAATATTAACTAGAAAGAATATAGAAGAATTATTTGTTGCAACTTTGTCTAAGATTATCAAGGCTGGATATAACTTCTGTAGTGTCACTATGTGCATGGTTTTAGAGTGATAATAAAGATTCTTCCATGCTGAATCTAAATATAATCCTAATATAATTGAATGTACTTATAAAATATGGTCTTATCTATACATATAGTGTCTATTTAAAACATTTGGGATTTACAAATGTGGATTGGGAACAAGTTTGTACATAAACAAGATCAAATTCAGGAGGAAATTTCATTGTGGGAGAGGGTTCTGTTAGTAGGTATAGAAATAAGTATAATTAAATGAAACTAGACTCAAATGAGTTTGAATATATATAATCTACATGTTCTTGTACATAGATTATTTGGATGCAAGTGTTGTTATCATATTTGAATGTTGAGAAAAACCCACTCTAAATGTCCTGTGATAATAGAACAGGTATAAGATTATCTAAAAACCTAGTAAAACATTCAAGAAATAAGGATACTGATATATGATATCAATTTAACAATTAAAATATGGCCAAATGAGATATCCAAATCAAATGCATTTTTACAAAAGACCATATTGTAGATAGTTCCACTAATGATTTTCCATGAAATATTCTTGTGGAATTAAGTCTAAATCATCATGATTAGACTTATCCTATAACATGAAGTAATATATGTGTTACCCCAAATTGTATTTATATTCATTTTTAAAATGGGGAGAAAATATGTGAATCTAATGTGGTGGTTATTGTATGAAAGGGGATCAATTTGAATAAAAATTTAGGGGGATCATATAATGCCACATTAATAAAAAATAGTTTTTCATCATTATTGCAATTATTTCAGAAACATTACCGTATCTAATAGTGTGGTTTCATGGGTGTTCTCTATGATGAAGGATTTTATTTGATGAACCCTGATGTGTATTTTTAACATAAAATTATTGGTTGAAAAAATATCTATATGGGTGATTGATGAATAATTAGGTTTTTTATGAGATGCTAATTATTTTTAACAAATAGTTGTGACATTAAAATTGTTTCTATTGATGGATTGATATTACAGATCAAGGAATTGTTCTAATAGTGACACATTGTATGTAAAATGTAATATTATTAGAGATAATCAAAAATAAATATTATTCAGAGAGAATTATAGAGAATCAGTTTTGGAAATTATTTAATTTGACATGATTCACCCATAAATTTTCTATATGTTTACAAACAAACATGGCCAAACATGGGACAACCAAAGAACATCTCACCATATGTGACCTTAAGGGGTCAAATCCATGGGAGGGAATCGACCTGAATAGCCCATAGTGGTAAGGGTGTGAGATTGGGCATGCATAATTCCCTCTAAGCATGCACAGGTGTGTGAAAGCTGTCGGAAGAGTGCACACAAAGGTGGTGGTGGGCAAACATTGGTTAACATGGCTTGTGAGGCTAGTGTGTTCATTTTGGATTTGATATTTGACACCTTTATATTCATTTAAAGGTTGATATAATTATTTTTCTTATAAGTTATAATTAACCCATTGACATAACTGATGTAGGACTCAATTCTTTTGGTGAATTGTTCGGCCATTTAAATGTTACACAACAAATGCGAGCCATATGATCCAGTTTAGGTGAATTTTTTGATCAATTGATTTAATCATCTTCTTCCTCATCAATATGAATCCAGTTTTTTATTTTAGGTCTTTCATGTAGTGATTTTTTTAAAATTAAATTGAATTACAAGATCATCCTACATTCAATGGGAGTATAAAAATTGGTTATTTACTAATTTATGAAAATCATTAAATACCTCAGTGAAGTTGAGTTTGCAGAAGTGGTGTATTATTATAATAATTTTATACAACTATTAAAAAGTTCAAATGCCATATAGGACCTTTTAAAGAACTAATGAACTTAGAAAATTTCCAGAGAATATATTTCCACAAACCATGAATAGTTCAATGTAGACGGAAAACACTAGTATGCTATAAATCCCCTACATGGATGAAAATTACAGTATAAAAAGCTAAAAATCATATCAAATTCTATGAGAAATTTTTTTAAGTCATCTTTGATATATCAAGTTAGTTATAATAAGATTCATTATGAATTAGATTCCATGTGGAATTTTGATGAGGTAGCATGTGATAAAGATTTTATGTGATGTTTGTAGTGTGTTATATAGGGAAGCTAATATTGATATAGTATACATAAACAAAATATTATTTGAATCAATGTGCCTTGTGGGATTAACATAGGTATTAAGGAACTAAGAAATTATATATAAGTAAAAATACATTTATACCAAAGTTAACTCGTATTGAGAATATTATTTAGAGATAAATATGCTTGTGACCATGAAAAATGTCCCTTACATTGAATCGGTTTTTGGAGGCCTAGTTGTTTTATAGAGAGAGGTGACACTATTTTTGTAAAATTATACTATTGAATGACTTACTGTATTTAATTGGATTATTAAATGTTGGCCGTTGGTTGATTTGTATAAATATATGGTTACATTCTTAATTAATTTATGGTCATGTGTGGAGAATAGGTATTTTCATAGAAAAATCATTCATCACTCCATTTGAGACCCACAATGTATGTTCATCATATTGTAGAGTATTTATTTTGAGACCCTCCATTCCGTCAAAAAGAATATCTCTGTGTAGATATGTGTAATTCTATGAAGTATGAAATTCTATGATACATTGATAAGAGTTCTGAAAGTAGTAAATAATAATTTTGATAGTATGAGATACGATAAATATACTATGTGGTCGTTATATAATAAACACTATGAAAATTTATCAGACTATATGAGAATCATATAGGTGAGACATCATGATTTTTATATTTTTAGTAAAAACTAGTTCTATAATTTTCTTCATAAAGTGAGAATGATTGATTTTAAATCTTACTAAGAATCATTATTAAGTAAGATTAATCTATTTAAAGTATAATTAAGGATAAAATATATCTTCATAAAATGTTGTTAGAGAATCCATCATTATTATGAGATCATTCTTATGTTGTCTGTAATAACATTGTAATATGTATTTTGGAACAATTATTCTTGTGGGAATTTGGAATGCACTGTGTGACTCTATACAATTGAAAAATTTTAAGTTGTCTTCAATTTTGTTTATAGTGGAGAATCTGTTATTGGGTTTTCCTAGCAATCAAGATAAGGATTATAATGCCTTTGAAATTGATCCTCGTAAAAATATTATGTTTCTGTTATATTCACATTTACTACATTCATGAAATGTAGAGTAGTCATAAGAGATGATCACATCCTTATAGTTCAATTGAAAATAATTTCAAATGAACGAAAAATTTTAAATATCGTCATTCATTAAACCACTTCTCAATGGATTAACAACTCCTTGGGATCTTCAGATGGCCTGATGGAGTCTTGGATTTTTTAGTAGGGAGAAAAGTTTTATTCTACATCACATAGTGGTTTATTGAATAATAATATTCAGGGACATTCTTTAAATTGACATCATATTGATGTTGATCCCTTACATATTTCAAGGAAAAGAGAGGTATTGATGAAAATCAAACATGGGAGTTTCAGGATTTGAAGAATGTTAGGTAAATCTCAAGACTAAAATGAAATCATATCTCTTTAAAGAAACATATTGATTTATGTTTTAAAACCACATTCACTAGTTATTATTGAAATATTACTAAGGTATCAATGATCATATCGTGGGTAGTAAATTATGAAACTCTATACAATATGGTTGTGAATTTCATTGAAATTATTCCAAAAATAAATTATAATGGGGATTCACAATAATGGAACTATAAGATAATCCATAAGAGTGAGACTGTGGTGAACATGTTGGAAACAAAAATGATTATATCAGAGCTAAAAATGGTGGAATTTGGATTATTTTAATATTATATCATTAGAATGAATTAGATGGTATCCTTTATAAAATGAGGCAAAACCCTATCAGTCGAGAATCTAGGCCTGATACACATTGAAGTATGAGGGTCGAAACAAATATAGTCCATTTTACGGTCACTAGATTATGTAAAATTTATTTATGAATAAACAAGTAAGGTGTGGGATTACATTTATAAAATAAATTCTGTTGAATTTAAGGTGTTTTATAACTGTAATACTTGTGTGGATAATGAGTCAGGATCAAAGATAAAAATCAGGATCATTGAAAATGGAGGAGAGTATGACATTGACGATTTTACGGAATTCTATGTTTCCTTATTGGATATAGTGTCAAGGAGTTGGGTTATATCTTCTAGAATGACAGGAATAGTATGTTCCTCAGAATAATGAATATGATATTTAATGAAGTTTTCATTTACAATAATCTTCATTCTACTAAAGATAAAAGTGGGAAAAAATAATCAACAACCATGATAAAGTAGAGTATAATGGTATACCATAGCATGCAACACCCGAATTAATAGATCCAATTCCTAATGTAGATTTGAATAGGTTAAAAGGCATTAGAAAACATGTTCCAAGGTATTCAAAATACTTACACTCTCAATTATTAACTAACAGTGGAGATCTAAAATGTTATGAAGGTGGAATGTAGTTGAAGAGTTGGGAATGGGGCAGTTGACTATGAATGATGACATTTATTCAAAACATGGTAACAATACATGCGAGATAAAACATTCTCGACTAATAAATAAAGAGTTAAATATCAAATAGGTATTCTAGATCCATGAATAACATGATGGAAATATAAAGTGTATGTAAATAATTGAGTAAAAATATTTAAATAGAAGTAAGCTGTATATTTCAATGAAATATTTTCATCTTTATTGAAGTGCACCTCTGTCTTGATGGTTCAGAGTATTGTTTCATCAGAGTACTTACTCCTTTAGTAGTTTTATGTCAATACATTTTTACATCAAGGATATCTAGAGGAGGAAATATATATGAATCATCCTAAGGTATATGTTGTGTTATAAAATAAATACTTGGTGTAAAAACTCCATAAGAACTTAACGGGTTAATGCAGTCATCCAAACAGTAGACTAAAATTTATTGGTTCATTCATGATCAAAAATTCATAAATTGTTGTGGTATTATTCATTTTGTTAATTAAAGTATTTTAGTGATGCATACATTATATTTATTCTATATTTTGATGAAATTATCATTACTGGATCATGTATATGTAAGATTGATTATTTTAAAGGGTATATAGATGTGGATTTTGAGATGAAATATCATAGAGAAGTTAGTAAGAGTTTGAGGATGAAGATCACAAGAAATTTCACTATTTAAACATTGATGTCATCATAGGATGACTACATTGGAAACATTTTTGGTAGATTCGGTATTATAGAAGAATTTCTAGTTTCTATTCCCTTATAAAACAATTTCAAACAATTGAAAGAGAAATCACCGAAGATGAAAATGGAGGTTGAGTAAATAGAAAAAGTGCCAAATGCTTTATCTATTGGAAGTCTGATGAATATGATGGTTTTTACTCAACATGTTAATTCTAATACAATTGTAGTTGTGGGTAGTTTTAGGGATAAACCTATAAAACAACATTGGAATGCTTTGAAGTAAATATTGGTGTTTTTTATGTGGAGAAATGAATTATCTATGTATGTTTAGGGAGGAAAGTCATTGTAAGGGTATGTGGATGTTGAACATGGCGGATATCATGATAGCATGAGGAATTATATAGATTATGTTCTTACTTATGGAGGAATTTATGTTAGATAGATATATGTATTAAAGATGTGTTTTCTTTATTCAACACAAATGAAAAATACATTTTTGTAACATAAGATGAGAAAGAGATGGTTTGGCTGAAGAACATCATGAATGAGTTAGGTGTAAAGTGGTAATAAAATGTACTTCACTATGATAGTTATAGTTTCATAAATTTTGAAAAGTACCCAATATTTCATTCAAAGATGAAAACATTTCTCTGAATTATCATTTTATCAGAGAATTAATATAGGATGGGGTGTCGACATTATAGAAGATTCAAGAAACAAACTTTCTTATAAAAATGTCGATGAAACCAATGGTAATAGGGAAACCTGGGAACTGTTATTCATTTAATAAAATAATTTATTATTAGAGGTTCAGTGAAAATAATATGATGGTATCGTGGAAGGGAATATATATGTTATTTTATGAATTTTGTGCTTGAAATTGATGCTTTGAATGAAAATAACCAATTAGTGAGTGAATAAGAGAAAGAGATCATGTTATGTAAGTTCATCATGTTAGTATAATAAATTTATGTTATAATGGAGGTTCAAGATCCATGTGAGAGATTGGTATACTGGTGAATTTTAATCACCCAATTATTTATCAATGGAATTAAATTATTATAATTATTCATTATATTATAATCATATTAATAAACACAATTACATATAATGATACTAAATACTATGTTACCATTGAACATAATTGTTTCACTTCTATGTTTTAAATTTTGAAAATATAATATATAGGGTTACGATTAGTAAGATATTTTGAGTCAAATATGATGAACCTAATTTTTGGTGAATAGTAACATACAAATATGAATAGTAACCTACCCTTATGAATAGTAATATGATCTTTATGAATACTGAATCTTCCAAAATAATAGTAACCTTACCCAATAATGATTAAATAAAATGTAGTTATCTTATAAGTGACCATTTGACCATAGTAAAATTATTGGTATTTTTGTAAGTCATACATAATTTTTTATAATTAATTAATTAATTAATATTAAAATAAAGTTTCCTTAAATTTGTCCAAAAATTAATTATTCTATTTCAAATAGTTTTAAGATAAATTTAAATCAACCAATCTAATTATTGAAAGCATTATGAAATCAGTTTTAATTTTAAAATATGTATTTCTCAAGTATATTATTATTTTAATAAAAAATAAAGTAATCATATTTAAAAACTATTTTTGAAAATTGGAAATCATTTTTTGATTTTGAACATCAAAACCTGTTTGGTTAAATTTTTTATCTTTTTCTGAAGTACATGAATTTTTTTGAATAGTAAAATACATTAATTTACTGTATTAATACATTATAATTTAATTCCACTATTCCTAACATCACCAGTGATGTAAGCACCCAAATCCTGATCTCACATGCCCTATTTACTATTCATGGTCCTGGAACCATCACTATTCCTTGTAGTTTGGATAAATAATAAATTAATGAATATAGTATTGAGAAAACCTCACTCCCCCCACTATAAATTCCACCCTTTACAGCCTAATTTCCTCAAACCTCTCAAGATTCAAGCTTTGTGTAAATTCTACCAAAAAATAATCCCTAGACAATTCCCCACATAAGAGAGATTTTGTTCTCATAAAAAGGTTAATCCTATGTTCGTTAAGGAGGATCTCAGGATGAGGATTCAAGAGGCAATTCCCCTCTCCCTCTTTTCATTGTTTTCCTTCCAATTTCATGTTTTTTTTCATAATCTCTCCCCACCCATTCTCATCCAAATGGTATGGTATATATATTATCTCACATATACTAGAATTTTATGATAGTAATGTGATAATAATTAATCCAACCCCCTTCTCCAATTTTTTTTATTTTAGAAAAGAAAACGTTGATCGTGAGTTGTTAATTTATCATCATCAAGAACAACATGGTTTATTTTTTCCATTACCACCATTACATATGGTAATGAAACCATTATTACTATAGAAGGAGATTATATTATATTTATTATATCATATTTAATGTTATGTAACTAACATATGTATATATTACTAAATTGTTAAACAAGAAAAGTTCATTGTGGTTGAAACATCGGCCGAAATAACCCAAACGGTCATCATTAAATTCTAACTAAGGATTCATCAAAATGTTATATAAATAAATTATTTATAATCTCATTTAAAATCTTGGAATATCATTAATAATATGTAATATTATTTCTTGATTTTTATCAATGTTCTACATGAACATCCATTTATGAATACAAGTGATCCGCACTAGACATCCATAAAAACGAACATTCCCAAAAAATGGATTTAAATTCAATAACTCATCAAAAGGCCCATAAAATAACATAATGAAACCATAATGAACCACATTCATGTACTAAAGGTTCTTTAATTGTTAATTAATTAATATAATGTTGTTATAGAAGACATTATAGTGAACAAAGCGTTCAGATACAAGTTAAGAAGACATTCATGAACCTAAGTTTCTTTCTTCAGGTTCTCCCTCTTTCACCCCATTTTTTGTTTGGTAACTACTTAAAAATAATTTTTTCATAATTATCATACCTTTTCTAATATGTATATGCTTTTCATAGGAGTTTATGTTAATCAATTTTTTCCCAGAAGAACAATTCTTTCAAAAAACACGCTTTTTACTTCTCACTCAAGTATTATGGTTCTTGTATCAAGTATGTTATTCCCACTTTATTTTGAGAACAAAAAGTTTATGAATGAGTTCTTCTAAGATAAAAACATTAATTTTCAAGGTTTATTTATGTTCATTTTATGATATATGTTCAATTTTCACGCTTGATAATGCTAAAGTTATGATGTGATGGGTGTGCACAAAATTAAACAGCAATCCACTACATTGGGAGAACTGAATAATCTCATGAGATAATGTGAAATTATGTGTGAAAAATAAAATAGGTTTTTTCACAAATATGTATCATAGATGACCACTAAGAAATTATATTTAATTTTTATGCATTTCCACATTTCATATCTTTTATTAATTCTTCCTCTCGTGTTCATGACCCATGAAATATGTTATGATTGTGCTCACCCAATGATTTTTGGTTCTTATCTAACCTCTTACAAGGATTTTTTTTATCACTTTCATTGGATGTATATCCTCAGGTTAATGAATGTAATAAGGATGGGCCAAGATCCAATAATAATCTAAAGAAGAATAAATTAAATAAATATTTATGCTTGATGTTGTAAATGTTTTGTTCGTTCCTAATTTTCTCAAGACACTAAACCTCTAGATCCACAAAGTGTAATACAATTATGTTTTTTATATTTATAATGATTATATAGTAATGTTATAAAATGTAGGGTATCTATATCTGGTATCAGAGTAATGTTTTATCTAATTTCAGAATTAGGATTAGTGAACCCTAAAGAAAACCTCAAATATGAGACTAAGTACAAATATGCACACAAGAAGATTTAAATAGGGATCCCATATGTTTTGTTTTTAGTGTAAATAGTACAAATGAATAATTTATTTATTTACGATGTGTTGACTTATGTTTTGTACTATCCTTTTTAATTTTAGAAAAATGGTGGAACTATGAGATACTAGGATAACAACCCATGTAAGGGACAATGAAATGATTTCCCGAATGACATCCCCAATGCTTTGGGGGTTGGAGTTCAAATCATCAGGGCAATTATTACCCCACAATCACAGGTTATGAACAATAAACAGAATAATGGGTAACTTCCTCCTTCACCAAATAGGGGGAAATGTGCTATCAAGGGTTTTATGTGGCAACGACCACCAGCGTTTAGTGGATCTTCTAATCCACTAGTTGTAGAATAGTGGGTCAACTCCATGGAGAAGATCTTTTTCTTGTCTCCACTGTTTTGAGATAGAGAAGGTTGCTCTTTCTTTTTTATCATCTAGGTGGAGAGGCTGATCAATTGGGGGATTTGAATAAGAACAACATAACATGTGATGAAATTGAAGAGATGGAATGGTAAGACTATAATATCATGTATTGAAAATGTATTTCCCACACACTCTTTGAAAAAAGATGGATAATGAATTCATAGAGTAAAAGAAAAATGAAGGAGAATCTGTCATGTCTTATGAAGTAAATTTCAAAAGGATTTCAAGGTATAGTTAGGGTTTTGTAATAAAAAATGATAGAAAAATTTATAGATTATTTAGTGGGTTAAAACCACTCCTTTGAAAGGCTCTTACAATTCGAGACTTTCGGTGTTATGAAGAAGGTGTTCGGTGTGCCCTCAAAGTGGAGATGGAGATTGGAGAATGGTTTCATGGAAATGTTGAAAAGAAATTAAATATTTTGTTTCTTTCTAGAGGATCTAATGATAAAGGTGGGAAGAAAACTCAACGACCTATATGCCAAAAATGTGAGATGTTTCATCATGTGAACTACCTCAAAGGGATGGGGACATGCTTCATGTGTAGAAAAGAAGGAAACCATTCTCCAAAGTGTCGAAATGACTTGATAAGGAAATAAAATGTGGTGTAATAAAGGATAGAACCACCCCTAGTTCAATGCTACAACTCTTAGGAGAAATGGTACAATGCAATCCAGTGCACAATACCTAAATTTTTTTATGGTAATCAACATCAGTAGCCAACAAATTCAAAGGAATAAGGGAAGGATTATTCCATCACTACTATCGAAGTGGAGTATGGTAATGAAGTCATACAAGGTACACTTCGTATTCACTCAACAATGGTATAATTATTATTTTATTTTGGTCATACGTATTTCTTTATATCATGCATGTTTACTAGAACTATAGAATCAATGCCCCAAAACCTTGAAGTAGTGATATCTGTGAAAAAATCAAGTGGTATAAACATTGCAACCCAAGTGTTTGACTCCCCTTCAGTTGGATTATGTGGGAAGATTATTCCTGAAAATCTCATAATACTTCCGATGATTAAAGTCGAATCTATATTGGGAATGGAGTGCCTCTAATTATATAGAGCACACATCAACTATTTGGAAAAATAAATATCTTTTCATATTCTGAACCATACCCTACTCCTCTAAAAAAATAAAGGAATTTCATGACTCTGCGATGAAAAATACTTCAATGGTGTGGGTGTGGATTCCCTATGAATAATAATACCTCACCCAAATGGTCGGGTCAATGGAAAGTGCCAACCATGTGGAAATTCCCATCACGAGGGAATATAGTGATGTATTTCCCAAACAGTTACCCAGACCTCCCCCGGATCGTGAGGCAGTGATATCAATAGAACTCATACTCGGAGCTACTCACATATCAATGTGTCCTTATATGATGGATCCTATCGAACTGAATGAGTTAATTAAGAAACTACACGAGCATTTGGATAAAGGGTTCATAATCCCTAATACATCACCATGGGGTAAGCTATTTATCATTATGAATAAGAAGGATGGAACAGTGCAGTTGTGTATTGATTATCGAGAACATTACAAGATCTCCATAACGAACAAGTACAATCTTTCAAGGATTGATGACTAGTTCAATCAGTTAAGAGGATCACAGTACATCTCAATGGTGGATCTTCATTATAGATATCATTAGCTAATGGTAAAGAAGGAAGATATTCAAAATAATTCCTTCCGTACAAGGAATGTGCACTATGAGATTCTTGTGATTCACTTTGGATTTACTAATTCCCCTGAAATCATCATGGATTTGATGAATAGATTAATTAGACATTACCTCGAAAAAATTTTGGTAGTGTTTGCTGATGATATTATCATCTACTCCACGAGAATAGAGGAACATGAAGAACATCTAATACATGTATAAAAGACATTGATAAGGGAGAATTTTTATGCCATGTTAAGAAAGTGTGACTTTTGGATGACGAAATTCACGTTCTTGAGACATGTGTTCACATGTTATGGAATTTCTATGATCCCTTAAAAACTAATGCAATTGGGGAAGGGCACATACCCTCTAGTGTCATAGAAATATATAGTTTTCATAGATTTAAATGGTACTACCAATGGTTTGTGATATATTTATCATGATTTTCAAGCCCACTAACTATGTTAACAAGGATAAGGGTAAAGTATGTATTGACGGAAGAATGTAACAGAAGCTTCAAGGAGATACAGAGAAGTCTAGCCACTGCACATGTACTCACACTAACAAATAGTGAAGCAATTTTTGTGCCATAAAGTGATGCTTCAAAAAATGGTTTGGGTTGCTTACTCTTGAAAAATGATAATGTGATAGCCTACACCTCATGATAGTTGAAGATCCATGAGCAGAAATACCTGATACATGATCCAGAGCTGTCAGCCATGATTTTTTCATTGAAAATCTAGCAGCACTATCTTTATGGTGAAAAGTGTGCCATAAACACCGACCACCAGATCTTAAATTATATATTCAAACAAAATGATCTCAACATGCATCAAAGGAGATGGTTAGATCTAATGAAGGATTACGATTTCTATATTAACTATCATCAAGGAAAGGAGAACAAGGTAGTTGATGCTCTAATCAGAAAAAAACCAACTACTCTTTCCATGTTACGGAATGAGAAAGACTATATCTTCTTGGATGTGCAATGGATTGATTTGGAAATCATATCGGAATGGGATAAATCCTATCATTCACAAATTATTCTGAAATAATCAATCAAAGAGACGATTAAGTAGGAAAAAAGGGATGATTTGGTGTTATAAAAGTTGGTAAGTGCATTCAAGGAAGGGAACTTCATGTGTTCCATATCGATGATGATGGTGTGATTAGGTTTGTAAAACGTCTTGGTGTGCCTTCATCAACTAGAATAAAAATGATATATTTGATAATGAAAACTTCTCAAAAGTATCTATCCATCCTAGAAGCACCATGATGTACCATGATCTCCAAGAACACTTCTAGTGAGATATAATTGATGAATGATATTATGGAATATATCTCAGGGTAGTTGATATGCCAGCATGTTAAATTAGAGCAACAAAAGTCCAAGGGGATGATGAAACCATTAACTATAACCAAGTCTAAATTAGTTAATGACACTATGGAATTTTTCATTGGTCTCTCGAATACATCTATGGGAAATAATGAGATATGGGTTGTGGTTGAATTACTCACCAAGACTATCCATTTTTTCGATATTCAGGAAGATCTCTCACTTGACCAACATGACAAGATATATGTGAAGGAATTAGTGAGACTTAATAGTTTTCCACTCTCTATTTTCATTGACTATGACCCAGGGTTCACATATAAATTCTGGAGGAGTCTTCAACATTCTTTGAGTACTTAATTAAACATCAGCACAACCTATCAACCCCAAACTGATGGCCAATCAGAAATGATTACTCAGATGCAAGGAGATATGCTAAGAGCCTTCTCTTTAGAATTCAAAGGATCATAGGATCATCATCTACCATTAGTTGAGTTCCAAAAAAAATTCAATAGAGTATTCAAATGGATCCATATGAATCTCTGTATGAAAAACGATGTAAAACTCTAACCTGTTGGGATGAAGTTGGAGAAAGAAAAATACTTGGACCAGATATTGTGCAAGAGAAGATATAGAAAATCCACGTTATACAGAATCATATTGAAGCTAATCAGAGTCAACATAAGACCTATGATGACAACTGGTGAAGGGAATTGTAGTTCGCTGTGGGACATAAATTCTTCATTCGAATAACACCATGGAAGAGAGTCATGCAGTTTTGAATGAAAGCGAAGCTAAGCCCAAGGTACAGTGGCCCCTTTGAGATTATAGATAACATAGAAGCTCTAGCCATTTTTATTGAATGTCTACTAAATATAGATCATGATCATAATGTGTCTCATGTAACACTCCTAAGGATGTACATACTAGATCCCTCACATGTGCTGAACTCAGAGGTGGTACAGCTGGATGATGATCTCCCTTATGAAGTGAAACTAGTAAATTTTTTGGATATGATAGATAAGGTCCTACACTACAAGACAACCCATCTTGTTAAAGTGTTATGGAATAATCATAAGTTTGAATAAGAAACATGGGAACCATAGGACGTGATGAAGGATATGTACCCTCACATGTTTGTGTAAAATGAAATTTCAATGGAAAAATTTCATAAGTGAGAAGAATGTAATGACCCAATGATTTATAAATGGAATTATTTTCTTATAATTATGTATTATAGTATAGATCAATTAATAAACACAATTAAATACAATGATACTAAATACTATGTGACCATTAAACATAATTTTGACACTTTTATGTTTTGAATTTCAAAAATCTGACATACACGGTTGCAATAAATTATGATGTTTGGAGTACGATAATTCAATCATAACTTATTATGAATAGTAACCAATACATATGAATAGTAACATACCCGTATGAATAGTAATATGACCCTTAAAATAGTAAATATTCAAATGTAATTGTAACCTTATCCATAAATGATTAAATAAAATTTAGGCATCTTATTAGTGACAATTGGACCATTTTAATAGTATTTGTATTTTGTAGGTAATAAATAAATAATTACAATTAATTAATTAATTTAAAAAAAAATATATTTTCCAAAAATTTGTTCATAAATTAAGTATTCTTTATCTTCTAGTTTAATTAATAATTTATAAGAAAATATATAATTTTTTAAAGCATTATGAAATTAGTTTTCATTATAAAATATGTATTTATCAAGTATATTGTGATTTTAATAAAAATTAAATTAATCATATTTAGATAATTAATTTTAAAAAATGGAAATCATTTATTTATTCTACACATCAAAAATGTTTTGGGTAGACTTTCGGTATTTTTCTAAAATATATGAATTTTGTGAATAGTAAAATACATTAATTTACCGTATATATACATTATAATTTATGTCCACTATTCCTAACATCACTTGTGATGTAAACATCCAAATATAGATCAAACATGACCTATTTACTATTCATGTTCTTGAAAGACTCACTATTATTTTTCTTGTGGGGAAATAATAAATTAATGAATATAATATTGAGAAAACCCCTCTTCCCTCCACTATAAATTACTCCCTTCACACCCTCAATTCCTCGCACAAATCATGCTTCAAGTTTTGTATAAACTCTTCCCAGAAAACATCACTAGACCCTCCCCAAATTCCTAGAGCTTCTAAACTCATAAAAATTCCAATCCTTGGTTCTTTGAGGAGGATATCAAGAAAATGATTCAAGAGGTAATTCATATGTCTCTCTTTTCCTTTAATTTCCTTCCAATTTCAAGTTCTGTTCTTAATCTATCCCTACCAATACTATTCAAAATGGTATTTTAACATCAATACCTCACATATAATAGAGTTTTATGATTATAATGGGATAATATTTCATCTATCCCCATTCTCATTTTCTATTTAATTTTTAAAAGAAAATGTGATTTTTGAGGTGTTAATTTATCACCTTGAAGAATGACATGTTTTATTTTTCCATTTCCACCTTCAGACATGGTCATGAATCCATTTTTATAGATGAAACATATTATATTATTTTTATTATATCCTATTTAATGTTATTTAACTAAATTATGTATATATTAATAAATTATTACACAAAACAAGTTCGTTGTTGTCGAAAAATCTCATGAATTAACCCAAACGATCATCACTAAATTCTTAATAATGATTCATCCAAATGGTATATAAAAAAATTATTTATACGATAATATAAACTATAGGAATATCATTAATAATATTTAATATCAGTTATTGATGTTTATCCATATTCTATATGAACTTCTATTTATGAATCCAAGTGAACCGCTCAAGAAAACCATAAAAATGAACATTCCCAAACAATGGATTTAAACTATATAACTCATCAAAAGGCCCATAAAATTACTTAATGAAACCATAATCAACCATATTCATGTATAAAATATTATATAATTGTTAATTAATGAATCTAATGTGGTTATACCGGGCATTAAAGTTAAAAATGTGTTCGGATACAAGGTAAGGGAAAATTCTTGAACCCAACATTCTTTCTTCGGGTCCTCCCTCTTTCACTCCATTTTGGTTTGGTAACTCATTAAAAATAATTCTATCATAATTATCTTACCTTTCCTAGGATATAAATATTTTCCACAAGAGATTATGTCAATAAATTGTTTTCCAAAATAACTCTTCTTTCAAAAACACACCATTTACTTCTCACTCAAGGATGATGATTCTTGTATCAAGTTTTTATTACCACTAAATTTTTAGAACCCAATGTTTATGAATGAGTTTTTATGAGATTAAAATCATCCCTTTATGTTAGTCACATATGTTCATTTTTTGTATATTTTTCAAAGTATAAAGCGTGATAATGATAAAGTTATGATGTGACGGGTGCTCCCAAAGTTATACAGTGCTCCAATGCATTGGGTAAAGTGATAAACCTCACAAGTTAATGTGAAATCACATGTGAACGAGATGATATATTTTTTCACATATATGTGTGGTAGATAACGAATACGACATGTTTCTTCATTTTTATGAATTTAAACTTTTCAATTCCTTTATTAATGATTCCTCTAAAGTTCATGAACATTTGCCTATGTTATGATTTTGTTCACCCCATTCTATGTTTTTCCTATCTATTCTCTTACTGTTAATTTATCTCCTCCCTTTTTGATGTATATACTTATGTGACTACATGTTCTAAGGAAGGGTTAATATCAAATAAGAATCTAGACAAGAAGGAAATAACAAAATGTTTATTCTTGATGTTGAAAATGTTATGTTTGGTCCTAGTTTTCCCATGTCACTAAACCTCTAGATCCTTGGGATGTAATAATATTCTTTTGATTATATTTATCGTGATGTAAAAGTTATGTAAGATAAAGAAGTTTCACTATATTTATCATGGTCATTAGATGAATTTAAGGCCAATTATAGGGGCTATAAAACACACAATGCCTCAAATATTGTGGCATATATGGAGTGGACCGATGAAACCAAAAGGGAACCATATAAGTTAAAATATACTATACCATCAATTTATAAAAACTAAAGTAGTGTGTCCAATTATTCAGTACATCATCATTATATAACTACTGAAACACATTGCTTACTATATTTCTACAGACTTTTCTCCACCGAATACTATTGCACCGTGGATATATTATGTGATTTGTGGTATAGTTACATATTATTCTTTATAAGAACAATAAAGATCATTTTTTTATGTGTTTGTTACATTGATATTTTAAACTACAATTATTCTTTATAAATTAATGAACTATCATTTCTCTCCATTGATGTATGGATCATTTCCAAAACCATGAAAATATTTATGTATCACTACCTTCTTCTTTTTATTTTCTTACCTTTTACTATTTTTCTATGAATCATTGATCATTTATTTAAGATATATAAAAATAAATTTTAATGGTACGCTGGAAAATTTATTTTATTAAAAATTTGGATTAAAATCATATTAATTTTATAATCATTTATAGAATGAATTCCTTGAATCTTCTAAGGTTTGGACTAGATTATTCAGATAGTTTCAGTTAATTTTACATGCCTTGGTTATATTAATAAATTGTGAATTAATAATTATATTTAAAAATTGGTTTAAATGTATCTCTGGTATGTGATGGAAAATTAGGTTTAGTATTTCATGATATGAGAATAAAAAAACAGCACTCTATACATGAATTTTCATCAATTATACATTGAAAAACAGTTCATCTAAGACATAATATATGATGAGTAAACAGGTAAAACAGTTTTTTAATAATTTTTATAAATTGAATAATTACTAGGGCATTAAATTAACTTCATCGTGTTCCAAAAACCTAATAAAAATTTCATGATTAAAAAAATTAAATATAGAAAATTAAAAAATTAAAAAAATTGAATATCCTATACTAAAAAGGTTCCCTCCCACATAATTACATTATGAATTGAAATAAATGAATTATTATATATACCTCATTTGAAATATATTCGAAATTGAATGTAAAAATAAAATCATTTTTTAATGGGAGGTATAACTTGATGGGTCTTTATTGATTAATGTGTTGTATGAGGGTGATCTTCTATACTAGTTCTTTGAGAATATTTCCCTAGAATTTCATAAATTTTATTCATTTATAGTAAATGGATTACACTATGATTCCTTAATAATATATACTCCACAAAAATTAATGATATAGGTGGATATAATTATACATTATTATCTCTAATGATTCTTATATAGAGTCACCTTCAATATTTTTTAGAGAATATCCCTTTCTCCCCAAGATGGAAGATAATTATTTAAATAAATTTATAATTTCCCACTCTTTTCCTTCCCTCGTAAATTTTGTAACTTTTATAATCTTCAGTTATAATTTATTCTAAATCTTATTTATTTATACTTTTTTTTCTAGCATTGTCGAGGCCTACATTTATCTCTCTTATATCACAATATGAATTGTGTTATAACTAAACTGGTAAGTGAAAATTCATCCCATAAATAAGACTATAAGGACTCGTGAAAATGGTTGTTTTTTGGGATATCATATAACATAATAAGGTGTTTATTAACCTTTAGATGCAATATTTTTTATTCTGATATGATTTTTTATTCAAAATTCCTTTTATTTACCAATTTGAAATTTCGACTTACCCATTTTTTCTATATGGTATAGTGTGGATTTCTTGTGAAATACTCTTTACGAACACATTAAAACCTCCATCCAATTTCATAATTAGGTACCTTGGTCACTGAGGATGGCTCTAGGAACACCTAACCTTCAAAATATGTTACTCCTAGAAAAGGAATATAAATCATTAGCATACCCAGTTTTGGAGTCTTTTTCTTCCATCCATTTTGTGACGTAATCAACCAAAAAAGATATAAAAATAAAAAATAATACAATAAATATTTCCATAAAATCATTTCATTGAGATTTATAGTTTTTTTAAATAAAATTTTGGTTTTTGGGGAATTTCTTATTTCTATGAAATACTTCTATAAATTATTCATTTTTCACATTGTCTTCCAAATTCATATGTTTTTATAAACTAATTGAGCTAATAAATTTCATATTCTACAAGGTTCCTTTTATTCCATTGAGTGGTAAAGTTTCCTCAGCAATATAATGTGTGGAATATTTTAAAAATATATTGTATTTCACTATCAGGTAATATTTTTTCATCACTTGTTCATTATAAATTTTCTAAGGATATTGATATTCCTAAGGGTAAAATATAGATTTAGATTTTCATCATTAAATTTAGTGGTGGTTCATATGGAGACCCACCATTTTAATACATTTTTTAACATAATATATTGTCAAATTATAATAATAAGAACTTCTAAGAATCATTAATGGAATTATGTCCTGGAAACTAGGTATACAATACATGAAGTATATATATTATATAGAAAACAATATTTAATTTCTTAGACAGACTTCATGGAAAAAATATATTATGTCGCTTCAGGGCATATGAATTTCATGGTACATATATCATTTTAAAAGAGTTATCATAAATCCTATTATGATATGAAGAAAGGAAATGAAACATGAGAGTTTCTTATGGGTAAAACATGAGGAATAACATAAGAGAAAAATCATATGTATATTCCACATAACATGAAAATGTTTTTATAAGTTAATCATGAAAATTTTATAATCATATCATCAACATTCATCACCAAGGAGTCATAAACCATATTACCATGTTTATTTTCCACGGAATAGTTAAACATGCCATCTGTAGAGAAAACTTATTTATCAACTATATTAGATCACTGTCTGGGTGTACCCTTCTTATGTATTAATTCAGGTATACTAGAAAGATCATATATCCTAATAACGTATTTCATTAACAAACAGTGGGTAATAAAGAACATGTTTCAAATAAAATCACTGAGTACATAAGCCTTTACTGAATTGAACATCTCCAGATTTTCAACCCATGAGAAGGGAATGTGGGTTTCATATTTAGAAATACCAAATAAATTAAATATACTTAAATCTATATGAATACCCATGAATAAAAATTTGTTTGTGTATTCACATAAGTGCAAGAGAGTCATGTAAAAACAATGATTGATTTTGGAAGCATAATGGATATATAAAATTGTTTATGAAAAGGGATTAAAGAGAGACTAGAATTATCTAATTAATTAAAAATAATTTGTAATGTAAGGGAATTATAATATCTTTATGATAACATAAAAACATTGAAATTTTGAAAATAACAAGAAATGAAGTATTTGGGTAAAAATAGAGAGGAAGTGATTCCCTTATCTTATGTATTTATACTAAAACAAAGAGGATTGATTCCATGAGGGACTGATAGATTCACATAACGTATTAGTGAGAGAATAAGATATGGGACATGATAATTATCTTGGTATTTAATGAAATGGGGTGGATATGATGTTATTCATAGAATATTTAAGAGAATGGTTTACTGTTTTTCATATATATCCACATGAATTTATGGTTTTTGAAAATAAATTTTCAATGGGCCACCCATGGTTTTGGTTCATAGTTTTGGAAATTAAAAAGTTTCTTTTGACATTTTTGATGTAGATAACAGAAAAGATTTTTTTACAATATTTTGGTTAGGGAAATTAATTTCTACACAAAATAATTTTTTTAAAAAAATTAATTTCAATTTCATGACTTTGAAATGTTATTTATAGTTTTGGAAATTCATTTTAATTTATTATAATAAATTATAATAAGAAAATATCATTTTTTGTCAGTTCTATTATTTTAATTTTCAATTAAATATTAAATATTTATAAAGTCAAAAATATATATATAAAATAAAAAACACTATATTTTTTAGTATTTACTAAAAAATAAGGTACTTTAGAAAATTCTCAAAATTTCACTCTGATATAATTTTGAAATGTTAATATCAAATATAATATTTTTTTTATGGAATAAAATTTTGAGTATGATAAATTATTATTCTAAATAAAAAAATATAATTTAAAATACTATTTCTAAAGGAAAGCTCATTATTTACTCACTTTAATAGATTCTAATTTTTATAATAGTATAAATATTGATTTAATAATAACATATTTAACATTTAATATTATTATCCAATTTATTTGAATTTCCATTCAAATATGTATTGTACTATTATATTGGGTATTATTATTATTATTCCAATGGTCATATAATCGGAATATTACAATAGTCAGGTGATGGTCAGATCCTAATGGTCACATTGCACATGGAAAACTATATATACACCACCATTACCATACCTCAACATCCAAAACATCAATTATAATGGTTATACACTTCCCTTGATAATGTCTTTCATATTCCTAAATTTTTTATTTATTTTTACTATTTTTATAGTTGGATTGAACTTAATTAGAGAATTAATTCTCATAGTGTTTCCCTTTGGGTTTGAATTATTCATTTTCAGATTTCTCTCTAAATTATTCATAGTAATAATAGTCCATATTAATTCATAATATGTAATGATTTTATAAAAAAAAATTTCTATGTGATTCATATTAGAACAATAATTTTGAAACATTAGTAATTTTACTAATAAGGTAAATAAATTTTAGTTTGTTATATTCCCCCCCTCCCCTTAATAAATATCTTCAATGAAATTTGTTTCCTTTCCGAAAAAATTTGCGTATTTCTCTTTCCTCACTTATGCAGGCTCACAGGTTGATTCATTGAACTTATGGTTTCACTATAAGAATTTCATGAGTCATGTTGTCATGTTCATCAATACTTGTTCCCTTTAACATAGATTCTATATTGGATATTCTTCATATTTTATATGTAGTTCCAATTACATATAATTTCTGCAATATATATGTGTCGGTTCTGTCGGCTCGACCTCTTGATGCTCCTTCCCTTCTGGTAGAGAGCTCGGCTTGACATCCTGATTCTCCTTCCCTTCCGGTGATGATGAAGGCCCCTGTTCCAAACCCTCCCCCTTGATGGGGGAGGGGGAATCGTCGTTTCATGGGAGAGAGAGGTCTTTCAGGCCGTTCTCCAACCCGGAGTTCCTTCCCCCACCCCCCTTTCCGAATGTTTCGATTAACCCTAAGGTGACAGATATCGTCGATGGACTTCCAAATCTCCCTCTATCGTTATCTGACTTTACGGAATCCTCAGTATTGCTGAGTCTTACCTTGGTTTCATGGTTCAAGCACATGAGGCCCTCAGTTGATGATTTCGACCGATTTGTCTTCGGTTCTTGGGATCTTCAAGAATGAGTGGTGGTTGGTTTGCTGGACAATATGAAAATTTTAGTTCGGTTTAAATCAGAGACAGAACTTATTCACGCTTGTGCGAGAGCTCCACACAACTTTAATGGAACTCAATTCATGCTCCTGAGTTTGTTCTTCGATCTCCACATAAACCGAGACCCGCCTTCCATCGCGGTTTGGGTAAGCTTCCAAAAACTTCCTTTACCATTTCAAAACCCTTCGATTATCCTCATGATGGGAAATATGGTTGGTAGGTATCTTTGTTCCGATGGCCAAACCACTGCTGTTTGTCACTCAGTAAACCCTCTGGTGTGTGTCGAAATTGATGCATCACGCATCCCCTTTGATTTTATTTGGATCACAGTCAGCGAGGAGTATCATTGCAAGCAGTGGGTTGTGTATGAGGACTAGACTGATTTTTGTGGTTCTTGTAAGCAGTTGGGTCACTCGGTTGAGGTCTGTCAAGGAAAACATCATTCACGATCGAGGGAGGCTTGTTGTAGTGGGTATGACATCATTGGGAACACTGAGGAGGGTTCAAGGTGTAAGGCACTGTACAAGAGAGGGAAGGTGGACATGGCTCAGGCAACTGGAGGGGCGACATAAGGAGGAAGGGGTTCTCAACTAGCTATCTCAGTTGGGGAGGCCTCTGGATATGAGTCTCGTAAAGTCTCTTTTGATGAAGGTCTAATAGTTGGGTCTACTAGCATAAGGGGGGTTCGGGATAAGGAGAAGAATGCTGGGTCTATTGTTTCTTTGTGTTCTGATCAGGTAGGAGATGACCGAGGCCCTAACTTTGTGGAGGTTTCCAACTTGGCCAGGGATAAGGATGCTAAAGGCCTTGATCCATTGGCCAAACCATTTCTTTCCTCAAGTAACAGGTTTGAAGGAATTTTTGAGGATAGGTTGCACGTGAGCTGGGAGGAATATGTTCTTTCTGAAGGTGATGGTGATGCGGAGGCTTTGGGGGGTATGCAGATTGTCTCCATAGGGCAGGATACTGTTTCAAGATCTGAGGAAGGCACCCTCAATGCTGTTAGGTCCCCCTTATTGTTTGAAGGTGCTGATCAGAGGCTGGGTGAGGGAAAAGGGCAGAATGATTTGGCTCCTTTGGTGCAATTTGATCCAGATAAGGTAGGTCCTGGTGGTGTTGATGCTTTGTACGGTTTTATAACTGAAGGTAAGGGTTTGTAGCCAGCTACTACGGTTGAGGAAAACACTCCCCTGGAGGACATGAGGTCCCTTTTATCTTATATCATATCTCCTGTCCAGGGGTCGGGCCATCACTCTGAGTACACGAGGTCCCCATTGAGGAAGAAGCCCAAGGTAGGAAGGGGAAATTTGGGGGTGGGAAAGAAAATTTGAGCCCTCCCTACAGTCGTTCCTTTAGCGATACTGTCCAGAGTGGGAACCCGAAGATGTCTGCGGGTGTTAAGCCTTCATCGGCAACACTGGGAAGGCGACCAAGAAAGGACTACTCATATCTTCCATGACCGATGCAGACTAGGTATGCCTCGAAACAGAATAGTGGGGTGGTTCTTTCGGTCAAGAAGGGAAGCATATTTAAGAAGGCTTCCCCGGATACATTTGTTCTTGATCACCTTAGGAATCGTGTACAAAGCGCATGATTTTGGAGACACCCAGAGTCGGAATCGGCTACTTGAGAAGATGAATCCTTCTTGGGATTCGGGGATGACTATGGGTACTATGATATGTAACTCCTTTTTTGACTTTTTTTTGTTTCTGGCTTGTTTGGCAATGATTGGAATTGTATGTGGGACACCGGGAATCCTTAAATCGGCTTTTTAAAATGAAAAAAAATGATTTGCAGGACTATATGTGCCGATTCGGACCTATATTTTCCTAATATTGACACATGAAAGATTAGAAGGACTTTGGAATGTTTTTGAAGTTGTTCTAACTGATATAAAACTTATCCAATATGATCCAGAATCGTAAACGGTCAGATTTATTATAGGCTCATTATTTATTTATTTATAAATCTCACCAATACCTTCTATGATGATATTTGGGTGAATACATGAAATCATACATGGAACAATAAGTTCTTCCTTCAATTTTCAACATAACAGTTTTTTCGACATTCTATAGAATTGATATATTTCTAGATCACATGTATCTCTCATGTAGTGTCTTTCATTATCATTATACCTAATAGTTTTCATCCTCCCACTTTCTCACAACAATTTGAATATCTATACCTCTTTCTATAGAGTAATTCATAATGACTTATTTGAGTACTTAAGAGAATTTTTTTGTCATACAATAATTCCATATTTCAATGATATTGACCCTAACTCCCTCAAAAATATAATGATATATCCCGTAACATGACATACAATGTTTTTCTATTCATCTCAGACTAAATATTAGTTTGAGTATAATAGGTTGTTCTCAGGTTTACTTAAATATTCATATCCTTTTAAAGACACTCTATAATTTTGATATAAATTCTAGATCACAGTATTAAACAATAAACACTGGTGTCCCCAATAGACTCACTGCTTATTTAATATAGAATTGATAAAGGTGTTCAAGGGAGAATTTTTTACAATCCGGATGCATCCCCCCAATTCCAGTGATTAAAAAAAATATATTACATTATAGATTTAAAACAATTTATGTATTAAAAGACATAAATATCCCATTATTAATTGAATTAATGAAACTATTTCATTACATACATTCAACATACCTTTTTTGTTTATATTTTTATATAATTTGGAAATATCATAAACTAACGAATCCAATTTCATTCTCATGTAATTGATATTTTTCTCCCCATTATATAATAAACTACCTAATACATAATAAGTCTTCAATATTCCTCATAAATTCTCCACACAAACTATTTGGATAAACATATGAAGTGTGATTAATTTCTTCATAATATGGAGAAATGAAAAAACAATAAAGATGAACTCAAATTCATAGTACGAGAAATTTTATATCAAAATCTATCATGAAATGGATTATATGGATAGAAAAAATAATATTCAAATTATGCCATATAAAGTATCACATGTGCATAAAATAAATCCTTGGATGAAAGAAAAATATGAAAAATCACTTGGATGAAAATAACATTGTTCATTCTGATTGAATGCATAATGTTTTACATATTTTACCAACATGGACTCATCCTTGATAATATAATTATCATAAATTCTATAGAGAACACATCATTCTTGTTGTCAAGGTAAAAAATAATACATCATTCATATATTAGGTAGGAATAAAAAAATACCCAAACCTTTTGTTGTGTGAGACAAACTGATGCATCAAGGGGATATTTAATATCTATTCCCATTATTCACTTATTTACGTCCTATAAATTTACCATATGAATGATATTAATATCAATGAAATGACCGATAAACATTCCTTAGGAATCAATAAACATTTTTATTGATATAAAATCATACTAAATGTCAGTTATTTTGTACAGGTTAATATATGAACATGATCAAAACCCATCCGTAAAATGTAGGTATATTGTCAAATAATACCTAGTAAAATTTACAATGTAATAAAAAAATCTATATCTGGATATCAAATGTTGGGATTTTTAATAGTTCCTCAATTAGTAAATGAAATATCATTTTCAAGAATAATCCCTCAAACTAACACTATATAGAGTAATGGGTACATGGTTATGTCAATAATTTCATAAATCAATCGCTGTATGGAATCTAGGTGAACATACTTTAATCAAAACTAGTAAATATAGAGTGTTCATATAGGAATGGAATTAGAATCAAAATCATACCTAAAACAGATGATGCTTTTAAATGAAAAGGAAGGATGATAAAACTTTTATTTAATATAAAATAATAATACATAATCAATAAAAATAAATAAATTATACTATTTCATTTTCATAATTTCTTAGATCAAGAATAATATATGACAATGGGTTATGTATTAGATGAAAAATATTTTTTAGTAGTTCTAGAAAAATTAATTTTAAAAAATAAAATATCCTTATGTTTTTTAAGAATAATTATTTATAAAACTATATGAGTAATAATTTATTTGATTAAACATTATGGTGTAGAGAGTAAGTTTTATATAAAATACAGATATGGAAAAATTATGTGTTCAGATGAAAAACATTAAAACGAGATGTTTTTCACACTTTGATGAAAATGACCCATATAGGAAATGATTATAATTTATTATAAACATTTTATGAATTTTTGGTAGTAAAAAATTAAATTAATGAATTAATGAATCCAAGATAAGGATATCTTCAAAATCATCCACTGAATATAAATATGAGAAATGGGAGGATCCCAAAAAACAAGAAGATATAGGGTCTACTACACTTATAAGAAACACATTGTGTAAAATATGACACAAAAAGAAATGAAATTATGAGAATAAACCTAAAACCCCACTAATATATAAATAAATATATAAGGTTTTTCATAAATAATAAACATTTCTAATAAGGGTTTCCTTTCATAAAAAAATGTGATTTGAGAATAATTTGACAACAGAACCCTAGCGGTTTGCTTAAAATATTAATCAAAATCCATATAAATAGTGGGATTTAAATTAAGCATAAAAACCATAAATAAACTATAATATATCATATAAAATCTAAAATGATCATTTTATACATCATATAAAAAATATGGTGTGTAATATTAAATGTGTATCATGGAATTTAAAATGAGATAAAGAATCTATTTCATTAACTCATAAATTTTACTAGTGAGTATATATATTAGATATAAAAAAGATTATATTGATAATCTATTATATAAAATTTTAAATATATATAAAAATTTATATAACTAAATTTCTAATTATTATTTATATGTATATTATGCTGTTATTATTTTCTTTTAATATCGGGTGTGAGTAATATTGATCGTTCTAAACTAGTTTCATAATTATTCTGGTTTTCATCACTAATCTCCAAAATTTCATCATTCACAAATCATAAAAACACTAGAATTTATGTTTTATAATTATTTATAATGGTATAATGTCATTACATGGTAGTTGTTTTAATATATTTAAAGATGAAATTTGGGATGACCGTGTTGGGGATATTTTCCACAAAAGAACATTGGTATCAGAATTCATGAGTTTAATAATAATGCTAACTATACAAAACAAAAATAAAAAACTTATTTGATTATTTATATAATATAATATCATTTATTAACATCTCATAGTCAACTATTATAGTATTTTATAGTTTTTTTAATGTTGGTGGTTAAGGCATCCCATAGATGAACACACCAAAATTAATGGATGATTATGAATGTGGAAGTGGTTTGTTTTGGAAAAATATCCCCATTAAAAATTAGTAATGATATTTTTATACACTTTTATTTTTTTTAATAATATTATAAGTGATTTTAGTAAATTAAAATGAAACTATATGAAAATTTAGATGTGTTACTTCTTGGAGGTGGTAGTCCGCATATTGCACGATTTGTGTTTTCATTTCATGAAAAAAGATTTGGAAAATGGTGGATTATAATTTTAGATTAATAATATATATATATAATTTATTATTCAATTTCACCATTATAAGAATCTAATTTAGGCACATTTCAAAAAAAAATGTCGTTACATTGTGGATGTGGTAGTCCACACTGTGCACGAATGACGATTTTGTTTTTATGAATAATGAAATAGGATATGTGGATAATGGGTACCACCATAGAGTAATAAAGTTAATAATAAAAATAAAAATTTCATTATATAGCAATCAGAAAAATATATTTTTTAAAGTAAGTGTGAAAATAAAATAAGTTAGATAAATGTAGTCATGTTGAGGATTTGGGGTTTCCCTTGGAAGAGTACTTGAAAATGGGTTTTCTTTTGTCAATCTCATCTGACTGAAGGCTCATGAAAAAGGAATAGTATTATAGTGGATGAAATAAATGAATATATATGGTTAAATCTCATATTTGGGATTTTTCATGAAATAATGGCGAGATACCCCTTTTATAAGTGGTGATAATTGTATTTTTGTAATTATTTAAACTTAATATAAAGATAGTTCATGTTTTACTTGTTAAAAGTACTCAAAAATAGAAAAATAAAGGAGTGGGATGAGATAATGTTATGAATCCCCTAACCATTAATTTCAAAACCATTTTAAAATGTTTTTTATGTCCTACACTCTTAAAATTTTCACTTTTACAAATTTTTTCTTTTACATGGTAACTCGTTTTTAACTATGTAAATCATTTTTTCTGTATAAAAAATGGCCCTATTTGATAATTTGGAAGTAATGATTAAAAATATTAAAGAAATTTTATCAGATAAAACTTCCATGTGTAATAAAACTCATTTTTAACATTTCCTCATTTAACACGTAAATGTTATGCGGATTTTAAATAAAAAACCTAAATTTTACCAAAATAATATTAAAATGAAATGAAATACCAAAAAAAATTATTTATTTGAGGTACTACTTATAAAATTAGAATTTAGATAATAGGTTTTTATATTAAATATATTATTTTAATAACATATTGTTATAAAAATTACAAAAATAATTTCCAAACAATATGGTTTAATAAACTTCTAAAACATCATTATATCACGATAAAGACTAAAAAATTCCCATTTTGTTAAAAAACAATATTTTTCACAATTATAAAAAAACCACTTCATTAATATTCCTAAAAACATAATAATATTATTATTAATATTCTAAATTAAAAATGAATTCAATTTTCTAAAATTTAAATTCTAAAAATTTATATTTTAAATTTTAAATAATGATATAAATATATAATGAAATCTATTTTCATAGGGAAATTAGATTAAAAATATTTTAATTATTCTTATTTTTATTTAAAATCAATTAATAAAAAAATTATAATCATTTTATTCATATGAATAACATATTTTATACATAAATAATTTGTATCTTAAAACAAGGCCCATAAAAAATTATACAGGTTACATTCTAAAGCCGGAATTATTATTACTAGTTATTCAGCTATACTAATAGAATTTTTCCTAAATTTTATGGTATTTTTTCTAACCAATATTTTTATTTCTATATGTATTTCACAATTCAGTTGCTCTATTTTTTAATGACCTGACTCTTTGACCAAGTCATGGATCATTAGATTTTATTTTTGAAAGTCTTAAATGAACCTAATGAAGTCACCTTATCAAGATAAGGTGGTCATAGAAGTGTTTGGGGCTCCACTAAATATGAGAAATCAGAAATGGGGAAATCATACTAGGCCACACGGTTTGTCTGCCACTGTGCGACCCAGGCGCATGGCCGTACGACTGCTATAGTGGGAATCTATAGCCCAACTTCATAGTCTTTGTAGGTTTTTGAAATAGTGCACAGATGTTTTGTGGTGTGCCCATTGAATTTGTGATCTATGCACGGTCTATACATAGTTATTTCAAATAATGCCCAAAAACCGTATGTGCCAATTTATAAAGAAAAATGACCATTTTTCCTTCTCCTTTCACAAATTATGTTTTTTTCTCATTTCATTTGTATGCACAACAACCCTTCTTTCCTCCAATTGAGATCTCAAATAATCTCCTCCTTCAATCCATTGATACTCCTTCGTTATGGGTCAAATATTGAGTTGGTTAGTGCCATTGGATCCCTTGAGGTTTGGATAAACTTGAGTACCCCTTATTCCTTGCTTAATCACACCATCAGTTTTTCTATTTGGACGCAAGATCATTCACCCTATTTTCATGGTGTTGGAAAAAACCTCAGATCTACTCTATCCAACTTATAATCTGAGGCCAATACTTAGTGAGTCATCATCTATGTCCCAAATATAGGTGGTTATGTAGTTTTACATTTGAGATTTTGTCATTTTACAAATAATCTCATTGTACCATGAGCCTACCTTTGCTAATATCCTTTATTGTTTTTCTTTCTTCATGTCTAACTGACACTAATGTGAGGACATATGTTTATTGACTCTTTTTTAAGGGATAAGATATCACCATTGTAATATATGGACTCCCAAGTGGTGTTTCACCTAAATTATATATTTAGGGAAATATCTATGAAATGGAAAATTTTGATTTAAGGTTGTCAGAATGGTTTTTAATCAAGTCCACCATTTTAACATGACTATTTGACTCTTATAAATGTGTATCAATGATTTTTTGGATCCAATGAGTTTTAATCAGAAAATTAACCATCTGGGTATTTAACCTTGATCCTTTAGCCTTGACACATTTCCTTGGAATGAATTACCTTGTTAGGAAATATGGATGGTTAATTTAATGGTTTGGATTGAATGAAATATCTTGAACCTTTAAAAGGGAATTCTATAAATGAATGTTTCAATGGGTGTAATTTCCATGCCCATGTTGTTGGATTCATTTGAATGCATCGTAGATATGGCTTGGTTACCAAACATTAAATGGAATGGGATAGTTTTCCTTAAGTTATATGAAATGATAATGCCTATATCATATCTATTCTTGAGCAATTTTGTTAAATTTATTTGGTAGTCATTATATCCCTGTTACATTATGTTAAATGTTGGGGTAATCATTATAGCTCCATGCCATTCTGTTAAATATGGGTGGTAGCCATTATACCCCCTTTCAATTATGTTAAATGTGGGTGGTAGGAATTATAGCCCCATGTTATTCTATTAAATGTGGATGGTAGGCATTATATCACCATTCCATTATGTTAAATGTTGGAAGTAGTCATTATAGACCTTTTCCAATTATATCAACATATATATATATATATACACCATGTGACATACTCAAACATGATAGCATTGAGCGGATATAGGTAGACCCGCCATGTGTCCCTATGGAAACTGAGTGAGAGGTTAGTTTTTTGTTTCATATTTCGTTAAATTCCTACTAATATCCTCACACTGATTACAAATGAAAACCCCTTGGAAGACTTGTAGACACCATTGGTTGTGGACTACAGAAAGTTATCTCATACCTTATTTAGGCTGCCTTTTTAACCTAAGAATATTTTTTCCATTAGGTATGGATAGAGGCAATCACCACTCATCTAGTTCTAGAATCTTTTACCTAGGTGGATCATAGGAGCAAAGGAATGAGATTAGGCTCAATATTATTTTGAATAACTTTTGACTTTTGTTTACTTTTTTAGTACTGTACAATGTGTGTCTACTTCCTGCATTTTGTTCCCTTTTGGTACTTGCATGCCATGCATGCATATCTGAATTGAAGACTCCCTATGTCGAATTTTGTTATATTATCTGTATTTTTATCTTTTTGTTATTCGTCCAATGTTTACATCATCTGTTTTATTATTTATGCTTTTGATACTGCTTATTTTTTTACATCCTCAATTTTTTTTGACATGGGGGTATAGTCTCCCCACTAATATACAATTAAACAACACTACTAGTCAGTAGACCCTAGAATATTGGGAGATGTTCCAGGGGTCATGTGGCCATCTGGGATCTGGGACTGGGTTACGTGATAACTGGGTCTGGGATGTCACTAAGTGGTATCAAAGCTAGTTTCATTCTTACTTTATTATTTGGCGATAAAATATTGGAGATTGAAAATTCTTGGGACTTGGTTATAAGCCATGCTTTGGAACTGTAAACCCATGTATAGTGTAAGGACCACGTTATAGAAATTATTATTTTTATTTATTAAACTATTATTGTTGGTATCATTTCCCTGATGTGTGTTTCACATATTTTGTGCAGTAATTATCATTGTTTAGATTAGGAATTGTGATTTCATTGTTAGACCTAATGAAATTATGGTTATGTGTACAAAGTGCATCATGATAAGAACAATATGAAAATGACATGCATTTTTTCAATGTCACATATATTATCATCATCCATTTCCTATTTCATATTTTTTTCCTTTTCTTACATATTTGCAATTGTGCGGAAACTTTTCTGTATGATTTATATCATTCTACAGTAACTATTAGTGGGTGCCACTCTTTGATTTATAAGATGTATGGGACCTTATGGATTAGAATATGGAATTCCAACTAGCTCAACCATTTGGGAAATGATATAATCAAAAATATAAGCACAATTTAAAATTAATATGACATTTAAGTGAGTTTTATCTTCTAACTCATAATGTGTATGGGCCCTTATGGGCTGTAAAAAGAAATCGCATAGGATTTAATTGTTTAAAGTGACGTGTATCTTGAGCACAACCGTTTTCACATTCCTAACAAAGAAACATGACCTGAACCAGAACATAGTAGTGGGTAGGGGTGTTCTTCTATCTAATGGCCCATTATGGTTTGTTTTAATGATTAGTCTTGGATTTTCGAATAGACGGAGAGGCATGTTCATTCTTATCAGAAGGATTTCTTATATGTCCGGGTTTCTTAAATTCAATATTTTTAAGTGTCAAACCTCTTCTGAGACTTTTATTTGGAATTGTAGAATTATGATGCCACTATGTCCTCCAGTTGTGTTACCTCAAGGTGGTGATGATCGTGTTCCCGAGGAGGTGGGCCCTATGCCGCCAATTGTTCATCTAGATGATCCACCTGTGGTTCCTCATATTATTCTAGAATTGGATGTAGTTTCCCAATTTTCAGAGGGATTATTGTTTATGATGTAGAATATGCAAGGCAGAGTTAGTCGTATCCAAATCATGTAAGATTTGACAAGTGATTTTCTGTAGCAACATCCACCAACATTCTTAGGTGATGTTGAAACATTAACTGCAGAGCCTTGGATTGAGGGAATCCTTCCTATTTTCAACCACCTTGTTATGCCTCCAAAGAGGAGGGTCAAGCTAGTTGCTTATATGTTGTGCGACTCAACTAAGAGGTAGTGAGATGTCATCACCCAGGAAAAACAAAAGAGAAAATGGGTTGTAATGACTTTTAGGTTGTGTTCTACAACTACTTCTTTCCCAAAATTATAGGGGCTAACCGAGTGGGGGTGCTTATGAATCTGTAGTAGGGGACCATGTCAATCATGTAGTACTCTTCCTATTTCATTGAGATGTAGGGTTTTACACATTCTATAGATGTTTATGATCTTGTGGATGTTATGAAATTTGATGATGGGATGTGTTACATCATCTGGTTACAGGTCCGTATTTTCAGGTTGACGACTATTTCATAGATCATCAATTATGCCAAAATAACATAACTGGATCTAAGAAAGGATTAGGGTGTAATCCAAAGTATTTAGGCAATAAAATCATATATTGGATCTTCATTTGGAGAAAATAAATGTTTTTGGGGAATATTGTGAAAATGGTGGTGTTCAGGCTCCCTCCACTAGAGGTTCTCCTATATTTCATCAGTGTGAAGCACTAAGTCATTACAAGAGGTAGTTCATGAGAGATCTAGTTGAATGAAAAGGTTGTGGATGGATGGGATACCTCCAATGTTTCTATAGATTTATCCCTCTAGTTCTAAGTGAGTAAGAATCTACACTTATCCATTAGTTAAAAGTGGGGTCCGCTGAAACATGACTGTCAGGCAGCTGGAATACCACCATTCGATCAAGCTGAGGTGGTGGTTGAGGAAATGGAAATCAGTCATATGATTCACTGCGCCAGTATAGAAGGCCTCCTTAGAGTATCTATGTAGTGACTTGAGGCTGTTGTTCAAGACAATTACATGCAGTCTAGCCCACGCCGTATGAGAAGAGCGCCAAATCCTCTAATGTATGATGTACTATTCCAGTAGCCTCCACATTAGTATATTCATTATTGAATACAGGTGTTTCTCACTCATTCATATATGAGTAAATCATTTAGAGTTTGGGTCTCCAGGATTTATGATGGTAAATACCACCTAGGTATCTGTCTGGAGGGAGTTCGCTATTTTCATAACTTTCCATGTGAGATAGGTTGTTACCTTTTCGAATGGAATCTATACATTATCGATATGATAGGTTTCAATGTAATACTTGTGATGGACTGGTTAGTTCTCTATAGATCCCATATTTCCCATTATCATCGGACGATGAATTTTACAAAAACAGAAGGCATTATGCATGTGCATAAGGGAGAATTGTATGTTTGTGTGACACGAGCATAATGTGCGTAGCAGAGGCTGGGTAGTGTTACAGAACATGTTTCCTTTCATTACCTCGATGGTTTAGCGTTGAAACCCATAGTTTTTACTCAAGTTTTTGAGATCATTAAAGATAGTTTTCATGAAGACTTATCTAGTATACACCTGGTATGATAAAAATATTTTACTATAGGGCACGTTCCAATAGCATCCCCCTTGGAAATTCCTCTATATAAGATGCAACCTAAGGAGAATTTGGAACTAATGACACAATTGGAGGATCTAGAGGTGAATGTTTTTATATGCCCTTGTATTTATCCTTGGGTTTCACCTGTCCACTTTTCAAAGAAAGAAGATGGTACTGTTAGGCTTTGCGTGTATTACCGTCAGTTTGATTAGTTAACAGTCAACACCTGGTAGCCCTTTCCATGAATAGAAGAGCACATTGATTATCTTCAAGGAGTAAAGGTTCTATAAAATATAGATCTGAGGTTAGCCTATAATCAGGTGAATTATTAGACTTTAGACATAGCTCCTAGAGCTTTCAAGATAAGGTATGGTCTTTACAAGTACATGGTTATGCCGTTTGGACTTAAAAATTCACCTACTGTCTTTATAACTCTTATGAATCAAGTTTTCCACCAGTATCTAGATTTCTTTTTGGTTGTCTTCATATAAGATGTATTGGTGTATTTTCTCTTGAAACAAATCCATGAAACCCATCTTGATATCGGGATGTATATACTAGGAGGGTATCAACTCTATTCCAGTATTTTTAAAATCCACTTTTGGACTGTAATGGTCACTTCTTCAGTCAGATCATTTACGAATAAAGAGTTTCTATTTACCCATATAAAGTGAGTGTTTCGGTTTCTCAGGAGCATCCCATGAACTTAATTTAACATTCAATATTTCATGGGGATTTACAGATACTATAGATGCTTCATTTGAGAATTCTAACACCTTGTTGTGTCGCATACATGTTTGACAAAAAAGGGTGTGGAATTTGAGTGGTCCGAATCTTGTGAAGAACCCCTTCTCGAGTTGAAGGGATGACTTACATAAGAACTGATACTGATTCATCTAAAGCCTATAAGGGCTTATATAGTCTATTATGATAGATCATACATCAGGTTTTGAGCTTTTCTGATGCAAGGGGACCAAATCGTTGTGTATGGTTCCCATTAGTTGAGGCCTCATGAGCGAAATTACCAAACGCATGACCTCAATCTCGAAACCGTTGATCATGCCATAGGCTGTTGGGGACAATATTTATTGGGATAGCATTTGGTGATATTCACATATAGAAAAATCCTCAAATAAAACTTCATACCATATGATCTAAATCAAAGGAAGTGTATGAGGTTTGATTACCAACAATCGTTTGATTTAGAACATTCCTACAATCCAGGTAAAGGGAATTCAGTAGCCGATACTCTGAGATGAGAGTCTCAGAAATAGGCATTTTAGGAGTTCAATGAAAAATGGAATCTTGTGGCCTTATTCTAAGATATGAACATTGTGGTTCATGAGGACCATATTCAGACTATCCTCTCATCCATAATGGTGACATATAATCTTCTCAGAGGAGTTAGATCAAGACAGTTATCTAATCCTGAAGTTAATAGCCTATGGGAGAGTTTCTGTAATAGAGACACATCTTCTGGATCGATAGTCTGTAGTGTTGATACTCTTCTATTCTGTGGGCATGTATGGGTCCCATCAGACTTCAGAGAGGAACAGATGAGGGATTTTCACACCTCAACTTTGGTAGTTCACCTAGGTGTCACCAAAATGTACTAAGATCTAATGTGTCAGTATTGGTGCCCACATGAAATATGAGATAGCTAGTTTCATTTTGTGATATTCCACATGTAATCATGTGACGGTAAAACACTGATATTTGGCAGTTCTTCTACATCCATTTTCAATTCCTGAGTGGAAATGGGTGGAAGTTACTATGGAAATCGTGAAAGGTTTACCCAGATCACCTCATTTATATGATGGATTGTGGGTTTTTGTTGATCGTCTAATAAAGGTCCCTAACATTTTACTAGTGTGAGATACCTTTTGAGTTGATGATTTAGGAAGGTTGTATGTTAAAGAGGGGGTATGTCATCATGTAACACCTTGTTCTATTATTTACGATAGAGATTCTCATTTTACGACAAGGTTTTGGAAGGGGGTGCTGAAGAACATGGGTACATAGTTACTTTTGAGCATAGTCAATCACCCTTATACTGATGGTCAGAGAGAGCGTACAATTTAGGTGCACGTGGATATGCTCTCTGTGTGCGTTCTCATCAATGGGGGTTCCTACGAGAAGCGCATTCCCCTCATCGAGTTTTATTATAACAACAGCTTCTATGATACCATAGAGATGGATCTATATTAACTATTATATGGTATTCTATGTCGCTCTCCATTGTGCTGGTTGGAGGTAGGGGAAGCAACTGTCCTTGGACTTCATCTCATGCAAGAGACATCAGAGTAGGTCCAGCTGATATAGAACCATATATTGACATATTAGTCCAGACAGTTGTCATATGCTAATAGATGTCACTATCCACTTGAGTTCGATGTTGGAGATCGGGTTTTCTTGAATTTATCATCTAGGTTTGGTCATAAACGTATTCATGAGTGTGGTAAGCTATCACTAATATTCATTGGAACATTCGAGGTTTTGAGGAAAATCAGACTAGTGACTCGCAAGTTAGTAATTCCTTAGAAATATCATTATATCACAATTTATTTAATGTATCTCATCTTTTTTGATATTATCCAAACCCATCTCACATCTCCTATCCCGATGAGTTTGATCTTGATGTAGAGGCTTCCTTGGAGGATTACCCAGTTCGTATTATAGATTAGAGCATGAAGACAAACAGAGGCTGGTATCTTCTTCTTATATAGGTGATATGGAATCATGGATGGGTACAGGATGAGACCTGGTAGTGGGACAATAATGTAGAATCATAATGGTTGGAACTCTTTTCCAATATTACCACTTCACCCTCAGAAGGAAATCCTATGGACGAGTTGCTTTAAGGAGGAGAGGCTGTAACAAATTGACTCTTTGACCAAGGTAAAGATCCTTAATTATTATTTATTAATTTCATAAATGGACATACTAAGGTTTCCTAACCATGATAAGGAGGCCACAAGAGAATCTCGGGCTCAATGAGAGCTCAGAACTCATAAATGGGGAAAGAAGACTAGGCCACACAGTTTTTCTACAACCGTGTGACCCAAGCGCATGACCGTGCAGCTACTACAGTGGGGGTATTGAGCCTATCTTCACCGTATGCACTTGGTTAGTAAAAGTGTGTATTGAGGACATGCAGTGTTACTAGTGAATCAGAGAACTACACTCAACATGCACATGGTTTGACCAATCTGTGCACGAAAATTGTGTGATCTAGTTTTTAATGAAATACAACCATTTTCCCTCTCCCCTATAAAGTTCTAGTATTTCTTTCTTCTATTATTTACGTGCAAAACAACACAACATTCCTCCACTTGAGATATCAATTCATATCTTCCTTCAATATCTTTATACCCCTTCATCCAGTGTCATATCTTCAATCTTTTTATGGCATTTTATCCCTTGAGGTAAGGCTAACTTTGAATTCTCATTCTTCCTCTCTAAATCTATCCCTGAGTTACGCTATTTAGATGTAGGATCACTCATCCTATTTTAAGGTATTTTAATGCAATATCTAATCTACTCCATCCTACTCTAAATTTAATGTCGATTCTCAGTGATTCAACGTCTATGGATCTAATGTTGCTGGACGCGTAGTTTTCCATTTGGTATTTTTCTGTTTCGCATTTAGTCACATTGTGTTATGACCATAATTTGACGAGCCCCATTATTTTGTTTTTTTCTCATCATGTCTAATTGACCCTACTGTGATATAATAGGTTAATTGAATACAATTTAGGGTATTGTGGATCACCATTGTACTATATTGTCTCCCAAGGGGTGTTCCTCCAAAATTTTCCATTTTAGGCCACTTTCACACAAATGGGAAATTGTTATTTAAGGTTCCCTGAATTTTTTTATCACATTGACTCTTTTACCAAGAGTATTTGAAAATTATAATGGTGTATCAGTGATTGTTAGTCTCCTTTTAGTTGGAATTGGGAAATTGACCATATGGGTATTTGACCGTGATCCTTTAGCCTTAACCTATTTCCTTATAATGAATTTATTTTTCAGGAAAACAGGATGGTTATATAAATGGTTTCGCTAGGATAAAATAGCTTGAAACATTAAAATTAAATGCCAGAAATGAAATTTTCATGGTATGGCATGGCCATGCCCATGTTTTTCATTTCATCTGAATGACTTGAAAATATATCTCGGTTGCCTAATTTTTAAAAAAATGAGATGGTTTGCCTTATGTTATATGAAATTTTAATTCCTATATCATCTCTACACATGATCCATTGGCTTAAATGTGTGTGGTAGGAATTATAGGCCCGTTCAATTCTGTTAAATTTGATAATTAGCCATTATATTTTCGTCCAATTCTATTAAATGTTGGAGGAATGCATTATAGCCCTGTTCCATTCTGTTAAATATGGGCGGTAGAAATTATAGTCATGTTACAATTATATCAATATGTATATATACCATGTGAAATTATCATACATTCATAAATTGAGATGATGTAGGTAGACCTTCTAGTAGAACCATAAGAACCTAATCGGGAGGGTAGTTGCTTGTTCTGTATTTCTTTAATTTCCTTCTATTGGCCACACACTGATTACATATGAGATCCACTTGGATTACATATAGACACCGTTGGTGGTGGCATATTGATTTTTATCTCACACCATATTAGGGCCTCATTTGGCACCTAAGAAAATTGTTTGCATTCATGAATGGATAGAGGTTAGCACCCCTTGTCTGGTTGTTTAATCTTTTGTATAGATGAATCTTAGGAGTATAGGATTGGTCTTAGGCTCGAGATGCTATGGAGAATATTTTTACTTTTGATTACATTTTTCGTATTGTACGATCTATGTCTTATTCTAGAATTTTGATACCTTTTTATTGGCATGTCATGCATGCATATCTATATTAGACACTTCCTACGAGTCATTTTCTAATATTTTCAATCTTATATTATTTCTGTTTTTAATTTTATATTTACTTCATCAATCAGATTATTTATTATTCTGTTATTTCTTATTATTATTGAATCTATTGTATTACCATGACATTGGGTATAATTTCCCCACTGATATACCAGTAAACCCCTCACTACGAGTCAGAAGCCCCTAGAATATGGGGAGATGCACAAAGGGTCATGTGTCCAATAGGGCTCAGGGCCAGGGTAATGTGGCACCCAGGTCCGGGATGTCACAATTTTTAACTACCAAATCTATGGATATAATTTAACAGTTATTTAACATTTCATGTTTCTTCTAAGATCATTGTTTCAAGTATTGAAACTACTGAACAAATCTGTTTATAATGTAAAATATATATAATTTAAATTCCTTTGGTATTACACCCCCACCCCACCTGAAATAATTTGAATCCTTGAAAAATTTAATTAACACTCAATAATATAATTATTTAAGGATATTTAAAATGTATATTTAGCTTAAGATTTAATTTCAAATAAGTTTATACATTAATATCTTCTATATTACTATGATTTAAATATTTCCCTCTACAATAATACCCATGTTCATTAGTATTCCATTGAAAAACAATTCTATATTTCCCTCTTTTTCCACACATGATGCACCTTCCAGTTACATTAATGTATTATACTCGACTATTATTTCCAAATTTTTTAAATGGGGAAAATTGAATCTTCTTTCTTACATATTCTTCATCATCGAGTCTTATATGAGACTCTAACCTTCTTTGTATTTTCTTGTTTTCAAACTAAAATATTTTCACATTGCTAAGAATATTTTTGAACAGCTAGTTTTGATAAATTGTAATATTTAACATCCCATATCATATCTAGTTATGTTTCTCATTAAGATAATCTCATCATTGTCCATGGAATCAATTTTTTGTTTGGTTACTTCATGTTTCTACAATTAATATAACCAAAAGAAGTTAATTTTGAGTGATGAAAAATTAGCACAATAAGTGTCGACCACAAATATTCTTGTTCTTTAAAATTATTACATTATATTTCAATTCAACCTAAATCATTATTGGTTCAATCTAGGGATCTTTATATTGGGTTGTCTTATATTCTTTTTTCAAAGTCCTTTACATACTAAATCCTTTGTGATTGATTTTAATGAAAATATGATTAACCAAAGCATATCCCAATGATTTTTCTAGTCAGGTATGTAGTCTTATACCCACTCATTATGTGCCAGAGCAACGATTGATTTGATACTCAACCATCATTTTATGATTATGTCCCCAATGTTCATTTGTGTTATAGACACATTCACTTTCCAATATCCAGATTATGATTTAATTTCTAAGAGAACTATATAATAATTAATTTACCAAAATATTGATATTTTTTCATATACATAGTCACATACCGTAGAATTATCCCCATGGTTTTTGTTTTACTAATATTTTCTTATCCTAATTCCTAAAATATTAAACATTACCACTATTTACATAAAGAGGTATCTATAACTTTGACATTATTATAAATATTAACTTATCAACCATTATGTTATGATTAACTAAAATATAAACATCTTGAGATATTTAATCCTCGGTCTAATACAAATTGTTACGCACCCCATACCCGCACTCATGTATCTACTTAAAAAAATCATTACATAGTATATTTTATAAAATATATAGATTATTAGATATAACATTCCCATAATTAAATGGATTAAAAACATATTTCACTACATATATTCCCAAGACCATTTTGGGTTGAAGATTATGAAAATTATGTAAAATAATATGTCAATAATTTTCATGTCCTTCCCATATTATAGAGAGTTTTCCAACGATATGAAGAAATTATTATTCAACAATAAGTCTTCAAAATCTCCCAAAAATTCTCCATACATGGAATTGTATTAGACATATCATATGTGATACATTTCTTTATAACCTGGGGAAATTGTAATATATTAATGGTCATCTCAAATTCAATGTATGGGAATATGTATATCCTAACCTATTTGAGCATGGATAAAATGAAAGGGAAAAATAATTGTAAATTTATTTCATATAAGTAAAAAATTAATCTTGAAATAAAACCATTTATGACATAAAAATAAAAAAGCACTTTGATAAAAATAATTGAATTGATGGTGTTAGAATAAATAAATATGGGCCTTTTTACCATCAATGTGTCAGCTATGAAATTATTCTTCCTACTAAGGATATAATAATACATCATTAATAGTGTCAAGGCCATTACGAAGGCATCATACTGGTGTTGTGTATATATACATCTAATACCAAAACTATTTTTCCCATAAGAAAAAATGATAAATCAGGGGTCAATAAAATACTATGTCTCATCTAGCACTTCATTATATCCAATGCATTAAAAGTATGAATAATATATTAATATCAATACAATATATAATAAATAATCCATTTTAATTAATAAACATTGATATTGAGTTAAAAGGATAAAATTATAAATATCATTTCACATGTTAATAAAATGGATAATGTAATAAATTTATCCAATGAAAGAAGATAGATGGTTAATCAATATATAATCAACATTCAGGAGTAGTAAATAAATATTATAATCGCAATAACATATATAAGGATTTTGAATATTTCTTTAATTAGTAAATGATATATCTTTCTGTGTAATCATTCATCAAACTACCACCATATATATCATGGGGTGTATGGTTATTTCAATCATCTCACCAATCAATTGATGTATAAAATCATGGTGAATTCCCACAATCATAGGATTGAAATATAGAGTTCTTTTATAAAAAAGGCATTGAAAAAGAAAACCATCCTATAATAAATGATTATTGGGAAAGAAAAAGGAAGTGATGTATCATTTATTTAATAGATTAGAACATCGTATAAGAAACCCAGAGATATAAGGTGGATGGTTTCAATTGAATAATTTAATCTATTAAGAAAATAATATGTCAAATGGAATTACATAGATGTCAAACATTTTATTGGATTTTTTAAAACACATTTGGAATTAATAAATTTCCTTAATATTTTAAAAAAATATATTTATTGAATTAGTAGTGTAAGAATATATTTGAGAACCCATGAATCTTTAGAGAGGGGGTTTTATAAAAAATAAAAATATTGTGGAAATATTTGTGCATATGAAAAAAAATAATAAGGATTATTTTCACGAATTGATGAATATGAAACATACAGAAAATGTTAAAACAATTATTAAAACCTTAAAAAAAGTTAATTTATTAGGAAAATAACCCAATAAATAATTTTGGCATAGATAATTAATTTCTAAAAAAAATCTATTTAATATGGACAAGGGAAAATTTATATCTATATCGAGAATATGGGACATGGTTGGTTACTCTTATAAGAATCAAATAAGGTCAATTATGAGTCAAGAGGATTGAACATTATAGGGTTCATGTATAACTAAAAGAATATCCATATAAAATGATGATAATATTTGGAATGAATATAAATTACAGAGAAAAATTATCATTCATAAAAATTTCTAATTTGAAAATTATATTAGTAATGAAACCACTATTGTTTGGCAATATTTTAATAAAAACATAATTTAAAATTGAGCCATTAATAGAACATAAAAGACCAATAATAAAAGATACTTCATGATATAAATTCCAAAATGGTTATTTTATAAAATATATATAAATAAGTATGTCCAATATCCAACTTGTCTCATTGAATTAAAAATGATATAAATAAACCCTTACCCTAATTCTTAACATCCACTAACAAACTTGATTGTCATGTATAAAAATAACTATTATAATGACCTATTTTAGAACCTTTTTCATAGATATAACCTTTTATAAAATTCATTTACAATTTTTATCTATATGAGTATTAGTTATTTATTATTTACATTCTATAATAGGTGTGAGTAATCTTGACCAATCTGAACTAGTTCCATAATATAGGTGTTGTTCTTCATTGTTCTCTCAAATTTCATTTTTACCAAATAATTGAATATAATTGAAAAATGGTTTGTAAATATTTATTATTTTTTATATTAATTATTTTTTTGTAATGATCCTTAAATATGAAATCTGCAATGTACATGTTTTATGGATTCCACACAAATAAACATTGATATTTTAATTAATGAGTTTAAAATTAAATCAACCATTCATTAAAAAAAATATCATCATTTGTTTAATTATATCATATATTTTCATGATGTTTTTTCTCATCTAAATCCATGATATAATTTTTCTCATTATTTATGTAGGTGGTTAGACCAAACCAAACATGGAAATACCTTAATTAAAATATTATTATGATTATGAACGTAGTTTCTTTTGGAATTATATCATTATTTAAGAATTAATATTATATTATTTTGATTTATTCATGTTTTGATCCATATTTAAATACTTTATAGTAAATAATAAATATACTAGATGAAAAATGTGTTACATTACATTCTTGAGTTGTAGTCCGCTCAACACACAGTTTACATTTTAATATCATGAAGAATGAGAGAGGGGGAATGTGTAATACTAATTTTATATTAATAATCATAATTATATTATATATTTCACATTTAGTTTTCAATTTCACTCTCATAACTGGGTAAGATATCTGTTTGGGATAATGAGAATCTCTACATCGTTGAGGTGGTAGTCCACAAAATGAACGAATGATTATTTAATTTTTCATTATAAAAATTGAAATATAAGGTTAATATTTATCAACATAATGTATAAATATTCAATATAGAAAAATAATTATTTCCATATATAGGAATTAGAAAAATATATCTGGGAAATTAATAATGAAAATAATATATGTCAAAATATTTACTCACATTTAAGACTTCAGCAACCCCTTAGAAGTCTCTTTGGAAATTAAGATCTATGTCAATATTATGTAACTAATATGTTAAGAAAAATGAATAAAATTAAATAATAAGTACAAAAGTGATGATTTTTAGGGGGATAGAAAATTTCAGGGAGTGGTCTTGTAGGGGTTGTGAGAGGACCCTTTAATAGGTGTCAATAATGGAATTTTATTAAATTTTTCATTTTTTTAGTATATAACATGTTTAAAATGTTTATAAGACTAAAAAATGGTAATTAATGGATTTGGGATGAAATAAGGTTAATGATTTCAAAACCATCCATTTTAAAACTTGTTTTAAACATATAATTAATTACACTACACTTAGAATTTTCACTTTTACAATTTTGGTATTACCATTTGAACATTTTTTATTATGTAAATCAATTTTTATGCATCAAAATGGCCCTAATTAAATAATTTAGACCTAATGATGCAAAATATGAAATAACGTTTTTTAGATAAAATGTCTATTTGAAATAAAATTCTGTTTTAAATTTTTTTCATTTAATCTGATAATCATATTTTATGAAAAAGTGGATTTTTAGTCAAGAAATTTACGTGTAGGGTAAAATTTTCATTTAACTTAATTTTATAGAAAACAAATGGTTTATTATAAAAAATATCACATTTTAATGGCTTCAAAATGAATCCAAATGTTTTTTGGAAAAAATTATATTTATAATAATAGAAAAGACCAATAATACTTTTTGACATAAAATAGTACATAATTGGTTAAAATATTGAACATAGATTTTAAAAATTCAATATAGTATCTTGAAAAAATATATTTTTCATATTAATGGAATTTATTTCCAATAAAATGGTTTTATACACAAATATTTCTTGTTTATATATTCTAAACTCATAAAATTTACAATTTCAGTAAAAACCTGTATTTTGTCACTATTCAAATAAAATCAACTAATTGAGAGTAAAATATAAAAAAGTATTACACAAAGCTAATTTAATTTCTTCACATAAAATATTTAATTTAATTTTGTAAAATTAATATTCTAAAATTCAATAAATTATATTTTAAATTCAAAAATGAAAATATAGTGAAAACTATTTTCTAAAGAAAAAATATTTTTCAAAATATTTTCTATTATTATTTTTATTCCCAATAAAATAATAAACAAATTTAGTATATATTTATTATTCACATAAATAATATATTTTATCCATAATATATTTAATACCCAAAAATAAACTATTTAAAGACAGTTTCAGAAGGGTTATATTTCATAGAATAAATCAATGTTAATAGTTATTTATCTATACTAGTTAGATTTTAAATTAATTCCAGGGTATTAATAACGACCATTATATATATATATATATTATAATTATATTACCTATATTTTTAGTAACAAATTCATTGACTATATTTTAATGGTGATGAATTATTTTGTGGTTCTTTTTCCTTTATTGTTGGCTGTGAATAATGCTATTGAACACATTTGGTTTTAATGGAATATATATATATATATATATATATAATTTTAATTATTCACTTTTCTTTGAAATCATCTTTTATAGTGATAAATTGGTTATGCTTTGTTAATCTATCTATGATTACCCATATGGCAATGGATTCCTAGGGTGTCTTAGGAAGGTCAGTAACAAAATCAATAGTGTTATATCACTTATATAATGTTATGGGTAGTTGTATAAACACTAATTTGGGTAGTTTTCACCCCTCCTACCTTTAATGACATACCAAATATCTTTCATTATAATAAAAAATATTCATTTTTATGTTAACTAACTGATAATTATCCAATATATATCTATACATTATTGTTCTTCCATAATGGATAGATAATGTAGAGATGTGACCTTCATTTTTCATCAATTTCATTAATTTTTTAATATATATGACACATAACCCAATACCAAACCTATGTGCTCCCTCTTTATCACATTTAATTCCTGAAAATTCTCATCTTCCATAGTTTCTATCATCTTCTGCAACATAGCATTTCATCTTTGTACTTTATCGTTCATATCCAATAAGGATAGTTTGGAAATAATTCGGGATAGGATTTATGATGTTACTTTCATTAGGACTTCCATTTCAATATTTACCAAGCCCATGATAAATAGGTATCCAATAATCCTCATGATTGAAAAAAGATGGCTATTTTCCAAGTCAATGCATCAAATAAATTATTTTTTATTATTGATAATTGATAGAACAATCATACACAATAAGAATCCACAAAACTCTCCATTATATATTTTTCAATTAATTTTGGGTAAATATATATTTTGGAATCTTTTGGTATGGGTATATATATACTCTTCTCCCCATAAATATTTTTTTAAGATAACTTCAATGAAAATATACATACAGATAACTCAAAATCATTTGTAGGATGACTCTATTAATTGGGTTTTAACTTTCAAAATTAATAGAAAATCACCATGTAAGTTTTCATGAGTAATAATCCATGTCAATTAAAACATTAATCACTATAAATGAAAAATAATTTTTTATTAGTGGTTAAAAATACCATAGGTTCGCTGACCAATCACTTCTTTAGTTCTTTGAGTCTTTATTCACACTCCATTATTGAGATAAACATAACACTATTTGATGTTAACATGTTTATTAGATTATAAATATTTTAAATGTTTCTAAAAAATATTCTATTATATACTGATAGACTAAGAGAAATATGAATCTCAATTTTTTTATATGTCAAGGGCACTTCTATATATAATTTTTATTTCCTAGATCAATTGAGATTCGCTCACTTGTCACAATGTATCCCAAGAATTATAATTGTTTTTGAAAAAAACAAAAAATTTACTAAATTTACAAAAAAAAAATATTTTCATTCCTTATACTTTTTAATATAACCCTTATATAATCCCCATTACCCTTTTGAATTTTGGTATATATCCTAATTTCATCAATAAGGACCTCCCGAATTTTTAGATGGTAGTCCTTGAAGTATATATCCACAAATCCATAAATATTTAAGGGAATGATTAAAAAAATGTAATAACAAAAACATTATGTTTCTATTACTTCATTGAAATTAATTCTTGGGTATATCTTCAGTCATTACCCTAAAAAGATGATACCCTGATTAGAGTGAAATCTTGGAGAAGAATTGGGCCCTATAATGCTGGTTGACCAAATCATTAATCCTTAAAAAATGGTATTTTCTTCTCCCATATGATTCCATTATGTTATCTATAATAAATTCATTACCACTATGATCTATTATTTTTCTTCACAAAGAGAATAGGTGGTCCCCAAGGAGATACAATCAGTAAAATTATACTCATCTCCAAAATATCATGAGGTTTTTTATTTAATTCCATCAACTTTTCATCTGCTAATTATATAGGTTGTTTGAAATATATTATTATCCTTTTATGATTTCATTTGAGAACTCTACCTCTATTAATATGGTATTTCATGGTAATTATTATTGAAATACAATAATGTATTCTTAAACAATCGGTATATCTCTTATATTTACACTTTCATTTTCCCCCTTATTCACCAATAATTTCAATAATGAAGGAAATATAAGGTATTTCATGATAAAATTCTAATTGTAATCCTATATTTTAAAGATATTTATAGGTTATCCCTTCAATAAAATTGAAATTTACATGCTTCTCTATTGATCTCGATATTATACATTTTAAACCAATCAATCTCTAGTATTGTGTCAAAATACACAATTGTAATGACAACAAGGTTTTGGGATATATTTTTATAACCAATGTTAATAGGTAAATCTATATATATTTTTTATTCTTGGGTATTCCATCGAAAATATTTAACATGAAACCCTACCTCTAGTAGTTTGGGATTTAATTTGATGTATATTATAAATGTGAATGAAATTAATATGTTCGTAGAACTAGAATCAAACAATATAATTTCTAGCATTGATTGTATAATGAGTGTATTTAAATCTACATCATTTTGAGCCTCGACCTCATCCATAATAATTTAGACCTCCAGTCCTTCTCCCTTGACCATTATTGTGGTTAATAGCAGTTTCCCTAAATTATCTTCGAATTTGGATATTGATTAGTGAAATTTTAATTCTCCCTACACTCGAAGAAATTTTCTAAAGGTTTCTATTTAACTGTCATCAGTTTTTGAAATGCAAGATGATTTTGAGGCTTTACATATCTATGATATTTTGGAGATGCATGGTCATATATTCCACACTTGTTACACATTTTAATTTCTTATATGAAATTCCATGATTCATTCATCCCACTGTAGTAAAATAATTTTTTTTATGTACTTCTATTTTACGGTTGAATTTATTTATAAAATTTTGTCACAAAATCCTATTCTTATAAAATTAATGAAAACACAATAAATATTTAAATTCTATCTATACTTTTATACCACACTATAATATATCCTCGTAACTCAAAAATTATCAAATTATAAGATATTTTCATATATGATGTCTTACCCTACTAAATAATTGATCGATATTCCCACTAGAATCAATGATAAAGAATATATCATATTACACAATACTTCAAAAGTACTTATATTAAATACATAATGATTTATATTACTTTTTTTCAATTTAAATAATTCCATATACATTTTCATTATAAATTTATGGGGAAATTACAAGTTGATCAAGATTATTTTGAAGTCTCCAAACTCTGAATATTCTACCTTATCATTTTGATATGTGTTCATAATCAATGTCTACCATTAATTTGGTTCTCCTTATAAGTGATATGCATCTAACGTAACATTCTATCTCTAAATAAATGAAGAATATAAAATATATATTTTTATTATTAATGCATTAATTCTTAAGTCATGGTATTAATGGTTATAATAAAAAATAGTAGGTCATTGAAACATTAAATATTTAACTACTAGTTTCCCATCTATATTAAATCTAGATGATCTATATGATTTATATTGTTATTCATGACCTAAGAAAACTAATGCATCCTCACCTTGTAGTTTTCAACTCCAACATCCAATATACTAGGAATTCCATCACTAAATGCTATATCATAATCATTATTTACATGATAACTTCTATTTCTTGTCCTTAGTTAGTAGAATAAATCCCATGTGACAAATGTTTTCCTCTTGTAAATCATATAAAAATAATTCTAATGGAATTTTTATCCCAAAAATGTTCAAATAACCTTATTCTAAGGCGTTATACTTCAAAATTTATAAAAATCAAAGTATCTATATATCTTTCATAATGGTTTGTAAAAAACTTGTGATTAACTAATAAATATCCCCCATGTGTGTCAAACTAGGTTTGAAATACGTCCCTATAGTCATACCAATAGTCATGATTGGGTTATTACCCAACCATCCCATTTTGAGCTTATTACCCCAAGGTTCACCTATGTTATAACTACATCCACATGTAATATCTACATAGGGATTTCATTTCTAAGAAATTATACACTCAATAAACTACAAAAATTTAGTGTTTTTCTATATCATTGGAATTATCCATAGGTTTTATAGTCATTTTTTTCTACTCATAGTTTCCAAAAATATTAGATCATTGTCCATCAATCCAACTATGGAAAACATCTTTTTTAATAAATAATTTTTTAATATAATTCCACAACCAAATATAACATTAATAACATTAAATGACCTAGAGAGGTTTTCTATCTTGGATACTAGGTACGTAATACCTGAAGTAAATAGATCATAAAAATCATAAAAATTCATTTATCATCTTTAAATAATTTTTTAAAATCATCATTAGGTCACTTACCTATATATGATTTTCCTGTAACATACATCAATAGAAATGGGTGACCATAAATCCTAGTAAGGTATTACGAAATGAAACATAATATGAGAAATTTTCATGGATAAAAGATAAGGAATTTCGTAACAGAATAATCATATTTATATGATACATAATTTGGAAATGTGGATGAAAGATAAAAAATGGTACATTCATAAGAATATCAACAATGTTTTACAAAATGTGTTAGAAAACATATTATTGATTTTGTTAACCAAGTTATCCTAAATTATGTCCTAAGTTTAGATTAATTATTTACCCAATGCATTGGATCACTACCAAGGTGCACCATTAAAATTTATTAATTCATGTGTGCCCTGTAGATCATATATCACAATATATCATTTCATCAAAAACCCAGGGATAATAAAGAATGGGTTTTATATAAAATCCTTGATTATATAAGTGTTTAGTGGCTTGAAAGTTTCATCATTTTTTACCTAGGAGAAATAAATATGTGTTTTAAGAAAGGAAATCCTAAATAAATGAAGCATAATTACATATATATTTTAATACCTTTGAATAAAAATAAGTTTTGGTATTCACACCATAAAAGGGGAGGCATATAAAATTAAAGAATTATTTTGGCATCATAACATGTATATAAAGTGGATTATGGGATGGGTTTAATAAGAGATAATTGAAGAATGCCATTAATAGAAAAAAAAATTGTAACGTAGATATAATAAGTCAATTATAACAGAATATCTTGGATATTATAATACAACCTACAAAGGATGTAACTTGTTAAAAAGTGTTGGATGAGAATTTTTTTCCTTAATTATCCCTTCCAAAACATTGATGAGTAATTCTATGAGAAATTGAGAGATTCAACATAGGAATTACTGAGATAATAATATAGGGATATACGTGAAAAAGGGCATGTAAGAGAATAAAATGGGATAGAGAGGTGGGTATTTATTGAATCCTAAGGAGAATTATTTATTATTTTTCAAATATATCCCTTGGAATTCTATGTTTTGGAAAATAAATAATTAATTTTCCACCCATATTTTTGGATCATGTTTAATGAAATAATTTGTTTTTGAATATTTTGAGTTTTTTAACCTAAAATCATTTTCTATATTACATTTCCATTGGATGTTAATTTTTCCAAAATGTTTTGTTTTCAAAAATTAAATTTCTATTTTATACATTGGAATTTTATTTCCACGTTTTGAAATTCATTTTAATTCATTAAAATACATTATATAAAAAAATAACTTCATTTTTTGGTGGATTAATTTTTATTGAAAATAAAATATTTATTAGATATTTATAATGTTAGAAAATATATACGAAGCACAAAAAATTATGTTGTACTATTTATTGAAATTGAAATAATTTTATAAAATTCTCTAAATTTCGCCCAAAAATAATTTTGATGTGTAGACTTCAAATATAGTGTTTATTTATTGAAAACAATTCATAGTTATGAGAAAAAATTATTCTAAATATTAATTACATATTTCTTAAAGTTATATTTTGATTGGAAAAAAATTTATCACCATTAAGGAATAATTGATTTTTATAATATCATATTTATTTATTCAGAAATTAAATGTTTAATATTCAATTATTTTATATAATTATTTTTAATTAACATTGAAATTGTTATTTTACTATACTATAAGGTGTTATTACCATTCCAATGTTTATATAATGGTAACATTGCAATAGTTAGGTAAGAGTTAGATCTTAAAGTCCAGATTGCCTTGGATGTTCTATATATACTCCACCATTCTCATGCATCAACATTGTTTACATTAGTTACAATGGTTTTATACATCCCTTGATAATTTTATCATATTCATACCACTTCTATTTATTTTTATTGTTTTTAAAGAAATAGTGATCTTAATTGGAAAGTTCATACATATAAAGTTCCTTATAATGATTGTATTATTTTATATAATTTATCAATATATTATTCTTACAAGTAATAGTCAATATTATTTCATGACATATAATATTCTTACAAAAAAAATAATTATATATGATTTCTAATTAAATAATAACACTGCAAGATTTTATGATATATATGAAATTAATTAATTCACTTCATTTGATGGATTATATTGCATACAAAATTCTTTCATATAGTACAAACCACATAAAATCAAGTTAAGAACTCAAAAAAAACTTTATAAATGAATAGTAAATGAAATAAGAGGATTTTTCTAAAAATTATCGAACATATACCAATGAAGTATTATCTTGACCTTTGGAATAGTAATGTGACCCTTAGAAATAGTAATTCAGATAATTGAATAGTAACATCACCTATAAAATTATAAATAAAATTTTGGAATCTTATAAATGAAAAATTTATATAACTATATCATATTATAATTAAATAAATATATTGAAATTGATAAATTAAGTGGTGGTATTTCTATAAAACATAAATTTCTATTTACAATTTAATAAATAATATACTGAGTTAAAAGAAATATTATTTTTATTAAATATAATAATAAATTGATATTCTCTTTTCCAATGATTATAATACAATATTATAAAACATTAATTAATCTTTCAAAGTGTTATAAAATCAGTTAAAATTTTGATATTGTTATTTTTAGAGTAAAAAATGATTTAAAAATAATAATTTATGATAGTTAGAAAATTATTTTTATAAAATGTAGTAATTTTTTAATTCTACCCGTCAACAAGTGGTAAGGGGTTTTGTTTTTGGAGTTTTCTAAAATAATTGAATTTTGGTTGTATAGTGAAATACGGTAATTTGTGGTATAATCTAAATATATGACTTATTGAGTCATAAATAATGTATAAATGATTTATTCCAATAATATCAAACATTCTTTACTAATTTTAATTTATTTAGAGATAAGGCTCAAACTATTTATTTTAATTTTCCAAATTAATAAACAAATGAATAAAATAATCAAAAAAACACCCCTCTCTTTGACTATAAATACCACCCATCACCACCAATTCTCCATGCACCTTAAAATCCTTGAATCGTGTCCAATTTTTACACAGTGCTCCTCCACAGTATCACCCCCACATCACTGATGTAATGTTCCAGACCCAGATACCACTTAATAGGTACCCTGAGCCCAGTGGGCAACATGGCCTCAAGTTTATCACCACTAATGCCAGAGGATGTCGAATATATGTGAGGGACCTTTTTTGTCCATGGGGATACAATATACTCATTACTAGATACTATCATTATGAAAAAAATATAAACAAAGGTAAATTACATATGAAGAATAAGTAAAAAGTGGATAAAGACAAATGTGATAAATAGTCAATAATAGCAATATTGAAATAACTGGAATAACAGATGATAATATGACATTTCATTAAAAATATGAAAACATGGATACAAAACAGCATGCATAACATGTTCCACAAAAGTATAAATGAAATCAAAATATTTTCACGATCATCCTAACCATTGGCTCAGTCATCTATTATCAAGCTCCATCCCAAACACCAAGCAATCAAGTGTTCGAAGTAGTATGGTCCCCTTTTTGAACACTTACATTCATGTAACATTCACTATTTATCAAACATCTCCTAGAGAGGGTGTGAGATAAATCTCATTAAGCAACCACGAATGGTGTCTATTACATCTGGCCTGTGTAATGGAAATGCAATAGTGTCAAGCCTGCATATATAAGAAATGGAGTATAATGTTACTAAATACCCATGTACCTATTTAAACCCTCCTCTAGTGTCTGGACATGTTCCTAGTTCATTAATTAGTTATTACAATGTTACAAATCAGTCATATGATAACTATAGTTTTGGTTCTGATATGTAACAAGGAAACATTACTGATATTTAATAATGGAATTATGAGGTAGAAACTAAGGAAACGTAGACATCAAGGGTTTCCTAATATGTAATAATTGTCACACTCGTAAGGGTAAGTTTGTAATCCAAGGAGTATAGTCTAAGTCATTCCACTATAAGATGCCTACAGAGTCCAAGGAGTTCATCCAATGTAAAACAGGGCTAAGCAATGACTGGGCTCAATGGGATTTAATAAAGTAATCTATTATTCAATATTAGATCCCGAAAGTGTATCCATGTAATCTAGTAATGATACATGAGGGCTCAAATAGTGTCTTACTAGGCATCCCATGTAAGACAAGGATCGGGTTCTATGTGGTTTTCAACCAAATCATGTTGTACCCATGAATCAGAATGGGGTTCACGAGTGCTCAGGGAATTCCCTATGGAATACAAGGCAAGATTGAGCCAGGACACTCCTATTTTATTATTATGTCATATAATATTTCATAATTTTAATACACAACCGTTCAATAGTGTTACAAGGCTAATTGATCATGCAACCAATTAATCAAGTCTTCATTAATCAATAAGTCCATTTAGTTTAGGCTTTTAATTTCATTAGTGTGACAAGTCCATGTAGGCTACCACCATTTATTTAATCAATTAATGGTATTTAAATATATCAATGCCTAATTTTCTACCTTCCATTAACATAGTATGTTGTGATACAGACCTTCAACCTATTTTTTGATTAAATTTAAAAAGGCCAATTCATATTATTAGTATATTTTCTAAGTTTCATTTCACATTTAATTATCAAATTCGAAGACTTACATTATGTGGGTCATTTGGTGAGAATACATGGTACATTCCATTATGAAAATCTCAATATAAATCAAGCCATTTAATATGGAAAAGATTATCCTTAGAAGGTCAGACCCACAAACACCCGAACGATGGCTCAAATGTCTCAAAACCCTAAAATAACAATTATGAAAAAACATCCTAAATCGGATGGATATAGTTGTGGTTGTAACCACAAAAAATTAATATCACATTTATAAATAGAATAATAATACAATTCTAATGATTAAATGAATGGATATTTAATTTAGTAAATGACAGTCGATGAAAGTGATGGGCCACACCGGATATTTCTAAAATCAATGAACATTAGGGATGAGTTATAAACCACCCAACTTAGGCCCATATTACTATACTCCTCTAGTATTGACCTCTAATTTGGATTGGATTAGATTATATCTTAGAGAAAGGTAAAAATGATCACACCTCAACAATGAGGTTGAGAGAAAGAGAGACAAAGAACAACTCAAACAGACTTAAGAACTTATCGTTGCATATCTAACGTGAAAAACGGTATCATGAATGGATCCAGTATGAAGAAGAACTCATGGTCCCTATATTCGGCAATAAAAAACTACAAAATGATATAAATATGTTCTAATACCCCTCAAATTATACCAGAGAAGAAGGAGGGGCTTAGTGAAACCAATAATTAAAAAAAGCTAAAATTTCACAAAATTTAGCCCCTATGTGTTTTTTCTCCATGGTTAGGAAAACTATACTCCAACTTTGTTATCTGGATATACCTTAAAATTTTGACCATCAAAATGGTTATATCTAACCATTCATCCTTCCCGCATGATTTACACTAACTGTATGATAGGAGAATTTCAAGAGGATGGGTGTTTATATGGCATCCATGTGTTGGTGTTGTAGGTCCCTGATCCCAGAAATAGTGGGGAATTTATTTTATTAAAATGAATGGGCTACATGGACTTGGAAAACTTTTCGGGCCTTCTTTGGCTGGGTTTCGTCCGAAGGGGAACATGATTGCTTCATGTGTTCCTGGTATAGAGGAGAAGGTTCTCACGGGGCTGAGAGGAAGGCCAGGACCGTAATCCTGATTGCTGGATGTTGGACCATCGTGCAGGACAAGAATGCCGCTCAATAGAAAATGGCTTGGGCTCCAAATTTAGTATCCTTTTTAAAATGAAGAATACCTTTCTTGACCTGCTGTGATTGTGCCCTGATTTCCATTCATCTCTAACTGTGTGTTCTTAAGTCTTGAATCTCTCAGTCTATAGTCATTCGGGGATCTCTGGGCAGAGGTGATGGGTATGTTGGTATTCTCTATGTAAGGGTATAAAACTCAATACTGATGGATCATGAATCAGGGGAGATATGTGTGGGGGAGGGGTCGTAAGGGAGCAATGAGGTTCAGTTGTTGTAGTGTTTTCTGCATTTTTCGGGAGAGGACATGTTTTATAGGCGGAGGCTTTGGTTATGGTTATCTGACTGTAGTTATGTAATCAAAGGCAGATAAATATTCAAATGGTGTAGAAAGATTCCATGTTATTATTTATTTCACAGATAGGTATGGGCAGTATTCCTTGGAACATCTACTATTTGAAAATGAAATTTTCTCAGAGTTAATAATATTGAGGTTTCTCATACATGGCAGGAGGGGAACATGGTAGTGGATTTTTTGGAGTCTATGGCATCAGCTAATTATAGTATGTGTTCTTTATTTTTCTAGGGTTCCTTTCCTAAATAGGGGCTGAAATTTGTTGTCAGCAATTCTATAGGTTTTCATTACTTTAGACCACAGTGTTTTTCTATTGTTTTTCTGTGTACGATGGTTTTTCATAAATCAATAAAAATGATAGTTTTTAGTCTTGAGATTTGGGTTTTGATCAATCCCCAAAAACCCTTGGGACCTTCATTAACTAAAATTGAATCTATATTAAATCCGAAATAAAAAATTATATCAAAATTTAAAGGATCCAGACCTGAGTGAAATACCATGTTCTTATAGTCTCACCCACCCTAAAAGAACTCATACCTGAGTTCAACTTCCAAGGGTGGTAAAACACTATATGGGATCAAATCTGGCCATTGGGCACCTATTTCATCCTCCCAATCCCATGTATCATCCTACACGTGTTTTTTCTACCATAACACCCATTATAGAGTGAAATACCCTCCTTGAAGAGAATTCATGCACCGGTAAATGACGAGTACTTGATAATCCTCAAAGGTAGCATCGTCATATCACTCAACGTCCTTTAGATCAATGTTATCTGATGGGTCATCATTATAACTATGAAGTTTTCAAACATTGAAGACATCATTCATGGAACCATACCTCTAAGGTGGTAGCAACTGATATGCTACTATCTGAGCTGTCTCAATAATTTCAAATTTCCCTATGTAACAAGGAAATAGTTTCCACTGCCTTTGTAATCATCTTTTCCCTATCATGGGAAATACTAAAAAGAAAAAATGATCCCAGTCCTCGAACCCCAGAGTTCCTTGATGTCGATCAACATAATATTTCAATCTCGACTGACTAGAAGTCATATTCCCTATGAATAATTGAACCTACTCTAAAGACTCCTAAATGAGATGAGTAATTAGTAGGCTAACTCACCTACCTCTATCTAGCACATGGATGAACATAATTACCTACCATATTAGGCCTTAAAAGGATCCATATGAATTATCATGTAAAAGATACATTTATAGTGGAACTCAACAATATGGATATGTTTCTCCTAAGAATTAAAGAATCCAAAGAAACATTCAAAGAGCATATCCTCTAGAACATGTATCATCCATTTTGATTGTCCATTAGTCTAAAGGTGAAAATATTTTTAATAAGAACATGTTTTCATATATCATCCAATAATCCCTACTAGAACTATGATATGAATCAAGAATCCCTATCTGAAATGATAGTTCAATGGACCCCATTTATTCATATGATCTAAAAAATACAGTATTCCCATCTCATCAACTGAAAAAGTCTCCGAATAGTAATGAAGTGAGCCACTTTCATCTGTATGTCAATGAAAACCCATTCACCATCGCTACCTCTAGGGGACCTAGATTGACTGACTAATAATTCCATTGTAACATCTTTCCATTTCCATTATGGGACTAGAAAGAGTTGTAACAATCATACAGGTCTCTAGTGCTCTCTCATCACTTGGGGAAAAGTGGAACACCTAATGATAAATCCTACAATCTAATGATTCATCCTAGGACACCAATATTGGTGTCGCATATCTCGATTCATTTTAGAGATGACCGGACAAATTTCCCATTATGATGTGTGGGACTATTGCATCAACTTCTCTCTCATATATGTAGGAACCAAAACATGTCCTTGTATGTGTAATATGTTTTCTCTATCCATAGACCAATCTTGGGGTGGGTTAGCTTCTGATTTACTCTCCTATAGAACCAATCCCACAAGAACTGAAAATTTTCTACCCTTCACCATCTCAAGGAGATAAGAGATTATAGTCAAATATGAGATCTGATAATTCTTTTGAATATCATGAAACTCTAGATACATCTCATATAATAGGGAAATTAATTTCCATTTATCACTAGCCTCCCATATGGACTATTTTTGAGTTTTCTGACTCAGCGCATCCACAACTACATTTCCTTGAACATGAATATAGGAAAGATAAAAATCAATGTATTCGAGATATTTATCCCATCTTCTCTATCTAAGGTTCATTTGATGATGTGAAATGATATATTTGTGTCTGTTTTAGTTTTTTATGCCAAAAATCCCTCATCTAATAGATAATGTCTCCATCAAAGTAAGGAAGGGACAACTACTACAAGGTGAGGACATGAATAAGGTAATTTCCCTCATGAGGAATCACATATCAAGATACTTATTCCACAAGTCTATCCCCTAAATTATCACTTATCATAGTTAGATGATTAATGAATCAGAGAATACAGTATAACATGTTACAATCTCTATATGAGTTAGAATAATATCCAAGATGAGCCTCCCTTTTAGCTCATGAAAGGATTTCTTGCATGCTTCTGACCACAGAAACATGATTCCCTTCATTGTATGACAAGTGAGAGGTGATTATAGACATGAAAATTCATTTATGAATTTCATTTATTATCCATAAACCCCCACGAAACACCATTTATCAAACACGTTCTTGGGTCAATCTTAGGAAACTACAACACTAACCTTTTCTTGGTCAACAGTTACTATAGATTCTGATATGACATGACCATTTAAATGAAAATTTTCAGTCCAAAAGTGGGACTTTGAAATATTACCATAATGATGAGTATGTCATAGTATACATAGAAGGATATCAAGATGATTGGCATGGTCTTTATTAGTGTGAGACAACACCAAGTTGTTTTCCACAAAGACATTGAAAAAAGAATCTAGATAGAGATGGAAAACCCAATTCATTAGATCCATGAATATAGTGGGAGAATTAGTAATATAGAATGAAATAATAAGGTACTCATACATACAATACCTTATATGAAAATTTTTATGATGTATGTTTGATGTTTTACTCTCACTTGGTGATATCCTGACCGTAGGTCAATCTTAGTAAAGACCCTAGCTCTTTGGAGCTGGTTGAACAGATCTTCTGTTCAAGGTAGTGGATATCAGTTCATGACTGAAAGTTGGTTCAACTTTATATAATCCGCATGTAGATGTATTTTTACATCCGTCTTCATGGGGAAAAGTTGGGGCGGACCCCAATAGGATATACTTGGACATATAAAACTATTGGCCACTAAATCATCTAACTACCTCTTGAGATTCTGAAGCTATATAGGTTTCATAGAATACAAAGTAATGGACACTATATCTACCCATAGAAAAAGATTGATCATGAACTCTACCTATCTCTAGGGAGGTAAGATAGAATATAGTCAGGAAATATGTCCCTGAAACGATCCAATCGTGGAAGGAAATCAACTTGAAATAAACCCTGATCCTCTGTGAATATATTTTTAATATGGGAAGTTACTCCACCTATCCCATGATGCTCTAGTCCCCCACTTCCCAACTAGACATCCCACTCACCCATATGTAGATAACTGATACCCTCTGGAGATGTAAAAGATAATCTATGCTGATAGCAGTATATGAAATAATGATATTGAACTAACCAATACATCCCACGAATTACATCGAATTTTATCATCTCTAGAACCAATAGGTTCCATAAGAAAGGGTAACTACCTACCTCAAGGGGACAGACCCTACAATGGAATATGCCTAATGATAACACTTTTAATAAAGTATCTACAATAATTACACCACATTAATATTGTGTCTATAATTTACGACTTCACATGATTGATACAGAGATAAACGAGTTCAAAGAACCTATATCATATAAAGAAGATACTTTTTTAAATGTCATTAGACTAATACCTCGTACTGTAGATGGTCCTGCAGCCTGATCCACATGTATTCACTATAGTGGAAGAAACTAGATTGATCTATGTTCTTATGAAACATCTGGAAAACCATTATCATTATAGCTTCTTTGGTGATGCTGGTGATCGGGGGTTTGTCTACTGCAGCCATGAAATCATCCTTAATCAGTCCTGGTGGTGATATTCAAATTTCCTTCCTATCATAGTGCAAAACAACATGCTCCTGAAGGTGGAGCTGGTATGGATCCTCTTCCACTCGAATATAGTGGAAATCCCCAATAAACCCTCTGGTGATTCCCCATACAACCTCTATCCTGACACTCCATTTGGCCTCTATCACATTGGGGCTTCAGGTGCCCCTATCATCCACAATGATGAAACACCATGTTGTTATAAAATATTTTACACTAGTTGTCACTCCCTGAGGAGAAACCTTGAGGGAAAGCTTTCTACCACTGAAAGAACTACTAGCCTTAGGTGGCACTTATCATCTATTACTGGTACTAATGTTTTCCCTTACGTTGCACTCAGTGATTAAATCCTGATAGACTATTTCATAAAAATTTGGATGGAGAAAGTCATCCATTTGGGAATAGATGGTGTACATAATATCATACATGACACATATAGCATGTGAAAGAACATCACCAGCTAGAATCGGTGAAATTTGTTGTAACTTAGTGAAAAAATTCTGAATATGACATAACTAACACATAACCCTTACTGAGATACATGTACTCTCAGGCTCTGTCTACTTTAATGTGTGAGGAAATAACGGGTCATAGAAGCTAGTCTATAAATCAACCCTTAATTGGCCATAATGGTTACTATCATAGGTAATAACATACCATAAACACTTGGAAAAATCCCAAAGCATGTATGTGGAATGAATGGACCTCCCCTCTGGAGGTGTCTCTAGAAGCTCAGAGATAGAAATGGTGGACTCTAGCCAAGACTCATCAACATGTGGATTGTTATCCCCTAAAAATGTATGAGGATTATTCCACTGGAACTCATGAGTCATACTAGCCAATTTAGGTGAAACTCAAGGAGTACCATGCATGGAATTCATCATATGTAGAAAACTATGAAAAACTTGGTTGTTAGTGATTAGATTATGTACAATAGGTGGTGCCTCATGTGTAACTCATAGGGGAAAGACTGGTAGCTTAGGGATTACCACTTCTAGACTATGGTCATCACCACCATCCTGGAATATGATACAAGTTTTTCATGGGGACATTGGTCTAAAATTTCTAAGCACACACCTCGAAACTAGCATTCATTAAATAGATAGAAACACGTAAAAAAGATAAACCTGGAAAGACTAACTATCCAAGGCTTACAATCCCAACTACCCTCGTAGATGGATATGTACATGTAATTGATCACATATAGGGTTTATTTAAATTTTAAATTTAATCATTAGTTACCCTCATTTACCTTTATTAAACATGATAATGCAGGATAAGGACATGCTACTAGTTAATTTAAGATGTAATGTTTCACTATATAATGGATATCCATTATCATTAAATTTTGTACACAATCTTCTTATCACTAAAAAAGACACCCTTTTATTTATAGCATAATGGTTTGACTAGGTAAATTACTCATCCCAACCCATGAGGGGCGATACACCTCATGAATTGAGAAATGAAATCACTCAATCACAACCAAGAGTAATACATGCATAAGATAACTATCCCCTCATCAATTAACAATCAGAGGCATATCAAGCAATATAAAGTAGTGAAAGTCACCTATATTTCATGGTAATATACATGACATGTGAATTCTAGGTGCCTATAATGATACATGTAATATTTCTCCCTTCCCTCATATCATCGATCCAATGACAAATTAGAATCTCATTACAAATAAAAATCAATAACAACACACAACATGTGTATCACCAAATGGTGATATAATATCTAGATTAATATGATAAAAAATGAAAATTATATTTTGGGTTTATAGTATTTTATCTGAATATTAGATTCACAACACCCAAACTCAGATTATGACTAAGTCACAGAGAATTCTAAATCTTATATCTATTGTATCGAAATAGTAAATCAAGAATGGAAACCTCCCTTTGATACCAGTTTCTGACATCCGGATTCGGATTGAACATAGTATGTTCCCCAATCTTGGTGGGCCACATGGCTCAAGCGCATCTCCCCAAATTCCATAAGATTCCGACTAGTAGTGAGGGCCTAGGCTGTATTCATGGGGATACCATTCACTCATTACCATAGTGTAGAATAGTGGAAAAATCTAAACATAGGTAAATAAATTAAGTAATATAAGAAAATAGAATAAGAAGAGAAAAATGATATATAAACCTGGATAAAAATAACTTAAATAACCTGAACAATTCATGATGATGTGTAATATCAATAGAAAACTAGAAAACATGTATATAAGTTAGCATACATAACACTTTCCACAAAATTATAAATGAAATAAAAAAACTATCCCAAGATTCTCAAGCTCTAGCTCAGTCATCTTCTATCATGCTCCATCCTAAACTGCAACCAATAAATCCTCTAAAGTTGTATTCTTCCATTTATTAACACCTACAATCTTGTAATCCTCCCCAGGTACCAAAAAGTTCCTAGAGAGGGAGTGAGATAAATCTCAATGGGCCACCACCAATGGGGTATATAACAACTGGCCTCTGTAAAGGAAATGCAAGAGTGTGAAAGAATGCATATTTAAAGTAAATTAGTACAATGTAACTAAATACTAAATTACCTACTTCATCCTTCGGCTGGGTTTTGGATATGTAATCTGTTCTTTAATTGATTATTACCAGTTTACAAAGAACTCACATGATAGACATAGTGAATGTTCTGAGATGTAATAAGGAAACATGTAATTATATTTACTAACAATGTTCCAAGGTAGTAACCAAGGAAACATAGACCTCAAGTGTCACAACTCTATAAATACAGTTTCATGGAAGGGTAAGAGTGTAATCCAATGATTATTATCCATGGAATTCCACAATAAGAAGCCTACAAAGTCCAGTAGTTCATCCATGGTAAAATGGAGCTAATCCATAACTGGATCGAATTGGCAATGATATATCCAAGGAGTGTATCAAAGGAACGCTATAATTATGCATGAGGGATCCTACAGGGTCATATCAGTCAACCAAAGTGAGAAACGAGTCAGCTTCTAGGTGGGTGTCAACCTTTGAATGTTCTTTCCTTGATTCAGAATGGGGCTCCTGAGGGCTCAAGGCATTCCCTATGGAATCCAATGTGATATTGAGTGGGGACACTTCTATTTGATAATTATTTCTTATAATATTTCATAAGGGTCAAGAAATTACCTTTTAGTTGTCTGACAAGGCTAATTGATCATGAAACAATTTAACCATGTCTTAATTAATCAATAAGTCCATTCGTTTCAAGTATTTTATTTCATTAGTGTGACAAGTCCAAGTAGAATGAATCCATTTTTTTAATCCATTTATGGAATTTCATTAAATAATGTTTCACTCTTATTAATTCCATTAGCATGGTAAGTGGTTCAATGGACGTGGAACCTATTAATCTATAACATTTAAAATGTTAGTTCATAAACATAGTATACATTCCAATATCTATTTCACATTTAATTATCAAATTGAAGCACTTATCTAAGGCATGTCAAGTAGTGAGCCTAAATTTAACTTTCCATTATTCAATTAATAATATAAATCAATCAATTTAATATAGAAAAGATTAATCTTAGAAATTTTAAGCCCAAACACGCTCGAACGATGGCACAAAAATCTCAAAACACTAAAACGACAATTATGAATGAAATCCTACGTGGTATGGATGGAGTTGTGGGAATTACCACTAAAAACTAACCATATATTTTTAAAGATAATAATCATATTATTCTAATGATTGTAATAATGGAAAATAATCTCAGTAAACAACAGGTGATGAGATTGGTGGGACCCACATGATAAATCCAAAATTAGCGAACTAGATGAAAGAGTTATAGACCACCAACCTTAGGCTCATACGACTCTCTGAAACAATTATTAGCCTCTTATTTGGCAGGGATCGTATTAGATATAAGAAAATGGTAAATATTCTCACACCTAGATAACTAGGTTGGGAGTTGGAGAGATGCGGAATGGCTCGAACTGACTCGAGTACTTACGATTGTGTATCAAACCTGACAAATGGATGCTCGAATAGATCCAAGATGAAGGCTATCATTTAATCCCGCAACATAGGCCTTAAAACCCACAGTATTGGGAGAAATGGAGGATAATCATACTGGAAATAATAATATGGAAGAAAGAGGGGATTAATTATAATATTAGTGGAAAATTGTAAAATCATACCAAATTTATCGTGTGCATAGTTTTCCCACACAGGTTTCCAAAGCTTGCACAAACCATGAATGGGTACCTTAAAAAATTAGCATACCACACGGTTAGGTCCCACGGTTAGTGAAACCATTTACCAATCGTGAAATATGGCTCTGCACCAAAATGTATACCATTAACTTGGTTTGATCTAATAGTGTTCCCTTTCTAGACGGTTTAATCCCAACATGCGACATATCCATTTTTCGAAAAAGCGGCTTTCCAGACTCCGAACAAGACCTGAACACCCACGGGACCATCCCTAACCCAAGAGGAATCTATATTAAGTACAAAATAAATAAATAGACCGAAATTTAAATGGACCATACCTGAGTGAAAAACTAGGTTCTTACAAAGATTCATTTTTTCTCAATAAAATTCCAAAAACCAACTGCCTTAAAGAGGTTCTCAATGATAAGAATTCAAGATGTAAAACCCTTAATAGTTCTCTCTAATTTTATTTCATTTTGATTTATTTTATTATCCTCCCCCAACCTTTTCTATCCAAGAATGAATGATAACTATAATATCTTATAAATAATATATTTTATTACGTTAATGGAAATCCATCATTATAACCCTTCTCTTCTCTCCTTTATTCTAAACATGAAAATATCATCTGGGATGTTTTGATTTACCTTCATCATGGATGATGCATTTTCATTTCCTATTTACGCCTTTAACAGTGGTCATAAAATAATTATTCTATTTAAATTATATTTTATCATATTTCTTATGATATAAATAATGTTTTGGTACAAGTATATATTCATGATATTAATTAATAAAATAAAACTTGTTCATGATTATCGAAAAATCCAAAATAATCTAAATATTTATTATTACCAAATCATAGTCATATCTAGAAAAAAAATGATATATATGACCATTTTATCTTCTATATGTTCACTAATAACATAAAATCACCATTCTAGACAATTATTCCCAATTTTCCTTATCTTTCACTTATGTAAACAAAGGACCCATTCATTAAAACAAAATTAATGAACACTCTCGAACGAAAAAATTGAATATCATAACTCCTCAAAAAGGATAAAAAAGAAGAAATAAATTTATACTAAATAAAATAAATGTTGAAGAGGTTTCGAGATAAATTATTAATAAATATAGTTTCATTATCTAGGATAATAAGTATATGTAAAGAGCACTTTCACACATCCGGTAAGGGATTCTCCCAAAACCCCATTTTTTATTTCGAGTTACTCTTTATTTTTCTTTACCCTGATATATTATTTATTTTATTTCATATAATTCTTATATATTTTTTAATATGTTACAAACTAAAGTATTCTACACATTTCTACATTCATTGATGACAAAATACGAGTTTTATAAGGTTTTCTTATTAATTTCTCCCCATAAGAAATCCGAATTGAAGGGGACTTCTTAATTTCATATCCATTTTAAAGTATAATCCATGATATGTTTTAATATTACAACATTTTTCTAATATCAATCATTTTATCCTAAAAAATATTTTGTTCCATTTCTGGTTTTATACAAAAAATTATTCATTATTCTTTAATAAAATATCATTTGTATTTTCCCATAAACTGCACTGAAGAGGCTCATTTCTATAGTTTCTTAAAATCACTATTTACATGTTTTATATTTTATTGGACTAAATTTATCATTATCTAATACCATTTTTCTTTATTAATTAGTAATTATGATTTAAATTTTTTCTTTTATTGACAATATTAGGATATCCCAATTGATTATTACTTATTCACCACTTATTTTTTATGTGTAGTGTATGTATAATTCCCCAAAAATTTTTATCATCATTCATTAATGATTTAATTTACAATACAGATTTATTGTATCATGGATATTATTATTTATTTTTACATGTACCATTGTTTACATATGGTGTGTTCTTTCAATGTTGTTTTAATTGGAGAAATATTGATGAATCTATATCCTCTACCAAATAAAAATATATTTTTAAGTAATATTATTCATTAATTGAATATAATTATGAAGATTTTTTTAGACCTATAGTTATTCGTATGACCGATTATAGATATGCATTCGATGCATCGATAGGTCTCATGAGACGAAACATTTGGAGACAAACCCTTCTGTTTCGTTCCAAATAGAATTAGATGAGTTTTCACCCACATACATACTATCTTGGTCGTATAGTGGTTCATGATCTAGGGACATGACATCTAATAAAAAATAATTTTCATCATTAGGTATTTAGTTATTACATTCCATGTGGTTTTCAATATGAGAAAATCTATGGATGCATTTTCATTCTCAGTGTATTGATTGAATGTGTTATTTAGATTATTTCCCTTTCCATAATGTCTATACCTTATTGTTTTTTATTCACTTATTATTTTTTCATATAACCTCTATTGAGAATTTTATCTCACCCTTTTATTTGTTTTCCTTCCCCATGTTGTGAAGCTGTAATATTTGATTAAATGTCAATAAGTAGTTTATGTAATTTTGGTATGATCTATGATGTAATAAAAAACCATGAATGTACCTAATTATTCAATAATAAAAGACTAGTTGGTCCTTTATGTTAAGATTTCTAATATATATTTCATTTTAATACAATATCATCCAACAATGATCAATAAGGGTTTAGGTTGTAACAGTTGGTATTAAGTAAATTTTACTTGAAACTGTGGGAACTAGATCATATGTTAACTTATGAATCATAATAATTATTTTTATTGAGCTTTTTTCTCAATACTCATGAATATTTTTAGCTAACATAATTTATTCCATTATTTAGTGATTTCACATAATGGTAGGAAAGGAATTGTAGAGACCCGAAGCTTGACGTACATGGACATTACATTACATTTGCGGAATACTTAGTACATAACAAAAACACACACTAAAGGATCGTAATAGTTTAGTGTCTTTGGAAACTCGGAACGTAATCTTCTAATCGTGGTGAAAGTTCTTCAATATCTCCCATAAAGGTCATCCCTTTTTTTTACCTAAAACCTTTCTTTATATCCTGGGGAAAAGAAAACATAAAAGGGTGAGCTCAAATGCTCAGTAAGGGTAAACAAAAGAAATATCAATCACATCATATATATAAGAACATAGCTTTTGGAAATCTTAACCTGCAAAAAAGCTCATAATATCATAACATGGGATAAATCATAGAAGTGAAATGTAATCCCAATAATCATAACTTAAAACATGAAACTTTGTGGCATGCACACATAATCATAGAAAATCATTTCTTGTTAGTCAAGACTCATTTCCAAGACTATCTTAGTGGACAAAGTCCCTTTCTGAATCGAGTAACCCTCGTTTCAGTCCTGTTTCACTGAACCGGTATAACCTACCATTTCAGCCATGTCTATCTCATGAGATATAAAATCATTACCCAATGCATTGGAGAGAGATATAGGTCCCACCCATCTTATAATGAATCCTTTCTTATGTGTGCCACATAATCATAAAACATATATCATCACATAACACATGTAACAAAAATGGGATTCTTGAAACATCGTGACATCATAAATCAATTCATATAAGATAAAGGAATTCATAAACATAATTCCATCACAACATAGTCAAATCAATGTAAAAATATGGATAGAAACAGAACCCTTTATTATCTTAGATGGAAAATAATTTTGATAAAACACTTGAATTGAATTCTTGAGGAAAATATCCTTTCTTCTTCAAAATCAATTTCTTTTCACAAAACATCATGCAATTTCAAAAGAAAGAGATTTTATTTAAAATAGTCATGAAATCTTTTAGAGGAATCTTCATGAAAATAAGGCTTTATAAAACAGTAGAAATCCGTTCGTGCCGTATAAGTTAAAAAAAACATTCTTCGTACTTTTGTCGGAAAAGTCAAAAAGTACCTCGTACGAAAAACGACAAAAGATTCCTTTCATACGTATTACTAAAAACTCACCGAAGGTTAAAAATGGATTTAAACAATTTTAGGTGGATGGAAATAATATTACATATTGATAAAACATGGATGTGGATGATAAAATACACCCCAGTAAATACTTACGAATAAACAATCTCGGATAAAAATGAGATTGTGATATTTCCCTTACCTTAGGTCCGATTTGCTTAGTATGTGTCCGAACCTCCTGTATAATGATTTAAATAATGTCATTGACTTATTACAGAATCATATTTATTTTTATTATATCATATATGGTTCACTTATGACCTTATATTACCCGTTCTTTTGTAAATTCTATGTTAAAGAAGCGTTTTGGGTAAAATCGTTTCATTTATCGTAGGTGTTTTGACTTGTTGTTCTTGACATAATTATTACTTATATCATGATTTAATCACTTCTAGAATATAAAATATGATTTATATATCATATATATTCAGTATATATATATATATAATAGGTAGATAAATAAAATGAAAAACACCGTTCATGGAGACGGTAGTCCGTACGTACGCATGAACGCTGTTTTCCATTCCTTATTGTCTTGAAATGGAAGTAAGTAGATGACATACATATGTATATATCTACATAAATTCAGTAGCTTTATAATTTCATATATTTCATTATTATTTCTTATATATACATTATAATCATTCTTAAATTGTTAACATGGAGAATGAATCTCATCGCGTCGTGGAGACGGTATTCCGTACGTACGCACGAGCGATGATATCATTTCTATAAATATTGAATTGAATTGGAGTGGATTATACAATATATCAGAATCAATATGATGTTGTAATAATTATTTATAGTTATTCTTTACACCATTATACCCATCCATGTAAGGTGGTGGTGGAAAATAGATTACACCACGGCGTGGAGACGGTATTCCGTACGTACGCACACGCGGTGATTTCTTTTTCCGTAGGATGGATAGATGGTGAAATAGGGTTGTTTCATACTTATAATAACATATCAGTATATGATTGATACTGATGTTATTACTTAATAATGAAACAACCTAAGAAGAAGAAGTGGAAGAAGAAATAAAGATGAAAGAATTGGTAACGGTAATTACCTCTTCTTTGAAGTGCCTCTTTGAGACCTCCTCTTAGGGCACTAAAATTGGTCTTTGAGGAAGACCAGAACCTCTAGGATGTTTCTAGGGAAGTGGAGGAGAGATTTTGGCAGGGGTTGGCCGAGCTTGAGTGCTCAAATTGGTGTGAGGAGGAAGGGGAGGAGGTGTCCTTTTATAGGGGAGGAGAGGGGCACCTTAGGAATATCTCAAAATATTATTTTATATTAAAGTCAAAATCGGTTTATAATGGTTCCAAAGGGTCTTATTTCGAAGCTAAAGTGGGGATGGGTCGAAATCCTTTAAACCAATAGGATTTAGACAAGTTTAGGTTATTATTTTAACCTTATCAATTAGATTTAACTCTAAGTTAAATAATTTAGCTTTTACCGTGTCTTTTTGTTTTCTTTCACTATATGGTTAATACACTTAATATAACATGCCAAACGAACCCCAAATTGTTTATTATTAATATATATATCCCTATCTAAGTCATTTGGCCGAACCTTAGATTTTTAGGAATAAAATAACAATTAATAATATAATATTTGATTTAAAAACTATTTTGTGTCAATTTTGACACTATTTGATATATGATTTTTGTGAAAGACATAACAGAATTAAATATTCGAACCAAGTTGATTAAATCAACATTAATATATCATTGTAACCTATAAAATTAGTGGAATTCATGAAAAGTCTTGAATTACATTTATTTTTGTATTTATATTATCAATTATGTCAATATTTCATTAATAAGATAATTACTGCATCATCTTTGTGTCATAAATAAATTAAATTATTTGATTTTTAAAAATTACAAATAAACTACCATTATGTAGGAAATCTTTTTAGCTTTATAATGAATATTTACAATCGAATTTAGCTTATGTATAACCTCATATTAAAAATGATTTACTTATTAAACTTTGATTTTAACTATTTTAACCCTTCTTTAAATAAATTAATAATAAATGTCCTAATCTAATCCAAGTGGGCCTAAATGGTCATATTTTATTCCTAAGTTTGTTTTTGGTCGAATTACACTTGTCCAATAGAATTAGGACATGTGTTAGGGTAATATTAATATCATATTTACCTTTAGTTACCCTATTTACTATTAACCGCGGTAAAAAAAGTAAAAAGTTACTATTCACCAAAAAATTATTTTCATCTCATTGAACCACATTTTAGTCTTTGATATTAACCGTGTCTCTCGGATTTTCGAAATTCCATTCACAGAAGCGGTAAAATTAAGTTTTATGCAAAATTCAGTTTTTTAACCTACCACTTAGTGATTTCACTATTCATCAAAAATTGAAAGTTTTCAGAAAAATACCAAAATTTCACCCTAGGATAATTTCGATATTCCGAATCCAAAAATGAAGTCCATTTTGAAAAATAAAATTTACAAAATTTCAAAAAGTGGTTATTACTATTCACAATAGCTAGTTTTAATAATATGTTAATAGCATATCGTTGTTTAGCGAAACTTGACGTTGCGTACAACACACGCTATCGAGGAAGGTCGCGATTGCGTGTAATGCAAGGCAAGTCAAGGATGTGTGTTGTGCAAGCTCCTTTTGGTGTAGCGCACAACACCAGACAGAAATAAAATTAAAAGGAACATTTTTCATAAAATCCCGGGCTGTTACATTCTACCCCCCTTAAAATGAATTTCGCCCTCGAAATTCGTCGGGGTTATAAATGGTTTACTATTCGAAAGTTTCTTTAATAGAAACCCACATCGTAAAAAGGAATACCAAAACTTGGCTTTAAAAACTAAAGTATGAAATGTAACGATTACCCAAATAAACTAATCACTGGGTTTCCGCATAGGTGAAAATATGGATATGGAAGGGAAATCTAACCATCATGTTCTGATGGAGAGTGGTAGAGAACATGGCTATGGAAAAGCCAGTAATCACAAATCCATAAATTTGTGACGATCTAAGGTACCATCTGAGTCATCAGGTATAAGATCACTAGGACAACATTTTTGGTTTTCAAGATCATTTCCCTAAAGTTGAAAATTTGAATTAGAATAAATACTTACTTTATTTTGGTACAATCTCACTGTTGTTCGTTCCTTGAACAATTTTCACTTCATCTCTTAAATAAATTAAGTTGAATTTGTTATTCGTGAAGTGTTAGCAGATCATGTGATAGAATGACTGTTCATTCCATCTGTCTCAAACAAAAGGTTAGAAAATGTTATAAGTCATTCTATAGTGAGATTAATCATATATGGTTCCTAAAATGGACTTATACTTTATATATCATACTGCTTAATATAATAAAACTAGTTTCTACTAAACAGGGACTTCCTGTAGGCCAGTGGTAGGCGATAAAGGCCAGTCGCACTTTGGTTGTGGGTTCGATTCCCACAGCCTTGTCCGATGCGATGGGCTGTCGCCCGTCCTGCAGGTTGTCCTTTTTATAAAACTATATTACTATAAGATCCCATCAATAATATCGAAAAAACTTCTATCCTTAAACAATACTAACTTATGTCCAACATAATCCATTCCAATCTTTAGGCTTATCCATAATAATGCAGTCCATTCTCATAACATAGTGAAAACGATTACCAGAGATTTAATACCATCGTTGATCCCCATATATCATAAGATATATCTTGTTGGTCACATTCCAAACATTCAAAGGCCTTAATCTCATACTCTCTTGAATACCCATTGAACCTTAGTGAAAACTTGAATGCAGTTAAAAGTTAACACTTTTCACATACCGAAATCCTCAAAATTCTATATACTCAAACCATGATATCACTTAGTCCTTATATCAATCATGAACTCATGAATACTATCAAACATTTAATTTTCTCCTTATCCCTTCATTATGCGCATATCATCTACATTCCAAAAATATCTGAATAACCTTTCATGGATACTGGTAACATTAATCATACACTTTCAAAACACAAGGAAAGACAACAGTGTAACAATCCATAGATGTCTCTTTATTCCAAAATTACACATGATAAACATGTAATCATTCCACTACATTCTCAAACCATTGACCGAGCTTCAAAAATTCTTTCATCTCACATATCATTTGTAGTCTCTTCATCATCATCCACATAAATACTACCCATATGACCATACTGATTCTCTTCATGAGTCTTTCCCTTAGGGCATTTGTTTGCATAATGCCCATACATTCCACATTTAAAACACTTAACCATTTTTTATGTCGTAGCATTACCATTATCCTCATCCATGGTGTTAACCGACCCTTTTCCTTTGCACTTACTTGCTTTGTGTCCTTCTTTTCCACACCCAAAGCATCTTCCAGTTCCCTTGAAACATTCTCCTTGATGCCTCTTCCCACATGATTTACATTGGGGAAATTGAACTTTCTTTCCTCTATGATCATCATGGAACTCCATCTTTCTCTTATTAGTCGAGTCAGGAAACTTACCAAATTTTACTTTATTGATCATATTATGAGATTTTTGATTCGGCATAATAATGATGTTTGGACTTCCAAATCCCATTTCATTTGGTTTCTCATGAAGAATATCATTACATTGTCCATCATATCCTCCATTATTGTGAATCATCTTGTTTCCAGCCATTTTCTAAAACCCAAACAGAATAGTGTTAGATGCAAAAATCATAATAAAGGGGGAGTAACTTAAATATCTATCATCTTTGGTTTAATCTAATATCGTTACCATAGTTCTAGAACTATATCCTATACGTATACTTATCCTTAGGGGCATCCCTAGACATACCTTAGAAATATCTCTAGGGATCTCACTAACGTTTTCGCATCCTAGTTTCCAAAGGTTGACTAAACCTTTCCTCTGATACCAACTGTAGAGACCCGAAGCTTGACGTACATGGACATTACATTACATTTGCGGAATACATAGTACATAACAAAAACACACACTAAAGGATCGAAATAGTTTAGTGTCTTTGGAAACTCGGAACGTAATCTTCTAATCGTGGTGAAAGTTCTTCAATATCTCCCATAAAGGTCATCCCTTTTTTTTACCTAAAACCTTTCTTTATATCCTGGGGAAAAGAAAACATAAAAGGGTGAGCTCAAATGCTCAGTAAGGGTAAACAAAAGAAATATCAATCACATCATATATATAAGAACATAGCTTTTGGAAATCTTAACCTGCAAAAAATCTCATAATATCATAACATGGGATAAATCATAGAAGTGAAATGTAATCCCAATAATCATAAATTAAAACATGAAACTTTGTGGCATACACACATAATCATAGAAAATCATTTCTTGTTAGTCAAGACTCATTGCCAAGACTATCTTAGTGGACAAAGTCCCTTTCTGAATCGAGTAACCCTCGTTTCAGTCCTGTTTCACTGAACCGGTATAACCTACCATTTCAGCCATGTCTATCTCATGAGATATAAAATCATTACCCAATGCATTGGAGGGAGATATAGGTCCCACCCATCTTATAATGAATCCTTTCTTATGTGTGCCACATAATCATAAAACATACATCATCGCATAACACATGTAACAAAAATGGGATTCTTGAAACATCGTGACATCATAAATCAATTCATATAAGATAAAGGAATTCATAAACATAATTCCATCACAACATAGTCAAATCAATGTAAAAATATGGATAGAAACATAACCCTTTATTATCTTAGATGGAAAATAATTTTGATAAAACACTTGAATTGAATTCTTGAGGAAAATATCCTTTCTTCTTCAAAATCAATTTCTTTTCACAAAACATCATGCAATTTTAAAAGAAAGAGATTTTATTGAAAATAGTCATGAAATCTTTTAGAGGAAGCTTCATGAAAATAAGGCTTTATAAAACAGAAGAAATCCGTTCGTGCCGTATAAGTTAAAAAAACATTCTTCGTACTTTTGTCGGAAAAGTCAAAAAGTACATCGTACGAAAAACGACAAAAGATTCCTTTCATACGTATTACTAAAAACTCACCGAAGGTTAAAAATGGATTTAAACAATTTTAGGTGGATGGAAATAATATTACATATTGATAAAACATGGATGTGGATGATAAAATACACCCCAGTAAATACTTACGAATAAACAATCTCGGATAAAAATGAGATTGTGATATTTCCCTTACCTTAGGTCCGATTTGCTTCGTATGTGTCGGAACCTCCTGTATAATGGTTTAAATAATGTCATTGACTTATTACAGAATCATATTCATTTTTATGATATCATATATGGTTCACTTATGACTTTATATTACCCGTTCTTTTGTAAATTCTATGTTAAAGAAGCGTTTTGGGTAAAATCGTTTCATTTATCGTAGGTGTTTTGACTTGTTGTTCTTGACATAATTATTACTTATATCATGATTTACTCACTTCTAGAATATAAAATATGATTTATATATCATATATATTCAGTATATATATATATAATAGGTAGATAAATAAAATTAAAAACACCGTTCATGGAGACGGTAGTCCGTACGTACGCATGAACGCTGTTTTCCTTTCCTTATTGTCTTGAAATGGAAGTGAGTAGATGACATACATATGTATATATCTACATAAATCCAGTAGCTTTATAATTTCATATATTTCATTATTATTTCTTATATATACATTATAATCATTCTTAAATGGTTAACATGGAGAATGAATCTCATCGCGTCGTGGAGACGGTATTCCGTACGTACACACGAGCGATGATATCATTTCTATAAATATTGAATTGAATTGGAGTGGATTATACAATATATCAGAATCAATATGATGTTGTAATAACTATGTATAGTTATTCTTTACACCATTATACCCATCCATGTAAGGTGGTGGTGGAAAATAGATTACACCACGGCGTGGAGACGGTATTCCGTACGTACGCACGCGCGGTGATTTCTTTTTACGTATGATGGATAGATGGTGAAATAGGGTTGTTTCATACTTATAATAACATATCAGTATATGAGTGATACTGATGTTATTACTTCATAATGAAACAACCTAAGAAGAAGAAGTGGAAGAAGAAATAAAGATGAAAGAATTGGTAACGGTAATTACCTCTTCTTTGAAGTGCATCTTTGAGACCTCCTCTTAGGGCACTAAAATTGGTCTTTGAGGAAGAACAGAACCTCTAGGATGTTTCTAGGGAAGTGGAGGAGAGATTTTGGCAGGGGTTTTCCGAGCTTGAGTGCTCAAATTGGTGTGAGGAGGAAGGGGAGGAGGTGTCCTTTTATAGGGGAGGAGAGGGGCACCTTAGGAATATCTCAAAATATTATTTTATATTAAAGTCAAAATCGGTTTATAATGGTTCCAAATGGTCTTATTTCGAAGATAAAGTAGGGATGGGTCGAAATCCTATCAACCAATAGGATTTAGACAAGTTTAGGTTATTATTTTAACCTTATCAATTAGATTTAACTCTAAGTTAAATAATTTAGCTTTTACCGTGTCTTTTTGTTTTCTTTCACTATATGGTTAATACACTTAATATAACATGCCAAAAGAACCCCAAATTGTTTATTATTAATATATATATCCTTAGCTAAGTCATTTGGCCGAACCTTAGATTTTTAAGAATAAAATAACAATTAATAATATAATATTTGATTTAAAAACTATTTTGTGTCAATTTTGACACTATTTGATATATGATTTTTGTGAAAGTCATAACAGAATCAAATGTTCGAAACATGTTGATTAAATCAACATTAATATATCATAGTAACCTAGAAAATTAGTGGAATTCATAAAAAGTCTTCAATTACATTTATTTTGGTATTTATATTATCAATTATGTCAATATTTCATTAATAAGATAATTACTGCATCATCTTTGTGTCATAAATAAATTAAATTATTTGATTTTTAAAAATTACAAATAAAATACCATTATGTAGGAAATCTTTTTAGCTTTCTAATGAATATTTACAATCGAATTTATCTTATGTATAACCTCATAGTAAAAATGATTTACTTATTAAACTTTGATTTTAACTATTTTAACCCTTCTTTAAATAAATTAATAATAAATGTCCTAATCTAATCCAAGTGGGCCTAAATGGTCATATTTTATTCCTAAGCTTGTTTTTGGTCGAATTACACTTGTCCAATAGAATTAGGATATGTGTTAGGGTAATATTAATATCATATTTACCTTTAGTTACCCTATTTACTATTAACCGCGGTAAAAAAAGTAAAAAGTTACTATTCACCAAAAAATTATTTTCATCTCATTGAACCACATTTTAGTCCTTGATATTAACCGTGTCTCTCGGATTTTCGAAATTCCATTCACAGAAACGGTAAAATTAAGTTTTATGCAAAATTCAGTTTTTTAACCTACCACTTAGTGATTTCACTATTCATCAAAAATTGAAAGTTTTCAGAAAAATACCAAAATTTCACCCTAGGCTAATTTCGATATTCCGAATCCAAAAATGAAGTACATTTTGAAAAATAAAATTTACAAAATTTCAAAAAGTGGTTATTACTATTCACAACAGCTAGTTTTAATAATATCTTAATAGCATATCGTTGTTTAGCGAAACTTGACGTTGCGTACAACACACGCTATCGAGGAAGGTCGCGATTGCGTGTAATGCAAGGCAAGTCAAGGATGTGTGTTGTGCAAGCTCCTTTTGGTGTAGCGCACAACACCAGATAGAAATAAAATTAAAAGGAACATTTTTCATAAAATCTCGGGCTGTTACAGGAATCAATACCCATTTAAAATATAGGGATTTCCCCACTAATTTAGTCAATGTAACTAGAGTTGGAGTTGATCAGATCATGTCCATATTTAGATAGCATACCCAGGTAAGGAGGAATAACCATAACACAAAAATTTTGTATCATTTAATGAATTAGAATCCACCATCATTTTTGGGGACTACTTGTCTAGTGGTATCTGATCTATGGAAGAAGTCTGTTGAAAAATATATTTCTAGCATTATGATTCACTTAAAAGGATAAGGTATTACTCTATGTATATTATATCAAGGGATATTCTGACCAATGGTGTTCATTAATACAAAATACTATATAGAAAGATGAAATAGAAGGCATGGATTGAAGAACTAATAAATAAACAATATTTGAGAAATATTTCCCTCATGAGCAACGAACTGAAATGAAAGAAATTTCTTTATCTTAATGAAAATTGAAGAAGAGATTATTGCATTGTATGAGGCTACCATCATATGACTAGCTGGGTATTCTATAGGTTACATACATGATTCAGGAGAAAATATTGATCTTTCTTTGAAGGTATAAAACTATGTCTCTGAAGGGAATTGTCTTCTCAAATGTTTTCAATATATAATAAAATAGTATTATGTTCTATCTAAACCCAGAAGGAAATTTAAAGATTTTATTTTTTCAATGGAAATAAAGATAATAAGAGGTATTCTAATAACTATGGAAAAGGTAATGTATAAATGAAGAATGTGTTAATAATGAAATTTCCATTATGTGGAAATTATGGAAAATCCTCGAAAATGATTTGAAGTCTTGGGAGTTTGTTATAAGTGTGGAAAAAAGGATTTTCAAGAAAATGAATTCAATGGGAAGAGACAAATAAATGAGTTTCAATTATTAACCTACAACTAAAGGGAGAATTACTAAAATCAATTTTCCATGTGTTAAGGGAATTTACCATATGAGAGGCAACGGGGAGATGACCAATGTAATGTGATAATCACTTGTGAAGTAGAAGTACCAATTTTTGTGGTGGAAGTTATATTAATCCTATCATAAAATTTATCCAATAATTTATTTGATTCTATATCATCATAATATCATATAAATAGCCAATTTCTGATGAAAATTAGATATTTCAATTTTGATTTCATAAAGGAGTTATCAGTCAAAATCCCTAAAGATGTCTCATTGCAAAAACAATGTGTTATATAGTTCCCATAATGGCATATAAATGGGATTCATTTTCTGAAGTTGTCATCATACCTAAGGTTTACTTTCATATAATCCCCAAAATGGAAAAAAATCAAAATATGATTCAATAATGTATAGTAAAAAGAATGAAATTATAATTTTTGAGGAAGATGAAGTATCTATTTTCTTTAGAGTAGAAACTTCATCATCTGATTCTTATCTAGATCCACCCCTAGAAGAGTTGTTGAATATAATTCTTAGGGAGGAAGATCAAATGAAATTTTGGGATAAGGAATGTAATAATCGATCTGATGATGTACTGATTATGCAAGAATACAATTATTTATTTCATGATAAATATCCTGGTAACCCCCCCTTGAATTTACCATTAATCTAATCCCTGATGCAAGACCAATATCAATGTGTCATTATAGAAAGGAAGCTATGTAATTAGTCGATCTGAAGAAACAATTTGAGGATTGATGTAGTAATGGATTTATTTTCCTTAGTGTTTCTCCATGGAGATCCCATATTTTCTTTGATAATAAGAATGATAGATATTTGAGGGTTTGTGTTGACTATAGGGAAATCAATACAATTACAATAAATAACAAGTATCCTCTTTCTCAAATTTTGGATTTAATTGATCAAATTATTAGAGCTCAATATTACTCAATGATTGACCTTTTTTCTAGGTGTCATTAGTTTTGTGTAAATAAAGAATATATCCCAAAGACATATTTTTGGACGAGGTATGGAAATTATGAGTTCATAGTAATTCCATTTGGAATTATAAATTCCCCAACCATTTTTATGGATATAATGAAAAGGTTATTCAAGGAATTTGTTGATAATTTTGTTGTAGTATTTATTTTTTATATTTTTTAGTGTATTATAAATTCAATGAAGACCATGAGAATTACTTTTGAATTATTCTTGATAATCTCATAACAAAATAGTTATATAGTAAAATTGGTGAGTGTGAATTATTGACTAATGAAATATGTTTTGGTTTCCATACCACCTCAAAGGATGTAATCTCGGTTGATGATGTGAAGATAATGAAAATCCACTTATGGAGTAAATCATCGAACATAATTAATGTACATATTTTCAATGGCATATAAGGTTACTATTTGTGTTTTGTTCTATATTTTTCTAGATTGGATAACCCTTTAACCAAGCTCATAGGTAAAGAGGTTATGTTTATACAGATAAAAGAATATGTAATATCCCAAGTATGTAATGAGTAATAGATATTTTTATCTATGTCTATTAATGAATTAGATAGTGTTTTAGAGGCTTAAAATGAAAATAAATCCAATCTTAAGAATGGAATACACTAATATTTTTTAAAATATTGTTTTACTACCTTTTGATGAGAAAACCATTTTTAAATCTATCTTTTGACAATTTTATACGCTATTTTTGTCAAAATAAACTTATTATTTATGATTGGAACATCAAAATTTACTTTGTGTGAATTTTTGGTATTTTTCAGACAATGTTCATTTTTTAATGAATAGTCAAAAATACTGCATTTTACGTCAAAACTGATTTTTAATCTAATTTATTTATATGATTAGATTATCTTTTGAATTGGTTTTGAAGTGAAATTGAAATATATTTTTACCATTTAATCCAATGGTGGTCATTGGATTCAATTTCACTTTGAAATTGGACTTCAACTAGTGTCAATCTTTTGATACTTATTGTTTCATAAAAACACGCTATTTGTCATGACAGCGGGAATTAATTATTGAATTAATTAATGTGAATTATATGTTTTGAATTTTGTAAAATAGACTTCATTTTTGAATTCGGATTATCAAAAATAGTTTAGGGTGAATTTTTGTATTTTTCTGAAAAACTTCAATTTTTGATGAATAGTGAAACCACTAAGTGGTACTTATAAAAACTGATTTTTCATTTAAATGAAATTTTACCACTTCTGTGTTTTGAATTTCAAAAATCTGACATACATGGTTTTCATTAAGAAGTAAAATGTGGATCAATGAGATTAAAATAATTTTTTGGTGAATAGTAACTCTTAAGTTCTTAATCACGATTAGAGGTAATTAGTGTACTTTAAGGTAAAAATAATGCTTTAATAAATTGACATGAGCTTTACACATGTCCTACCCTCATTGGATGTGTCATTGCCGACCAAGATAATCCATGGGTCAACTTGGGGTCCCCATGGAGCCACTTTGGTTGGAAAATGACATAAATACCTTTTATTTAATGTTAAAGTAAAAAATGACACAAACATGATATGTTTTACTAAAACAATTTTTAAAATAGGGTTATACAAGTCAGATTTTTTATTATAAATTGTAATTGGAAATCTAAAAAGAATTCCTACATCATGATATATTTTTTTATAATTTTTAGACATTAAATGTATTAAATTATTTATGACATCATAATGATGCAACGATGACCTCATTATTTGACGATTTAAATAAAATGGAATGATAATGTAAAATCTAAGACCTACACATGTCCAAAACCTATTGGTTGGGTATATTTCAAACCCTTATCTCCTTAGACTCGAATTAAATCAATGTGGGACCTTTAAAATCAGAAACCCATTTGAAAATAAAGTAACATTTCTTTACTTTCCAAGAGTGCCCCTCCTCTCCTCTTATAAAAGGCCCCCACCTCTACCTACTTACCCACACTCCCAAAGCCTTTGGCTCGTCCAACCCCTGCCCATTTTGACTCTCCACTTCCCTATATTACTCCTTGAAGCCTCACTTTGGGCAGAAGTCTTCCCAAGGAAGCCTTTGAGCTCAAACCAAAGGGAGTTGCCCGATTTTAAGGTAATGTCTTCACTTGAGTCCTTTTGTATTATTTTGCTTCTCCAACCCCCTAAACTCTTTTTATTAATTTCTTTTGTAACAACTAAATTATCTTCAATATACTATGATGTTTTTATAATAAGGATTCGAGCAACACTTAAACACATCTACATCTAATGGTTAAAGGACATACTGTTTCCGTGGATGGTGAATTTATGCCTTCCGAAACGATGATTGTTCAACATTCATTTAACAGCTTAAAAGGTGGCCATTAAGATGTCACTATATTTATATTTGATATATAATATTTTTATGTTTTCCTTAATCTTCTGTATTTTTCATTTTGGTCATACCTTTATGGTTTCCATTATGGGTAAACGCGATATCTTCATTTAAGGAAGTCCGGACTACCGCCCCCTCAAAGTGATTTGATTTGTTAAATACCATATGTGGGAAATATAAAGGATGGAACTATGATATTATATATGATATTATACTGGAATTATAATATACCTTTATTTCATTATGATTCCATTCTATAAAATACGAAATAGAAATGAAAGTAGCGTTCATGCGTACGTACGGCTTACCGTCTCCATGAACGGTGCATTTCATTTCATACCTCTAAATGATTATGTAATATTATAAATGAATGTATATACTGGATATATATGATATATACATAATGATTATAATTCTGGATATTATAGATACATGAACAACATGTAATTATAAAGGGTTTATTTTTGACTCAAGTACCAATGATCGTTAAAACGATCGTTATTAACTTAAATAATTACATAGTGTTCATGAAATGGAAATAAGTGATATAAAAGGAATAATGAACATGAAAAAGGTTCTTAAACAAGTAGAAAATTAACTCAAGTTTATTATTCCGGAGATTAATGAACGATCGAGTCAAGTCGGACCCGAGGTATGGGACTTCGTCTTAATCTCCTTTCATTGAGGCATATTTTGTTTTATACACAACCTTCTTTTATACGGTGTATAAACCCCTTTGACTTTTAAGGAATCTTTTTTATATGAATCGTTTACTAAATGCAAAAAGGGAATGTTTTTGTCGTACGTATGCGGCGACAACGACTTCTCCGCCGCCGTGACCATTATTTGAGTTTTCGGCTTCCTCTACAAGCCATACAATTTTTTAAAAGAAAAATAAATACCATGTTTTACTTTTCTTTTATTTTGGTATTGAAAATGGTTTTCAAAATGTTTTTATATCAATATGTTGTATTGATATCTTGTGATTGGAAGGTGGAAATGTTATGTTTCCTTTATGCATGTTTTATGTGATACGATTATGTTGAGGTTCTTGGGCATTATTATGAAGACGGGTGGTTCCGTGATAAACTAATGGAGGGTGAGCCCGATATAGCTCTCCAATGTATTGGGTAACGTGAATGAGTGAAACGTTAAGGTTTCTCTAAAGAGATTTAGGGAATATATTGTGATGGGTATTCCAAATATAACCAAGACGGTTACTCCCTACATAAGAATGTAATTAATGCCTCAAGTTTCCTTTATGGCTTATGATTTCTAGGATTTATTCATGATTTGATGTGGTATGTTAAAGTGCTTATGTTTTATGGGTAAAGTATGATTTCATTCTTATGTATATATGTACCCATGTTTTCTTTCCATATTTTTATATCCCTTACTGAGCTTTTTATGCTCATCCCAAGTTTTTTTGAAATGTTTTTCACAGGTCAAAGAAAAGGTACATGATCTGATGATAGTGTCAAGGAAGTGTCAAGAAAGAATCCATGTTTTATTTTAAATATGTTTCCATTGATGGGAAAGAAGAATACTATCTTTATGTAACCACTTTGTTTATATGTGGAATGTAATGCATGTTTTATGATCTAATTCTCTAAAACTCTAAACCCGAAAAGATCCTCAATGTGTAATCTTGTAATAACTCACGATTAAGTAAAGTTTAAGGCTAGGGCCTTATAGTTGGTATCAGAGGTCGGTTTAGATAACTTTAGAAGTTAGAATTTTGTTAAATGATTATCCAAAAATATTTTTTTATGGACAAATTGAAGTAATATAGTATTTGAAGATTACCATGTTGCTTCATCTAAGACATGTTTGTTCAGAATGATTTTTTGCAGAGGAAACAGGGAAGCAATGCTATGAAGGCATGCCGAAGGAAATAACCTTCTGAATCAGCATCCTAAGATGGTCGGAATTGGAACTGAACAGTTTTTTGCAGTAATGGCGCAGTTGACTCAAGCTATAAATGGCGGTGGTATCCATACACGAGATCAGCCAGATCAACCGCAGAGGAACATGTTAGTGGTGGAACATTTCATGAGGGAACATCCCCCATCATTAAGAAGATCATCTGACCCTGTGCTAGCTGATGGGTGGATTAAAGCATTGGAGAAGACTTTTAATGTCATGGGGTGTTCAGACAATCAAAAGGTTAGTCTTGCTATTTACCGTTTGGAGGGTGAGGCAGATCAGTGGTGGTCTATGGTTAAAAATATCAGGGACGCTGATGAGATTGATGCTCTTGTCTAGGATGAATTCAAAGGTATGTTTCCTGAGAAGAATTTTCCTAAGTCAGTTCGACTTAGGATGGAAAAACAATTCTTGTAATTGAGGCAAGAGGAAGACTCAGTGGCTACCTATGAAGAAAGTTTCACTCGATTGGAAAGGTATGCTCCAAATTTTATCTGAGACCATGATAGTATAATCAATTGTTTTTACTCAGGATTAAAGCCAAAATATCGATGGGAATTAGCTTCTCATGATTTTAAAAGTTATGAAAAGCCTTTCCGATGTGCTGATAAGGTGGAAATGGAGTTTGCCGATGATCAAGTGTTCTATAACAACCAACAGAAGAAGTGACTAAGGTGGCAGGAGAAAGGTAAGAATTATTCAAAAAAGTCTAACGGTAAGAAATCTAAGCTTCCAGTTTGTGATAAATGTGGGAAAAGGCATGCTGGGGAATGTCTTCTGAATTATGGAAATTGCTATCGATGTGGTAAGATGGGACATAAGGCTCATGATTGCACTGAAAAAGATCGAGGTGAAGGTAAGACCAAATTTGATTTACAATTAGTGAAATGTTATAAGTGTAATTAGATGGGTCACTATGCAAATGAGTGTCCGACAAAGATCTTGGGTGATGGGAAGCAGTTAGACTACAAGTAGAAAGGGGTGGTGAAATACTTTGCAACTACTTCAGCAGATGTCGGGCCATCAAATGAAGTTGTATCAGGTACTTTGTTTGTTTTTTCAGATTATGCCAGTGTGTTTTTTGATACGGGGTCTACACATTCATTCATCTCTGAAACCTTTTCTAGTAAAATGGGAATACCATCTCAAGAAATGAATCCTCAACTTTTGGTAAAATCACATGGGGGAAATGTTGAGGAAAAAAGAATTTATAAGAATCTTCTTATCCTTATCTATGGAAAGAACCTACTTGCATTCCTTATCGTTCTACCTCTAGTAGAGTTTGATGTTATCCTGGGTATGGATTGGCTCTCTATTTTCCGTGCTAAGATTGACTGTAGAGCTAAAGAAGTTTCTTTTCAGAAATACATTTTGTTTGTGTACAAGAATGAACCCTTAATATTGATAACTTATCAAGAGGCCAAGAAACTTGTAAAAGATGGAAATGAATGTTACCTGGAACACATCGTTGAAAATAATGGAACTGTTCATATTAATGATGTGCCAGTGGTAAATGAGTATCCTGATGTTTTTCCTCATGAGTTTCCTAGAATAATACTATATTGGGAAGTTGAGTTTACTGTTGACTTAGTTCCTGATGCTAAGCCAATTTCAAAACCCCCTTATCGAATGGCTCAAATTCAACTTTTAGAGTTGAAGGAGCAATTGCAAGATTTATTAGAGAAAGGATTCATTCGACCTAGCACATCACCATGGGGTGCACCTGTTTTATTTTTTAAAAATGGTTCAGTGAGACTTTGTATTGATTATATAGCCTTGAATAACATCATTGTTAAGAACAAATATCCTTTGCCTCATATTGATGATTTGTTTGATCAGCTCCAGGGAGCTCAGTATTTTTCAAAGATTGACTTGATATTGGGGTACCATCAGCTGAAGGTAAAGGAATAAGATGTTCCGAAGACCGTGTTCCGTAAAAGATATGGCCATTATGAATTTGTAGTAATGCCTTTTGGGCTAACCAATGCACCTACTATATTCATGGACATAATGAATAGAATTTTCCATGATTTCATGGATAAGTTTGTGGTGGTTTTCATTGATGATATTTTGGTGTTTTTTAAAAGTAAAGAGGAGCATGAAATACATTTAAGGGTTATTTTGATAACCTAAAATGAAAAGAAACTGTATGGAAAATTCAGAAAGTGTGAGTTTTGGTTGCAACAAATTTCTTTCCTTTCTCATATTGTTTCTAAAGACGGGATAATTGTTGATCCTGCAAAAACAAAGGTTGTTGAAGACTGGCCAAGACCCACAAATGTAACTGAGATTCGTAGCTTCCTTGGTTTGGCAGGCTATTACCGAAGGTTTGTTAGAAATTTTTCATGGTTATCTAGTCCAATGACTAAGCTAACTTGGAAGGGTTTTATGTTTATCTGGACAAAAGAATGTGATGATTGTTTTCAGGAATTGAAAAGAATATTGGTGAATGCTCCAGTTTTGGCACTACCTTCCAGGAATGGTGAGTTTGTTATATACAGTGATGCTTCATTGAAAGGACTTGGTTGCGTCCTAATGCAGAATGATCAGGTAATTGCTTGTGCTTCATGACAGTTGAAAACTCATGAGGTAAATTACCCTACACATGATTTGGAATTAGCTGTTGTTGTTTTCGCTTTAAAAATATGGAGGAATCATTTGTATGGAGTAAAGTGTGAAATATATACTGATCAAAAAAATTTAAGGTATATATTCACTCAGAAATAGTTAAACATGAGACAGAGGAGATGGCTGGAATTAATCAAGGATTATGATTGTACAGTTCATTACCATCCGGGAAAAGAAAATAAAGTGGCTGATGCTTTGAGTGGAAAAAGTAATGCTTCATTAGCAATGTTGTGTTTGGAACGTGATCCTTTGGTTAAGGATTTGATGAACATTGGCATAGAAGTTGTTGGTGCAAGAAGTTCTTCTGTTTTGTTTCAGGTATCACTGAGATCATCTCTATTAGATAGAATCAAGCAAGCATAGAAGCAAGATAGTGAGTTGCAGAAAAAGGTAGAGCTGTTTCAGAAAGGTAAGTTGCATGAATTCAACATTGATAGTGATTGTGTTTTGAGATTTGGGAAGAGATTGTGTGTGCCTTTTGATTCACAATTGAAGAGAGAGTTGTTATGTGAAGCTCATAGTTCTCCTTTTTCAGTTCATCCTGGCAGTACTAAGATATACAAATATATGCGGGAGTATTACTGGTGGGATGGAATGAAAAGAGATATTGCTGATTTTACTGTGAAGTGTTTGACATGTCAACAGGTTAAAGTAGAGCTACAGTTACCAAAAGGGATGATTCAGCCTTTACCATTGCCAGAGTGGAAAAGGGAGAACATAGCCATGGACTTTGTTGTGGGATTACCGAAGACATCTCAAGGTAATAATGCAATCTGGGTTATTGTTGATTGCTTGACTAAATATGCTCATTTCCTTGCTATACGAGATACATTTTCCCTAGATCAACATTCCCGTTTGTATCTTAAGGATATTTTCAGGTTACATGGAGTTCCCCTCTCCATTGTATCTGATCGTGATCCCAGGTTCACCTCTAACTTTTGGAAAGGCCTTCAGAAGTCGTTGGGTGCTGAATTAAATTTTAGTACAACTTTTCATCCTCAATCAGATGGGTAGTCAGAATGAACAATTCAGACCTTGGAGGATATGCTACGAGCTTTTTCGATTGATTATCAGGGAAGTTGGGACCAACATCTTTCTTTGGTTGAGTTTTCTTATAATGGCAGTTTTCATTCCAGTATATATATGGAACCATTTGAGGCGTTATATGGGAAGCGGTGTTGAACTCCAGCTTTCTGGGATGAAGTGGGTGAAAGGAAGCTGATGGGACCAGAATTGGTCGAAGATATGGCAGAAAAAGTTCAGCTGATTCAGAATCACATTAGAACAGCTCAGAGAAAGCAGAAGAGTTATGCGGATAACCGGAGGAAGGATCTATCTTTCGAGGTAGGTGATCATGTTTTTCTCAAGGTTTCTCCTTGGAAAAGTGTGATGGGATTTGGTAAGAAAGGAAAGATGAGTCCAATGTTTATTGGACCATATGAAATTCTGGATAGATTTGGATCAATTGCATAACAGGTGTCTTTACCTCCGAGTTTATCTCAGGTACACAATGTTTTTCACGTTTCGATGTTGAGAAAGTATATGCCAGATCCATCTCATGTTTTGAGTCGAGAGGTAGTTCAACTGGAAGAGAACCTATCATATGAGGAACAACCGGTCCAGATTCTTGACCACAGGGAGCGAGTGTTACGGAATAAGGTGATTAATCATGTAAAGGTTTTGTGGAAAAACCACATGATGGAAGAGGCAACATGTGAATCTTAAAATGCAATGAGGGATAATTACCCCCATTTATTCGATAAGTAAATAAATTTTGGGGGCGCAATTTTCAAAAGGGGGGAAGGATGTAACATCCCAAGTAAGTAATGAGTAATATATATTTTTATCAATGTCTATTAATGAATTAGATAGTGTTTTAGAGGCTTAAAATGAAAATAAATCCAATCTTAAGCATGGAATACACTAATATTTTTTTAAAAGATTGTTTTACTGCCTTTTGATGGAAAACCAATTTTAAATCTATCTTTTGAAAATTTTATAAGATATGTTTGTCAAAATAAACTTATTATTTATGATTGGGACATCAAAATTAACTTTGTGTGAATTGTTGGTATTTTTCAGAAAATGTTCATTTTTTAATGAATAGTGAAAAATACTGCATATTACATCAAAATTGCTTTTTAATCTAATTTATTTATAGGATTAGATTATCTTTTGAATTGGTTTTGAAGTGAAGTTAGAATATATTTTTACCATTTAATCCAATGGTGGTCATTGGAATCAATTTCACATTGAAATTGGACTTAAACTGGTGTCAATCTTTTGATACTTATTGTTTCATAAAAACGCACTATTTGTCATGACAACTGGAATTAATTATTGAAATAATTAATGTGAATTATATGTTTTGAATTTTTTATAATAGACTTCATTTTTGAATTTGGAATATCAAATATAGTTTAGGGTGAATTTTTGGTATTTTCGGAAAAACATCAATTTTTGATGAATAGTGAAACCACTAAGTGGTACTTATAAAAACTGATTTTTCGTTTAAATGAAATTTTACCACTTCTGTGTTTGGAATTTAAAAAATACAACATAAATGGTTGTCATTAAGAAGTAAAATGTGGTTCAATGAGATTAAAATAATTTTTTGGTGAATAGTAACTCTTAAGTTCTTAATCGCTATTAGAGGTAATTAGTGTAGTTTAAGGGAAAAATAATGCTTTAATAAAATGAGATGAGATTGAAACATGTCCTACCCTAATTGGATGTGTCATGGCCGACCAAGACAAACCATGGGTCAACTTGGGGACCCCATGGATCCACTTTGGTTGGAAAATGACATAAATACCTTTTATTTAATGTTAAAGTAAAAAAGGACACAAACATGAAATGTTTTACTAAAAAAAATTTTAAATGGGGATATACAAGTCAGATGTTTTATTATAAATAGTCATTGGAAAGATAAAAAGACTTCCAACATCATGATATTTTTTTTATAATTTTTAGATAGTAAATTTATTAAATTATTTATGACATCATAATGATGCAGCGACGACCTCATTATTTGACGATTTAAATAAAATGGAAGGATAATGTAAAATATAAGACCTACACATGTCCAAAACCTATTGGGTGGGTGTATTTAGAACTTTTATCTCCATATACTAGAATTATATCAATGTGGGACCTTTAAAATCCGAAACCCATTTGAAAATAAAGTAACATTTCTTTACTTTCCAAGAGTGCCCCTCGTCTCCTCTTATAAAAGGCCCCCACCTCTACCACCTTACCCACACTCCCAAAGCCTTTGGCTCGGCCAAGACCTGCCCACTTTGTCCCTCCACTTACCTCTATTACTCCTTGAAGCCTCACATTGGGCAGAAGTCTTCCCAAGGAAGCCTTTGATCTCAAACCAAATGGAGTTACCCGATTTTAAGGTAATGTCTTCACTTGAGTCCTTTTGTTTTATTTTGCTTCTCCAACCCCCTAAACTCTTTTTATTTATTTATTTTGTAAAAACTACAGTATCTTCAATATACTAGGATTTTTTTATAAGAAGGATTAGTGCAACACTTACACACACCTACATCTAATGATTAAAGTACATACTGTTTCCGTGGATGGTGAATTTATGCCTCCCGAAACGATGATTGTTCAACATTCATTTAACACCTTCAAAGGTGGCCATTAAGATTTCACTATATTTATATATGATATATAATATGTTTTTGTTTTCCTTAATCTTCTGTATTTTTCATTTTTGGCATACCTTTATGGTTTCCATTATGGGTAAACACGATATCTTCATTTAAGGAAGTGCGGACTACCACCCCCTCAAAGTGATTTGATTTGTTAAATACCATATGTAGGACATATAAAGGATGGAAATATGATATTATATATGATATTATACTGTAATTATAATATACCTTTATATCATTATGATTCCTTTCTACAAAATACTAAATAGAAATGAAATTAGCGTTCATGCGTACGTACGGCTTACCGTCTCCATGAACAGTGCATTTCATTTCTTACCTCTAAATGATTATGTAATATTATAAATGCATGTATATACTGGATATATATGATATATACATAATTATTGTAATTCTGGATATAATGGATACATGAAAAACATGTAATTATAAAGGGTTTATTTTTGACTCAAGTACAAATAATCGTTAAAACGACCGTTATTAACTTAAATAATTACATAGTGTTCAGGACATGGAAATAAGTGATATAAAAGGAATAATGAAATTGAAAAAGGTTCTTAAACAAGTAGAAAATTAACTCAAGTTTATTATTCAGGAGATTAAATAACGATCGAGTCATGTCGGACCCGAGGTATAGGACTTCGTCTCAATCTCCTTTCATTGAGGCATATTTTGTTTTATACAGAACCTTCTTTTATACGGTTTATAAACCCCTTTGACTTTTAAGGAATATTTTTTATATGAGTCATTTACTAAACGACAAAAGGGAATGTTTTTTTTGTATGTATGCGGCGACAACGACTTCTCTGCCACCGTGACCATTATTTGAGTTTTCGGCTCCCTCTACAAGCCATGCCTTTTTTTAAAAGAAAAATAAATACCATGTTTTACTTTTCATTTATTTTGGTATTGAAAATGGTTTTCATAATGTTTTTATATCAATGTGTTCTATTGATATCTTGTGATTGAAAGGTGGAAATGTTATGTTTCCTTTATGCATGTTTTATGTGATACGATTATGTTGAGGTTCTTGGGCATTATTATGAAGACGGGTGGTTCCGTGATAAACTAAGGGCGGGTGAGCCCGATATAGCTCTCCAATGCATTGGGTAACGTGAAGGAGTGAAACGTTAAGGTTTCTCCGAAGAGATTTAGGGAATATACTATGATGGGTATTCCAAATGTAACCAAGGGGGTTACTCCCTACGTAAGAATGTTATGAATTCCTCAAGTTTCCTTTATGTCTTATGATTTCTATGATTTATTCATGATTTTATGAGGTATGTTAAAGTGCTTATGTTTTATGGGTAAAGTATGATTTCATTCTTATGTATATATGTACCCATGATTCCTTTCTATATTTTTATATCCCTTACTGAGATTTTTATGCTCATCCCAAGTTTTTTTGAACTGTTTTTCACATGTCAAGGAAAAGGTACATGATATGATGATAGTGTCAAGGAAGTCTCAAGAAAGAATCCATGTTTTATTTTAAATATGTTTACATTGATGGGAAAGAAGAATACTTTCTTTGTATAACCGCTTTGTTTATATGTGGAACTTAATGCAAGTATTATGATCTAATTCTATAAAACTCTAAACCCGAAAAGATCCTCAATGAGTAATCTTGTAATAACTCAAGATTAAGTATGGTTTAAGGCTCGGGCCTTATAGAATCTGTATACTATTTTGATTAATTAAAGAGAATATTAGACAATGCTTTTTTACTCTACCATCTGGAAATTATGGGTTTGGGATATACAGTGATGCATTGAATAATGTATAGGGTTGTGTACTTTTCCAATATGATAAATTTTTTCATATGAATCATTGAATTTGAAAATTCATGAATAAATTATCCAACCCATTATCATGAGTTAGCTACTATAATCACTTCAATAATTATATAGAGACATTATCATTATGGTGAATGATGTGAGATATATATGAATCAAAAGAGTTTATGAAACATCATTACATAGAAAGAAATAATCATGAGGAAAACAAGATGGCTCGAGTTACGAATATATTATGATTTTTCTATACAATACCACCTACGGAACGAAAATAATGTATCATTTAAATTATGCAGGAAGGATCATGGACTTTTAACACAAATGAGGATTGAGAAAGATCCTATGTTCATAGATATGGGATTTTTTATTTAATTAGAAGCATCACTACTTTTTCAATGATTACTAAACCATATTTACTAGAGAAGATAAAATGTTCGCAATACAATGTTCAGAAATTTTAATAAAAATTAAATCTATTAAGTATGGATGATTGGTAGACTTCATGTATGAGGTTGGAATTTAAAAATTTGGAAAGAGGTTATTTGATCCATTAACACTTATGTTAAAAAGGTAACTGTTAGATGATTATCAAATATCAATCTTCTGTATACCCTATGATAGTACCAAGATATATAGTAATATTATGGATCCCTTTTGGTTAGATAGTATGAAGTGAGAAATTATTGACTATGCATCAAGATGAATAGTATTTCAATAAGTGAAGTTCTATAGAAAACATCATAGAGGAATCATAAAACATATACCTATTCCCATTCCAAAGTAGGATGACTTTTCAATGAAATGTTTAACAAAATTACAAAACACTCCAACAAATAATGATACAATATGGGTAATTTTTGATCAACTTACCAAATATAAAAATTTCTTCACTATAAAGGATGATTTACCACTAGAGTGCCTTGAAAGAGTCAATATTAATGAAGTTATAAGACTTCATGGTGGACCTCTGATGATTTTGTCTGATCAGTATCCATGATTTATAAAAGAATTTTAGTAGAGTCTTTAGAATTCTTTTTAGATTGAGCTCCATTTGAGTATTGTTTATCACCATCAAATCAACGGAAAATATGAAATAAATATTTAAACAATATAAGACATATTGAGAACATGATCACCTAACTTTCATGGTTTGTGGGATCAGTATTAACCTTTTTTAGAATTTTTATAAAATAATAGTTTCCATTATAATAATGAAATGGTGCCATATGAAGCATTATTTGGAAGGAGATTTTGTACTCCAATGTGATGGATGATTACAGTGAGAGGAATCATAAAGACCCATAAAATACTAATGAGATAATAAAAAAGGTAATGATTTTTCATGAGCATACAAAAGAATCTAAAAGTATGTAAAAAAGTTATGTAGACAAATGGGGACATGGTTATGAATTTCATGTGGGGGATCATATCTTTCGGAAAGTTTTTTCATGGAATGGTGTCCTAAGGTTTAGTAAGAAACGTAAATAGAGACCCATGCACATCAGATCATTTGAAATACTAGAAATAAATTAAACTGTAACATATGGATTAGAAATTCCACTCAGTATCTTTAATGATCATGATGTGATCCACATATCATATTCAAAGACGTACATTCTAGATCCAATGTATGTAATCACCTACGAATAAATAGAACTGGAACATGATTTGTCTTACTTTGAAAATCCTTTAGAGATTATTGACAAAAGGGAGAAAGTATTGACAAAAATGATTACACTATTTGTAATGTTTCATTGTAGAAAAAATAAAATGGAATAAGTGATCTAGGTTCCTAATAATGTTACAAAATAAGAACTACCCACATATGTTTAGAGGGAAATATTCATGAAATTTTTTGAGGATGACCTTTCCGATGGAGGGAAGAATATAAAACCCCATGATTACATGGTATGTTTCCATTTAGGTAATTCAATTGATTAGATAGCATAAAATTAATAACATATTATTTCATATAGTATCAATCATATAAAATCACATAGAATACTCAAAGAAACATTATAAATGCAGAATGAATAAAATAACAGGCTTTTTTTCTAGAAATTGAGGAATATATACCAATGTTGTTATAGCATGACCATTAAAATATTAATGTGACCATATGAATAGAAATTTAGATAATATAATAGTAACCTTATATATGAATGTATAAATAAAATTTACGAATCATTTAAATAAAAATATGATATAATTTTATCATAATATAATTAAATATATATTTTGAAATTGATAAATTAAGTTTTGGTATTTTTATAAAACATAAATGATTTTTATAATTTTATAAATAATATAATTATTTAAAAGAATATTTATTTTCATAAAATATAATCATAAATTATTATCATTTTTCATATTATTATAATATAATTCTATGACTCCTTCATAAATTTTTCAATGAGTTATAAAACCAGTTATAATTTTAAAATTGGTATTTTTTTAGTAAATGATGATTTTCATTAGAAATTGAATTTATAAATTTTATAAAACTATTTTCATAAATTTAGGTTAATATTCCAATTATACACCCTAAAAATGGTGAGGGTGTATTTTTGTGATTTATCTAAAATACATTAATTTTTTGGGAACAGTGAAATGTGGTAATTTACGGTATAAGATAAATAAATAAATAATTGAGTCATTGATGGTGTATTTCTAATTTAAGGATATAAATTTAAAATATAAATAATTTTTTTAATATATTTATTGATAATATTAAAAATATTCTTCTTCTAGAGCCAAAATAATAAAAAACACAATTAAATAATAAAAAACACCCATCTCCTCCCCTATAAATACCACCCCTCGCCACCTCTTCTCCTGACACCTAAGAATCCTTGAAACTTTTCTAATTTATTCCCAATACACTTCCCAAGTATATCACCCAGTTTGAAAATCCTTTTTTCTCAATTGATTACCAAAACCCAAGTTCATTAAGGATAGTCTCGAGGAGAATAATTCAAGAGGTAAAAGCCTTAATCATTCTCTTTAAAATTTATTGCATTTTCATTTCCTTTCTCATACATCCCTCAACACAATTATCTAAATATGAATGATAACTCTAGTATATTATATATAGTATAATTTTATAATGTAAATGTAAAATCAATCATCAAAGCCCTTCTCTTATCTCTTTTATTCTAAATATGAAAATTTCATCTCTAATGTGTCGATTTACCGCCATTATGGATGATGCGTTTTCATTTTTCCATTATTGCCTTGAAATATGGTCATAAAACAATTATTATTGTTATGTAAATTTTCATCATATATATTATATGTTATATAATGTTCTGTAACGAGTATATATTCATGATATTAATTAATAAAACAATAGTAGTCTGTGATGATAAAAAATCACCAAAAAAATTTAATGATTTGTATTAATGAATCATATTCAAATCTGAAAAATTTATATATAAGGTAACTTAATATCATGTAATTACATTAATATCAAATAATTTCAATTCTATATAACTATTTACCATTTTTTTATCATTCAGACATCCATAAAAGTTAACCAATCATGAAAAGGAAACAAACACCCCCGAAGGACAAAATTTAATCTTATAACTCATTAAAAGACCAAATATGAACATAATAAAATAATACTAAATAAAATATATTTTTAGAAGATTCTATATTAAATAATTAATAAATCTAGTTTCATTATCTTGGACCTTAATTATAAGTGACGAACACTTATAGGCAAATTATATGGGATTTCCCTCAAACCTCCATTTTTCATTCGGGTTACTATTTCTTTATTTACCCTCATTTAATTATTCATTACATTAATATAATTAGTATATATTTTTTATGTGTTTTAAACTCATTTATAATTATCAGATAAACTTTCTATGACGTGGGAATACATGTTTTATAACGTTTCCCCCTCAATTCATCCCAATAAGAAAGCCTGATTAAAGGGAACTTCCATATTTCGTACCCATTTTCATGTACCGTCCATAATATATTTTAAACTACGAATATGTTTATAAAAAAACTTTTTTTATCATAAAAAAAATATTTTTCTATTTTTTGGTTTCAAAAAAACAATTATGCCTTTTTCTGTTTTAAAATTCCTTTAATATTTTCCCTTAAACTGCACTAAAGTTCTCGTTTCTAAATATTATCAAATACCCTTTTTTCATGTTTTAAATTATTTCGGATATCATTTAACATGATTATTCCAACTTCAAATTAAAAATTTCTAAATATGATTTAAATCCATTATTTGATGGGCACCATTATGATAATCCTTTTGGTTATGCCTTATTTACCACTTATTCTTTGTGTGTGGTGTATGTATACATCCCATTAATTTAATATCATCATTAATTTAAATATTCATTAAATATCTATATTTATTATATAAAGGATATTATTATTTTCTTGTTCTTTAACTATTTTTTCATATGGTTTTCTCTATGAATATTTATTTAATTGGGTAAAAATTTATGAATCAATATCCTTTACTCGATACATCCATTTTGACAAGTATTATGGTTCATGAATTGAATCTATATATGAGCAATGATTCTTAACTTTTGTAATAGAGAGGTCCTAGACATAGATATCATCTCAATGTGATGATAGGTATTATGAGACAAAATAGTTGGGGACAAACACTTTGTGTTTATTTCTAAACAAAATCAGATGGTTTTTTACCCACACACTTAAACAATCATGACACTATCATGGTTAATTTTCCAGATACATGATATCTAATAAATAATACTATTCTTCATTGGATATATAGTTGTTACATTCCTTGTGGTTTTCACTAACATAAAATCTATGGATTCTTTTTCATTCTCAATGATTTGATAGAGTGTTTTTAAATTATTTACCTTTTCATAATGTCTATTACTTAAATTCATGGATTAACTTATTATTTATTCATATAACCATTAATGATTTTCTGAGCTTTCCCTTTTAATTTTTCCCCTTCCTCGGGCTGTGAAAATGAAATATTTGATTAAGTAAAAAGAAGCAATTTATTTTATTATGTTATGGTCTATAATGTAATAATGGAAACATGTATATATCTATTTCATGAACACTACTAAACATATTTATTTTAGGTGATGTGGTCTCTTATATCTAATCTATTCTAATAAAACAACCACTGAATCTAGGGTATTGGATTTCGGGTTGTTACAAAAATTGTCATTATGGAACATCAGTTATTTTACTAAATAGAGAATTAAATTATCTGTTGTTATAGTTCATGCCATACAGGACTTGGGGAGTCACCAAACAGTTGACCAAGTCATCATACTATAGAACATCAACTTCAATATAATATAATTAAACTCTTGGAATGTGTTCATTCAATGGCTCTTGGTTTAGAATATTTTGTTTTTCTAGTGTTATGATTTCTAGATAGATTATCAACCAATTGGTTCTGATCTCCTTCATTATATTTTATTTCTATTCTAAAATCATTAAAAATTAACATCCATTAGACCATCCTAGGATCTGTATCCACACACTTCATTATGTATATCAAGAATATATAATAATTATATGTAGTGAAATATGTTTTATAAAATAGTATCTCAATTTATCAAGAAAAAAATATAATATACTACTAATTTGGTTGTGTAGTTGAGATGGGTAGTATCTAGTACCCCTGATTAATATGAAATTAATTTAAATCTAACTTAATTTATTTGGGACATGACTTGACTCATGTATTAGGTTGATGAAACATAATTTATATCAAAGGGTTAGTCCATATTGGGTGGTTTCATCACCAGTGGGGTTTTTAGTATACTTTTCAACTCATCAAAAGCTTTCATACACTCACCATTAAAATAAAAATCAATTTCCATAAATATTAATCAATATATAGAAGATAAATTTTACTATATTACGTTATAAACTATCTATAAAATTATGAATTTTGTGGAACAGATCTAATTAGTTTCACACAAGTTGAGTAATTTAATGAATTTATCAATTTAATTTTGGATTTATCTACCTCAATGCAATTTTAAAGAGGTAATTCCAAAAGGTTACTCTTTTTTCATCCTAAAGAGAAAAATTTAAAACTTTTTAACTAAGGTTCTTTTGATGAATGTTTTCAAATAATTTTCCATATTTTTCAAAAAATTATCAAATAAATCACCAAAAAAATAAAATAATCAATAAATACCTCAAGGAAGTCCTCAACATTGTCTCAACATAAAATTACCATGTATCTATGAAATTCACATGGGGAATTACAAAATCTGAATATAATCATTTGGTAGGTAAAGGTGAAAAAATTATAGGTAAATTTTTTCTTCTCCTAGCCCTCTAGAGTAATAGGTAACCGAGAATATCCTAAAAACCCATCTAAAAAATAAAAATGGGGTCATCCTGCAAGAATATCTTACATTTGGTCAATGAATTTGATGAGGAAATGACTATTACTATTCATCGAATTGAAATTAATATAGTTTATATAAACTCTCTAACTATTTTCTTCATACATGGGGATCAACTCATTTTGGTAATTCCTCAAAATAGTCGGTCTTATTTTCTTGGGAACTATATGAATGTGGTTAGCCCATTATTAGTCTAAAATGATATATATGATCCCTTCCTCTAACATATTATCATAATTTTTCTCACCAATATCCAACATGGTTGGATTTATCATTCTTTTGGGATACCTTATAGGCCTTTAATTTTCCTCAATCATAATCCATTGTATTTGGGTTTTTAAAATAATTCCTATAATATCCCCTAAAATCCAATGTGTTTATGTAAACACTAAATCAAATGTTCAATCAAATTATGATATCCAGTTGTGAAAAATTATTCGAAATGATCGTTGGAAGTTTCTTACTTTCCATAAAATATACATATTTCAAATTATTGGGAATTTGTTTTAATATACAATTTGGGGGTTTATCATGAGATTAAATCAGAGTGTGGTTTCTTAACTCTAAGGATTTTATTTCCCATAAATATAATAAAACATATTCTAATACTTTATTAAATAACAATTACAATCCGTGAAAAAAATAATAGATGTTTATTCTCCCGTGAATATAAGAGTATATTTTATGCAATTTTGTATGGTTTCACTCTCTATTGGATATTTTTACAATTATTTTCATAAAGATAAATAAGCACATAAAATACTATGGTATTTAATATTATTATCCTAATCAAGGTAAGAAAGTGTGAAAATTGAATATTCCTCTAAAGAGTGCTTCATGTAGATAGAAAAAGATTAAGTGCACTATGCTACCTCAAAACACAATGAGGAATCTTACTTCATTAAAATTGATGATGTTTTTGGTTATATTCAATAATAGTCATAAAAAAATTATTGGTCAAAGTTAGGTTCTTTTTAATATCCCTTTCCATAATGGGTAAATAATTTCAAGAGGAATCTAATTTTTTGATTTATTGGATACTATATATTGAGAAATAGAACTCTGAATAAAATTTTTAGAGTTTGAACACTATAAAATTCGGATTTGGATATGGGGAGATGTTTTTATATCATTAATTTATCTCTAGTTATTAATAAAATATATGCTAGGATAACCAATAAAGCTACCTGGGCTCTTCAACTATATGGTGAGCCCAGACTGGACAATTGATAACTCACTAGCTAGCTGGTGGGGATTTTGGGGTTTTTTAGTTTGTATGTTTCAATATTTTTCTATCGATCCCCCGAGATATTTAGTAGGATGTGGCACATGGGACAAGTTCATTTAGCTAGATTCTCCCCTATCCTTATTTCATTAGGTTCCCTTGATATATGATTATTCTAATAGTGATTTTGTGGTGGATGTAAGGTATGAACAACATTTTTCTTTTGTTTTTCATCCCTTCATTATACTCCTATTATTTTGGTAAATTTTGTATTATAATTTGATGAATATTTTACCAATGCATGGAGAAATTGACTAAAAATTATGTGTCTTGGCCCAACATGGCCAGAGGGCATCCTAGGATGATTATTTCAAGCCAATATATTCTATTTTAATTCAGGTATGTTTCCTTGTGATTTTTCTTATGGATTTTTTCAAAATTTGGTAATATTTACCTATGAGAGATTATTTTAATTTAGTATTTTCTCACATTAATCATATATTAGGGATTTATATGTTTAATTCATGTCCCCCTTAAATCTTCTAATTGAGGATAGTCCTTGTGCTAATTTCATATTGGGATTTTTACATAGTATTATTAATCATGTAATTGTTTTATGATTCTTGATGTAGAATAATAATTCATGTGGAATATGGTTATTTGATCAAATATAGACTTGTATGAGACTGATCATTGTGTTTTTTTTGTGATATAAAAGGTAAATTCTTCATATAAGGTAGGTGGTTTTTAATAATTAACTTATTTTTAATAAAATATAATTATACATTAGATATGACATGTAATATATTGTCTCTCCACTACATTAAATTGACCCTAGACTTAATAGATTTTTTATATGGATGTAATTTTTTTAAATTATATATAATTACTATAAATGGAATTAAAAAAGTGTTATGGGGAACAATAGCCCATTATACACTGGCTGTATGTACTGGTCATTGATGACTATGAATATAATTCTAACTGTGTACCTTTTCATTTGTGAACTCCATGAGAGGAATGAATTATATTTCTATGGGAATGTAGTGGTTATGATAGGTTCCCTTATATCCATTTTATTGGGGTGAGTTATTAATTGGAATGGTTGGCCCTAGGCTGTCCCTATGGAATTGTGAGGTGTCATAGTGCCTTTGGGATACATGACGCAAGACATTAATGAGTGAACATAGAGGACCTAAATATGTTCCTTTGTATTTTTTCCCTAGGTTTGTATTTTTGAATGATTATTGAATGATAGCCTTGTTTTCCACTATAAATAAAATACTAGACTAGGTAGGTTCGAGAGGCTATAGATTTTTTTTATTTGAGTCTTAGGGGTTTATAACCCCTTAGTGATAAAAGTTAACGATGTAAATTTTGTGGTTGACTGTTAATTGATTTATCAAGTATTCCTAGTATGTTCCCTAAAATCTGATACACGAGTTTAATTATTAACTATTAATTATTTAAATTTATAAAATGTGATGGTTATTGTTATATAATTTGGTCCCCTTGATTTGATTCCATGAACCTTGTGTATCAGTTATTACAATATGGTCGGGGGACCTTGATGTTATCTAATGGACCAATGTGCTTATTATTATTATATTGTCATGGGACCATGATTTAATTATAAGGATATAGTGGGCCCATTATTATTATATGGTTGGTGAACATAAATGTGATTACATGTATTTGATGGTCCTATTATTATTATAATTTTGGGGGACCTTAATGAGATTATAAGGATATAGTATTCTTATTATTATACAGTTTGGGGACCATTGATGTTGTTCCTTGGATTTGGTGTCCCAATTATGATTATATGTTTTTGGGGGGCATTGTTTTTAGTACAATGATTTGGTGTTCCCATAATTTCCATTAAAAATAATTTGGGATATATGGATAGAGATATCCAGGATTTGTTTAATTAGGAATGTGCTAACATTGGTGTTATGTTTCACCAATGGATTAATAGTGGTTATTTATATAATTATTTGTTTATATTAAGATTCTGTAGTTATATATTTATTTATTTTGTAGAGGATGTAATATTGAAATATTACTTAATTTACTGACATTGTATGGGACCTCATTTTTGGTTCCCTACTATGTTATATACTGACACCCAGCTCTGGTGACCATTTCACTTATATACTTGATAAAAATTCATTATTTATAAGTTCATGTTGGGGAGAGTTTTGGAGAATCTTTACCAAGTATTGTTCAAATGGTACTAGAAACTAGGGTGAGGTGAGGCTCGAGGATGTGGTAGAGCTATAATGTATCATCGGTTCTTAATTTTAATTTATATTTGAGACTAGTTTTGGTAGGTATTCAATTTGTGGTATAAATGTATATTTCATTTAATTATATACTATTGATGAAATCTATATATTTCATTCGTTAGTATTCTCTAATTATTAATAATATGGATTCAATTTGGTTATTTGGGGTATTATTTCTACTCAAATAATAGAGTATAGTGTCCCCGTGATCACACCATACACCATCGCACCTAGTTGGAAGACTCTCGCATATGAGGTGCCATGCCTGAGGTCACTAACCCACATGACATGCTTACTTCTTAGAGTGAATAGTGGTTGGGTGATGAACATGTGGTATTAGAGGATTCCTTTTCTTATCGTACTATTTTGGGATGAGGTAGATATTCCATGTATGAATGTTTCAGATCTTGTGATGGATATCACACTCAGGCATCAAGAATCCCTTTACTGGTAATAATTATAGGTTACCAATGTCTTGGGATTGATTTTATATTTTTATCTTGTTATTGTAGACCGATTTCACCTCATGTGATGCACATGATTTTTAGATTTATGGTTTATTAAGGATTTTTCTCTTGAACCATTAGAGCAAGGTGAATTACTATAATTCTTTCTCTTATCCTATAGGTAAGATTCATCTCATATATCATATTTATTTTATATTAATAACCTGAAATATGATTTCAGAATATTATTATCACTGATATTTCATATGATGACTGGTCACGTGGGTTGTATAGAGAGATTATCGATTATATAGACTGAATAATCCCTCCTTGTAAGTGATGTATGGTAACCCTAGTATGTCTGTAAAAGCATTTGATTCCATAGTGATTTACCCACTGATGGAGGTTACTAAATAGGATCAATTACATAATGTTTTAATAAACACCTTTAAGGTGTTTGCCTATATAGCATGGTGAGAATATTCTACTTGTCTAATCATGGGTTGTGGTCGCTTGACATGTAATCATTTAAAATGATGTTGTTTTATATATCTAATCACTATTGAGACTTTGATTCTCAAGTTGGTATTCATGCATATTGATTCTTATTGAGAATAAAAATCATCAATTAGATGATGACCTAGAATAAAATTCCTAATATGTATATGATACGAGTGTAGGATTGAAATAGTGTTTGTTTATGCTCAAATACAAGAGGGGAGGTGAATGGTATTTTTAAAAACATTCGTTTTTAACATTAAAGAAAAATATGTTTAATAATGTTTTACAAGTTATATTCATAAATTCTCTTATTTTTCCACTAAAAAAACTTTCTATGGTTCCAGAAATATGGTTTTGGGAATTAAACATAAGAATATATTACTTAACAAAGATTCTTCCTTAAAGGGTAAAAAATCTTGAATATCAGAGTTAATCAAAGTACAAGAAAGTATAAGAAAGTTATACTTTCTTATTTTATCAAAATGTAGGAGAAATAAAACATTAAACAAATCAAGTAATAAGTAATAAGTCTTTTAACCTATGGAGTTGGGTATACAACAACATTGGATAAAGTTCCATTGATTTATACCTACAAGAAAGTATGTCTCACCTACACCAGGGTAAGCCCTTAATATGAATTTCAGAAACTATCTTGCTATCCTCGCAAACCCTTGGTCTTTAAAGATGTCATAACCTCTATCTTCCTATCCCCAGAAGACTTTAAACATTAAATTAGTAGACATATCTATCTTCTTATCCCTAGAATCCCTCGATTGTACTCAGAAACAATTGGAGTCGTACAAAGAAAGGTGAACATGGTTTTTAGAACGCACAAGGAAAGAGAGTCTTTCTCTATCTAGAAATCACATCATAGCATGTAATATCTAGGTTGATAAATATATGTTGTCTTTATTGAGCGCATTCAAATGAGCTCCAATTTATAGGCACAACTCTAATTGTCTTCTCCCTCCTCCAACGGTTAGATTTTTCCTTGAATCGCAGAGGGACCTGCACTTGTGTCAATCAACTAGTGGTAAGTTAGAAATAGATAGAATGACATCGTATCATTTAAAAAACATGTGTATGGAAAATATAATTACTTAACCAAATCAATTTTAAGAGTCTAATGAAAAATAGAATACAGAGTCTTACCAAATAAACATTGAGAGTCTATAAGATATGGACAATCGGATTCTGTTTGACGAATAATTCTCAATCTGAATACTATTGATTCTGAAGTATGAATTCCAATGAATTTAGAGTTTGAATTTTGAGAGATTTAGAGTCAGAATTAGGAGGAATTAAGAGTCTGAATTCTGTGGAATTCGGAGTCTAAATGCAGAGGAATTTGGGGTCTAAATTATGAGGAATTCAGAGTATATGTATTTCAGATAATTCAGAATATAAATTTTAAAGAATATGAAGTCTGAATTTCTGATAATTTGGAGTCTGAATTTTAGAGAATTTGGAACATTAATTTCAGAGAATTCGGAGTCTGAATTTTAGTGAATTACGAACCTGAATTTCAAGGGATTCGTAAAATGAATTACAGATAATTTCGAGTCTAAATTTTATAGAATTTGGAATCTAAATTTTAATTAATGTGAAGTATGAATTTCAGTGAATTTTGAGTATGAATTTCCAGGAATTTAGAATCTAAATTTCAAATAATTTGGAATCTGAATTTTTGTGAATTCGGAGTTTGAATTTCATAGAATTTGGAATCTGAATTTTAGAGAATTTGGAATCTGAATTTCAAAGAATTTGGAATCTGAAAACAGAATACTCTATATCCAAGGAATTATATTATTCCGTGTATTTTGAAATGGACATGAATTTTAGACTTTGAGATAAAATGTGTTTGTTTTTAATAGTTTATAAAATTATACAATGAAACCAAAGGTCAGGATAAAAATTTCCATAGATAATGGAAATTTTCATTGGGAAAATAATCTTTAGAAAAACTAATTTTACTTAAGAAAAAGAGTGTGTGATTTTCAAAACATAGAGGAATATATAAGTCACAAGGAAACCTTATTGACTCATCAAGATTCCTGTTTTTCAAAAGCACAGAAATCCTTACGAAATAGAATTTGGGATGAAGACATTTTTTAGAACATAAAATAATAAATTATCTCCCTTTACTTATAAATCATGGTGAATACAAATAACTCCACCATAGGTTTTGAAATCCCTAAGGATCATATTCTCAACTTCTTTAAACATATTTTCCTTTTTATTTCATAAGTAAATCTTCATTGAGTAAACTCCCCCTTAGTTAGACTCCCTCTTACATAAGGCATTATCTTCATTACCTAGTATTATTTTTTATCAATCATTTCTCCCCCTTTATGATTTTTAAAAATGCATAAAGAGAATGGAAAAAATATATTTTACCTGATGGATTAGATGTATATACAACAATAAAATGAATCATAACCAGATTTTTTCATTTATGTTGGAAAACATTATACAAGGAGGGTACAAAAAAAGATCAGATTTGAAAGAAAAAATGTATCCATCTTTTTTCCTTCGGTATGAAATTCGTCATGATGGTCATCAACTTATTAAGCTCATTATTATCTTCTTTAATGATCTTGAGCATCTGTTCTTGATCCTCATTTCTCTTCTCTATATCATTGATCTTTTAATCCCGAGACTTTTGGATTTTTGACTAAGAATTCAAAAGTTCTTCTTGTTTTATGAACTTATATTCAATCTAAATAATGAGATCTCTTTCCCTATTCAGATTCCTGGAAACTAAATTGAGTTTCCCTATTCAAATCTATTAATTCATGTTTCTAGGATGCCTGATCGAGGTTTGGCTTTTCTAGAAAAAAAATTATTTAAATCCTTCATCCTCTTATCTGCTGTATAAAAAACATCTTTCACAGAGTCTTGAAACTCATTAAGAACTCTTATATCTGTGATCGTGTTCTTGTACCACATAGTGATTTCCATGAATAACCTCAAATGATATTCATAAACAATGTAGAAGGTTTTAAAATCTTCCTCATGTTTAATAAATTTTCTCATGATCATTGAAATTGAATCGGATTTCTGGTTGAGAGAATGTTGAAGGAACAAACACCTTGAGTCAATAATCGGAAACAAGGGAATGGTATCAACTAATTTTGTCAGGGACTAAACCAAAAATTCATAACCCATGGAGTACGATTCTGAATATGATTACCTCATTGGTGAAGATTCATTCTCTCTCTCAACATCCTTTCTTTTTGATGAACAATCAACATCTTTCTTAGCTACCCCAACTTTATTTGGTGTATCAAAAATCACCTATTTTTCTTTATAAGCTCTAGAGACAGTATCCGCAACATTTGGAGATTCATGCTGACTATCTGATACTTTTAAAATTTTATCTTCATCAATGTTTTTCTTCAAAGAATATTCCACAAGATCATATGGATGAACAAGATCAAGATTACTGATTTCATAATTAGATGGTTTATTTACTTTTTTCGGACCATCATCACCATTCCTGGGGAAGAAATTTTTTTTGATTTGGCCTAAGAAGTCCATATCAGAAAAATTTTAGAAGGAATTACTTATCATGATATTCTTCAACATGCCTTATTATATCGTCAGTTTCATCACATCCATATTCTTGTTATTCTTCCACTTCCTCTTCCATAATAATCTCTTCATCTTCTTCTGGTTCTAGAATTACCATCTTCTTTCTCAGATTTACAGGTTCCGGTTCTTGTAGAAAGAACCTGGTACCTAGAATTCTTCGGAATCATTCATAGTATCTTTGATAAGAGCATGAACTATTTCAGCCTCAACCATCATGTTTTTGAGCTCTTTTTCTTTTCATGCTTCCCATATTCCTCAACAGCCTTAATCTTCAAAGCTTTTGCCTCAAGAGGATCCATGCCAAGGATAGGATCTCCTTCCTTCCTATTCTTCTTCTCTTCTATTTATATAGTGACCACTTCATCTGGATAGGTTTTTTGCTTCTTAGAATTTTTGGAGTTGATTGAGTTTATTGAACTATTGGAGTTTTTCTTTTGACTTTTGGTTTGTTCTACTTTCTCTTTTTCCCACCCTTCTGGGAAGTCTCAGCTACTTCTGGTTTCTTATAAAATGTTTCTATTTTACCTTATGATAATTCATATAAATCTCAATATTTTCTATTAAATCCAACCTTCATCCTTTATAGGGTATCATCACTCATAAATAAAACCTTGACTTTTGTTTTCTTAGAAGTCCATGATATTTTGAAAAATCAAGGCAAAAGGCAATTTTTTTAAAATAATTGTCAGATTAATGATAATATGATATTTAAGGGTCCCAATCATGATATATATAATACTAAGAAAGATATACTTTACCCTATTTATCTTCCTCAAGTTCACCAGAAAATCAAGAACACAGATATCAATCTTTTTCAAGGTGTCCTTATCCCCATTTCTCAGAATGAAAAATCCATGAACCCATAATTCTAGGATCATAATATTCGTAGAAAAATGATTTATTTTTGGTGTCTTCTCTTATTCCAAAATAAGGCACACTAAATCCTTCTCCTTCTAGAAACATCCTGATTCATTAGCAAATTTATGGGTATATAAATCTGCTTAACCATTATACGGAATTCCAATGATACTTGATTCCATATTAAAGGAAAGGGATTATGTTTTCCCATTAGTTTTGAATGAAAATTTATATCTCCAACATTAATTATAAAACTCACCGACTCATAAAACCCTACAAGAATCTCCGAATAAATTGGATCATGTCCTTTTGGTTTAGCTACGTAGAGACCCTCTCATCCATTCAACTTGATATTTTTTGAAATAAGTAAATTGTAGGTGGAAAGGAACAACAGATCTACTAACCACTCTCTCTAAATCTTCCACTCAGAGATTTCTTTATTTAAAGATATTATCTTCTACAGAGATTCTTCCAAAGACATACAGAGTTAGGAAAACCAAAAATGTTGAATGACCCTTATGTAGAGAGGTAGAGCTTCAACATACAAATGATTGATAACCAATGTGGACAACTAATAGGGGGCCCTTATATAGGCATTGAAATGATGGTTCATGTTCCCATATTGATCAAACAGTTGGAACAAGTTTAACCTAATTTTATGATAGAGATGAAATATATAGAAGGAATTTTGGTAGGTTCTGATCATTTTATCTTTTTCGAAAAAAAAATTGGATTTATGTAAACTGAACGCAAAAATTGTCATAAAACAAGATGAAAATACCAACAAGAAAAAAAATTATATTACCAAAATTTAAGTAAGAAAACATAGCTTCTATATTTCTAGGAAAATTTTTAGTAATGAAGAAAATTCTTCTAGATGAAATTTAGGTTTCGGAAAATTTTAATTAGTCAATAAAATTAGGTTCCAGAAAATTTAAATTTTGAAAAAATATTATGAATGAAAAGAAAATATGGATACTAAAATAAATTTATGTAAAAATATTACAGAAAAATTAGGTTTTGATAAAAAAATTAATTAAGAATTATTTGATAATGAAAAATTTTGATAATGAAAAGTAATTGATTAAGAAAAAATTGATTTTTTTCATTTCAACATGGAAATGTATTACCCCTATGAGAAGATGCTTTTCAGTGTAAGGAGATAGGATTCAATAAATAGTTAATATGAAATATTACCTTACGGTTATCATTTCAAACATTTTTTAAACGTACTCAAATCTATGATATGGTAAAGATTTCGTGAAAATATCAGTATGATGATATTGCATTCTGATAAATTGAATAATGATATCTCCTTTCAAAGTATGATCCCTTAGGAAGTGATTCTTAATATCTATGTGTTTTTCATGGGAGTGATGTTCGCGGTTTTTTATTAGGGAAATGAAACTAGTGTTATTGCACAATATATGTGTTTTATTAAAACTCATGAAATAGTTTTTGAGTGTGTGTTGCATCCACAACACTTGAGCGCAACAACTTCCAACTACTACAAATTCAACTTTAGTATTGGAGAGTGCTACTGAGTATTTCTTTTTGTATGACCAAGAAACTAATGAATCTCTTATTAAATGAAAATTTCTAGATGTATTTTTAATATCCCTTTCACATCCACTAAAATCAGCTTTCTAAAAAGGTTTTAAAACAAAATCATTTCTAGAATAATAGAAAAGTCCTAAATCTATGGTTCCATATAAATAGTGAAAAATAATTTGCACTTCTTTTAATTGATATTCCTTTAGATTAAATTGATATATTGTACATAAGCATAATGAAATCATTAAGTCTGGATAACTAGCTTTCACGTATAGTAAACATCATATCATACCTCAAAAATATATTTGATTTATTGGTTTCTTAGCTATAACAAGATCATGAGACTTTGAGGTACTGATTTGATTGCTTATACTTTTAGTGTTTTCATATCCATACTTTTTTAGAAGATCTGTAATATACTTATGTAGTGATGTATATGTTCTGTATAGTTATTGAGAAAATTGAAAAGCTAGGAAAAATGTTAACTCACCCATCATTATCATTTCATATTATGATTTCATTATATTCCTAAACGAATCACTTAAATATTGATGAGTTGAATCAAATATAATGTCAACATCATAAATTTGAGCAATCAAAACATTTGTCTTATCTTTCTATATAAAAAGAGTTGAATTATCAGTTCCCTTAACATAGTTAATTTGTTACAAAACTCATGTAAGTCTATCATACCAATCTCAAGGATCTTGTTTAAGTCCATATAGGGATTTGGTAATATTGAAAACATGTTTAGGATGTTTTTTGTCTTAAAAACTATGATATTTCTCAACATTAACTTCATATTGAACATATCCATTAAGGAAAGAAAATTTCAAATCCTTTTGAAGAAGTTTGAAAATAAATAATTCTACAAAGGAAAGTAAAATGTCAATGGATTCAATTCTAGCTACTGGAGAATATTTTTCTTCTTAGTCTATTCCTTCTTATAGATTATACCATTTATTAACTAATCTATCTTTATTTCTTACTATGATTCAATATTCATCATAATTATTTCTGAAGACCTAGTTTACTCCAATAACTCATTTTTTCTTCAGCCTTTCAACCAAGGTCCATAATTTGTTCCTTTTGAATTCATTTAGTATATTTTGCATTTCTTTAATCCAATCATCATCACATAAATCTTCATTGCTGATTTTTTTCTAATTGGGAAAGCAATGCTAGATGTTCTTCTTCATTTAATAAGGAACCTCTAGTCCTAATGGGTTGATTTACATTACCAATGATACTATAACATGGATGATTCATAAGAAACAACTGATTTCGGTTTTGTAAAACTTGTTCATCAACATATGGTAGTGAATATTATGGGGTAAATGCTTTAGAAATAATTTCTTGATCATTTTACTTATTATAAGAATATTCTATAAATGGTAGATCAGCTGTTTTTGAACAAAAACATCTGAAATTTTAGATTTGGATTGTTTAAAAACAAAATTATTAGTTTAATCAAATTTAACAAGAACTGTTTCTTCAATAGAACATGTGTTTTTATTAAAAACTCTGTGAACCATAGTAGTTGCTGAGTAGCCAATAAAAATACCTTTATCATATTTCGGTGAAGATTTAGTTACGTTGTCTTTAATATATAGGATTATTACTTAGCAAAAAAATACTCTGAAGTAATAAATTCTAGGTTTTCTACCATTCCACAATTCATAAGGTGTTTTGTTAAGAAAAGGATTGATTAAAACTCGATTTATAGTATAACAAGTAGTACTCATAAATTCATTCCAAATGTGTTTAGCTATAGAATATTCACTCAACATGGTTCTGGTTATCTCTTAATGAATTCTATTTCTTCATTAAACAACTCCATTTTGTTGATGAGTTCATGGAGCTAAGAAGCTATGACAAATGCATTTCTTACTACAAAAAGTTTCAAAATATGAGTTTTAAAATTCTCCTCCAAGATCACTTTGAATAGTTTTCAAGTGAAGGTTTATCTTATTTTTTACTTGGGCTCTCAAATATTTTAAATAAGAAAAAGCTTTAGATTTATTTTCTAGAAAATATACACATGTAAATCAAGTGTAATCATCAATTAAAGAATACATAATATTTTCCTCCAATACTTCCATTTTCTGTTGGACCAAATAGATCCATATACATTAATGGTAATGCGTCAGATTTTGAGACTTCATTGATAGATTTAAAACATTATTTATGTTGCTTTCTATATTGAAAAGTATCAAAATCTATTGAATAATTAAATCTATGCTCAATTAGATCCTTAACAAGTATTTCATTTGAGAGTTCCCATAAGTTCTTAAGGATATAGTGACGTAACCTTCTATTCCACAACCAAGATTTATCTTCCATTGTACTAAGGCAATATAGATCTTGGCTTCTAAGGTCTTCAAATTTTAGTGTGTATACATTCTCTGGCCTATGATTCGAAAGAATAAAATCTTCATTGGAATTTTTTACTAAGCATTTATCATTCCTAAAATTCACAAGGTTTCCTTCATCACATAATTGACATATACTAATGAGGTTGTACATAAAACCCTTAACAAATAAAGCATTCAAAATCAAAGTTTTCCAAAGTAGAACAATATTACATATACCAACAATTTATCCCTAAAAATTATCTCTAAAAGTTACTTTTCCTCCTTTTATTTTGATAATATTTTCAAATAAGTTTTTGTTACTAGTCATATACTAGGAGAATCCACTATTCATGTACCATGTATTGTTGTTGGTTATTTCCTTATTTTCCTGAAAATAATAGTTTTAGACTTTCAGAATCCAAACATTCGAGGATCGGACACTTTTAGAAAGTAAGATTTTAGGAATCCACATTTTTGAGAAAAATAAACATTGTGAAAAACTAAAGATTGAGTTTTGTTTAGAGAAAATGTTTTCTCCCAATGTCCACAACACAGACATATAGTAATAAAATGAAGCTTTTTGTGGACGAAAATAGTTATTACTAAAATATGGTTTTTATTATGTATTAGTAAATCCCAAATGACTCCTTAAAGGACGAATATGGGAATACATCTTTACAAAATATTCTTTGCCCGAGGTAATATTTGACAGGCATTTCCTTAAAGAAAATATTTCTTATTTTAGTTTAATATCCATGTTTTTATCCTCAAGGTTATTAGTTTTAGAAATAGAGTTAGCCTCTATAATATTTTTCTTAGAAATAGAATCTTCAATATCCTTAGTACGTTTATCCTTCTTTGAATTAACTTCCTTATGTTTTTCTATAAATAAATTCAAAACAAAAAAATTTATGATCAAGATCTTTAGAAAGATCTAATACTTTTTCGGTTAAAACATAAAATCTAGAATTTTCATTATCTAAAATCTTTTTTATCTTACTATTATCATTCTCATGAAGTTTAGAAAATCTGGATACATATTCAAATGATGGTAAAGTATTATCTTATGATGAGTAAGATTCATCATCTAGAGACTGATAATAATATCCCTTAGAAAAAAATTTTATTTAAAGGAATATTGGTTAAGGATATAAATTGTGTACCTTATCTATAAGAAAATTATTTTCAATAGGTAATCTAGCTATTAGACCAATATTATTCTGACCAAAATATTCATATTTGAGGATTCATCAAAAGAGTCACCACAACTGGAACTCAAGGTGTCATTAGTCTTCAAGATTTTATTTGTCTTAGTATTTTAGTACTTCTTCCTATTTCTCTAAGAATACATTTCCTTTCTGTCTTTTCTCTTAGGCATTGGAAAATCTGGTATGATGTTTCCATCTCTTTTACATTCATAATATTTGACGTCCGAGTATTTCTAATATTTTATTTCTTTCTTTGTATATCTATACCACAAAATATCATTCCCACTATTTTATTCATCCTTAAAGAAAGATTATCAAACAAATTTTATGAATTTTCACATTCACTAGACTCAGATATAACACAAATATTCTTATACTTAGATCTTATAACCCTTTCTGAATTCTTTGATTTAGAATGTGTAGTCAAAGCTACACTTCCATTACCATTATTCTTTTGTATAAATCAACATCTCTCTTCATTCTAATTTCATTTAGAATAAGATTTCCAAATATCCCATCAAAAGTAATTTGGGATACTTTACCATTGTCATGAATAGATGTATTTTTTGAATCCCACTCATTTGGAATTATATCAATTATCTATTCCACTATAGCTTCTTCATCAATACCTTTCACTCCCATAGATTGAAGACTATTGTCTAGAGTCATAAATATTTGTTTTTCATGGCAAATAGGCTCTCCATAGGGAAATATAAATCCATGATATTCTTTTCTCAACATAGCTCTTCAAGTTTTTATCACATTAGAAGTACCAAAATTTGTAACCTAATGTTCCTTATAAATACAGTTAGAAGCATCACATGAAGATATTTGACTATATATATTCCTGGTCAGGGAACGCAACAATATATTACGTACCCTGTAGTTTAGATGACATTCTAATTTCTCAAGGTTGGTGAAGGTTCTGACTTCTTTTTCTTGAATTTTATAATCTCCTGTAAGAATGAAAAAATTATCTACTCCGGTGTCAATAAAAAAAGTTTTCATTATATCTCTCCAGCACTCATAATAATTACTATCAAAAATAGGTGTTCTGGTAGGATTGAAATTGTTAATAGACCCAAAATTCATTCCCTCCATTCTATAAGAAGATATTTTTCCACAAAAACATGTTAATTGAAATGTTTATAAACAATGATATAAATCATTAAGAAAAACATAATCAAGAAAAGTTTGGCAAGAATAACTTATAACAAGTAAAAACATGAGAAATAAAACTTTTATGTGAGTATATGTATTTAGATACCTCATATGATACAAATTTTAGGATCGAAATAGTGTATGTAGATGGTCAAATACAAGAGGGGTGATTTTTATTTTTATGAAAATTCTATTTTAACCTTCAGAGGAACTATGTTTGATGAAGTGAAACAAGGTATATTCACAAAGCCTTTTTTCCTACTAAACAAACTTTATTAGGTTCCAAAAATCTGGTTCCAGAATTGAATCTTATAAAAATATTACATAAGAAAGATTCTACCTTAAAGAATATAGAATATATAATATTAGAGTTAGTCATAGTACATGAAAGTATAATAAGTTAACACATTCTTTTTTTATCAAAATGCAGCAAAAATAAAACATGAAACAAATAATGTAGCAAGTATTAAATCATTTATCTGAAAGACTATGGAATCCAACAACCTTGGATAAAGGTCCCTTAATTTATACTTCCAAGAAAGTATATCTTACCCACTCTAGGGTAAGACCTCGATATAAAAATCATAATCTGTCTTAATCTCCCCCCAAGCTCTCAATCATTAATGTAGTCTACACCTCTGTCTTCCTATCTCCGGAAGACCTTAAACTATAAATTAGTTCTCACCTATATATTCGAATCCCTTGAATCCCTCGATTGTAATAAAAAACAATCGGAGTCGTAAAAAGAATGGTCAATAAGGTTTTCAAAATGCACAAGGCATGAGAGTCTTTATCTCTCTATACAAATCACTTTATAGCATATAATCTCTAGGTCGATCAAATGATGTTGTGTCTATTAAGCTTGTTCAAATGATCTCATATTTATTGGCCCAACTCCAACGGTCAGCTCCCTCCTCCAATGGTTATATATTTCCTTAAATATTAGAGGGACCTATACAGGTGTCACTCAACAAATGGTTAGTAAGAAACAGATTGCATGACATCGTTTTATAATAATAGCATGTGTATGGAAAATGAAATTACGTAACCAAACATATTTTTTTGAGTCTAAATAAATTTATACTATGTATTCTATCCAAATAAACTTTTAGAGTCTATAAGAAATGTAAAATCATATTCGGTTTTACAAATAATTAGGAATGTGAATTATATTGATTTTATATTATGAATTCATAATGAATTGGAAGTTAGAATTCAGAGGTTTTTGAAGTCTGAATTCTTAAGAATTTGGAGACTAAATTTTTAAGAATTCATAGTAGGAATTCTGAGGAATTAAGAGGCTTAATTCTGATGAATTTAGAGTCTCAATTCTGAGGAATTCGGAGACTGAATTGTGAGGAATTCGTAGTGATTATTTTAAAGAATTTTGTATCTAAATTCTAAGGAATCCGGAGTCTGAATTTCATTGAATTTGGAGTCTGAATTTCAGTGAATTTTGAATCTGAATATTAGAGTTTTTGGAGTCTGAATTTCAGAAAATTCAGAGTATGAATATCAGAGAATTTGGAATCTGAATTTTCGAGAATTTAGTGTCTGAATAATATAGAATTCAGAATATTAATTTCATAGAACTCTAAATATGAATTTAAGAGAATTTAGAGTCTAAAAATCAGAGAATTCGTAATTTGAATCTCAGAGAATTCAGAGTCTGAATTTCAGAGAATTTAGAATCAAAATATTAAAGAATTCAGAGTATGAATTTTAGAGAATTCAGAATCTAAATTTCCTAGAATTCTGAATTTGAAAATAGAATACTCTATAAACAAGAAATTATAATATTATATGGTTTTAAATATGAATTCGAATTTTTGAATTAGTAATAAAATGAGTTTGGTTTTAAGAGATTATAAAATTAGACAATGAAAACAAAGGTAAGGATGAAAATTTCCTTAGAGAAGGGAAATTTTCCTTATGAAAATAATCCATATAAATAATAAATTTCCATATGATAAATTTTTTGTGACTTTCAAAACATAGATAAATTAAAAATTCATAAAGAAACCTTATTGACTCAACAATGAGAGGCCCTAGAATGTGATTTTTTACTGTTATGTTTCATGTGACATTAAATATTGGAAAAAATAGGTGTTAAACATGAGATATAAACTATGTGAGATTTGACCCATGGGTTAAGAGGGTGATATTTGTTCTTGGAGGCTAGTTCAAGACATTGTTGAGATTATAGGTATGATTGGGAAGTTGGAGGTTTTCTAGTGCAGTTGTTAATATGTGAAATTTGAGGTAAACCAAGAGATTAGTTATCTCAGATATGCAAGTACTTAAAGATATTAAGAATGAGTAAAATATTTAGATTATGATCATAGTTCAAATTTCGGGAAACCTATATAGGAATTAGTTTTTTATTATATTTTGATATGATGAGCTCCAAATGTGCTACAAATTTTGGTATCCAAATATAAATTTGATGGTTGGATCTATTGGATTTCTCATCCAATGTTCTCCCTAAGCATCTTTTTTAGAACAATGTATGTTTATATAGATTCTCGTGATTTATTAATTGATTCCCAACTAAATTTTTCTATCATTTGAAAGATGAGGGATATGTGGAAATGCTTGATTTTGAATAGGAGTAATGATAGTACTTCTAACATGAAGTGTTTGGAATGTTTAGTACATGGTTATTGGTTTGGGCATGTAAACATAGGTATGATTATTTACAACTAATTATAGAAAGTTGAGTACATTGAATGGGTGATATGAGTGCATAAATTGTTTGAATCAGTTGAGGGTGAGTTGGTATTTTATAAGATATAGGTCTTAAAATTATTTGGCGCACTAATTGTTTATGGTTTTCTGGAATTAGGGTTTAATTGAGGGTCAATAACATGAAAGATAGGTGAATTAAACAGGATTCCTGTCAAATTTACGGTCTGAGAATATAATTCATGTAACGTATAGTAGTTCATGACATGAAACATGGATGATGATGTCAGTTTATATAGTGAGTGAATGTATGGAGTCTCCTCTATGATAGATGATAACATCATAAATAGTATGGTGTTAGGACCTAATGGTGGATGAGCACAGTTCAGAAAGGATGACTATCTAATAATTGTTGATGATAATTTAGTTTATCATGAGGTTTTGTATAGGGTTAAGCATATAGTAGATATTGAACCATTGGATTCTTGTGGATGTGACCGTATTGCAAATAAATTTTCAATGGATTTTGAAGATGTGTCTCTAAGAGTTTTAAATATAGATTCATTGATGATTCATGTAACTGCTTAGGTATGATTGGGATGGCCATCTCGAATCCTTAAATTTGGAAAAGGATATAATATGGGTTATGGAGATTGTGAGTTTTGTTTAATGGAGAAATAATGGATATACTCAAATTATGTTAAACAATATATAATTTGTGGGACCACAACCCACATGTATAATGTGCCATTAAAATTAATGAAAACGGTCAGGGGATGGGTGATACAATATTGAGATATTTAAGGAAAGGTTAAACCATTTAGTCTATATCTTTGTAAATATCATATTTGAGTTTTCGATTTCTTGAAGGATGGATTTCAAGCATTGGTGTTGCACTCAAGGTGTATTGAAAGAATTCTGACTTTCATCTAGTCAATAGTGTGTCGACATTCAGGATAAGAGCATGTAATTCATTGAGGATTCTGGAAAATCAACATCGAAATTAAATAGATTATATTTTTATAAATTGGTGTGAGAATTATATAATCTTATGATACCCCTGATAAACATTATGATCATGTTGTTTGATTTCACGTTGGATTTAGAAGCTAAGAGTATTCAGGGAAGCCGTTCAGAGGAGTTATGGATGATACTTTTGTTTTTATTTTGATATTAAGTGTATTAAATCTTGTATAGTGTAGCTAAATTGACATGAAAAATTTTTTCTATCAATTTCATAGGTATTTTTTAAGAAAATAAAAAATGTTGGAAAATTTTTTTGGGGGAGGGGGTGGCTCCAAAAATTTGGTTGGACATAATAAAAATTGTAGTCCAAGACTTTTTATTGTTATTTATACATAAATTTGATCGTTATGATGAATATTCTACACTAAGTGTGTATCTGGACTATGGGAAACGTGTTTCAATAGGTGATTTTTATAGTGGGTTGCATTGTGTATCAGAATAGTAAATTTTGAGTTGAATCTTATGGTAGGGAAAATCATGATATTGTTGATAAATTTGATGGATAACATGATGTTTTTCTAGAGTAAGAAACCATTGTTCATTGATATCTCAATACATGGGTTATTATAATTATTGGTGGTTTGAGTTTTGGTAGGTTATCCTCTTATATTTAGAGTAGCATAGTGGAAACATGTTTGGAATTCAGAGATATAACACGACATCTTAGTAATAAATTAATTATTTGGAAACGATGGAACATATGTTTCAATGACCAATGACATTTATAATGAATGATAAATGTTTTTTTGTGGAGATTTTAATACCCCATGACCAGATGGGTTAGTAAATTCAAGAGGAATTTGAATTTTTAAATTAATGGATTGTCCATTTTGAGAACATGAACTATGAATAATATTTTGATAGTTTGTACATCTCAAATAGAGAATTTGGAAGTACAAATTGGAGTGGTTATTGTTTATGATTCATGGAAACATGAATGAGATTATTCTCTGACGGATGGGATCCTAGGGAAGCAGTCAGATATGTGGTGGCCGCAACCGACTCATCGATTGGCTGGGAAGAAACCCAACAAGCTGCATGGGATCACTAGCGAGATGGTAAGGCTTATTTGATTATTTTTACTAGGTTTTTTCTAATCAATGTTCTTTTAATACCCCTTTTTAGTTAGGATGAAAGGGAACATGGGATAGGGACATTGGTCCATCTTCAACCCTCTCTATCCTCCCTTGGTGACACTTGATGCAGGGTGATTCCAATAATGATTCTATGATGGATTCCATCTACGATCTGATTTTTCCTAAATTTATTAATAACTCCATCATATCTCTTGGTTTGTGGGTGATTTAATTTTGTAATTTAATGAATATTTCACATGTTCAAGGTGGAATCATCATAGAATAGTGAGACTTTTTCTTGGAATACAAAGAGGGTTCCTGGAGAGGTTGATTTCAAGTCATTTCATGTTTTTTTGATTGAGGTAAGTTCCCCTATGATTTTTATTTTCTATTTTATTCAAAATATGCTAATAATGGACTTTTAAATATTTATTTAATTTGTGAATTTTTATCTTCATGCATAGTGAAAGACATGAGATTTTGTCTATACACTATCCGCTGACAATTCTGTGGAGTTAATTCGTTGGCCTAATTTTATATTAAAATTTTATCTTTATTTTATAAATTTGGAAATTATATGATGATTATTGATGTGTAATAAGGCCTCATGAGGGTGGATTATGGATAGTTGAGATGAGGTGGACTGGGATGTGTTCTGTTAGTGATTAGTATGTCTATGATATAAAAGGGAAAGTCATCATATAATGTAAGTGTTTTCCAAGCCTTACCCAATGTTTTATAGTGTATAATTATTCTATAGATATGAAATGTGATATATTTTCTCACAATATCAAATAATTAACCATTTATTTAATATATTTTTATTAGGATTTAATTATTTAAATTAAATCAAATTCACATTCCTTGAATGCACAATGTGTCAAGGGCCACAATGGACCCTTTCGAACTAGCAGGAAATATTGGTCACTAAAGGAAAAGAGTATAGTCTTAACCCTAAACCTTTTGATATAAAAAACCCATGATATGTTCTAGATAAGTTACATAATGAATATAAATGACATGATAGCTTTCTATATATCCCTTAAGTGTGGATGCGATCTAAATTGGAATAATTGTACTCATTTTGGACCTATAGAATTGTGTGGGTCCACAGAGCCTCCGAGCTAGTTGACATGAGCAAAAAAATTAACATAGAGTACTTTTATAGGATCTTATTATTTTTTCCTTGGGTTAGTAGCAGTGATGAACTAGTTTGGTACATCCTGGGGTGCAACTATATGCCAATGATTGGGCTAGTTAGTTTTGATCCTAGAGTCTCTAATTTGTGATTGGGTTGAGACCTATTCAAATATTTAAATTGAGTGATGGTATTTACCTAATAAAAATTAATGGTTAATAATTAATATATTTACTGGGGATTAATAGGATGAAACATAATATCAATACATGTGTTAAATCATTAACTATAATTTAATGAAATTTATTAAATGTGATTTCTATTATTATATTGTTGGGGCACCTTGATGTGATTCGAAGGATTAGTTGTGGCCATTATTTATAGATGATTGGGGGTATCATGATATTATTATATGTATTTAATTTACCCATTATTATTATATGTTTGGGGGACATATATTTGATTCTAAGGATCTAGTATTATTTTTATTATACTGCTAGCGGACCTTGAACATTCTTCCTCAAATCTAGTGTAACTATTATGATTATATGTTTTTAGTAGACCTTATTCATAGTCATTGGATCTAGTTTGTCTATATGTTTAATTATAAATGACTATAAAACTGTGGAAAATGATATTTGGAACTGTTTAAAATAAGTATGGTCAATCCTAGGTGTCACATTTCACCCAATAATCGAAACTGATTCATTAGTTTATTTATTTATTTATTTATCCTCTAAATATGTAGTTATATATTTTTGTATTATGATTATTATTTCTCATTTAACATATCATTTCATTTACTAGTTATGAATGTAAACATATTTTTGGTTCCATATTAAGCCAGGTACTCACACGCTGCTCGGATAGCAGTTTCACTTGGGTACATGAGCATCCTTCACTATTCATATGTTCAGGTGAGGTAAAGGCCTAGAGTATCATTATTGAATAGGATAGCTCATATGGGACTAGTTAATAGATCAATGTGTGGGTTTGGGATGTGTTATTCCATTAGTTTATTTTTTTCCCTTATTTTATTTTTTATTTATGACTAGTTTGTTTAGGAGATCAGTTTGTGGTATTATTGTATGATGCATTTCATTAAATACTATTTATGAATAATATTTATTTTTCCCTTAAGTTTACTATAATTTTTTCTATTATGGGTGATGTTTGGATATTTTTTCTATTATTTATAATCTGATATGAGGGTATAGTCTCTCCATTATCACAACTTACACCCTCACTACTGTTTAGAAGCATCATGTGTATATGGGGGCACACCTATGGTCATTTAGAGACCTGATCCAGTTATTTAATAGAGTGTACCAGGTCGGGTTTTTTATATACCCATTATTCATCTATGTTGTGTATATAGAAGACTAATTGTAAAACTCATGTCTTGGACTCTAACAAGTATATCCTTTAATAATATTGATAGAAAATAAATGGATTTGTTTCAATGTTGCACCACTACTCCACTAGACCATAATTAATTGTATTTAATGATATAAATATAAAGCGAATCATAAAAGTTCTTGAAGCACTAATTTATTATAAAAAATTAGTACAATTTGTAGAACCAATGGTGTATGGGATAAAAAATTCCCCTTGATACTGACATTTTCATAGAAGTTATGCTATGATCAAAGCTAAAAAATGTTTTCCCAAATTAACTCATTCACTCTCTAGAAGAAATATGTTAATTTTTAAATATTCATTGATAAACTTGAAAGAATTAATGTTGTAATAAAAATCTTCCAAATGTTAAATATCAATATTACTTTTCTAGAAGGGTTCTAAATTTCTTTATTAATGTTCTTCTTCCTGGATCTTCATGGATTGAAGAATTCGTAATGGTAAAGGGAGTGGTAGGTATTTCATCTCACATTAACACATATCTAGTTGAGTTTCTTATTTATTCATTCTTTCCTAATATTTCCATTCCTTGGAATTATTATGTTATTAAAAAAATATTTATATAATTTTCTTCAACTGATTTTCTTTGGTTTTCCCCATCCTACTCGAGATCATGCTTTCCAATGTCCTATTTTTCCTGTTCATGTTTTTATGCTCCTTATTGTTAAAAAATTAGTTGAATTATTTGTTAATAGATAAGATCATAGGGTGGAATCATTGTCCCTCTTCTCGTGGTTGTCATGCCAACATTCTCCTTTTTATTGGGGACTGATTGGGATAGTAAATTTCTAGGGTCTTCTTATAAAATATCCACCAGACTACTGAGATGGTTTTATAGCTCTCTCACATCACTCCTAATCATATAATCTTTAGGATATGATTATATTATAGGTGTTGGTGCACTGGTTGATTTCATTTCATATAGATTCTTTTGTTAAAAAAATATGGGGTTATTTTTATGAATTTTGATATAGGACTTCTTGTATTATTATTTGAATTGTGGGGGTTTTTATAACTAGTTTCTCTACTGGAAATGAGGGTTCATTATACTAATATTGTTAGAGGGTATTGATTTATTTTATGGGTTCCCAAATCATAATTATACTAAGGATGGATCACTCCATACTAGTTTTTAGTATATTCTCTTTGATTCAAGGATTCTAAACAATTCTCAGATCCCTATACCTCAAAACATTAGTCAGTAAAATTTTGAGGGGATAAACATAAACCTCAAAAAAATTTCAGTTAAAGTTGTCCCTTGGTTTTATTAAAGAACGTTTTTTAATAATTTTTAGATATTCAATTATAGATTCCAATATATATGATGAATCAAAATTATATACCTCATCAACACCGCTTTTTCTTCTACATTTGGTGGAATTGTTTTGTTTTGATTTTTTTGTAATCTTTTATTTTAGATCTTTTTATTATGCTATTGATTTTTTCTATCAATGATCCTTTTGATTTGGAATATAGAAAATTCCTAACATTTTAGAATTGTAATTTTTCACAGAGGAGAACGATTGTTTTCCCTTTAACACTTATACTGGAAAACTTTCACAAAGATTCAAATATCCCTCTGAATACTCATATATAGTTTATTAAGAATCATTTATGATCGCATAAAACTCCTTGATGATTATTCTTCAAAAGTTTAAGAACAATATAAGATGAAATAATCTCTTAAGATAATATAATTGTTGAATCTACCATGGTTTTAGGTTATACGTCCACTCCATCACTACTCTTTTATGTTGATAGGGGAATTCCCTCTTCTAAAATTTATCCTTGGGTACACCTCTATGTTTAAATATAGAAAATAAAATAATAATTTCATTGATATTCCTTTTTTTATCTTCCCCTAACAATACAAAAAATAAATAAATATGTTGAACTAATATTTTTTTCAATTAAATCCCATTTTTATGATCCACATAGTGATATGATTGTTCTGATGAATGAAATATAGGGCACATAAATATCTTAAATTCTGGTTAGGGTTTATTACCATGATTTGGACCACATATTAAAAACTTGAAGAATCCCTTGTTTTTAAAAGGGTTATATATTAAAATTAAGATAGTTAACTTAAATTCCTTAGAGAATCTAGTAAATCCATTTAAATTTATGGATAATAAGTGTTAAGATGATTAGTAGAAAATCATGTAATGTAAATTTTTTATATTTTTCCCTACCTTCTAAGAAAGAGAAGCATGTTTTCACATCTTCCTTAGTTTTTCGAAAATAAAAAAATTTTCCTTTGAAAAATATGGTATTATTGATAACATTATTCTATATCTAGAGATGCTTTATCTAAATGTGTTTTGAGATATTTATTAGAGAAAAAGGGTTTGGATTGGATTTCATAGTTTGAAAACTAAATAAATAAATGAAATGGTAATTTAAAAACTAAAATTAGAAGGGGTGGTCATCTCGTGTTGTGTTTTTCAATTGTATTGGTATCACAGTATATAATTTAGTCTTCTATTCTTCAAATTAACTAAATAGTGAATGGATCAACTATAAATTCTCCTCTTACCCTTTCTTGAATGATATTAGTGATAATATTTTTATCTAAGTTCTCAACATGGTCTAACCACCATCCTATGTGACTATGATTTGTAATTAATTCACCTAATAGACATTGGAAACACCCAATCACATTTTATTCTTTCTGATTAATCAAGAGTGTACACTACCACTTCCAGACATGATGACAATCACTGAGCACATCAACACTCATACCATTCACATTCCATCCTATATAGATCATAACTAAGAGGATGCGATTATATATCATCAACTAAAGCAATAATTAATACAAATAATTTTAACAAAACATAATCATAATTTAAAATAAATTTTCCTTTTTTGAAATTGAAACTACATAATAAATGAAAAATAATATACATAAATGATGGTTTGGATACATAAGTCTTAAAGAGGAAAATATTTCATTCCTTGATCAATGAATGTTTTACCTATCCTTGTGAAGGTTAATAGAGAGGATAAAGAAGAATTAGATAATAGAAAACAAATTAAAGGAAAATATAAGATGAAAATAGTAAAAAAACAGTTGCACTCAAACCATTTGTGGGCCACAAGTCCCTTAAATGTTAAACCTCATATTATCATTGAATGTTTTAGTTTCACCACCCTTTAATCATTTTCAACTGCAAAATAACCTCACATATTTGGGATATTTATCTTTCCTTTTGTCTCATGGTTTCCTTTCTTCTCTATAGTATATAAATTCACTATCGTTATATAGCGATCCTAAAATACATATCTTTTAACCAATCAATTTCATGTTTCATAATCTAAGATCTAGTTGAGTATAATATACATGGTTGTCTCATAGTAATGTTATTGATGCCGATGTGTAATCCTAAAGTCTTGGATTGAAGTATGGGTGAATCCCCAAAATTATATTTTTTATTATTATTCTACTAATTTCCTATAAAGAAAATTTTTCTATGTGAGGTCAAAAATATCTTACATGTATGACCATTTTTATTGACAGATTGAAAGATTTTGAAATATCATACAGCCTCTAGTAGTTTCATACAAAGATGAAATTTTTTTATGAATAGATAAAAGGTTGTACATGTCTATCTAAAAAGCCCTACATCCAATCAGATTTCTTCCATATACATCTTTTTTCTTTTTATGTTTTCATGCTCATTGTATAATATAATTGGACTCTGCAACGTATTGCGATCAGAAAGTATGTTTTATATGTGAAATTGTACTGATTCGTGGTTATTTTATATAAAAATATAGCTAAATCCACAAACTCAATATTTTTAAGACATATGATTGTGGTTGAAGTCAAACAAAATGGTCATGATTAATGATTGATTATCAGGTAGTCTTACAATCAGTTGTAAATTCATACGATGAATTATTTAGAACAGAATTCATATGATCCAATGGCATAACCCTGTTATAGTACTTATGATGATATAAAAATCATACATCACTACCATATGATCAGGTTTGTTTCATTTTCCTACCTCATTACAAAGTCATGCAAAATCCACCAAGTCACACACTCTCTTCAAAAGGGATGTGATTGAACATTATTTAAATGTCTGATGATATAAAATTTACATGGATTCTTGATCAACCTTATGAATCCTACATAAATATATAGTTACCTTTACATATGTAATCATATCAACTCTGAATATCTAGATTACTTGACCAAATCTGGTCATCCACATTGATTTCTTCGAAATCATCCCTAACCACTTAAAATTATTTTTAAATTTCCAAAAGCAAATGACGAATTTACTCAAAAAAATAAAAATATAAGAAATAAATTTAAAAAAGTTTTAGGTTATTTAAAAATCAATATTTAGGTTTTCCATAAAACTAATAAATTTTCTATTTACATTAGAATTTATAAAAACGGTTGAATTAAAATCATCAAAACACATGAAAAATGTTTAAAAATATTATCTCTTCCTTGATGAATTAGTTGGGTCTTCTTATCCTGTATTTCACTAACTCTACTATTCATTTATTTCTAAAAATTATATGATTGGATAAATTTTATGCAATAAATATAAAATATTATAAATTTTCTTTCAAAAGCTAAGGTGATTCCTCGCACATTTTTGGTGGTTGAAATTTTATTTCACCATAATATTTTTCATTTGTGTTTCCATGAAACTCCATTTTCCTTATCTTGAATATGGAATAATGGGAGTCTATATTTTTTATTTCCACCTGAAATTCATTTCAGGAAACTTCTTTTTAGCTGCCACTAATTCTTACATATAATTACTTTTTTATACGTAATTTTAAGACACTAAATAATCATTCAAACATACTTTTATAGTTAGTTATAAAATTGGAGGAATACCATTGAGTCTCATGATGTTTTACATATAGGTACCAATGTATTCATTATTCTTTTCTTTAAACTCAAGGAATTATCTCTTAACTTTCATGTCAAGATCCCAAGGAAATTTATTAGTAAATAATATATTCTTTAACTTCTCCTATTCCATAGATTTATCTTCTTCTATTTTAATAATATTTCATAATGAGACACTACCATTTATTAGACACTACATATAGTTAATAAACAAATAAAAATTATTTCTCATGGATTGAGAACTAGAGGATAGAAAATATCTTCACTATCATGTTGACCCATTGATAAAAAATTATTTTTTTAGAAGAAAAACTAAAGTAAAGTGGATGTTGATTCCGGAAGGAATCAATAGAAATTTTTTCCTTACATAGTGAGTTTTAGATCTATACATTTCTAAAATTATTGTTTATAGCTTGTGAAAGTTTGGTGGGAATCCCCATGAAGTATTTTACCCTAGATTCTATCTCAATAGGTTTCTTGTTGGGAAATCTCTACTTTTTGAATCACTTCTATTGTTAACATAGTTCCATCAGGCTGCAACCATTACATTAAATAAATAATATTGAGTCTTGAGAGTACTTAAATTAATAAATTTATATAATAAATCTATAAAAATAGATTTTTATCTCAGAAATGATGTGAATAACATAATATATGATTAACATAACATATAAATAAAATCACTAAGTGGTTTAGGGATTTCATAAAGAAATAAACCTACCTCAAGAAGAATTCATGTGATTGTGAGAAAAATAGTACCTAAAATGGGATGAATAGTGCTTATGCTGTAAAGATATGTAAAAACAACATGAAGAGATGATCCTAACTCATAATGGAATGAAATTATCTTGCCTAGTTTCTATGCCTTATTTTTTGTTAACTGACTATTCCTAGTAAAGGGGATCTAAAGTAATTTTCCCCAAGTGAAGAAAATGTAGTGTGACTATCTTAATAAGTTGAGTACTTTTTAATTATCAAATGGATATATTTCATATCATTATGTATAGATTTAGTGAAACTAAGGTTGGAATGATTGTTATCCAATTAATACATTGAGAAATTGTTCTATTAATGATAATTAACTACTCGTGGTTATGTGAGTGACACAAAAAATGAATAATATAGGAATATATGCATACATCTATAATACATATAAAACTCATTAAGAATACACTATGAAACTCTAATTTCTTGAACTGTCAGTTAAAACATTGTTTAGACCTTTAAAAGAATAATTCATGCACTCTTAAACATCGAAAGCAGACCAAACTAATTTACATTGAGTCATTACCCTCTTTATCATTTTATCATTCTATTTTTTCAAAACATTAGAATAGTGTTTTATTTTACCCTATTCATTTATAAACAGAATTTATTGTATTGTATTTGAGAGGGAAAACAACTTCTCTATTATTATTTTACATTTATATATTCTGTATATTACATTAGAGTATTTTTTTATAGACTAAACTACCATAGTCCATTTTTATTATATAAAACGTTATCTAGGTTCTAGATTAGATTATTCTTTAATAAACTGCTCAGTAGTGGTTGATCTCCTAGTAGATGGAATTTAGTCTCGTCTTGAAAATGAATCCCGTTTTTAATTATGTTGAGTTATTTTATATATTTTTTAATCTACTTTAATATAAAATAGTATCAGTTTTCAAGAAATTAATAAGAAAATATAACTATAACATTTGAATTTTTTATGTTTGGTTTTTTATTCATGTAAAATATATTCAAAAGATAACAAAATGTTTAAAAAATGTTATAAATAAGAATTATTTTAACATTAAAAATCCTTCTATAAGATAAAATTGTATAAATATTTAATTTTATATAATTAGGCTTTCAATCTAAATTTTGGTATTTTAGTTTTTTAATCCTTTTCAATAGAGATGTTGATTGGATACACAATTCACCCCCCCCCCCCCTTATTTAGTGTTCCACAAAGACTAACACATAGTTTTAGATCCTTATATAATTTAATTTTAATTGTGATCTAGTTTTGACAAAAGATCCCAGACATTTTGGTAATTATAAAATTTTTATTTATTGATAATAATAGACTAGAAGGAATGAACACTAACCAGTATCCTTGTTTTAATGGAACAATATTATGCTCAATGGAAGATGAAAATAAAAAACCTTATACAGAGAATGGGAATTGATATTTTTACTATAATCTTGGAAAAATTAGGAAAAACCAAAGCTGAAATAGTTGAATGGATTATTTCAACTACGGTTTCATATTACAATAATTGTCAAGATATGAATGAATTATACTATGAATTAGAAGAATATGAATTTAAGATAATACCTACATGTTCTACTACTTTTGAAATATTGGACAGTTGATTTGTTTCTCCAAAAAGATCAACAAATGATTTGTTTATGTTCTTAAATAGTTATGTCATTAAATACAATACATCCAAGATGAAACCTAAAGAATCCATTTATAATATTTATCTTTGGTTTAAGGAGAATTTGAATACAATTATTGAACTTTTAATGAAAATTTTAGATAAATATCATGTGATGCAACTTCTATGATTTATACCTAATAAATGGAGAGGAACATCTCTTCCCATTAGAGAATCCTATCACATTAGAAAAATACTAGTAAAGAAGATTATAATAAATAATATGATTTATGGGGAGGACCTAAAAGAAAATAAATAAGGTGATGATGAATCAAATAATAAATTAGTTTCCTTTAAAACAAATAACACAAAAATGAATGTGAATATCAAATATGATAGTTTAAGTGATGGTTATTCTCTTTCCAAAAATGATGAGTAAATGGCTCATTTGGATAGAAAATTTGAAAAAATATATAGGGATAATGAATACATAAGAAACATAATGCATCGAGGTATGTTTGGTAATAGATGAAATTAGAGGGAATTGTGGAAAAATGACAATTCAAATAATGAGATAATTGGTTATAAGTGAAAATTAAAAAGGGAACATCAATGCATATTTTATCAATGTAAAATATAAGATAATTATGGGGAAAATAAAAAGGTATAAAAATTATATAAAATCAACCTATATGACCTCTGAAGATTGGTCAAGTAAATTTTATTTGTGATGTGAAGACTAAAATTATAGGTATAACATGTGATTTGTCAAAAAAAACATCTTAGGTACTAAATATTATATCTGCATCTTTAATTAATATTTAAACACTTTTTGAGAATGAAAATAAAAATAAAAGAATAACCAGTGAAAAAATATTTTAGTAATATAACACTCTTGAAAAAAATTAAATGAGATTAAGGATAATTATAAATGTTTAAATATGAATCATTTTTTATTTTCCAAAAACAAGTTAGATTTTACATTAGAAAGTGACAAAAAATATCAATTAATATGGATAATAGTAAATTGAAAAACTCCCATGAGAAAACAAAAAATTATATGGAAATATTCACAAATGGTAGAGAAAAAAATAAAAGGATGTTGGAAAACAAAAAAAATACAATTATATGACTGGTATAGGTTACGAACATGGAAAAAGAGGGATTTATAAGAACAACATTTTTTCATACTTCTAGTTCTACTGACTCTATAAATAAATCCAATTCATATAGACCAAATAATGTTTTCATTTATAAATTTATAAACCATGTTTATGAAAAAAATCATAACTTTGTATTCCCAAATATCTTATCACTAACATTTCTTGACCTAAGAAAATTGGGTACCAAAATAATTTTTAATTTAAATTTTTTTGATGCCTTCATAAAGGGTATTATAAAATTCTTATGGTATCTTGATAGTGCATGTTCCAAACCCATGACATGGGACTACTCAATATTTAAGAACATTGTCAATGTAAATGGTGGACATTTCACTAGTGGTGATAACTCCAAAGATAAGATAATTGGACATGGTAAAATAGGCAATTATAGTATTACTATGATTTGTACAGATTTGTTTCTAGAATTATTAAAATATAATATTATTAGAATCTCATAGTTTTTTTATGGTGGCTATTATGGTCTGTTTATAAATAATACTAAAAAGATTTATGATTTTAAACATGTTTTAGTTTTTATTTCATTGAATATGACAATATTTATGTTGTTTATTTAGATTTTCTATTTTCTCAAAATATATATTTTTTATGTGCCTTTCATAGAGAGTCTCATATTTGGAATAAGAGAATAGTCCACTGCAACCTTCTATCATATGTGGGGTTAATGAAAAAAATATTAGTAAATTAACATCTTAAACATGAGTCCCCAGTAGATAAAGTCTACAACTGATGTTAAAAATGTAAGAATCATAATATTATTTCCAATAAAAGAATGATGGATGAACATCTCAATCCTTAATGTGGGATCACATAGACAATATTTCAACCTTTAGATTTTATAGCTTCAATGGAAATAACTATGCATTCGTTATAATGGATGAATTTTATAGATAAACATGGGTATTGTTTTTTTATCACAAAATTTAATCCTATTATAATTTTTATAAATATTAAGAATTCATTTAATATATTATAGGAATATTTATTATGTCCTTAAAAAGTGATCATGTTCTTCAGTTTTAAAATAAGGGCTTTAAATATCAATTCTCACAACATTGATACAGTTCCAAATTTTCTTTCTCCTATGACCCCATAGTTGAATGATATAGTGAAATTAATATATATAACTCTTCATGAAATTTTATTGAACCATGAATACTGAATATTTTTTACCATTTTAGTTTTGGGAAGAGGAACAGAATACATGATTCCATATTATTAACAAATCTCTTATTATACAACTTTTAATTAAAACTCATTATGCTTAATGGAATGGGATAAAACCATAAGTTTATCCCAATAGGTTTTTTAGAAGTATGGTCTTTATAATCTATAAAAAGGATATTTTAGAGAAATATTGATCCAAAAATGATGAAGGAATATTCCATTGTTCATCTACATATAGTAAATCATAGAAGGTATTCAATAAAAAATACCACAATTTTTTATGAATCATTATATTCCAAATGTTATGATACAGATCCACATGAACCTAATACCCAATTAGAGAAAAATGAAAAACAAAAACAAACCAAGTGATAATTATTTGGAACCTATTGTAGAAAAATATACCAGTTCTAAGTAACAATTTAATACTAAACCAATATAAGAAAATTAAGTGCCAAATACATCTATCTATATATCTATTTGTACTCATTGAGACCATACCTTAGATTCCATAGTTGTAGATCTATAAAGAGGAACACATATTATATGTTCTCTTATAAATCATGTTGATCATATATAATTCTTATCATAGCTTGATACTTGGAACATCACTAAGGAAATAGATTATGAATTATGGTTAATGAAAATACAAGAATAAATAAAGCAGTTTGAAAGTAATAAATTTTGGGAATAATTACTTCATACAAACTAATTCCTAAATTTTTTTAATAAGTGGGTGTTTAGTACTAAATTTTATGCGCTCATTGAAATAAAATGAAACAATATAAGACTACTTTCTTGAGGGTACATTCCTGAGGATGGTATTAACTATCAAGAAACCGTTGAAACAATATCCATACATAAACCAATCATAATTTTTCTAGCCCATGTTAAAAATTTGAATATCAAAATATATCAAATGGATTTCAAGAGTGAATTCCTAAATGGTTATATTATTGAGGATTTTTTTAAACAACCCACTGGATTTCAGAACCCTCATTTGTCACAACCCGTCCTCAGGGCCCGTGCCATGACTACCCCAAGCCTGCCTTCCATAGGCCAGGGGCTGGCGACTAGCTCCAAAGGCATAAAATCCTGATAACTGGGAAGGAATTTCCTTTATAAAAGAAAACAAGCACCACCGAGTACAAGCGGAAACAAAACACTAAGTAAAAAAGAAAAGATGAAAAGTAAATGGGCCAGAATACAAACCCAAAAGAAAGTACGACTACAACCGAACAAGGTACAACAGCAAAAAGACAAACAGCTGGAAGAAGGAAGCAGCTCCTAGGTCGTCCTCCTCGGATCCTACCTGAAGAGTAGGTACAGATAGCGCAGCTCTTGGTCGTCCAGCACGGATCCTACCTGAAGGGTAGGTACAAATAGCCTCATCCACTCTCTCGTCCGTCAACCTCCTCTGTGAGTCATCACGTCGTGTAGTCCACCTCCGGGTACTAACTCGTCGTGTAGTCCACCTCCGGGTACCGTCCAGTCCTCGAACACTCGGCCACCGTCAGCACTGCCTGTCGTCTGCAACCAACACAACGAGGTGCGGGCATAGCCCATGCAGGGGTGAGTATAACGATACTCAGTAGGGACCCCGAGACCCTCAAGGTCTCACTAAAACCAACAAGGTTAACCACAAAGAAGATCTCAATAGATAACCTCTACTTAGGTATATGCCCATACATATACCTAAGTTATCATGTAACCCATCTCAATCATGAGGAAAAAAAGATTATGAAATCAATGGATAACCACTACTCAGGTATATGCCCATACATACACCTAAGTTATCAAGTGACCCATCTCATTCATGAGGTAAACGCAAAGGTCAAAGATTCAGCTCAAACCAGGATTTTCATTATCGAAACCGTAACTGCTGAAGAGCTCTGTCTCTGGAGTGTACAGTGGTCATGTGACGACTCCGAGGTACTGCTCACTAACCTAAGACTGCTGAGGTACTCCTCCTGGCGAGTACCGCAGGCCTTCCACCTCACATAGTAGTGCTTCCCGCCGGGGTCTGCCACTCAAACACAGTAGTGCTCCCCCCTCATAGCCTACATAGTTACTCCTCCTGTCAAGGACTGCGGGTCTTCCACCTCACATAGTAGTGCTCCTCCGCTATGGGTCTTCCACCTCACAAAGTAGTTCTCCCCACTGGGCTACGTAAGTCACTCCGAATCGAATCGGACAAGCAGTATTTAGGTCTCTACCGGCTACACGGTCTCCGTACACCGTACGCTCGTCTCCGGGAGGGTCCGCACCATGAGCTACAAGTAGATACTCCAAGTATCTCAAAGTCCCACGAAGAAGTATCTCAAAGGACCGCCTTGTCATAGGGGTCTCAACGCAACAGACGGTGCGTCAATCGGACGCCCGGTCTGTGAGTTATTAGCCTTTTCGTCCCAGGGGCCCGGTTGGTTTCCTGAGTGAACCAACTCGGCTGTATCTCAACTGTACCCCGAACTCCCATAGGGTATACTCATAGGGACCGTTACTCAACGTGATCACCAACTCCACTGATGGTTCGTCAAACGGACGTCTGGTCTGAAAGATATCAGCTTTTCCGTTCCAGGGGCCCGGTTGGATTTCGGTGCGATCCAACCTGGCCACTATCCATCTGCATCCAATTCTCGGGAGGAGGATGCCAAAAGTTCCGTATCATCAACAGGAACTCAACGCAACAGACGGCGCGTCAATCGGACGCCCGGTCTGAGAGTTATTGGCTTTTTCGTTCCACACCCACCCTGGGAAACTTCCCAGGAGATCACCCATCCTGATCACTACTCTAGACCAAACACGCTTAAATATAGAGTTTTAACCACTTAGGCTCCAGAAAAGAAAGGTTCATCTTTATTATAGTATACCAAAATGACCGTCTCGATCCAAGGATCGTGTTGCCGCTGACGGCGAGTCGTTTGGAGGCCCGTAGCCCAAGATACGGGCATTTGACCGAAATTTGTCCGAAACTGGGGGGTCTAGGCCCGAGCCGACCCGGCCTGACCCAACCCCCCCCCCCCCCCCCTGGGTCGGCCGAACCGGGTCGCCCCGCCCCGGGCGGCGACCCGGCCCGATGACCCGGCTCGGCTCAGAAAACCTGGCCCGGCCGGCGGCGCGGGTCGGTGCGGCTGCGCGGTCTGGCGCGACGGCGCGGTCCAGCACGGCGGTGCGGACCGGCACGACGGCGCGGCCTGGGTGGCGTTCGGGTGCCGCGCGCGGGGGGGGGGGGGGGGCAAATCCCCCCCCCCCCCGCCCCTTTGAGAACCGCGGCACCTTAATTGGGGCTGCTTTTGAGACCCGGCCAGGGAAATTAATTCCCCCGGTCTCCACTGTCCGGCCGGCCCGCACTGACCGGCCGGTTTCGCCAGCAAGGACCGACGACGGCCGGTCCTTCCTTCGCCGACACCGGCGGCCCGGTGCCGGCCGCCGGTCATCTTTCTCCGCCGCGGCCCAGAACCGGCCGCGACCTATGTCGTCCGGGGCGATGCGATGACATCGTTTCCCTCCGCTGCGGCCCCACTCCGGCCCGGCGCCTTTGACTTTCTTCAACGCGACGCGACGGCGTCCCATTCTTGGATTTCTTTCCACGGTGCGGCGCGACGGCGCCACGCAATAATTACCGTGCGATTCCCGCGTGGTGCGACGGCACCACGCCATCCCGTTCCATCCGCAAGGAAACAATTATGAACATAGGAGGGGGTTTCGACCGTGTAGGTGCAGTCCGGGCCCCCCCCCTCTCATTAGAAAATAACATTTAATCCTTTATCCTCGAAGTTCGACATTGTAGAATCAAGAATGGAAATTAAATAAATAAAATATCAACAATCCCCTACCTCGGATTCAAGTGCGGAGCACGCCAATCATGCCGCGGAAGACTAGCGTCGCGGAGGTCGGGCGTCGCGGAAATCGAATGTCGTTTCCGTTGACGTCAAGGTGCGTCTGAAGAGGTACATCGCTAGAGATGCTTCGTAAGCTGACGGAGATAGTCCGAGGAGGAAACGGCATCTCCTTTCTTTGACACGGGAAAAGATCGAAGAAGTGGCGTCATCGATCTTCGGAAACACACCAGCTACGAAGAAGAGAAGCGGCATTCTTCATCGGAGCTTAAGTGTTCTTCGTGTTCTTCATCAAGGTTGAAGAAGATGGAGAGAGATTCTCAAAATCTCTCAAGGTGGAAAAGGAGACCAACCCAAAATAAAATAAGCTTAAGCCTTATTTTATTTACACAACTAAACATTTGAATTTCAAAAGATGAGAAACGAACCATTAATTCGTAGAATTAATTCAACGAAAGAAACAGCTCATTTAATTTACGAAATAAACCGCCCAATTAAATGGCATGTTAAGAATTTAAGAAAACGCGTCAGTTGACTTTCATAATGACGGGTTTTCGCGGGTGCGTTACTTAGCGGAAAGAAACGGCTGGGCTCGTGCGGGCCCCACCTCACAAATATCCTACCAAGAGGGTAGGATATTTCTGGATAGTACCCTATCCGGTTCAACTCAGTTTAAGCCGCTTTTAAGTGGATTCAAGTGGCTTCCAAGTGGCTTAAGTGAAATAAAATAAAGTTGTCGTAAAATTATTTTATTTCTTAACTTTATGCCCAAAAATTTAAAACCACACCCGAGAAAAGGAAACTCCGGAAGAGGCATTTCTAAGTGAATACTGGCGCTGCGATTACATTGGTGCTCTCAGAATTCGATTCCGGGCACCAGTTCAAAAGTTAGAAAAACTCGCTCGTCCGTTCACTGAACGTACCCGAGCCAAACTTCGGAAAATGGTTCCGGGCACACCGGGCCTCGGAATCAGGTGCCGTCAGAAACGGCGTTCTTGTAAAATTCCAAAAAAAATTAAGAAAAAAATTTCCTTGGAATTTACGGGTCTTACATTACTCCCACCACAGGGCTTCACGTCCCCATAAAGCTTCACCACAAACTTAGGGATACAAAGGTGGTACTGAGCACGCATCTGAGCCTTCCGCTCCCATGTGCTCACCTGGAGGTTCCGTACTACCAAAGAAATCACACCCAAGGAATCGATCATCCTCGTAGGATCTTCTCCTGTCAATTTCGATCCCCACTGGAACCTCCGCGAAAAACACCTCATCGCCATCGTCCATCTCATCATGGTCGATGATATGCGAAGGGTCGAGCATGTATCTCCCCAGTTGAGATATGTGGAAGTCGTCATGCACCTGGTGCATCTGAGGTGGATGGGTCCCAGTGGTAAACCACCCCGCCTACCCAGCTGAGGACCTAGAAAGGTACGTTGAACTGTGGAGATAAATTTCCTCCCAGGCCACATCTCCGTAATCCTCGTCGAGGTGAGACCCGTAAGAAGACGTGGTCGTTATCCTCGAACTCCAGAGGACTCCATTTCTGTTAGAACTGAAACTCAAAACGACAGCTGCTACAAGGGTAAGGTTGACCGACTCAAGAGTGATCGGTCGCACCCTCCTGTTCAAGAGTTACCCTGCGCTACCTGGGGTTTCCTTTTCCTCCGACCAAGGAAAACCCATCCCGACGTTTTCCTAAAACCGTCAATTTGAGTATGAACAGTTATTTCCCATTCCAACTCAAACTAATATCGTAAGGCCTCGACGCTGCCACCAAGAGATTCCAACCAGAACTCTCGCCTCGAGGGTCTGACCACACCGTCAGCGTAAGTGTGATTATCGAGTCTCCTCCCAAGGTATCTCCAAACATGAAGGTCAAGTCCACGGCTTACCGGAAACTCTAGGTCTGGAACAAGATTTGTGAAAGCGAGGAATGATTCATATCGACGTCTGTTACTACAGCAGCTAGTAGTGGACACGGACTGTCCCTTGAATCATTTCTAGAGCCATTGGGTCACACTCCTTGACCGCATGCAGCCACACTCTTCCTTTTCCCTCCAGCTCCCTAAGACTAGAGGGAATAACTAAGGTGGTGGTCGTACCATGTTATGATGTAAACCACCTCATGCTGCTCTCCTAGCTCTGCCTCCACGTCTGTCGCTTCACAGACTCATCTCTATTTAAAGCTTCCTCTTTTTGAAACATTTAACACGCCCGAGTCTCTAAGAATGGCACCGGTTTCCTGTTTCTTACTGCACTGTGCAGTCTTCATCCGCTCCTAGATGAACTGCACCTCCTTTAGTCTCACAAGAGCTGTTATGATTTCTTCTTTGCTGATAAGAGAAATCTGGTCTCATCCCCTGGATAAACCACATTCGTTGCCTAATACAGTCAATCATGACATAAATGATGCATTCATGCCATATATGACGTCGTAAGGACTCGACGTAACTACCAAGAGATCCAACTGTCACTCTCGCCTCCAAGGGTCTAGTCACACTGTCGGCATCAGTGTGAGGTCACCGGGTCACCTCCAGTAGAAATCTCGAAAGTGAGGGTCAAGTCAACAGTTTAACCAGGACCACTCAGTATCAACCAAACAAAAAGGACAGGAAAGCAAACATCACAAGATAAGTGTCTTTTTTTTATTATTGCAGCTCATAGTACAAAGACAAAAAGTAACTACAGACAAACATCAACAAAACCAGAAGCAACAGGATCAATAGCCTCTAGGTCGAAAGCTAGTCCCGCTCCTGTCCATTTGCTTCCGGAGCTCTGTGACCATAGGCCTCAGCTGCCTGAACCTGAGCTCTCTCATGTCCTCTGGTCCCCTGTGGTCGGGCTAGGCCTCCTGGTGGTGGTGGCAACATCCCGAAGCGTCGTCCACCTCCAGCTGCACGGCCAGCTACTCTGCGATGGCCACCTTCTCCTTGCGGTCCACCCTGATCGAACCTCTGCCTCTGCCTCGGAGGTTCTTCATTTAACTGCTGGTCATCTGCATGGCGGGTCGGACAATCACGTGCTATTTGATCAATTCCGCCGCATGATTAACACTTCATGGTAGGTCTGGCTCTATCACTTCCCTTGGTGCCTCGCACTACCGACCCTGAGTCACGCGGTCGACCAACTGTAGGTCTGGTCCTCTTGGACCCCTGCGTCATCTGTCTACTGCCCGCTACAGAAGACTCTGCCGCATGCCGGCTAGTGGTGGGTCCTACTGCTGGAGACTGCTCAACAAGGAAACTCTCCACTATGAGGGCACGCTCCAACACTCCCGTCTGCATCGGAATGTTGTGTGATACAACCGAAGCTCTGATCTCCTTCCTGAGCCCCTACTCGAAGGTTCGGGCCCTGAAGAATGGGTCTCATACCATATCTGTGGAGTAGCGCGAGAGGTCTGTGAATCTCGCTCAGTACTGCGTCACTAACATGTTGCCCTGCCGCAGCTGAAGTATCTCCTGTATACGCACCGCTCGAAGGGTGGCTGGTACAAACTCTGCCAGGAATAGGCTCTCGAAGTCTACCCATAAAAGTGTCACCTAGTCATGCATCTGAAGCATCAGGCTCCACAATCTGCCTATTGCTGCCTGAAGAAGGCTGGCAGCAAGGATCACCATGAAATCTTTCGGCGACCCCACTAGCCTGAAGACTCCCACCACAGCCTCCATCCAATCCTCAGCTGCCCGCGGGTCCATCCCTCCCTGGAACTTGGGTGACCTCTGGCGCTGGAACTCATGCAGTGCGCTCAGGAGACGTGCATCCTCTGCTACTGGGGCTGGTGGCATCGGTGGCCCAACGGGTTGTAGTACCGCTGGTGCCTCCGCTGGTGCCTCAACTGGGATAGGGCCCTCTACTGAGGCCACGTCACTCAGCGGGCTGTCAGTACACACCACTCTCGGGGCTCTAGCTGGTCGTCCACGGGGATGAATCCTGAAAGAAACAACGTGACTTGGTCAAAAGATTATACCTGGTGAGCTGACCTGGTTTGAGCTGACATTTAAATAAAACTTTCGGAAAACACACACTCAAGCAGTGTTTTCGTGCACAAAGTCGGAAATCAGTTGTCAGGGTCCTGGTGTATGGATACAGCGGCTTCCCGCACCAACAATGGACTCCCTGAACTGAAAAACCACACTCGGTACTCTTAACACTATTGCTTCACAGAAGAAACATCAGAGTTATATGTTCTGCGGTAGAACCGAACTCCTCTGATACCAATTTGTCACGACCCGTCCTCGGGGCCCGTGCCGTGACTACCCCAAGCCCACCTTCCATAGGCCAGGGGCTGGCGACTAGCACCAAAGGCGTAAAATCCCAATAACTCGGAAGGCATTGCCTTTATAAAAGAAAACAAGCACCACAGAGTACAAGCGGAAACAAAACACTAAGTACAAAAGAAAAGCTGAAAATTAAATGGGCCAGAATACAAACCCAAAAGAAAGTATGACTACAATTGAACAAGGTACAACAGAAAAAAGACAAACAGCTGGAAGAAGGAAGCAGCTCCTGGGTCGTCCTCCTCGGATCCTACCTGAAGGGTAGGTACAGATAGCGCAGCTCCTGGTCGTCCACCACGGATCCTACCTGAAGGGTAGGTATAGATAGCCTCCTCCACGCTCTCGTCCGTCAACCTCCTCTGTGAGTCGTCACGTCGTGTAGTCCACCTCCGGGTACTGACTCGTCGTGTAGTCCACCTCCGGGTACCATCTAGTCCTCGAACACTCGGCCACGGTCAGCACTGCCTATCGTCTGCAACCAACACAATGACGTTCGGGCACAACCCGTGCAGGGGTGAGTATAGCGATACTCAATAAGGACCCCGAGACCCTCAAGGTCTCACTAAAACAAACAAGGTTAACCACAAATAAGATCTCAACAGATAACCTCTACTTAGGTATATGCCCATACATATACCTAAGTTATCACGTAACCCATCTCAATCATGAAGAAACACAAGGATTATGAAATCAACGGATAACCACTAATCAGGTATATGCCCATACATACACCTAAGTTATCAAGTTAACCATCTCATTCATGAGGTAAACGCAAAGGTCAAAGATTCAGTTCAAACCAGGATTTTCATTATCGAAACCGTAACTGCTGAAGAGCTCCATCTCTGGAGTGTATAGTGGTCCTGTCACGACTCCGAGGTACTGCTCACTAACCTAAGACTGCTGAGGTACTCCTCCCTATCGAGTACCGCGGGCCTGTCACCTCACACAGTAGTGCTTCCCGCCAGGGTCTGCCACTCAAACACTGCAGTGCTCCTCCCTCATACCCTACAGAGGTACTCCTCCTGTCAAGTACCGCAGGTCTGCCACCTCACATAGTAGTGCTCCTCCGCTGTGGGTCTGCCACCTCACAAATTAGTGCTCTCTACTGGGCTACGTAAGTCACTCCAAATCGAATCGTACAAGCAGTCTTCAGGTCTCTTCCGGCTACACGGTCTCTGTACTCCGTACGCTCGTCTCCGGGAGGGTCCGCTCCACGAGCTACAAGTCGATACTCCAAGTATCTCAAAGTCCCACGAAAAAGTATCTCAAAGGACCGCCTCGTCATAAGGGTCTCAACGCAATAGACGGCGCATCAATCGGATGCCCGGTCTGTGAGTTATTAGCCTTTTTGTCCTAGGGGCCCGGTTGGTTTCGTGAGTGAACCTACCCGGCCGTATCTCAACACTACCCCGCACTCCCATAGGGTATACTCATAGGGACCATTACTCAACGTGATCACCAACGCCGCTGACGGTTTGTCAAACGGACGTCTGGTCTGAAAGATATCAGCTTTTCCGTTCTAGGGGCCCGGTTGGATTTCGGTGCGATCCAACCCAGCCACTATCCATCTGCATCCAATTCTCGGGAGGAGGATTCCAAAATATCTGTATCATCAATAGGAACTCAACGCAATAGACGGCGCATCAATCGGACGCCCGGTCTGAGAGTTATTGGCTTTTTTGTTCCACACCCACCTTGGGAAACTTCCCAGGAGGTCACCCATCCTGATCACTAGTCTAGGCCAAGCACGCTTAACTATGGAGTTTTAACCACGTAGGCTCCCGAAAAGGAAGGTGCACTTTGAGTATAGTATACCGAAACGACCGTCTCGATCCAAGGATCGCGTTGCCGCTGACGGCGAGTCGTTTGGAGGCCCGTAGCCCAAGATACGGGCTTTTGACCGAATGTGGTCCGAAACTGGGGGGTCTGGGCCCGGGGCGACCCGGCCCGACGACCCGGACCGGCTCGGAAAACCCGTCCCGGCCGGCGGCGCGGACCGGCATGGTGGCGCGGCCTGGGCGCCGTTCGGGTGCCGCACGCGGGGGGGCAAAGCCCCCCTCCCCCTTTGAGAACCGCGGCCCCTTAATTGGGGCCGCTTTTGAGACCCGGCCGGGGGAAATTAATTCCCCCGGTCTCCACTGTCCGGCCGGCCCGCACTGGCTGGCCGGTTTCGCCAGCAAGGACCGGCGACGACCGGTCCTTCCTTCGCCGACACTGGCGGCCCGGTGCCGGCCGCCGGTCATCTTGCTCCGCCGCGGCCCGAAACCGGCCACGACCTATGCCGTCTGGCACGATGCGACGACATCGCTTACCTCCGCCGCGGCCCCGCTCCGTCCATGACGCCTTTGACTTTCTTCGACGCGACGCGACGGCATCGCGTTCTTGGATTTCTTTCCACGGCGCCGCGCAATAATTGCCGTGCGATTCCCGCGTGGTGCGACGACACCACGCCATCCCGTTCCATTCGCAAGGAAACAATTATGAACATAGGAGGGGGGTTCGGCCATGTTGGTGCGCCCCCCCCCCCTCTCGTTAAACAATAACATTTAATCCTTTATCCTCGAAGTTCGACATTCTAGAATCAAGAATGGATAATAAATAAATAAAATATCAACAATCCCCTACCTCGGATTCAAGTGTGGAACACGCCAATCAAGCCGCAGAAGACTAGCATCGCGGAGGTCGGGCGTCGCGGAAATCAAACGTCGTTTCCTTTGACGTAGAGTTGCGTCCGAAGATGTACGTCGCTGGAGAAGCTTCGTAAGCTGACGGAGATAGTCCGAGGAGGAAACGGCGTCTCCTTTCGTTGACACGGGAAGAAGATCGAAGAAGCGGCATCGTCGATCTTCGGAAACACACTAGCTACGAAGAAGAGAAGTGGCGTTCTTCGTCGGAGCTTAAGTGTTCTTTGTGTTCTTCGTCAAGTTTGAAGAATATGGAGAGAGCTTCTCAAAATCTCTCAAGGTGGCAAAGGAGACCAACCCAAAATAAAATAAGCTTAATCCTTATTTTATTTAAACAACTAAAAATTTGAATTTCAAAAGATAAGAAACGAACCATTAATTCGTAGAATTAATTCAACGAAAGAAACAACTCATTTAATTTACGAAATAAACCGCCCAATTAAATGGTCTGTTAAGAATTTAAGAAAATGCGCCAGTTGACTTTCATAATGACGGGTTTTCGCGGGTGTGTTACTTAGCGGAAAGAAACAGCTGGGTTCATGCAGGCCCCACCTCACAAATATCATACCAAGAGGGTAGGATATTTCTGGATAGTACCCTATCTGGTTCAACTCAGTTTAAGCCACTTTTAAGTGGCTTCAAGTGGCTTCCAAGTGGCTTAAGTGAAATAAAATAAAGTTGTCGTAAAAAATTTTTATTTCTTAACTTTAAGCCCAAAAATTAAAAACCACACCCGAGCAAAGGCAACTCCGGAAGAGGCGTTTCTAAACGAATACCGGCACTGTGATTTCATCAGTGCTCTCAGAATTCGATTCCGGTCACCGGTTTAAAAGTTAGAAAAACCCGCTCGTCCGTTCACTGAACGTACCCGAGCCAAACTTCGGAAAATGATTCCAGGCACACCGGGCCTCGGAATCAGGTGCCGTCAGAAACTGCGTTCTTGTAAAATTCTAAAGAAAATTAAGAAAAAAATTTCCTTGGAATTTACGGGTCTTTACATCATTTTCCTATTCATGTATTTATATTAACAAAAGTTTTATATTGTATGAAACAACCTCATAGATCTTGGTATTATAAACATAAAAAATTTATTTAATAATGTTTTACTAAAGGGATAGAGGAACCTGATTTATTTATTAACAAAATTTCAAAATATCTTTTAGTCATACACATCTATGTTTATGTTTATGATAGTATTTTTGGATAATCAGAAAACTCATTATGTTGTGAAATTTTAAAAATATTATAATTTTTTTTCGAAATGAGTTTGATGGGTGAATTAAGATTCTTCCTTGGTTTTTATATTTTTTAAAATGATGAATGAACCATTTTATACAAAATAAAGGTCAATAAAGATATTTTAAAATTATTTTCTATAGATAATTCAAAAGATAGTGCTACTGCCATGCGAACAGGCTATAAGTTGGATCTTGATTAAATTGGGAAATTGGTTGATCAAACCACTTATAGACATATGATTGAATATTTATTATACTAAAATGGTAGCTGGGTAGATATTATGTTTAGTGTGTTCATTTCTATACATTTTCATTCGAATACCAAAGAATCACTTTTACTTGATGTAAAAAGAATTTTTAAATGCATCAAAAATACAATCAACATAGGTCTATTATATTCAAATAGTAGATAATTTTACCTATTTACTTATTATTATACATATTTTTTTGGTCATAATTTAGATAAGAAAATCTCTTATGGACCATGTCACTTTTTAGGAATGTATCTAGTGTTATAGTTAAATAAAATGAAGAACTTTATATAATTAACCATAGTTGACGCTGAGTACATAGTTGCAAGATGTATTTGTGAATATATTTTATGGATGAAAGATGCATTTATAGAATATAGATATCAATTTGGACATGTCCTTATAAATTGTGATTGCAGATGCAGAATAAATATCTCTAAAAATTGTGTATCACGTTTAAGAAAAAAACATGTTGATATGAAGAATCGCTTTTTGAGGGATACTTTTAAATATGGTGATATATATATTGAATTCATTGGTAATTAATCTCATATTTCTGCTATATTTACTAATCTGTTGAATATTGAGATAATAAACTATATCATACATGAGTTATGAATGACTAACTATTCGTAAATACTTCTATTATTTATAACTCAAGTGTTTTTTTAATAATTTACTTATTTATGTTTCAATAGTCACCTATTTTAATTATATTAATTGTGTTATGTTTAATATAATATTTTTGTTAATACTAATGTTTATCTCACATAGTCAATTAATTAATAGTGAGTTCTTATTTTCAGGGTTAGTATTCCTACCTCGACTAGTTGGTTATATGGTCATTATACCTACGATGGAACATAACTAACAGGGTCACAATACTTACCATGAACCTTGTATATATATGTTTATTATACTTATTATTCCCCATCTAAGATACCATGACCACATGGTTAGTATAACTATTTTCTCTATTTATAAATTTGATTTCTATTAAAATTATTTTGGATATATTTTATTCAAATATTCTATTATTTCATCCCTAAATGATTGAATTTATATTTTAAATTAGAATTCAATATGACTCACATGTTTTCTCTAAATCCCAATTACTATTTCAGAATCCTCTCATGTTATAAAAACCATATTTTCAAGTCTTATATTTCCAACCAAATCATTCTAAGATCTAATCAAGATGTGAAAATGTCATGGATGAAGCGTACACTCGATGTTGTGCCTCATTCCAATTCACTTTATATTAAAAGATTTAATAGGGATAAATGTGGAATGACTGTTATAGCTAAGAAATTGAACCAAAATTTAATGGATTGAATGGTATGTTCTAAGAAAGAAGTTGATCATCTATAGATATTGTCTATAAGATCACTAGTCTATAATTTTATTCAATGTTAATGATGGGATGAGTGTTCTAGTAGGAATTTAATCCATTTTACCATATGATTTTAAATTATTTTATACATATTATGTATTTATACACTACAAAAAAAATATATTTCAATAGTCAAATAATTAATCTTGGATTTTAGAATTTTATTTGAAGCATTGGGGAAATGCTTAAAGTCCCGACATAAGTGTATTTTCCAAGATTATCATAGTTCTTATCCAATAAACCATCCACAAATTGGAGTTTCAAATTTCTCTGGTAGAGATGACTAGGACTGGAACAACTAGAAGACTAAATACTATAGGTATCAGTAGTGAGTGCAAGTTATTATCAAAGTTCATTAAATATTTGATATATCTATGAAAATGATACTTCGGTATCCTAAGGAACCATGATATTTTATTTTTATTCTTTATGAAAATTGGATCCATTTTAACAAGGAAAGAAATGTTATGAGGCACAGAAATTAGTTTTTTAATAGCTATTATAAATCTAATTCCATTCTATATCCAAAGAAATCATCCCTTTTTTAGTATAAAGGATTATTACCACAGGGGGAGGAAAATATATTATTCTCAGATGGTCTGTTCCTAACTCATAGGATTTGGAGGCATTTGAAATTTAACTGGAACCCCTATAAGAAATAATGGGGTGATATCCTAGAGAAACTATATGAGAAGAATGAACCTATCAAATATCCTATTAGACTAAGGGATATAGTGGACCCATGTCTTGAACCAGACAAATATGTTGAGTATTCTAATGTTTAGGTGGCATTAGGAGTGGAAGAAGTAGAAGAAGAAGATGATGATGATGATGATAAGATTTGTAATCTTCATGGGGAAGCTAAGAAAGACCATACACATGATAGGGTACCATATCCTACTATGTCTTTTGGACTACCAAACACTCTATTACAATTACCATATCATAAATAAGAGATGTAATATAAGTAACTTATAAATAGAGGTGTATTTCAGTGGTTAAAAGGATATCCTTAATGGAATGAGTCTAGTAAATCTGATGATATTGAAAATAGATCAGATATATCTCTTATAATAGGAATCACTCCTAGAAATTCTATAACAAATGCATTAAAAAATATTGATGACTCCACTAGGAATGTAGTATCAAGCTTATATTAATTATAAAATGATTATGAAAATCTGGGATGCCCACCTGAACAGGGTGGACTAGTCATCCCTTCTATTCAAATTTTTCTATAATTATCATTGATTAATAAGATAGATTCTCATAATGTTATTGAGGTTTATAATGCAAGGACATTTATTGTTCACATCATATAAGGAATTCTAGTTCATTCTCCTTCAATTCATGTAGATAAACACGAGAATAAAAATATAACTAATCCTATTGAGTATTTTCATATTTTTCCTCCTGAAGATGAAGAAGATGTTGATGCTAATGATAGAGCCGATGTTCAGAATCTGAGATATAGAACAATGGATGTTAAGGTTGATGGTAGGAAACTAGATTTGTATCCCTCTTCTTATGTACCTCCTTCTATACCATATATATATATATATATATATTATATCTCTAACTATGATTTAAAAGAGAAAAAAATCAGATCTAATGGGTTTGTTTAAAGATTTGTTTGTTAGTTTTGGAAAGTCTATTGAGTCAATAGGATAAGGATATATATAATTATGACAATGATATTGTTCATTTCACATATTAATCCCACATTTCTTCTAAAAATAGATCTAATGAGAAATGATTTTGAGGATTAGAAATCACATATATGTGCTTTTCTGGATGAACATTCTAATATTTCGTCTCAGTTAGGACAATGTTTTTTGAATCTAGTATTTCAAGCTTATTAATTTGTTACTCCATCACCTGATCCTCATGTAAAACCATCAGTTGATGAATGAAGAATTAGAGAATATATCATGGAATATCTAAAGGCTGTGTTTAATGGGTTTCAAGAAAAAATGGAGTTAGGGTTTTAAGGATTTAAAACACATTCTACAAAGTCATTTTTTGTAGTAAGGAAATTTGTTGAAAAAGATATAAATGAAAGAGAAACTATCATTAAGCCCATTAAATACAGATGTAGTAGAATATTCACTAAATAAAATAATAAAGTTGTGTTTAGATATCTAGTAGTAGATTTGAGCATTCCTCATTGGAACCAAGATTTAAAGTCTGAAGTAGATAAAATCAGTCTACATAATTCTGTAATAGAATATTTTATGGAAAATAAAGAAGACTACTTCTAAGCAATGGAGCATAGATCCTGGGTAGTCCTATATTTTTCTAGGTTGATGGAACCATATCTGTAAACTTTTTACATATCCATACATTCTCCACCTACCATACCTATTACCATAACCCATACATCATAGACCTTAACCATTGACCCTTTTGTCTTGTTTCCTAGATAAAAAGTATAATATCTTAGAAATATTTATAGTTGTATAGTAATTTGTGACCCTACTTCCAAATATAAACCCCATACTAAATCTTTTATTCCATAATCTACATACAAATGATTGGATCTAGCCCTTCCAACAAATATGTGATATTTTCTCGATTCATATTTTTATTTTTATTTTGGATAAAGACAACACTTATATTTCCTTTTTAATACTTTTTTATCATAATGGGATATCCTTGTGCCCCTTTATATTGTGCATGTTATTCATTTTGTTATTTTATTTATGATTTTATAATATGATTACTTCTATTTATACTAATTGATTTTATGGATATGTTACAATAGTCATATTTTAATTAAAATGTTCTTTATTATTAATTCATTGATGTGTGTAAAACAAACTATCATATCTATCATTTATGTTTTATAATTTTTGGGTTTTTATAGTATCATAAATCATAATAACATCCTTTTTATCATGATAATCATCATAATAATTACGATATTCTCTATTATCATCATCATAATCATTATAATAATCATAATCTTTCTTATAATCATCATCATATCATTATCATATCATTTATAAAGTCATATTCATATCTTCCATCACATAACCCATTATAGTTTATACTTTATATTCCTCATAATAATACTTTAGTCATCATCAATTTCAAAATCATTTTGATACTCATAATATAAAATACTTTTCACCAATATTCCTACATAAAACATTGATCAATGAATCATTTCCATATGTTCTTCCCAAATATGTTATTTACCCATTATTATGAGTAAAATAATGGATTATCCTTATACTCATCTGAAAATATCATTTTTTCTCACTACCTTTTACAATATATGGAAATACTAATTATTGGCATCATAATATAAATTACCACTGAACATTTTACTTTGTCATATTACATATCCTAAATTATCATTGTATCTTTTTATGTATTTTAGTCCAAGGAAAAGTTACTCATTTTTTTAGTTTCCTAAATCATTAATGGATAACCCAAATTATCATCCATATATAAAATCATAATTTATAATTTTTATGTCTTTAAAATATTTAATCAATAAATGAAGGGAATCATCATATTCTATTCAAAAAATAAGTTTTCTTCAGTCCCTTGTATATATTATGAGTTGTTCATCATCGATCTTATCACTCAATGACATTAAATTCCTAAATCACGCCTCAAAAAACCCAAACACCATCAAAATTATCATCTTCTTCATTTTTAAGGAATATAATGAAAAAAGTATTCCCATTTATCAAAATAATATTTCAATAAAATAACTATAATTTTCTTGAAATTATATATTAGTTTTTAATTTACAAATTAAAAATATTTATTAATTATACCCACTGAAAATTGATTTAATAAATTAGTGGATTAACTAATTGATTGATATTTGTATAGATAATAAATTATTTGAAGTTACTATTCATTTATTCTACTAAAATAGTCAATTGAATTATTTTAAAAGTAAAATAATTATCAATTTTTTAATATAAAACAAGTATATTTTATAAGTATAATATCTTAGATAGAGGATGGTTAGGTGTCTTCTTCATAACACCTTGACACTATCCATCTAATTATCATTGCATGAATCACTATCTCATTCCCAAGTAATCCATATTTACCTCCATTGTTCTTTAGTTAGTCACATGGGTATCCTCCTCCATCTTTTGTCACATCTATTTTCCCAAATCCATACTCTGTTGGTTGATTTTCCCCATCAATATTAACTACCTCACCACAACATTCTATAATGGAACCATTAACATAATCACCTCCTCAAAAATCTATTATCATCCATTCCCAACCAATAAGATTGGACCATCCATTCTATAAAGTCGATCTAGAATTGACCTTCACTGTTTTTCATATGTCTAACTGACCATGTTCTCCCTTGCACATGTTCATGTAATTTCAAAAAAGGAAACAAATTAGCACTTAATATTATTTAGTCAAAGGTAAATCAACCCACCTTAAATTTTAAACTATTAATTGGAACAATAATAGAGGGGATATGAGGGGTATGGAATCCGTTTAGAATAAATCTCTCCCCTATTTTAAAATTTTCATCTTTGACATTCATCAACTTATAATTACACATTAGTATTTTCAAGGAATATTTTGATCATTTTATCCAGGTAATATTGTGAGTGATTATATACCCATTTTTACCATAGTTATATCCTTCAATTTTCACATATTGTTTATCATTTTAATTTTTTGTGTTTTCCTCTTTACATATAGTGTTTATTTATTTCATTATTTTTTACATTATTTTATAATACAATTATTTCTACACCAATGGGGCACATAATTTTGATCCCAACAAGGGGTCTTAAATAAATTTTCTTCCCACAAGGAATTTTTTACTAATGGTGAGTTCATATGGAAGTAAAATTCAAGATCAAAAATATTAACAGGAATAATTTTCCATTATCGAAAAAGAAGATATATGAGGTGTTGAAAAAATGTAATTATCTATCAGAAATTGGTGATAAATGAGTTGGTGTGGTAGGAAAATAGTTTAATGTCTTTAACTAAAATTTTATTAACAATATAAATTTTACTTTGAAAGGTATTGTCTTATTAGTAATTTAAATAAAAAATATGATATAGAAATTTTAGGATACACTAAATAAGATATATGAGGCCATGTTGCTACAAAAAAAATTATTGATAATAAATTATAAACAATTGGAATTGAGAAGTCATAATTGGTGAATAACTAAATAAACACCTTGAATATACTATTATTTAAACTTATGAAACTACGAATCAATAATGTGGATACAGAATGTGTGGATATTCTTGAATAGATTATTATAGATTCATATGATCAACTCATCATCAACCTCACCAATAATATCCTGATGGGTATGGTTCTCTCTAACAAAGATGTAGCTATGGATGTTTAAGAATAATGTATGTGTAAGAACAAGGAAGACAGATAGAGAACACTGCCCTGAGAAGGGGCTCAATCAAAAGAATTATAAAGAATGATGGGACATGTTTCATATGGGATCCAGAATCATAGAACATCCAAATTAAAGTTAAATGAGAAAATATCAAATGTTACAAATGTGGAAAGAAGAGTCATGTTAAAAAAAAATTATAAAATGGGTGTTGGAATTAAATCTAAAGGAGATTTGGGGAGTAAATCAATAATTATCGGTGTATTAATCAATGAAGTAGTGTTGAATAATGATGTTATAAAATATTCCAATGATGGGTTGACAATTGAATCAGGGGTAACATGGTGCAAGACGTCTCAAAGGAAATGGTTTTTTTAGTATGAATCTATCCCATAAAGACTTTTGTACATGGGTAATTATCATATATTAAAGATCACTAGATTTAGTGCCATAAAATTGAATATACATGACAGTACTCTATGAACTATATGTGAAGTACTCTATGTGATGGTTCTAATGAAAAACATTTTTTATTTGGGTTATTTTGTTGATATTTTATTTAAGATCAGATAGAGAATGGACTGATGATGATTGTGAATGGAATACTTGTGGGGATAAAGTTGTAAAAGATCACAAAGAACCTTTAAATGATTATGGTAGAAACATATAATTCGGTTGAGATGGATTTTTCATCAACTACCTCATTGGAAATATTGATAAAGTTATAGCATCTAAATCATGTCCATATGTTAGAATGAGGCCTAAATATTCAAACTCGTCAGAATTTGTTTCATGGACTTAAAAATTCATCCTTAATATTTATTAATCATTTTTTATTAGTAAACACATGTTAAATATTGTACCATTGAAAAAAGAAGAATAATGGAGGGCTTAATGTAGATCCATTTGGACAAGTTAAAAGAAATTGTTATATCCCCAATAGAAGCAACATACTTTGTATCATCTATTAATGATTATTGTTGTTGATATTTGGAATACCCAACCAAGAGGATCATTTTAATTTTTTAATGCTTCGAAAAATTCAATGAATGAAAAGATCATGAAATTAGTGATAGGTTCATATTTTTAAGGATTGAAAAAATGAGGATAAAATACAATTAATGAGTTTGATAATTTTTCCAAGAAGAAGGAATCAATAAAAAATTCACAGTGGTGTTCACTAAATAGTAAAATATTGTTGTATAACTAATGAAATAAATCCTATTAGATAGAAGAAGGTAAACGTTATTGACTATAATTGTTTCTTATATGTTATTTGTAGAATCAGTAAGGACTTCTTGCTAAAATATCATTTTATCTCATTTAGTGTTGACGGATTGGGAATCACCAGTAGGGATTTAGAATATTAATCCCATATAAATTACTCAGTTACATTCTTTTGGATGTCTTGTATATTCACTCTTTGATTACTATGAAATTTCAGAGTCTAATTTTATATCCCATATTTGTATTTTATAGGGATATGTTGATTGTGTAAAGGTGTATCATTAGTGGTATTCCACTACCAAGAAATTATCATCATTAGGGATATATTGTTTTCAATGAAAAATTGAAAATGATTACTTATAGATACATAGATATAGTGGGATCAAAAATAGAATATTAAATGTGGATATTGAAACAATGGAAGAACCAATTTCATTTGGCACATTACCACAACATGGTGATTACGTACAGATTAAGTCTACACCACAATGAATAACATGGGAGAAAGGAGCACCAATATAGCACTCATGTTATTTCCAATAATTAAATATTAAATATTATTTATTTTTGGAGAATGGAGATCCATGATATTTTATTGTGGTGAAGTAGAGTCTAAATGTATCCTTCTTTATGAATGGTTTTATGATAAACTAGAATCCAATCACATTAACAATACTTGTGGTCTCTCTCATTTCCTCACGGAAATAAGTCCATAGATAACAAATGGGTCTTTAACATCATGTGGTATAAAAAGGATGAGGTGGAAATATATCATGTGATACTGGGGGTCAAATGATATTCATATAAAGATATAATAAATTTAAATGAAATAGTTTTTCCAATTTTTTGAACTATGACTAATTGGGTTTTTCAGGATAATTCTGTTATTTATAGTTTTCATTTATAGCATTCTGACATGAAGATAAATTTTCTCCATGGTGATCTTGATAAATAAATCAATATTCTCCAATCAAAGGGTTTTTTAAGGCATCATTTAAAGGTTAAACAATTCATTGTATGATCTTAAACATGCGTGGACGTGTTGGTACAAAAATATTTCATTCTTTTATCATGATCCTTGGATACAATATACTTAATTTTCATTAATGTGCATATATTAAGGGTTTTGATGGAAATGATTTTATCATTACTATATTATATATGTATGATATTTTAGTTGTACCCCTCAACAATGATCATATCTAAGATACATAGTCACTTTTGACATTGGAAGTTAGTATGAAGGATATGGGACTATAAAACAAGATTATTAAGATATAAGTTAACTAAGACTGAAATAACGGTAAGATTTAGATATCAAAAAATATTTACATGAGGAATGTCTTGAAACACTTCAACATTAAAGACTGTAATTCATTATCTACCCCTCTTTCAATTAATTTCATGGTATTATCTATTATGGTTCCATGTGAAAAATTAGAGAGGATAAGGATATCATGAGTACTGTATAGATCAACTTTGGGGAGTCTAATATTCATTATGGTTTATATTAAATATTAAATTTCACTTGTAGTGGGAGTTTTTTGTAGTTACATGGAAAATCCCAAAAAATATCCTTATAAAATAGTCGATTAGATTCTAATATATATGAAGGAAACCTCATCTTATTCATGATATTATCGTGGAACATATTTTAATCTCAGGGGCTATATTGATTCATCTTTTTAATGTGATTTTAACTGAAGTAATCACCTACAAGTTATGTCTTTAATCATTTAGGAGGGTATGTGATTGTAATTTCAATGTTGAAATGCTTTGTGGAATTATCCCAGACTAATGTAAATTAAATGGAAGCTACAAAAGATTTCAAAAGGATAATTTAGATAAATAGGATATTAGAGAATCTCAGTACTAGACATGATAATTTCCCTATATTTTGAGGTAGTCATAGAACCTTAATCATTTCAAGAAAACCATATTTTCATTTTAAGAATAATTAAATTGGGGTAAAATATAATTTCATTTGATATGTGGTGGATGATGTGGGAATATGCATAGATTTCAATGTAAAGAATATTTTGTTGATTTCTGGATAATAGTGGTTAAGATTAATATATTCAAATAAGGATTGAACTATGGTATTCTTAAAAATACAGGAGTATCATGGTTTGGTAAATCGAAAGGATGTGTGGGGGTGTGATTGGTTCTCCATAAAATACCTAATAGCATTATATTTTGGTAGAATTTTGAGAAAGGAAAGAAATTATTCCACCATTAATTTTTTCCAAGGGAAGTGTCTTGCAATTCCATTTTTTAGTTAACTTTTCCATGTAGGGAGAGGGGTAGGGGTGAGAATTCCCTTTAAAAGGAGGTTCTCCCCTATTTAGAAATCACCATAATTTTTGAGTTTTTTTTATAAAATATATGATCTATTATTGAAAAATTAGTGACATAAAAAAATTGGAGGATATTATTAGGGAACCAAACCTCATAGGGAACACCATTGGTACGATATTTGAGAATGAAATTCAATGATTTATCCTCAATATATGCACTAAAAATGAAAAAGATATAGAATTTAATATTTATGGATGAAAACATGCCCTAGAACTGGCTTGGGTTGAGCTCCATGACCAATTCCAAATAAAAACACCATAGAAATAAATGTTTTTCTTCGTTGATCACGTCATTAATGAAATTATATTATGATCTATTGTTTGAAAGAGCTATATATTTTCAGGTGTGTTTGTCTCGCATAAATTAATTTATCAATCATATTTATTGAAAATTCAAGGTTCTCTAAGATGTACCAAACATTCAATATAAGGAAAAAAATTATCTGATGAAATAAATGGTTTTTTAATAGAAATTATAGATTTAAAAAAACTTAACTAACCCTTTCACCCAGATCTAAAAAATGTGTTCCTAGAATATTTAAATAACTAATTGTTTTATTATCAAATGTGGATAAATAAAAAACACATTCAATTCATGCCTAACTCCATCGCAAAGTTAATAAACCCATTCAATGCCTAATGTAACCGTAAAAAAATTCAAGATTCACTTAATAGGACCAATTTTAATTTTATCCTTAAGTTTGAAATTAATCAAATCCCCTCGTGAACTACACAAATTCAATAATTGAATTTTTTGAACCTTTATATAATGGATATATGTTGTTCATGAATTTTTATTATAAAATTTATTATATTGTTCCTTTTTTCTCATTATAGTCACTCACCCACTAGATAAGTTTAATTAATCAACATCACATACATTTTCACTAATGAGAATAAAAAAATCATTATTCCCCCATTATTTTAATACTACATCTATGACCAATGATTTCACTTCAATTTTGTATATAATAACTAAGAAACCTTAAATACTATTGAACATATTTATTTATTATTTTTATCACATCTAGAAGATGTCTAATTCAAAACATTTTTATTCTTATGTAGAATAAACTATCAAAGAGGTCACATTGCATATTGGTTTACTTCTACTACATTTAACCATTGTATGAAATAGTTTACAATCTATTATGGACCCACACCACCACATATGAAATTGATAGTCTATAATATATATAGTTGACCATGATAAATTTGGCCAAAATCCTAAAATAACAACTGAATAAAATATATCGAACCCAAATCACTGTTCCTACCCATTTTCAATCAAATATCACTCGAATCCAATAGTAACAAAAATAAAATATAATCAACAAGAATTCATCAATCCAACCCTATACTGATGAAATACAGTAATAATTTCCATTTAAAAAATGATTGATTATTTTTTGAATGTAATTTCTAGAATTTAATATCATTATCATGCCAACATAACCACTATTTTAGATTACTCAAACTCGTACACCTATTGCTGATGCTAAAATAAAAACCTTTTCATTTAGTCTTTAATACTGCCTTAAGAGACCAAATTTTAAACATCAAAAATGGCTGTATAAATATAAATTACTAAGTCACTTAAATACCCAATAATTTTTTTGGTTTTGAGTTTTATAGAATTAGGAAAAATATTTCTAAATAAAAACCATTACTTTCCCATATAATGGGAAACTTTTCCATTATAGAAAGTTTTTTTATTTCATAATATGTTTCAAATATCTCCCACTAAATTCTATACACATGATACCCTTCTAGATATATCATATATTTTACTCTTCTTCATAACATGTGGAAATTGAATAATAAGAACGAATGGGATCAAATTATCTCTAATGTAAATTGAATATTATAATATACGAAGAACAAGTATGGTATAAGATATATAAAAGATTGATTAATTGATAAGTATGTCACAAAATAAATAACTTATGAATGATAAATATCTATGGATGACATATTTTTTATGTTTCTCTGAGATGTATTAAAAATTAATCATCACAATAAATGAAAAATATACCACAACTCCAAGATCACCAAGGTAAAAATATAAAACCATATAAAAATATGAATGATTGAAATGATGAAAATGTGTATACAATTAACTATACAATCTTATATATCCTTCTAGATAATTTTTAATATACTTGACAAGGATTACAAAAGTGTAAGAAAAAAAGAATCCCAACATTGAAGATACCCACGGATTAAGATGAATTATTCGTTTTATGAATATTACTCCTCACCCTCCTCAATGTTCTAGCCTATCATGATATGAAGGGGGATGAATAAGATAACGTCAGAAATCTGATAGTATTTTCCAAACAGTCACACACACCCTACAATCACATTGAAGAGTCCTTATTTATTGATGTGGATGATCCTCAGTTAATTCCACATCTAGTTTATTTATCATATGCTTGAATTCTATAAACTCCTACATGTTTTGACTTATGAAATGGTTTATAAATGAATAGATTATGTGGTAATTTATTCATATTCATTCCACTTAATACAAAATAGTGTCATAATATACCATGAAATAAATTATATCCAAGATTCCCATATAGGATGTGGCTTTAATGTATATATTTTCTTTAATATCACACATTCACTAAATCTTAAAAGAATTAGTTTCATTTTACTTAATAAAATATGGTATACCCTAACTTTTGAAATCATATCCAAAACACTTTTTGTTTATCTTCATTAGGTTTTCCGAAATAATTCATTAAAATCAGATTGTATTATATCATGTATAATATCAGTTGAACACCCTACAAAAACAATTTTGAATGACTTCTAAAACAATTTTAGATCATATACCTTAATAAACGATAATATTCGTTATGTCAACAAAAAATTTTCAACCACATAATTTTGTAGTATTGAAAATAATATTGTATCTTTAGATTCATAAATTAAAAAAAAGAACTCTTGAAATGATTATATACTACTCAAGATATAAAGAGATCGGGTATGACCATTACCCTCTATTACTGTATCTATCACTTCGCATCATATACAAGTCACACAATGTCCTTGGGGATTATTTTATTTTATTCATTTCATGGATTTGGAACCCTTGGTTATGATTCTGGTTGAACCCTAGTTTGAATTTTCAAGCTATGGACGTTCTTGGGTGAGTTTCATTTTTGATAAATGGTGTTTTTGGGATGGAAAATTGGTGGATCATGGTTGGCACATGGTTTGGGAAAACTTATAACCCTCTCCCACGTAATTTTGAGGATTGTTTTGGGGGATTGGGTAAGGTATATAAGTTGTGATTGGTTTCGGAAACCTTGCATCAACCATTCCCAAGGTTCTATCCATTTGGATAGTGGAAACTATATGGTTTTCACATGATTTGGAATATTGTGCATCTGAAACATGTGTGCTGCCCAGATTCATCAAAATATGAATTTACAATATTGTCCCTACATGGATTCTTCATAAAGGTCCCTAAGTATGTTTCTTCAAGTTTTGGTCAATTTACTCTTCTCTTCTGCCTTCTCTATTGAGAACATAATTTATCATGGTGGTTTTATCTATTGGAAACCCCCTAAGGGTTAAGGGTAGTGTATGATTCAATTTCATGGATTTTAAGGTGTGCAGTTTTTTCTCGAGCATGGATATCCCTTCTCCAAAAAATCGGTTGTGTTTTCACATCGTTGAGGTAGGTGTTTCTATCCATTTTCTATCTGTCACATTCCATTAGTTATTGACATTTACTTTAATTCACTCAAAATGTTATAATCATTATTATGATGTGATTGTATAAAATTTCAATTGAGTTAATACTTTTCCCTATGAATTTCCCATTCCTTTATTTTTTTTTTAAAATCACAAACATATTTTCTTAAGGAAGCTTTTTTTTCTCCAAGAAATATTTTCATGAGGAATATTTACATTCCCTGAAATTGGTTTTGACATTACCTATGGTTTTCAATGCCTTATCTAAGGATTTCTTATATAAAATCTAACCATATTTTTCATAAGTCAAAAAATTGAAACCTTACCTAGTATAAAACCTTATAGTTCCTTTGAATCTGATTTTCCAAGAATTGTGAAGATAATTTCTTCATAAATCACACTATGATTTATTCTGAAATATGACTTTGATTTGATATGAAATCTTACTCTGATTTCATCTGAAATTATACTTGGTATTCTACTAAAATAAACCTTTGATTGTTTATGAAATCCGACTCTGATTCCTCCTAAAATTAGAATCTTATTTATTTAGAAATCAGACTCCCAGTTCTTATGAAATCAGACTACCATTTCTTTTTAAATAAGAATCCAATTTCATCTAAATTTAGAATCTAAATTCTTCAGTAATCTAGCTAGGATTTCTTCTGAAATTGGACTCTGATTTCCTTTGAAGCCAAAATACAATTTCATTAAAAAATAGTTTCAGATTTTTAAGAAATTATATTTTGAACTCCTCATAAATCAGATTCAGAATTCATCAAAATAATAATAATTTGATTCCCTACCTTTTTAGAACCCATTTATTAATATTGTTTAGACTTATATTCACACTTTCATAAGAATTTGATATAATTATTTTCTTTATGTTACCTCATTTTCTTAATGTAACATTTCATTTAATCATATACTATACTTGTTAATGTTACATAAGAATAATATTGTTTGTCATAATTTATTATATGAAACGATGTCATACAATTTATTTTTAATTAATCATTGTCTGAGTGACACCGGTACATTTCACACCTGAATTTGTTGAAAAATATGACCATTGGAGGAGGGAGTTGACCGTTAGAACCTTTGCCCATAAATATCCCATCCATTTTAAGAGTTTAAAACATGTTGAAATGTTCTTGATGTGCCGATACTCTGTGAGAGATTTTCTCAAACCATCCTTGTGAAAATTTTGTGAACAACTTGTTCAATATCCCTAGTGTGAATCATATTGTTACTAATCAATCAAGGGATTCCAAATATAGGATGATAGAGTTTCTGATCACCCTATAGATCGATGGATTTTTGTAACATCAAGATGGATTATGATCTTTAAATCATGGGATTAACCTTGTGTGTGTAAGACATTATTTCTAGAATGTGTAAATCAAGGGACCTTTATCCAATGTTGTTAGATTCACTTATCTTTAGGATAAATGATTTCTAATACTTCTCTTTTTTGTTATAAGTTTTCATTCCATTTAATTTTTTTTGTGAAGAATGTATAACATTCTTATACTTTCATATACTTGTAAAGTCTGATAAATAATATTTTATATGCTTTATGGTAGAATATTTCCCAATGTAATCTTTTCCTATGTTTCTTTATCGAATACATATTATCAGATCCTAAGAAAGTTTTTTTATTTATTAAGAACTAAATATGGTTTGTCAATCCATCTTTTTTATCGTTGTTAAACCTATATTTTCTTAAGGACAAAAATGAATTTTTTTAACCTACAATTCACCCCCCTCTTTTAATTGAGCATCTACATCTGTATTTTGATCCTAAATTTATCATTAGATGAGGTCTCTGAAATACTTATACATAGATAAAAGTCTTGTTTCTTAACATTCCTTGAATAACTTTAATTGAAAATGTTTTTTTATTAATTATTTTCTAACACATTTTTCATGAACTTTTACAACAAACTTCTTTTTGTAGAAAAGATATTTTGTATTTTCTTATAGAATGGAATGAGTGAATGTTTGTTCTATAGGAAATTCAAATCCAACCAGACCCCTAATTTTTTATTGTAAGGATTATGGGTATAAGAGAGATAGGATGATGTATTTTGTTACAAAAACATGAGTGGAAAACAATTTATGCTTTCTACTGAATACATGATTCCAGACAAGGAAATTAGAACATTCAAATATTTGGAAAAAAAATAATATCAACTAAACTACAAGGTACATTGTACTCTTTTATGTTCCATGACTAGGAATATCTATAGAAAAATATCCTCCTATAAAACCACAAATGGTATCTAGAAGAAACTTAATATTACACACATAGGAACATTAAAAGTGATAGAAACTATAAGAGCTTTGTTAAGAGTTGAATATCATGGATTTTTATTTTGGTATGTAGAACCAGTTTTCAAAATTCAACCAAGATTCATGACTACCGTCAATCGTATTCAATCAATGGGAGAAAAAGTGATTGATGATGAAATACATATAGCCATGAAAATTGTTATCATTACCAATGAGTTGAAATCTAAAAGGACATATATTGATGAAAATAAGAAAGTATCTTACATCACTCTTGATGAGTTATTTAGAACTCTACTTCACCAGGAAACAAACATGAAGAGATATGTAGACATTAATAAGAAGAATAATGGTAATGGATGCATTTCTTTTTCTACTACATCTAAATCCATGACTCTAGAAATAGTAACTGGATCAAAACATTTGAGAGCTATTGTAAAATCTGAATCAAGATATATTGATCAATTTGAGGATGAACTCACCGATATTTCTTAAAAGAAGAAAAAGATTGTGGTAAAGAATGATATTAATTACATATATAAGAAGAAATACATAAAGGACTATAAAGACTTAGAAGAAACTTGTTATGAATGAAAAAGGGATGGACATATTGGACCTGATTGTCCTATGATCAAGAGAAAAGACAGAAATGATAATCATTCTGAATTGAACAAAAAGAAGTATTAAAAATCTAAGCCTAAGAATATCCTCAAGGCTAATGAGACCTGAATTTATAGTAGTGGTGACTCTTCAGACGAATCCTTGGAATATGAATCTTCAAGTCAAAATAATATTGGTCTTATATCCAGATTACCTACTGAAAATCATTATCGTTGGGACAAGGTACACAATTTAAAATCTTTAGCTAATATTTCATTAAATGAATATTTTCCTTATGAAGACTATTATAAATTTTCATATGAATAAACTTCCCTTTTAGAAGATAATACCTTACCTTTATTTGAAGAAGTCTCTAGATTTTCTAAATTAAGTGAGAATAAAAACTAAATGATCAAAGTGAAATTAGTGAAATAAAATTATAGAATATCTATTTTAACAAAATAAGTTTTAGGTCTTCTTAATGATCTTGATCAGAAAAATTTTGATTTTGATAATATTTCTAAAATCTATAAGGATGTTAATTCTGATAACTATAAACATTATATGCATATTGGAAATGTTATTTTTAAGAAAAATGTTTTAGCGACTAGCTCAAACTCTATGACTAATGACTATGAATTTAGGAATTTAGACATCAGAGTAAAATATGAAATAATATCCTTAATGAAACATTAATTTATTTTCAATTTGGGACACAATGAATTTGATAAAATGTATTCAAAACATCTTCATATTAAGAATAATTATTGATTTGGTTATACTCACTTCAAACCAATTTGTAGTCATATCTATTTTTTCCCCAAAGTGATCATTTTTTCACTAAATTTCAATGTGATAGACATTGGTAGAAAAATTACTCTTTGAATAAAACCCAATAGTTAGGATTTAATATATCATAAATTTCAAAGAAAATGTGGATACCTAAGATATTAATTTCAAAAAATTCTATATCCATGGATGTTTTGGTTCCAATGGTCTATCTATTTTATTTTTAGGAAAAAAATGGACTTGCAGACAAAAATACATTGTACATGGATTATAGATGTTCTCAAACCATGACTTGTAACAACCCGAGATTTTATGATAATTATTCTTTTTAATTTCATTGATGTCTTTTGTTGTATTCTAAACCAAAATTAGCTTGCGCTATATGCAACACTGTATTATCTTGCAGTATACGCAACACTATTCTTAGCTCGTGTTACACACAATTTCAAGTTCTTTTTGTGGGAATTATTCTACGCAACATTAATTATAGATTTTATTTAATGTATAAATGATATTAGTTTTGATTATGTTATATGAAACACCAAAAGGAGCTTGCACTACACGCATCCCTGACTTGGCTTTCATTACACACAATCACGACCTTCCTTGATAGCGTGTGTAGTACGCAATATCGGGTTTCACTAAACAATGATATATTATTATAATATTATGAACATGCCATTATAAATATTATTAACTAAATTCTTAATTTTATAACATTATTATTCATCTTACACATTGTCTACAACATGGTATGTGAACAAAATAAAATTTTCGGGTAAAATAAGTTTTTTTCAAAAATGGTAGTTTTGCCGCCTTTTGATGGAACACCCACATTAAATATAGTCTTTGACAGGTTTATAAGTTCATTTTGAAAATATAAAATTATTCTTTCAAATAAATATATAAAAATTTACTTTGGATAAAGTTTTCATATTATTCTGATAACTTTCATATTTTAATAAATAGTAAAAACACACTATATTTTAATTAAAACAAATTTTTTTCATCGCAATAATTTATAGGGTTAAAAAATATTATTGAATGGTTTTGAAGTATAAAAATATTATATTTTTACCATTTAATATAATTTATGTCATTACCATTAATTTTACATTGAATTCATAGGTAAAAACATGTCAATCTTTGGCAATGTTTTAACTTTTAAAACCTGTATTCTTAACAACGGGATTAATTTTAAATTAATTTCTGCACCTTCTGTATTTTGAATTTTAAAAAATGGATTCCATATTTGAATTCAGTGGGTCCAAATTATATTAATAGTTACTTTTATTTTTTTGATATTATGAACAGTAACTATGGTAATTTTTATTTACTGTAGTTAAAGGTAACTCAGGTAATTAAGGGTAAAAATAAGATTATAAAATTACCCTAAAACTTGCCAAAATTCTATTGGATGACAAAAAGTACACCCATATCACCTAAGGGTCGAAATATATTATTTTTATGGAATTTTGACCATGAAAATAATTTAATTATTATTAAAACCAAAGAAAGTGACAACATGTCACTCTCTTATATATTATAAGTATAATAATTTTATGTTAGTCATAAACTCCTTAAACCTTCGAACATGAATAGTCTCTAGAAAGCTAATAAAATTATCTACATCATGAGTATTTATTTATAATTTTTAAGTATTAAATAATTATCATTAAAGGTGACACAATAGTGATGTTGAATTTATTTTATTAATTGAAATATCAAATAAATCGTTTAAAAAATATTAAAATATATTTTATTTATAACAATTTAAAATTTAGAATCTTATTACCAAAAATAAAATAAAATAGATTAAATAAGGATATGTCAAGTTGATAATTTTTAAAATAAATTCCCAACATGTCTAAATTTTATTGGTTGACTAGATTGAAACCCTATATCATATAATATTTGTATTTGAGGCATTTTGGAATTTTTTATGTTGGGTTTGAATTTATTATAATTTAATATTTTTTAGGTTTCCTAAGGTGCCCCTCTCCTCCCTTACAGAAGGGAACCTCCTCCCTCTCCTCTTAACAACACATTGAGCCTTCAAGATCAGCCAAACCCTGCCCATTTATCTTCTCCACTTCACTAGAAACATTCTGGAGGTTCTGGTATTCTCAAAAGACCAACTCTAGTCCCATAAAAGTAAGCTTAAAGGAGGTGCGTCGAAGAAGAGGTAATCTCTTCTACCGATTCTTTCAAGTTTCTTTCTTCTTCAACATTCTCTTATTTAGTTATTTCATTGTAATGTAATACAATAATTATGACTAATATAATTATATAATATTATAAATATTAAATAACCCCATTTTACCTTCTATACATGCTACGGAAAACGAAATCACCGTGCGTGCGTACGTACGGAATACCGTCTCCACGCCGTGGTGTAATCTATTTTTACACCACCACCTTACAAGGATGGGTATAATGGTGTAAAGAATAAATATATATGAATATTATAACATCATACTGATTATGATATATTATATCATCCACTCAAATTCCATTCAATAATTATGGGAATGAAATCATCGCTCGTGTGTACGTACAGATTACCGTCTCCACGACGCAATGAGATTCAATCTCCATGTTAACCATTAAAGAATTATTATAAAGAATATATAATGAATAATATTGGTATATATAAAATTATAATTCTACTAGATTTATGTATATGTTATTTACTAACATCCATTCATGTCAATAAGGAAAGGAAAATAGTGTTCATGCGTACGTACGACCTACCATCTCAATGAACGGTGTGTTTCATTTCATTTATCTATATATCATATATATATATACACACTGAATATATATGAAATATAATTCATGTTTTACATTCAGGAAGTTAGTAAATCATGATATAAGTAAAAATAATATCAAGAACAACAAGTCCAAACACGTACGACAAATGAAATGATTTTACCGAAAACGCTGCTTTAAAATAGAATTTACAAAATAACGGGTCATATAAAGTCATAAGTGAACCATATATTATATAATAACAATGAATATGATTATGTAATAAGTCAATGGAATTATTTAAATCATTATACATGAGGTTTGGATACATAAAAATCATATCGGACATAAGGTCAGGGATAATTATGCAATCTCATCTTTATCCGAGATTGCTTATTCGTATGTATTTACTGGGGTTATATTTTTCATCCATGTCCATTAAAATGTTTTCATAAATTGTTTAATATTCTTCCACATATGTTTAAAGTCATTTTTACCCATCTTGACTTTTACTTTGTGTTATGGAAGGAATCTTTCTTTTGTCTACCATACGTGGTACTTTTTACTTTTCCATTAAAAGTACGAGTAGAATGTTTTCTTTAACTTATACAGCTTGAACAGATATTTACGGTTTTATAACGCCTTATTTTCATGAATCTTAGTCTACCAGATTTCATGACTATTTTCAAAAATATTGTTTTCTTTTAAAATTTTAGGGAATATTCTGAAAAGCAAATGATTTTGAATAAGGAAGTATATTTTCCTCAAGAATTCATTTCAAGTGTTTTATCAAAACCATTTTCTATCTACGATGACATTATTTCATATTTGTATATTTCAAGTATAATGTCTCTATGATTTACATGGTTTCACTTTTCTTATGATGAAATGATATCCATTTGTTTTATATGGATTATTTTATGATGGGTTAATGTTTATGAAATCCATTTTTATTATTTGGGTTATGATGAATGATTTATGTTTATGTTGTGGCATAAGTAAGAATGATTTAATTATGAGATGGGTGGGACCTATATCTCCCTCCAATCCATTGGGTAAATATTTATATCTCATGATATATACATGGCTGAAATGGTAAGTTAATTTGGTTCAGTGATACAGGACTGGAACGAGGAGTGAACTCAATTCAGAAAGGGACTTTGTCCACTAAGATGTTCTTGGCAGCAATGCCTTGGATACTATGGAAATAATATCATGTGCATAATGGTTTTCCACAATTACATGTTTTATTCCCATGCTATTCTATCATGATTAATGTCTCTTTATGATCTATGCTTTACGTACTACCATTTTTTATGTCATTGCTCAAGATTTTGATGTTTAAACATTATGTTCATGTTTTTAAAGTTCAAATGTATATGATTTGTTTTATTTTCTCCATGTTTACCCTTACTGAGCATTTGAGCTCACCTTTTATATGTTTTCTTTTCCTCAGGATTTAAAGAAATGTTTTAGGTAAGATAACAAAAAGGCGATGATCTTTATGGAAGATGTTGAAGATCTTTCACCCCGATTAGAAGATTATATTCCGATTTTCCAAAGACACTAAAATATTACGACCCTTGTGTGTCTATTTTTGTTATGTATTAAGTATTCCGCAATAGTAATGTAATGTACATTTATGTCAAGATTGGGTCTCTACGTTTGGTATCAGAGGTGGTACCCAGCCTTAAGTGCAACGCGCAGCCTGGGTTAAGATGTAGGTCCCACAATGAGGATGTTGTTCTCTAAAGGGGGCGTGATTGTAACACCCCAAAATGATAAAGGGTTAAATGATTAAATGATGTGACTCATGTCAACAAGGTGAACCTTCCTTTTCAAGAGCCTACCTGACTAGAACTGCATAGTTAAGCGTACTTATCCATGAGTAGTGATCATGATGGGTGACCTTCTAGGAAGTTTACCAGGATGTGTATGAGTGAGGACAAAGCACACTGGAAAGGAAATGTCTTGGACTATGTGGAATTTCATTTTTCATATGACCCGTTCAGGCATGTGGGTGGACCCTGTGGTGGGCCCCATGAGTCTGTGGGGAAACTGGTGGTACCTGGTGGGCCAGGACCTGACGACCATATTATGGTGGGGTGGCTGAGCTATCATCGGGGCTCGGTTGTCACATTTGGTATCAGAGGAAAGGTTTAGTAAACATTTGTAAACTAGGACGTGAAAACTTTAGTGAGATCCCTAGAGATATTTCTAAGAAATTTATAGGGATGTCCCTAAGTTTATGTAAAATTGAAGGTTATAGTCCAAGAATTACGGTAACGATCATAGAATTAACCCTAAGATGTTATATATTGAAGGTACTTCGCCTTTATTATGAGGTTTTCCGAGATTTATTTTTTCCTCTCACGCTATTCTTTTTGGGTTTTAGATGATGTCTGGAACCCAAAGGAACCGTGTTGATCAATGTAATGGACAATGCAATGATTGTCCTCTTGAACAAACCAATGTTATGGGAGATGGATTGCAAAATCTTATTGCAATACCTACACAAGCTATAAATCATTATGGACTTCCAAATGAGGAGAGAAAGGAAAAATATTCTATTGAGTCCTTCATGAGGAAATGTTCACCTTCTTTTAATGGGTCTTCTAATCAACTTATTGCTGAACAATGGATCGGTACCATTGAAAAGATATTTTCCAAACTTCGCTGTTCAGAACATGAAAAAGTTATTTTAGTTGTTTACCTTTTAAAAGGTGAAGCAGACCAGTGGTGGACTCTAATTAAGAATACAAGGCCCCAAGATGAAATTGAATCCATGGAATGGAATGAGTTCAAGAACCTATTTTTCAATAATTAATTCCCCCATATTCTTTGAACAATTATGTAAAAGGAGTTACTTGAGCTTAAGAAAAATAATGATGAATCTGTTGGTATATACAAAGCGAATTTGAAAAAGCATGCAAGGTATGCATCTGGCTTTATCATCCAACCTGAAAGTAAAGTTGATCGATTCTTTAGTGGCTTAAAACCAAGTCTTCAAAGGTCATTAGCTATAAGAGATGTCAGTACCTATGATGAAATTGTGCCTTGTGCTATCAAGGTAGAACTGGAAGTTGGTGTTACATATCCACCTATGGTTTCGACAATAAACAAAAGATGGAGTTCAAGGAAAAATCTCAGTTTAATGGTGAAAAGAAGTTGAATGTTTCTTTATGATCAATGAGTGGAATGAATCATGGTGGAAATTGACTAAAAGGTACTAGAAAATGTTTCAAGTGTGGAAAAGATGGTCATGGATCAGCTTAGTGTCGACGTAATGGGATAAAGGTTTCTAATGACGTGAATAGACAAATGACTACAGATAATGCTCTGCCAACACTTCCATGATTGAAGTGCACTGAAATGGGGCATTATGCTAATCAATTCCCTAATCCAAGGGTTAATGATGATCGACATGAGAAACCTCTTAAGGAAAAGGACAAAGGTATGTCACATGCGATCACTATTTTGTATGTTGAGTATACCAATTATGTTGTGGAATGATTAAGTGTTTATTTAATGGAATTTCAAAACATTATCATGGAATCTCATTTATAGTATCGTGGAATTTTTTAATAACTATGTATTGGTTTCCAATAATTGTATTGTACCGATAACCATGAAAGGTGATTGAAATATTTTTGGAAAGCGGATGATATGCACATAATGAAGTGATAAGAAGAAAATGAGATGTTTGATATTATTCATGAACTCATGACTGATATAAGGACAACTTGATATCATGGTTTGAGTAGATAGAAATTTTTGGATTTTGTTATGTGAAATGAGTTAACTTTTGACAGCATTCATGTTTTCACTAAGGTTCTATGGTAATACATGTTTCAATAGAATACATGATTAAGGTAATCACATGTTTGGAATGTGACCAAAAAAAATATATCTTATGATATATGGGTGATAAATTATGGTAATCACATTCGTAGAAGATGACATCTCTAGTAATATTTTTCTTTATACTATGAGATTGGACAGAAGTATTTTGGGTAAGCCTAAAGATTGGAAAGGATTAAGTTGGACATCAGATAGTATTGTTTAATGCTAAAACATTTTTAAATATTATTTTTGTAATGTTATAATAGTGTAGTTTTAGAAAAAGGACAACCTGCAGGATGAGTGAAAACCCGTCGCATCAGACAACGCTGTGGGATTCAAACCCACAACTGAAGTGTGACAAGCCTTTATCGCCTACCACTGGCCTACAGGAAGTCCCCGGTTAGTAGAAACTAATTTTATTTTATAAAGAGGTATGATAGATTAAGTATAAGTCCATTTTAGGAACCATATACGATTAATCTCACCATAGATGGACTTATGTATATAAATTTTGTTAACCTTATGTTTGAGAAAGATGGAATGACCTATAATTCCATCGCATGATCTGCTAACACTTCACCAGAGACAAATTCAACTTAATTTCTTTAAGAGATGAAGTGGAAATTGTTTAAGGCATAAATAACAGTGATATTGAAACAAAATCAAGTAATTATATCTTTTAATTCAAAAATTATTCAACATTAGGGAAATAATCTTGAAAACCAAAAAAATGTGTCCTAGTGACCTCATATATAATGAATCAGACGTTACCTTAGATCATCACAAATTTATGGCTTTGTGATTGTTGGATTTTTCATATCCATGTTCTCTACCACTCTCCATCAGAACTTGATTATTATATTTCTCTTCCATATACATATTTTCTCCTATGTTCTTCTATGTGGAAACCCAGTGATGAGTTAATTTGGGTAACCATTACTTTTCATACATTAATTTTTAAAGATATTTTTTATTATTCCTTTTTACGATGTGGGTTTCTATGAAAGAAACATTCATGTAGTAAACAATTTATAACCCTCAACGTAATTTAAGGGCGAAATTCATTTTAAGGGGGGTAGAATGTAACAACCCGAGATCTTATGAGAATTATTCCTTTCAAGTTTATTTATGTATTGTTTTGTACGCTACACCAAAATTATCTTGCGCTATATGGAACACCATATTGGCTTGCAGTATACGCCGCACTATTCTTGGCTCGTGTTACACACAATTTCAAGTTTGTTTTCTAGGAATTATTCTACACAACACTAAATATAGATTTTGTTTAATGTATAGGTGAAATAAGTTTTTATTGTGTTATATTCAATAGAAAAGTGAGCTTTCACTACATGCATCACATATTTGGCTTGCATTACACGCAATCACGACCTTCCTCGATAGCGTGTGTAGTACGCAATAACAGGTTTCACTAAACAATGATATATTATTATAATATTATGAACTAGTCGTTGTGAATATTATTAACTAAATTTTTAATTTTATAACATTATTATTCATCTTACACATTTTCCAAAACATGGTATGTGAACAAAATAAATTGTTCGGGTAAAATAAGTATTTTTCAAAAATGCAGTTTTGCAGCCTTTTGACGGAGAACCCACATTAAATCTAGTTTTTGACAGGTTTATAAGTTCAATTTGTCAAAATAAAATTATAATTTGGAATCCGGATATAAAAATATATATTGACTAAATTTTTCATATTATTCTAATAACTCTAATATTTTAATGAATTGTAAAAAGATGCTATATTTTAATTAAAAACAACTTTTTTCATCGCAATAATTTGTATGGTTAAATTATAATATTTAATGGTTTTAAATTATAAATAGAATTTATTTTTACCATTTAATATAATTTATTTCATTACCATGAATTTTACATTGAATTCTTGGGTAAAAACATTGCAATCTTTGGCAATGTTTTAACTTTTAAAACTCATTTTCTTAAAGATGGGATTAATTTTAAATTAAGTACTGCAACTTATGTGTTTGGAATTTTGAAAAATGGATTCCATATTTGAATTAATTGGGTCCAAATTAGGTTAATAGGAGACTTTTATTTTTTTGATATTATGAATAGTAACCACTGTAATTTTTATTTACTGTAGTTGAAGGTAAATCGGGTAATTAAGTGTAAACATAAGATTATAAAATTACCCTAACACCTGAAAAAATTCTATTGGTTGACTAAAGGTTTACCCATATCACCTAAGTGTCGGAATAGATTTATTTTATGGACTTTTGAACATGAAAATAATTTAATTATTATTAAAACCAAAGAATGTGACAACATGTCACTCTCTTAAATCCAATAAGAATAATAATTTTAATTTAGTGATAAACTTAGAAAAACTTCGAAGATGAATAATACATATAAATCTAATAAAATTATCTACATCATGTGAATTTATTTATTATTTTTAGGGATTATGTAATTATCATTAAAGGTGACATAGTAGTGATGTTGAAATTATTTTATTGATTGAAATATCAAATAAATAGTTTTAAAAATATTTAATTAAATATTATATGAACTATTTAAAGTGATCCACTAATTTTTTATATAAATATGACATGGTAGGAATATATTAAATCTTTTAGTTCAAACATATATTCTGTGAGGAATTTATTTAAATTCAAATAAATGAATAGTGTCAAAATTACCACTATTGTTATTTTATAAAAATAACATAATATAAAATTGTTTAAAAATCACAAGAAATATTTAAAAATTATAAATTAAAATTTATATTGTATAAAATTTCATAAATTATCCAATTATGGAAAATGCACGACACATAAGTAATTATTTATAACAATTTAAAATTTAGAATCTTATTACCACAAATAAAATTAAATAGATTAAATAAGGATAAACCAAGTTGATAATGTTTAAAATAAATTCCCAACATTTATATATTTTATTTTTTGATGATATTACAACCCTATATCATCTAAGAATTTTATTTGAGGTATTTTGGAAGTTTTTATGTCGGGTTTGAATTTATTATAAATTAATATTTTTGAGGTTTCCTAAGGTGCCCCTCTCCTCCCTTATAAAAGGGAACCTCCTCCATCTCCTCTTCACAACACATTGAGCCTCCAATCTCGGCCAAACCCAGACCATTTCTATTCTCCACTTCACTAAAAACATTCTCGAGGTTCTGTCCTTATCAAAAGTACAACTATAGTCCCTTAAGAGGAATCATAAAGGAGGTGTGTCGAAGAAGAGGTAATCTCTTCTACCGATTCTTTCAAGTTTATTTCTTCTTCAACTTCATCGTATTGAGCTGGTTCATTGAAATGTAATACAATAAGAATCAAATATATAGTTATATGATATTATAAATATTAAATAACTCCATTTCACCTTCTATCCATCCTACGGAAAATAAAATCACTACGTGTGTGTACGTACGGAATACCGTCTCCACGCCGTGGTGTAATCTGTTTTTCCACCACCACCTTACTTGGATGGGTATAATGGTGTAAATAATAACAATATATGGATATTATAACATGATACTAATTATTAGATATTATATCATTCACTCCAATTCCATTCAATAATTATGGGAACGAAATCATCGCTCGTGCGTACGTACGGGTTACCGTCTCCAGGACGCGATGAGATTCAATCTCCATGTTAACCATTTAAGAATAATTATTAAGAATATATAATGAATAATAATGGTATATATAACATAATAATGATACTGGATTTATGTATATTTTATTTACATACATCCATTCAAGTCAAAAAGGAATGGAAAACAACATTCATGCGTACGTATGGCCTACTGTCTCCATGAACGGTTTGTTTCATTTCATTAATATATCTATTATATATATATATTGAATATATATGATATATAAGTCTTGTTTTACATTATGGAAGTTATTAAATCATGATATAAGTAATAATAATATCAAGAACAACAAGTCTAAAAACGTAAGATAAATGAAACGATTTTACCAAAAACGCTACTTTAACATGGAATTTACAAAAGAATGGGTAATATAAAGTCATAAGCGAACCATATATGATATCATAACAATTAATATGATTCTGTAATAACTCAATGACATTATTTAAATCATTATATAGGTGTTTTCTATACATACGAAGCATGTCGGACATAAGGTAAGGGATACTTTTGCAATCTCATTTTTATCTGAGATTTCTTATTCGTAAGCATTTACTGGGGTTATATTTCTCATCCTTGTCCATAAAAATGTTTTCATAAAGGGTTTCATATTCTTCTATGTATGTTTAAAGTCATTTTTACCCATCTTGACTTTTACATTGTGTTATGGAAGGAATCTTTCTTTTTTTTACCGTATGTGGTACTTTTTGACTTTTCCGCAAACAGTATGAGGAGAATGTTTTCTTTAACCTATACGGCATGAATGGATTTTTTTAGTTTTATAACAAATTATATTAATAAAGATTAATCTACAAGATTTCACGACTATTTTCTAGAAAATCCTTTTATTTTCAAATTTCATGGCATTTTGTGAAAAGAAAATGATTTTAAATAAGAAATGATATTTTCCTCAAGAATTCATTTCATGTGTTTTATCAAAACTGTTTTCCATCTAAGATAACATTATTTCATATGTTTATGTTTAGATTATAATTTCTCAATGATTTACATGGTTTCACTTTTCTTATGATGAAATGATATCCATTTGTTTTAGATGAATTATGTTATGATGGGATGATGTTTATGAAACCCATTTTTATTCTTTGGGTTATGATGAATGATTTATGTTTATGTTGTGGCAGAAGTAAGAATGATTTCATTATGAGATGGGTGGGACCTATATCTCCCTCATATTAATTGGGTAAATATTTATATCTCATGAGATAGACATGGCTGGAATGGTAAGTTAATACGGTTCAGGGATACAGGACTGGAATGGGGAGTGGACTCGATTCCGAAAGGGATTTTGTCCACTAAGATGGTCTTCGCAGCAATGACTTGGATTATATGGGAATTATATCAAGTAATTAATGTTTTTACACAATTAAATGTTTTATTCCATTGCTATTTTATCATGATTAATGTTTCTTTATGATCTATGCCTTACGTATTGCCATGTTTTATTTCTTTGCTCATGATTTTGATGTTTAAACATTATTTTCATGTTTTTTAAGTTCAAATTTATATGATTTGTTTTATTTTCTCCATGCTTACTCTTACTGAGCATTTGAGATCACCCATTATAGGTTTTATTTTGCACATCATTTAATGAATGGTTTTAGGTCAGATAAAAAAAGGAGAAGATCTTTATGGGAGTTGTTGAAGATCTTTCACCCCGATTAGAAGATTGTATTCCGAGTTTCCAAAGACACTAAACTATTATGGTCCTTGTGTGTCTGTTTTTTAAGTATTATATATTCCACAAAAGTAATGTAATGTCCATGTACCTCATTATTTGGGTCTCTACATGACTAGTACAAAAAAATCTTTGAAAATGTTATTAAGATGAATGGTGGATAAGTAACTTTTAGAGACAATGCTCACGAAGAAATTGGTTGTATGTGTAACATTGTTCTTCTTGGAAAATCATTAATTTAAAATGTTTTATTTGTTAATGGACTTAAGAACAACCATATAAGAATAATACAACTATGCGATGATGGTTACCTTGTATATTTTAGGAATGATAAATTCCTAGTACAAAATACAAGGAAGATTTTATTCTCTCTGCACATAGGGATGAAAATGTTTACACCCTAAACATACAAGACTTTATGAGAAAATACCTACCTTTACTTAGTGTAATGGATGATAAAACAATGTTTTTGTATAGAATACTAGATCACTGTATCCTTAGGAACCAACGGATGCTCTCAAAGTAAAGACATGTTAAGGATCTACTGAATCTTAGATTTGGTTATTTAAAAGCCTGTGATCCCTATCAATATAAAATGAAATGTAATTCAATATTTAAATCAATTAGTGAAGTATCAAATTATGATGCATTTCAGCTATTTCATATGGATATTTTTGGTCTAACAAAAATAAGAATTATTGGAGGAAAATACTATGTATTTGTTTTTGTTGATGATTACACAAGATATACTTGGGTCTATTTTATGGAAATGAAATCAAAAGACTTTTCTTATTTTAAATATTTCTCATCTAAAGTTAAAAATGAGAAAAAAAAATACATTGATAACTATTCATAGTGATCATGGTTGAGAATTTTAAAAAATTTCTTTTCAAACTTTTTGTAATAAAAAATGAATTACTCCAAACTTTTCACCTCTAAGAACTCCTCAACAAAATGGTGATATTGAAGGAAGAAACTAAATTCTTCAAGAGATAAAAAGAACCATGTTGAGTGAATATTCTATTGAAAAAATCTTTTTGGAATAAGATGTATGAATCACTTGTTATACTATAAATTGATTTTTAATCAGACCTTTTTGTAAGAAAACACTTTATGAGTTATAGACCGGTCGAAAACCTATAATTTATTACTTCAAATTATTTGGATGAAATTTTTTTTTCATGAATAATAATGAAAACATACATAAATCTATGGCCATATATAAAGAAGGAATTCTCTTAGGCTACACCACAACCTCTATGGACTATAGAGTTTTTAACCAATATTCAAGCATCATTGAAGAAACATTACATGTTCAATTTGATAAAAATGATCTTTTTCTTTTAAAAAAACCCCATCAAACATCTTAATATGTTTTTTCAAAAACTGATTATCATCCTTTGATATAATATTCTTCTAAAAAGGATAATACTCATGAAAATGTTTCTAAAGTATTTACCCCAGAATAATTGTTACCTTGTGTTGATGAACAGTTTTTACAAAACCCAAATATGTTGTTTCTTAAGAATTATCCTAGCTATATTATCATTGATGATGTAACTCAACTTATAAGGACTAAAAGTTCTTTAATAAATGAAGTATCTGGTCTAGAATTTCATTCCCAATTTGAAACTAAAATCATTAATGAATCTTTTGTTGATGATATTTGGATTTAATCAATTATATATAAACTAAATGAATTTGAACAGAAAAACTCATGGACCTTGGTTGAAGGACCTAAGGCAACATTTGTAAATGGAGTAAAATGTGTTTTAAAAATTAAATATGATGAAAATGGAATCACTAAACGAAATAAATAATGATTACTTTCTAAAGGATAAAATAAACAAGAAGGCATTGACTAGGAAGAAACCTACACCCCAGTAGAAATAATCTATTCATATACTACTAGTCATTGCAGAATTATTTATTTTTAAACTTTTTCAAATGGATGTGAAGTGAGCCTTCCTTAATGGACATGTTCAATAGAAAGTTAATGTTGAATAACCTCCTAGTTTTAGAAGACAAAAAACATCCTTAAAATGTTTAAAAACATACCACATATTTATATAGACATATACAAGCCCCTAGAAATCAGTATGAAAGACTTATAAATTTTTTGTTACAAAAAAAACTTGTTAAAGGAACTTATGATCCAACAATTTTTATAAAGAAATATATGAAAAATGTTTCTATTATTCAAATTTATGTTGATGACATTATATTCGGATCAAATCAGAAATCCTTAATTGATTCATTTGTGAGTCTCATGAAATATGAGTTTGAAATGAGTATGATGGTTGAGTTAACATTTTTCCTTTATTTTAAAATTTCTCAAAAACAAAAAGGAACTTATATATATAAAAATAAGTATATCAATGACATTATCAAGAATTATGGATATGAAAACATTAAAAGTATAAGTAATCCAATCAGTACCATAATTTCCCTTGGTCTTTATGAAGTTGAGAAACCAATAGATCAAACATATTTTAAAGGTATGATAGGAAGCCTATTATACTTAATAGACAGTAATCTAGCATTAATGTTTTTAGTATACTTATGTTGAAGATATAAATATAATCCAAATTAATCTCATTTAAAATAAATAAAAAATATTTTTAGATATTTAATGGGAACCATAGATTTAGGACTTTTTTATTCTTTTGGAAATTATTTTGTCTTAAATGTTTTTTTATATAATAATTTTGGAGGATGTATAATGGATAGAAAAATTACATCCAAATTTTTTTCTTTTCATAGGAGATTCATTAGTTTCATGGTCATGCAAGAAGCAAAACTCAGTATCATTTTTTACTGCTGAAGCTTAATATTTGGCAGTTGGATGTTGTTCATCTCAAGTGTTGTGGATATAACATACACTCACAGACTATGCAATGAGTTTTACCAAAACACTTATACTATTTGAAAATACCAGTTCCATTTCCCAAAGAAAAAACCATTATTATCACTCATGTGAAAAGAACATAGAAATTAGGAATCACTTTATTAGTGATCATGGACATAAAAGCGATATCATTATTTAATTTATCAGAATAAAAGATCAAGTACTTGCTGACATTTTTAAAAAATCAAAACCCTCTAATAGTTTTGAAAACATTATACAAAATTTAAGAATGATAATTGTACGAACATCATCCATATTAAATTTTTATTGAAATCCATCACCTTACATTAAGTTAATCATTTTCATAGGGGAGTACATATGTTTATATATTTTATATTTACTTTTTTTTTAAAAGATGGAACCTAAAATTTCCAAAACATAAAAAAATATCTTTCCCTAATAATAATTTCAAAAACCCAAGTACTTCAAAGAGAACCTTATCAATTTTGACAATTAGTTCTATGTAATCAGGAAGTTATGTTTCCATACATAAATCATTGTAATGACATTTTTTTCTTGTTAGTATTTCTAGATTGTTTTATGAAAATTTTATCAGATTGACTTACCTTGAATCTGATTTTTACTTAAAACCTCAAAATATTAGAAACTTCTAATCCTTCATTGGAATTGATATCTACCATTAGATTAGATCAAGCTGATTTCAACCATTGGATTTTGTTTGTAATATGAACCATCTCTGTGAAGCCTATATAAAGGATACCCTATTTTAATCACACATTAGTTTTCTTAGAAAGTTTATGTGTAACATATTCCACCCTTCAAAGCTACCATTCTCTTTTCCCTATTTCTTAAAGATCTGAATGTTTCTTGATGCTTCCTCTCAAACTCTGATGGCCTCCAACATAGAATTAATGGATTTGATAATTTTTTGGGAATGGTTGGCGGACCCAAATTTCATTTTTAAGAATGATTCCTTGATCACAATAATCAAAAAAATTGGGAATATCATTGTGTGGCAAAGGAGAAGAATCAGGATCCATTTTATCCTGATATCCTTATATAATTCTATGATATAGATAGTATTTTTGAATAAGGATGAAGAGAAATATTTTCATTCATTATTTTTGGAAAGACATATTCTATATCATTCATCATGGCTTTATGGATTTTGTATATACCTTATGATGGTGAAGAAATCATTTTCCCACAATAGTCTCCAAATAAGAAAATATATTTTTTAAAGGTTAATTCAATTGAGTTTTTTGGACATAAAAGAGTTAAGTCACAAAAAAAACAATCATCTTTCAACGAATCATATATTTCTATCCCTATGGATTCACGGTTTTGAATTCCTAGAAATGGAGAAAAGTATTCCCATAAGAAATGTGATATATTCATGATGGATTTTCTGGTGAATATAAAGAATTTGAACCTTACTAAGTACATTATTTTAAACATCATCAATATTAATAATGTCACCATAAAGTCTCAGATCATAATGTTCTTGTATATCTTATCAAAGTTTATTTCCATGTGTTTAGAACCCTTCAAAATTACTTGCATCTCATGGTCCAGAGTTTTCAATACTATGTTGTACAGTGATAACACCATAAGAAGGATGAAATTTGGTTTCAGTAATAATACAGAAGAGTTCTTTGAACTTTATTATAAGGATGATCCGACAATAACCATGAAAGGAGAAATTAGTGAAACTTCCTTGAAAACCCCCTAGAAAAGAAAAGGTAAAGAGATAGAAATTCTAGAAAAATATTACCTGAGTCAGTATCTTTTCCACCCAAGCATAATAAATAATATAACATTTCTGATTAAGTCTTTGCCATGTGGACAGAGTATAAGAAGACAAGGAAGGTGGAAGAAGTGAATTTTGGGTTAGACCCTGCTGAGGCGAAGGGATTGAAAATAAAAGCATATAAAGAGAATTAAAAAACAAGATAATGAAAATGAAATGAAAAAGATGATGTCAGAAGCTGAAATTGTTCATGTGTTCCATAATGATACAGAGAAAACATCCAAATAAATTCCGGTACTAGATTCCTTTTTACATGAAACAGTTCAAATTGAAACTCTATGTGAACATAAGATAAATACTATTATTTAGATTCTAGAACCCATTTTGGATGTCGTAGAAGTTCAAAAAGAAGAATAAGAATAAAAAGAAGAAGAATGTAATGATTTCATTTGAATGGTATAAGAATGTCAAGAGAATTAGAGCCTTGGTGAAAATATTCTTATCAATAATTCCCATGATGAATCAACCAAGATAATTTTAGAAGTATAATCAATTATGAAAAATGGTAATGCTTGGGATGAGGTTGACGAACCATTTGATGAGGAAAGTACAAATCATGACTTTATTTATCATGATGATGAAAAATAAATTTGTGAGAAATGTGTTCATAAATAAGTCGATTATGATGATATACTAATACAACATTCATAAAGAGATCATGAAACTGAGGTTCTCGAGAAGAAATTTTCAAATAAATAAAACAGAAAGGACGTTGTTCTTGAATCATGAACGAAATGAGTATTTGAAAAATACTAGAATATTGTTGTTGGAAAATCCAAGAGAAAAGATGATGAGAAAGATTAAGTTCTCTCATCAACAAAAAATATACTTAAGAATCCTCATCTTCCTTAGGACATGATTTTGGTGTTCAGTCTATGAAGAAGCATGAGAATACAATTCATCTATTTCCATGCATTGATTCTATATATCATCTTCATCAACAAACAATAAATAAAAATTCAGATTCAACCAGAATTCACATGGAAGACTTTATCAAAATTCATGATTAGTTCAAGACTGTTAAAATTGTTTATGATTATCATATAGGATTGTGCAATGAGATAACCATGTGGTCTAAGTTATTGATTGATGATATAAAAAAATTGATGATTTCAATGATTCATTCAATGATTACTTGTATAAGTATGATGAAACAATAAATAACATTTAATCAAGTCTTTCAGAGAATCTTTATTAAGAGAAAATAACATGGATCCAAGAGGATAAATATTTGAATGGGAAACAAAAATCATTAGGTCTAAATTTGAAAAGAGAAAGAGAACTCAAGAAACTGATGGGAAAAACATAAAGATTGAGAACAAGGGATTAAGTCTCAGGAAAAAGAATCAATTACCTTGAAAAGAAAAAATTTGATCTTGAACAGTTGATTAATAGTTTCGAAGATGATCATAATGAACTGACGAAGCAGAAAGAAATCCTATGAAATTTAATGCAAATGGAGAAGAATGAGGAATGATTTTCCTAAACTCTAATCTTTTGTTGTATTTTTCTTTTTAATTTTTTTGTCATCATAATGACATTTTTATTCTTCCACTATTGTTTAATGTATATTCCTTACCGTTCAAGTATAATTTTTTTTATTTTACTCTATTCCTTATTTGAAATCCCAAAGGGGGAGAACATAATGATCAAAAATAATATTACGAAAGCTATTTCATGTGTAAGGGGGATATTACATAAAAAATAAAACCTTATGTAAGGAAAAAGTAATTCCTTTAAGAAAGAAAAGAATATTATCATTAGGGATTTCAAAACCTAAGGGGGGGTTAGTCGTATTCATCATAAGACTTAAATAAAGTAAAAGGGAGACATATAATTCTTTTATAATCATTGATGAAATTTGTTAGTCCTTATATTATTTTATGAAAAGTTGTTTGTGCTTCCCAAAAAGGGTGAGATTTTTTATTTAATAAGTTTATTTATGAATTTTCCATTACTTTATGTTTTGAAAATCACAAACACGTTTTCTTGAGGAAAATTATTTTTTTCTAAGAAATATTTTTTTATGAAAAAATTACTTTCCCTAAAATGGATTGAACATTACCTATGGTTTTCCTGTACTTATCTAATGTTTTCTCAAATAAAATCTAACCACCATTTTATTATGTCAAAACATCAGATCCTTACAAAAATAGGAACCTTATCGATTCATAGAATCAGATTTCCAATAAATTGTAAATTTTATTTCATTAGAAATCTAACTCTCATTTATTCTGAAATCCGACTTGGATTCCTTCTCATATCAGAATCCATTTTCTATTGAAGTTAGACTCTGGTTTCTTCTAAAATTAGACTCTGACTTCTATTGAAATAAGACTCTGATTTCTTCTAAAATCAAACCCCAATTTATTTTGAAATCTAACTCTGATTTCTCTAAAATCGCTCACCAATTTTTATTGAAATCATACATTGATTTATTTTCAAATTGAACTACAATTTCTTCAGAAATCAGACTGTGATTTCTTCTTAAATAAGTCTCCAATTTTATCAAAAACTAGACTATGATTTCTTCGGAAATCACACTCCAATTTCTTCAGAAATTAGATTCTAACGTCATAAGAAATAATATTCTGAACTTTTCAGAAATAAGGTTCCAAATTCCACAAAAAAATAAAATCTAATTCTCAATATTTTTTGAATCTCTTTATTAATAATTTTTAGACTCCTATTTTCAGTATATTAAGAATCCGATTAAATGTATTTCTTATTGTTTCCTCATTTTCTTAATGTAATGTTTCATTTTATCAACTTATAAACATGTTAATGATTCTTATACATGATAATGTATCTCATAATTAATTACATAAAACGATGTGGTACAATATATTTTTAACTAACCACTGTATAGTGACATGTGTACAGTTACCTCCGATATTTAATAAAAAATAAGAACATTGGAGGATGGATATTACCATTGGAACCCTTTCATATAAATTCCATAGTCATTTGAAGAGTTGAAAAATGTGTTGAGAAGTACTGATACTCTGTGAGATCATTTCTCAAACCTTCCTCATGTTAATTCGGTGAACAGCTTGTTTAATCTAGTGAACAACTTGTTCAACCTACCTACTTTGAATCTGATTGTTGATGATCAATCAAGGGCCTCTAGGGATAGGAAGGTAGAGGTTCTGATCACCATAGATATCTGGGGCATATGGGGATAGCAAGATAGATTCCAATCATTGTATAGAGAGCATACCCTGGTGTGGGTAATCCATTTTTTATTTATAGTATAAATTAAGGGACCTTTTTCCATGGTTTTTGGATACCCATCTCTTTGAGATAAATGATTTCTTATAAATTTCTTATTGTGTTAAAAGTATTAATTCTGTTGCATTTTTTTAAATAAATAAAGCCTAAATTTCATATACATTCTTATACTTGTAATCATTGATAAATAATATTCTATATTCATTAAGGTAGAATCATTCCTAATGTAAAATTTTCTTATGTTTCTTTATCAGATCCATATTATCAGATCCAAATCAAGCGAGTTTCATTATTAATTACTAAAGATGGATTTTGAATCCATCTTGTTTAACATTATTAAACATATATTTTTTGAAGGATAAAAATGAATTTTTTTAAACCTACAATCCCCCCACCTTATTGTACTTGAGAATCTATATCTATATTTTGATACTATATTTTCTTGGTGATTATATGATGGAACAGGGGTGTGAAATGCTTTTCCAATAGATTTATTTAATTATTACCTATTATAATCCATGAAAGGTGCTTTATAAAATGGATATTATTTTCAAAAAGTGGAATTGAGTAATTGTGGGTTAATTTGGCCTTAATGAAATATTAATATCTTTTAAATGAAAAAATTTGGAATGATTTTTGGTTTGGATGCCAATATAGATTGGTAATTTTTGGTAATTTATTGGGAAGGGTTCTTCCATCTTTTAAGTTCTTATTTGGTCATCTTTCTTTCTCATAACATGTTCTATTGGTTTAAAAAAACTGATTTTAGAAATGTGATTTTGGATGTTTTTAGGAACACATGATGTATGCCATTCAATGTTGTCACATCCATGGGTGACGGAGGTATACACAAGTATGGGCATTCAAATTACTATGGTATTCAGAACTAACATTTCTTCATTCTTGGTATTCTAAAATAATTCTCCCTTATTTGTTCTATCCTTCATCCTAAAATGGTATCTTTATTAAAAAAATTGTGATGTGGTTCTTTATGTGACATAAAAATTTTGTTTCAATTGTATTCCTTGAAACAGGGCCCATTTGGCATCGTAATATATGTTTTGGGTGATTGAATATACAAAAGTAATGTTTGGTATTTTGAAATATAGTTTGGTTTTTGAATGATATAAATTCCTATTTTTAATTATGTATATGGAATGGGTATTTTATATTGACCTTTGGAAATTATGTGGAAATGGAATTAAAAATTTATTTGGATTGGTAATGTTAATGGACTAATTTCCACTTCATGTTGTCTTTGTAAAGTGAATTTTGATGTGAAATGATATTAATGTCTTATTGAAATCATAGGATGTTTTGAATATTGGATTAAAATCCCATATAGTGTGAGTCGTGGTTGGTATTTAATAATGATTGTGAAAGTATTGTATTTTCCAATTAATTTTGATACAAGTACTATATATTAAGACCGCTATAACATTAGATTGACTCTTCTTTAATGTATCGGGCATGGGAAAATTGTTGGACCACTAGAACGTTGGATGGGATCATCTCTAGGGGCCCATGAATGAGAATGTTGTTGGTTGTGGTCGATATACAATGTTTCTCCATGTTTTATTATTATTAATATTAATATTATAATTATTATTATTATCAACATCATCCTCATGGGATTCCATGTTGTTGTCTAGTGGGTTGAGTGGCATACACACGTCAACCCTTATTATATAGGTTGTTACCCCAAATAACATAATATATATGGGTAGGATGTATCGTTGTATTAGATAGTTTAGAGTGGCCAGTTGGTTATTGACTATGGAGATGCACTATATGCCGAATGATGAGTCTGATCATAGTACGTACAAGGATCAGACTAGGGATGTTAAATAAATGTTCATGATCAATTATTTTTATGATCTTCTTATTTTTATTTCATGTTGGATATTAACACTGCTAGCTTATCCCAAATTTTTCGGTTTTCATAAATATTTCTGCATATCTCTATTTGGTTATTTGGTTCTGGCTTGGAATGGGTTCTGGAAAGTGAACTCAATTTTAAAAAGGAAATCTTTGTGGATTTTTTTAATCTAATGTGTTGAAAGATATGTGTAATATCTAAAAATGTTTATAAAACCTATTTTCTAGATTTTTATCAATATAGTTTTATATACTATTTTGAGGAATGAAATACATGGACTCTGTAGTGATTACCTACTAATCTTTTAAAGCTCACACCCTACTTGTGCCAATTAGTTTTGGTAGACTCGACTTGTTTTGTAGGTTCAGGTTTATGGTTTTTTTGTGACTTTGGATCCGGTTGGGATTGTGGATGGTTGTTTCCAAGAGGTCATGTGGATATCATGTTAGTGTGGTTTGGTCTGATTTTTGTATTTAATTCCAATTTTTCCAGTTCCTGTATCTAGATTGGTTTTGTATAATTATTGACATTTGGTAATTAATGGATATCTATGTATTTGTTTTATTTATTTGACCATGCTTTTTTTGATAAATAATCATTCCCATTGTTATTTCCTTGATGTCTAACACTGGTTTCTAGCCTACGTGGATTATAAATGCCCATCAGTCCATGTCTCAGACCAGATCAAATGCCTTATAGATTGGAATCCAAGACTGGTTTGTGAAAAAAAAATATCTGAGTAGACCCCTGTTATTTGGGGTATCTAGTTGTTGGATATTAAGACTTTCAGGACTCATTATGTATGTACAGAAAGTATTTCATGAACCCTTTCTAGTTCTGATTCTTGAGTAGCTAGGGGTAATATGGGATTTGAGTCTCATATTCCATGTTTGGGCATGAGTGGATGAGGAATTCCAATTGAGATGATCCATGGTTTTATATTTATCCCAAATAGAGTAGTGACCCATGTGGAGTCTGAGTACACCATTTAAGGTCCTCTTAGTTGTTTATTCTTATTTGGGGAATGTCCGAATAATCATTTCTACAGTTTATTCATGGAAACTAGTTTCTCATTCTAATTTTTTAGTGAGACTTTTTAATTTTCTTGGTTTTACTTGGCTGTGATGTTATTTGGTTGGATTTTTGTTTTTGTGAGTGGGATTTCTAAATGTAAATAGTTTTTTAAATGAAAATATTTTCTTCCAAATTATTGTGGATTGATAAGTGTGGGTTTTAAAAGGGAAAGTGATTTGGATTGAACATTTTATAAATTCTCAGGTTTGATGATGGAATGGTTTGTGTGACCCTTGGTATTTGTTCTGGAAATTCACATATTTGTTGGTATGGGTGAGACTTTATTGTTGTAATATGTTCATAGCTTATATGGGTAGATTTTGGATGAACACATATGCAATGGTTCATAGAATTCCATGGGATCCTAAATGTAATATAATGGTTTAGGGATGATTTATCCTTGAAAATAGGGTTATTGTTTTTTGAAAAATGGATTTTGGTATATGGAAGGTGGACAAGGAAGAAGTAGGTTTTTAAAAGTGAATTTAAATTGTCGTTTTATAAAAGAAAATTCTTTTTTTGATTGAAACATTTGGCTTGTGAGCTAGTAGTTTTTTCATGAGATGTTTATTTGGGTTGTGTGTAAGGGTTGATGTGGAACCAAATTTAGTGATCTTTATGTTGTTCTAAATATACCCCCAGAAATATCCTTATGGCTTCAAGTGGGTCTTTCCATATTTCAAGTTCATCCTAGTTGTTTCCAATATTCTATGGTGATCGATGTCTATTAGAGGCAGTGGTTTGGCTTGAAGAAGTCGAGAGTGTCTTCAGATCATTGGTAACCACTAAAGTTTTTAGGGGAAATTTTGTTCTAGGTTTGATTGATGGTCCAACAATGCCTCAATGGAAGGTGATTTCTTCTTCATCAAATCATGTTGGGATAAATTGAGAAGTTTTTAATTTTACATTCATCTAATTGATCATACCTGAGGAATTGAAGGTGAGGAAAGTGGAACAGCTCTTGATTATTCATCAAGGCTAGAAATCGGTGAAGGCTTATGTTGAGCATTTCAAGGAGCTAGTTCTTTTCTCTCCCTATATATAATTATAGGATCTATTTAAAGTTCCCCCTTTACATTGGTAATTTAATTCTAAGATCATGGAGAAATCTCTGTCATCCGTTTATGTTCAGTATGTGAAGTTGTTGGATGAATCATTCCTTGATGAGTTGGTTTCCAAAGTGCAAGTGGTCAGAAATATGGTGTCTCTTGTCTCTCATGAAGGTTCCTCATATGGATAGAGTTCTATACTAGGGGAAACTATGTTTGAAAATCCTCTTTCCTTGGTTTCAGTGTTAATTTTTTCAAACCGTTCTCTGATATGTTTTTATTATAGTTGTTTGGGGTATTAAAGGTCGTCGGGTCGTAATCCTACGAAACCTTTTCATTGTTGTGGCCATTTGAGTCATTTGCGGAACTTTGGTAATAAGAATTCAATGAAGAATAATTAATGATTAGATGATGTTAGCTCCTTATTATAGGGTATTAGATGATTCAGATATCATGGCACCATCCATATGTTTTAGAGTGATTATTTTCACATAATCAAGAATAGATGGGGTTGTGTGGAAACTTGGCGTAATTTTTTTCTCTAGTGTTGGAATGGATATGGTTGAAGTTTATATGTTTTCTTTTTGATGCTATTTAAATACCCTCATTTCACTAGACATGTATAATGGATTTTTTCTTTCAAATTTCTAGTGGTTACGTTTATTTGAATATGGACCTTTGAATCATTTGTTCTCCTTTTTTTGTGCATGGGCCTTATGTGGGTTGGTCTATCTTTTAGTTGTTCTCTCTTGAATAATATTTAGTTTTACAGAGGTGGTGAATTGTGGTATTGAATTTCTATTTGGTCTGAATACTTTCATTGAATTTACCCTCATGTAGAGGGTTTTTAGTTTGGGTTGGGAGTTTGTTACTTCCCAATTTTCAGGGTTTCCTTATAGTGGGTTTTCAATTTTTGTGTCGTCGTGATGGGAGTTTTAATGTAGAACTTTATAGTTGAGTTCTTGTGGTAGAGAGAACCCTCTCATGTTCTACCATTGTTATTCATGGTGTGGCTTCCTATAAAATGGTCATGTGTGGCATTTGAAGTGAAATTTCACCCCCCAAGGATTGGTATTTTTTACACATTTTTTGGTTTTGGGACATAGATTGGTTATTATTGGGTTGGGTGAGTTTCGGGGGTCAGAAAGTGTTTGTAGTTGGGATAATTGACAAGCCATGTCCTTTTGAATTAAATTATTATATTATTTTAATGGATTTGAATCCCCTGGTTGAACCCTGGTTGAAATTTTTGAATTATGGATGTTCCTAGGAGTGTTTTTGTTGATAAATGGTGTTTTTGGGATTGAAGGTTCAGGGCACACTATTGGCTCATAGATTAAGAAAACCATGAACCCACACCTAGATAACAATGTGGATTATTTTAGGGACTAAGGGTAAGGAGCATGGGTTTCACATGGTTTGTGAAACCATGTGGAAATAATGTGAGATGTTTTGTACATTTGGATAATGGCGACTGCACGGTTTTAATGATGTTGGGGAAATCATGTGGAAAAACTGTGTGAGCCACCTATATTCTTAAAATTGTGAATTTATAATCATTTCCCTTCGATATTTTTACCCCATTTCGGGATTCTAAACCCTTGTTCAACTTATGTGAACTGGTGGGCTCTAAAAACCCCTCCTCCATTGATCCCCAAACTCTATGGATGCTTCTTGAAGGTCCATAGGTATGTTTCATTGAGTTTTGGTTGATTTTACTCTTTTCTTCTTCCATCTATCTGGAGATCTTGGTTTCTATGGGGGGTTCTCTATTGATAAAACCCTAAGGGTTAGGTTTTGTTTATGATTCGATTTATTTGATTTTTGGGTGCAATGTTTGTCTCTCAGGCGTGAATCACCATTCTCCAAATGTTAGGTTGCATTTTCACATCATTGAGGTAGGCGTTTCTGTCCATTTCCATTCTAAAACATTACATTAATTCTTGATTATTCATTCAATTTCATCAGAATATTATAATCATGGGAATGATGTGGTAATATGTGTTGTCTTAGTTATTTTAGGATTTCAAATGGGTTCTAAATGGTTTTCCAATGGATTTCATTAACTTTTCCTTATTATAATACATGAATGTTTTTTAAGAAATACCTACTATTTTCAAATAGTGGAATGGAGTAACTATGGGGTTACTCATCCTGAATATTATTTTAATTCCTTTTTGAAATGACGAATTTGGCATGATGTGTGGTTTAGATGCCACTTATGGCTTAGTAATTACTAGTGAATTTTTTTGAAGGGTTCTTCTGGCATTCAAATGCTTATTTGGTGATTGTGTCATTGTATAACATGTTCTGTGGGTTTAAAATAAAGTTTTGTTATTGAAAAGGTTGTTTTTGTATGATTTCCTAAAAACATGCAGTATTACATTAGATGTTATAACATCTATGGTTGAATAGTGGTCTCACATGTATAGGCATTCAAATGATAATGGAATTCAAAAATGATGTTTTCCTTGAGCATGGTTTCATATAAGGTTTATCCATTATTTATATAGTCCTTCTTTCTAAAATAGTTCATTAATTTATAATTTGTGATGTGGTTCTCATTGTGACATAATATTGTGGTTTCAATCATGTTCCATGAAACATGGCCAGTTTTCCATCCTATGATTTGTTTTGGTTGAATGAGTGGAATAATGGATTGTTTTTCATTTTTCGAAATAGTTTTGCTTCTAAATTATATAAAGGATATTTTTACACTGTATATATAGATGTGGTTTCTTATATTGTCCTTTGGAAATGATGTGGAAATGGGATTGCAAATATATTAGGATTGGAAATGTTAAATTCTTGGTTGGTACTTGGTGTTTTCATTTCAATAACTATTTTGATGTGAAATTACATGAATTTATGATTGAAATCTTGTCATGTTTTTTAAAATGGACTGAAAACCGAGGTAGTGTGGGGATCAGTTGTTATTTAATAATTATTTTGAACATAATGGATTATCATAATAATTTTTATACCTAGAATATATATTGAGACCACTAGTACTTTGGATTTACTCCTCTCTTGTGGATCGTACATGAGAACATTGTTTGACCACTAGAAATTTGGATATAATCCCCTCTAGTGGCGCGTTCTTGAGAATGATGATGTTTGTGGTTGATATTAAATGTTTTTCAAACTGTTATTATTATTATTATTATCATGGGATTTGTTATCAATATCTAAAGGGTCAAGTGAAGGATTCTTGTCGACCCTGATTAGTTGTGTTGGTACCCCCTAGAAATTATATGGCTAGGTGGTACATGCCACTAGTTTTCAATGTCTAGAGAGGCTAGTTGATTATTTACTATGGAGATGCACTATATACCGAAAGGTGTGTCTGATTTAAGTATGTATAGGGATTACTCTAGGGGTGTTCTAGAAGTTCATGTGATCTATTATCTTTATGTTGTACTTATTTTTAATTGATTTTTATTATTATACCTTCTATATTTTTCCTAATTGTTTGGTTTCCATTAAGTTATCTTTACATCCCTAATTGGTTATTTATTTATGTTTTTAATGGGTTTTAGTAAGTGAAACAACTTTTAAAAAAGAAATGTTGTTTTTGTTGTTTTAAAAGGGGAATGTGTTGAAAGCTATGTTTACATGATGGAAATTTGTATAAATCCAATTTTCTGAATTTTATTCAAAGTAGTGTTTATAGAATGTTTCTGTAAAAGAATTGAATGGGATCTGTGATGATTACTTGCTGATCTTTTTAAGCAAACACCCTACTTGTGTCACTCGGCATCTATATACCCGATATATTCTACAGCTTTAAGTTTCTAGTTTAGTTCTGTAATTAGAGAAGGTTGGTCTTGTGGATGGTGGTGACCAAGAGGTCTTGTGAAGATCATGTTAGCATGTTTTGGTCTTAATTTTTTATTCAATTATAGTTTTTTTTCAGATGATATATCTGGATTTATTTTGTATAATTGTTGACATTTATTTATTGATGGTTATCTATGTATTCGATTTATTTATTTGATGTTATTTTTTTTGGGAAACAATATGTCCCACTGTGGTTACGTTGATGCTTGGCACTAGTTGTCAGCCTGTAGGGATCAAGAACACCCTACGGGCCATACCTCGGACTGGGTCGGGTGTTAGGTCGATTGACAGCATGGCTTGGTTTGTGACAATATAAATGTGAATTCACCTATTTTACCAATATCCAAGACATCGACTGACTATGTAAAATTAATTATATCAATCTTGTATATCCAACTCATATGTTCTAAATTTATAGAGTATAGACTGATTGGGTCAATGAATACACCACATGTCATTCATTTACAAGGATGAGAATGTCACATATAATCTATCTGAATACATATGCAGATCATATGTACTTTCTACGTGCAACCAAACAATCCATAATCTATCTCAATATAGGGACTGTTATTTATACTAATTATGGATGGGGGAAAGTAAAATCATGTTTATGATCAAAATGATGACATGATCAATAACATACCCATAATCCTATCGATTGGAATAGTCAACAAGAATACTTGTGTAACTAGGGTGTAAATTTATGGAAGATAAAATGTTATGTATATCTTCACACTCTGGTAGAGGGACTCAAATATGATCCATGAACCCCTGAAATACCAAATACATTTGTATAACACTCTTTGGGGTACACTTAGTGGTTCATACAAAAAACAAAAACACTTTTCTATTCCTCATGAGTATACTTTGTATATCTATACCAGAATCATGCTCATGTTAGCCATAAATTTCATCTTAACCTATAATACTCCATGAAAAACATCAGTAAGGTATAACTCAATGTGATTAATTGAGGGGTGAGATATTATTAAACTTCACAAAATTTATATATATATAATTATATATCTGACAATAAATAATGATAATGTTGAATTTTATTTTTTATATAATATATTCCACACTATTAATCCCTTTTAATAATAGTTAACAAAACCAATATAATCTTCCATTTATCATTTCATATTTAATAAACTACCAAATATGTCTTTTTTATGCTAAAATTTTAGGTATTTTGTTAACTAATTAAATTATACATAATTCATGTAACATATCTATGTGGCTATCTAATATAATACTCTCACTAACATTTTAGTGAGAAACATTAATAAATTAAGAAAATTTAAATAGTTGTGATATTTCAGAATAATATTCATAATTATTCAACCCTATAAACATATTCCATCTCATTAACATTATAAAATAAAATGTTACAGTTTAAACGTACATTTTCTACATATAACTATTATAAAGTTCCTCATCGTCATCATGAAAGTTTTTCGAAAAAAATTTATTTAATATTTCTTCATAGATAACTAAACTATTTATAGAATTATTTACCTACACGTACTAAACTCTTTTTGGATGATGTAACATCTACATGTTATGATAACTATGATAAATTCCCTATAATTATCTATACCATAGTATCATAAATGTTTTAGGATATAATGCGATATTTTCTTTTAATTTTGATTGAACTGATCATTTATTTGTTAACTTTAAAATTCTCTAAGTTCAAACATTCTTTGAAAAGTCTCGAATACACTATATTATTTTCTAAATATCTTGAAAATATAAAAACACAATTTTTTATTAGGTAATAACATTTATTTCTTTTTAGTTGAAACATTTAATTAATAAGATTCTATTTTTATATCTTATATGTAATTCTATTTGTTGAAAAAAAAAATTAGAATATGATTTCTAAAAATATTCCACTAATAGGTTGTAGAATCAAATTCATTAATATTATATCAAATGACATGATAAACACAATTATGCCTCACATTTTCATGTATGTTATAGAATATGATAAATCTAAAACTATGTCTATAAAATAGGCTATTTAAAATTCGTTCACAAAAGTACTATATTATGTATTTTATTATCCTATCATATAAGAGAATAAACATGAAAATACAAATCATTTACATAGATTCATATGAGCTTGATAAGTTCATTAATAGTAATATATTGATTTTATCAACACTTTACATCATCATGGGAATGAAAACTAAAATACCTATCATTTATTCCCTTTATTTTGAACACTTGTAAACTTACGAATTATACCTTTAGATTCACATACCCTTCAAAAGTAAGGAATTGATTTCTGTAACTCTTATATCTGACATAGACATCCCATGGAGATCCCTAAAACCTATTCCAGTATCTTGTTAATCTATCACGTGGAATTATTAATACATGTCCCTAAAAACATTGGGTTTTAATGAACTTGACCATATCATTGAAGAAACATTGCTGAAATTTTCAACTAATGTTTCTTCTCCAAGTTTGAACTTTTACCTATTTTCACCATCTATACAAAATTAGTAACTAAAAATCATTTTCCCAATTTACATATTCCCAAAAAATTGAGAGTATCATATAATCCTTTATTAAATTTCATTATATTACCAAAAAATTCCCATAAATGAAAATAGGATGAATTGCATAACCTTAACAAGCCAGTTATGTTCCTTTACACCATTTCATATAATTGATCAACTCAAAAGAAATGTTTATTAGAACACCTATATAATTTTTATTCGGAAATTTTTTTAAAACACAATTAAGAAGATAAAAATGAGATAAAATATGAATCATATGATATATTATCACAAGAATGAAGCATCCATGTTTTTCATGTTATAACTCATTTTATTTATTGCAAAAAAGAAAACCTGAAGCTACAAACATGAATTATTTCATTAATTCTATAATCTTTTAAATATAGAACACTTATATATCATATAGTGACTGTCATATACCTATAAAATATTATAATTTTGTTTTATAACATTGATACCTAACATGGACCCCACAAAAGTATGCTACCAACCCTTCAGGTAATCAAGAAAATTTCTTCTCTAATGGTCAAATTTTCCAAAATAGAACAATTTTACAAATTTCTTCATCAGTTTTGTAGGTGTTAAAGACTCTCCACACCATATTATGTTACCCTTTTGGCCACAACATTTACCTTTATCTTTCTATACCATCAAAACATTACATGATCCTGGACTACCCATGTCATACTCAGCCATCATGAACATATTGAGGATATTATTTAATATTTAACAGAATTCATTCAAATTTTATTTCACAACCAACTACTAAAACATTTTCAATAGTGATTAAATAATGAAATTTTTGGATAATTAAGGATGATAAGGTGAACTAATCAATTCTAAATCAATGAGATAACCAATAATTTTGACTTCCTATGAATATAAAGAGGTTCCTTCCATCATTTTTTAGTAATAAATGGGATTTTAATACTTTATACCAATTATTCCATGATTTATCCAAATAAAATATTTTCTAGTTATCTATTGTTTGATATTCATCTAATAAGTCCTATATATTTTTCATTTTTGACTCCATGGTTACAAGTTTGAATGTGGAGACTTCCTTTGTGTATTTGAAATCATTATCATATAAATATTAATTCATTTGTTGAATAGATTCACTACTTGGTTACATAGGGAGAGGTTGTACCAACACATAAAATGTTCATTATAGGAGAACTATTCTAAATTTTTTTCACCAGTCAAAGAAGTTACTATAATTTAGTTTCACATTGTATAACATTGATCTCATTATCATTCCATATAATAATAATCACCTTTATCTATAACTGAATATTTTATCAGATGGGTATCTTTTTTTATTAAACTTGTAATATGGACTTATATAAAATGAGATCCCATTAAAATAATAACCCCATTCAAAATCCTTTGACATTATTAGTGGGACAAGATCCTTATTTTCAATAAAAAATCGATATTATTTGGTGTTCCTCTCACCACATACCTATTCAGTTATAGAATCATAATAATATAATCATATATAAATCTTAGATAATTGAGTGGAAACCTGTTTATCCAATCCATAATATGAAAACTACCAATTAATTTTCTATTCTATCATAAGCTTTATTGCTTTTCAACTCTATGAAACCCAAAGAAAATGACTTGAACATACTAAAAAAATTTAATCCAGAGGAACCCATCATGGAAGAAACAACCCAAGGATAGTCTACTGTCATCAATTTCATTCTTTCCATACACAAGAAATACCATGGGAACCCTACTTTGGAATGGTCTTCCTTAGTGGACGATCAAGGTAATGACAAGGGAAACTATGGAATAAATCTTACACTGAGTATTTTAAATTGGATTTAAATATCACTATATTATCTCATGTTATTCAAATTTTATACATGATTATACTCATTAATATTGGAATCATATTCCCTCCACCAATTCAATGTGTTCAAACCATATTGAGCTGTAACCCATTACACAACCTAGAGTTTATATTAATCACCCAAAATTTGAAGTCAAACACATTAATTCATTTCCAAATGTGTCACATGTATAATGTATATAATCATCTATTTTAAAAAAAACATTCTTTATATAATATTTATAATCTCCTCATGAGTGAGCCTAGAGTGATATATATCCAACCCTATTCCCATCTTTGGATAATGGATAGGCCTCCCAGATAGTATTTATTCTGATCCCAATTCCCTATAAATGGGGAGACGTTACTCCTAATTGAATCCAATCCATAATAACTATAAAAACTAATATAAACAATTATATTAATTAGGTAATAAAAATTGAATAATTGAACAATTAAAATATCTAAACAAGTGATAATCAATGGTGAATAATCCATGAATAAAAGATAAATATAAACACTTTTATAATTTTAGGGTTATAGGATAAAAATTACATTATTATGAATATATCTCTTTATATTCACATCAATGTTACCATATCATATTTATCATTATAAGTAATTTCAAAATATATGATATTTTATTGAATTATAAATAATTTTACAATTCTATTTCGCATATTTAATCATTTCATATAATCTTTATATAAAATATTTTTAATTTTATGTACTGTCTAATTAATTTTGGAACATTGAAAATAATTTCATAAAATTTATAAATTAAAATATAAACAATATTATATTTGGAGCTCAATTATATAATTTATAAACACATTAAAATTTACCTTTTTATAATTATAAAATAAACTCATTCATTTATATTGTGTAAAACATTCCATTTAATCTTAAAAGGAATTTTAAATATCAACCATTATTATATAAAGAATATTTTAAAATAAATTATTCGTAAAAAAAATAATTAAATTATAAGCCCTTTATAATTATTTAATTAATTAAAATTTCAATAATTAATATATATGCATCAAATCCATGTAATCATTATTTATTTGGAAATTATAAATAATAAAATACAAATTCAAAATTGATTTGTATAAATCAGCATCACCACAATGTCTTATACATCATGGTGATTCTTTGGTGTCCATTTTATAGGAAATTAGAACCTATAAAAACAAAATCCCCACCATTCCATAGTGAGAGAAGGGTTAACATTTTTCAAGTGTTAATGCCCTATGCATGGTCTGAAACAGCTTCCTCACATATCCTTGGTGAGTGATCAGTGGCCATTTTTCACATGTTAACTCATAATGGATGATCTAAAACTGTGAGATCTACAAAATGTTTGTGGTTTTGGTAAATTAGTGGTGATGATCAATGTGGTTCCTTTTTCTTCCCCATTATTATTTTGAAAGAATTATTTTATAGAAGTATGATTTTGTATTACTTTGATACAATTTTTTTGATTCTATGCAGTTGATTAATAATTATTCATCATAATGGAAACAGAAGAAACCACAAATTCATGATCTCATAGGATGAAATATGAAACCACATTGAAATTAGTAATGATTAACTGTTGTAAAAAAGTGTATATTTCACCATGTTGTTCGGAGTGGACACTCAATAGGGGGGTGAATTGTGTTCCAGTTAAAAATTTCTTTTTAAATGTTTTGTATTGAAATACCCCAATTTAAATAATAAGCTAAACTTTAGTGAATTTGTGATACAGTAAAGGTTCAGTTAGGTTCCCAAGAGATTGATTAGTTCTATATTAACTTAATCTAAAGATTAAATTAGCTTTTGAAACTAACTTACTAGTTCACAATAATTGCAAACACTTGCTAGTTTAACTATCAGGGTAACTTTAAAGTGGATTTATATTTAAAGTAAATGGTAGCGGAATATTGAAAAATAGTTTAAACTAAAATAATAGGAATAACAGTGTTAACCAAGAGGTTCAGTATGAAGCTGAGACTTTGTCCTCTCAAATAGTTTATATAAACTATGATCCACACCCTGGATCAGGGTTTTACAACAGTGCACAGACAGTCCTGGTCCTCAGACCTCTACCATAGTTCTACATGGGAAAGATGCAATAATAGCACAGGCTGTCCAGGTCCTCAGACCTCTACCAATATCCATATTAGGATACAATAGTGTAAGAGAATGATTGAGTGAGGATTTATAAATCCTCCAGTTCACCACATGAGATAGTGTGTGCATAAAATACAGAGTACACACACTGCTCAAAATGTAAATAAAATTATCACATCAGAGAAAAAGTATAGAGATGAGTTTATAATGATCATGTGTGATGTCAATGCAGCTTTGAACTCCTTTGTATTGAAGTAGATGATGTTTTGAGCCATTCTCCGGTATTTGTGTGAAAACAGAGTGTTGTGGTTCAGCTTGTGTTCTTCTTGAGGTTCAATTGAGAGAAGATGTTCCATAAGATTTGAATATGTTTCGTGTGTTTAGTAGCATCAAGTTTTATGCAGTGTGCCTTTTTGTATTCGAGACTTCCTCACGACCCTTTCTTTTTGTTTTCCTGTATCACGCAAACGCCTGTGTTCTTGGACACACTTCTCATTTAACTTTGAATGCACATGTGGGAGCTGACAGGTTGCATGTGTTCTGCATCTCATAACTCGTACTATACGATGACATGTCTAAAATGAAACATTAATTATTTCAGTGCAATAAATTCATCAAATATGACCATTAGAAATTAAATTTAATGTTGACATAGTAGTTTATGAAACGGTGACACATTAAGACATGGAAACGGTGTCTAGGTTGATCATAGTGTCTGAGTGTCACGGTGTCTCATGGTCATGGTGTCTTGTTCATAGTATCTTGTCCATGATGTCTTGTTCATGGTGTCTTGTTCATGGAGTCTTGTTTACAGTGTCATGTTCACGGTGTCCTGTTCACGTTGTCTTGTTCACACAGTCTTGTTCAGGGTGTCTTGTTCACGGTGTCTTGTTCACGGTGTCTTGTTCACGGTGTCTTGTTCACAGTGTCTTGTTCATGGTGTCTTTTTCACAATTTCGTGTTCACGGTGTATTGTTCACAGTGTCTGCTTCATGGTGTCTTGCTTCAAGGTGTCTTGATTCATAGTGTCTGCTTCATGGTGTCTGGCTTCCCAGTTCCAGAAATAAATAGCTAGTGGTAGATTCACGGTGTCTTAGACTTTACAAAGTAACTACGTGCAGACTTAAATAAAGATTATAATAGAAGGGACCATACATAAGAATTTGTTTGAGGTTATTTTGAGATTAGAGAAATGATAGTATAAAGTAGGTAAATTTAAAATAGAACAATTAAGATCTTAGAAGGATCTTCTTAAAGCATGAGAAAACATTAGACATAAATACACATGATTGGATATAATTTATAGAAGTTAACTAGGTTGAATAAGATTCTGAATCATTTTCACATGATTTAATAATATTTGTGATCTTCAAAACATGATTCATACATGAGGAGTCCAACACACCATATAAACCTCTCCCACTTTATTGATCCTAAATTGTTAAGTTTGATGATGATTATTAAAGTAAAAGGAAAAAGAATCACACGTTTAAATGTATCAACAGTTCAAGATGAACTGCTCTTCATATGAATGAGACTCCTCACCCTCCATGATATATAATCATGTCATGATGTGAAGGATTGAGAATAACTGAACATTTTTCATTGGAGATTCTTGTCTAGGAATTTACATTCTCTCTTCCATCGCATGGATGTTACTTTATATAGCCATGAGAAAGATCCTCAGTTTTTCCATGGATTAGCTCATGTGTTGAAATGGATGAGCTAATGCCTCGTATAGTTAATGAATCATGTGAATGAATGCTAAAAACCCTCACATGCTTCATCTTATGAAATGATATAATAAATGAATATCTTAAATAGGAATTATTCGAGTGTCCCTCTGCATCATTAAACGTGGTGGAAAAATAATCCATCTAATATGATATATCCTTGTATCGAATACTGTCCATGGTATACGGAATATATCTCATTCAATAACAACATAAATAATCACATGGACCATAGTAATAGATTTCATGGTGATGAATTTGTAATTCCAGACATTTTAAACTCACAGCAAAGTCCACATGCTATAAATACTAAATACCATCAAGGATTCATCCATGAAATCATAATTATTTTTCCATACATAAAATAAATACATGTTCTAGTTTGTCTCATGATATCTAATGATGCATTTAGGGACATATAATATTTGGGTCCACCCTTCACTTAAACATTTTAAATATATTCATCATATATAATACAGCTTTTGTATATCTTGTGAATCTCAATGTATACATATTGAATCAATTAAAAAACGTTAATATTTCCCTAGTACATTATCAACATACCTTGTTAGTAAAGATTATTCTATATATAACTAAAAAGTATATGGATTATCAATATTTCCTCAATCAATATTGGAACTAGAATTCTTGATGAAAACCTTCCAATCTGATTTTTGTATGGTAGGGTATTCACAACATAGAGAGTAATGAGTAAATAGTTAATCCAATCTTATAAATCATATAATATTATTTAACTATAAAGGATATAATCAATGCATCATTAATAAATGTGTTTTGTTAAAGTTATTTAGTTCAGTAGATATAGAGGAAAATGGACGTCAAGTTGTTTAAAAAAATTCATCAAATATTTTATATCTTTGTTGTAAAAAACTTATATATCAAATCCAATTCTATTTTCATGGGCTCTCAAGAGTATTTTTAAAATACTATTTTTAATATAAATTATAATAACATAAAATTTTAAATAAATTATAATTAAATAAGAAAATGTGGTGTGAATGAAAAAAGTATACATAAGTAGAATAAAATCCCATTCAGTACATTTAAGAAAACAATATCTTTTTCTTTTGAAAAAATCAATGAATAATGACAATAAATTTTTAGTTAGAAAATTCATCAAAACATGAAGAGGAAAATATTTAATCCTGAATGTTTATGATAGAGGGAAAATTCATTCATGGTGAAATTTTATAAAAATAAATTCTTTTCAAAATTTTGTAAGGGAATTGAAAAATTACAAGTTTAGAAAATGTTAAAAATAATACATTTAGAATTTTTAATATGAAGTCAAATTTAATATAAATTTTCATTAAAAATCATTTATGAACATAAGACAACATTAGTGAAATTAAATAAGCCAATATGTATCAAGAAGAGAATGTTTCTCGACCAAGAAGATAAAATAACACTACTAAAAACATCATTTAGTACTGGTTTTATAAATTGTTGTGAAATGAATTCATGGTGGATTTGAAAATAGTTGTGAAATTTTTTGTGGAGGTTTTTTATTTTATTTTATTAAAAAATTAATTTATTATTTAATATGAACTGATTTTTTAGTAGATTTTAAAAACACCACTAAAAGTTTAATATCAATTTAAACTTTTTTTAATTATATTTTATTACTTATTCACTTATTATTTATTATTTACATCCTATACAAATTATGCATATATATATATATATATATATATTTGTGTGTGTGTGTGTGAGTTGGGATTTAAAACTTTTACCTCTTGGTTATTCTCGAATGACATTACCACTCACGTAATCACATTATATCCTGAGTAAAAAAACCGTAATATATATATATATAAGTAAACATGTGTTTCTTTTTTATTTTGTATTTATTATTTATCATTTTTTCTTTTTTCTTTTTTCTATTCTATCTATTTATTTTTTATTTTTTTATTATTTCTTAATTAAATATCAAATATTAAAGATATATTAAATTGATAAATAATAGAAAAATAATAATAAATAAATAAATAAATAATAAATAATAAATAAGTCATAAGTCATAAATAAATTATAATTTTATAATAATTACATAATAATTAAATAATAATTAATATTTAAACAAATAATAATTATAAATTATTTAAAAAATTAATTATTAATATTTGATAATTGATCGTTAATAAGAAATAATTAATAATAATTAATGATTAAATAATAAATAAAAAATGTAGGTGATTAATAAAAAATAAATAATTTTTAATTTTTAATTTTTAATTTTTAATAAATAATAAATTGTATATAATTAATAAAAATAAAAATTAATAAATAAAAAATAATAAACAAAAATTAATATGTAAAAAATATATAATATTTAATATTGAAAAAGTATATAATAAATAATTATTTAGTTGATAAATAATGAATAAAAAATATATTCATGAATAGTCAATGAAAGATAAATAATAATAAATAAGTAATTGTTATTATTAAATGAAAAATATATTATAAATAATGGTTTTTGGAAAATGGTTGAGTCTTAGATGCCTATTTATTAAAGAGAAATAGAAATATAGATGATGAACATGTATGATAGAAAAATTCCACAATCGAGACCAAAAAAATAAAAAAATTGAAGACATCAAGTAACTCATGATCAAGGGATAATAATTTGATGAGAGGAATGCCAACACTAACAAGAAGGATGTATCCCTCTTATCCATGTTTTGACCTACATCCATGGACCATATTCCTCTTCTGAAAGTCCATCATCAACATTCGATCTAATATCTTCTACTTCAAACACGTGATAATTTTTTTCCACCCTACTCACTATTATTGGATGTAAGAAACTCAACGTGTTATGTATAATTGCCTTCATATTAAATATATCCATCATAGGATGACCATCAACGCTTATAAGGGTAGATACATCCATTGATTTATCCATCATATGGTTCTATAATTTTGGATCCCTTGATCTCTCACGATCAATTTTTTTCTTCCATCTCTTTGATGATTCGAGTGCCAATTACATTGGGTGCCTTTGGTGAGTGTCATTATTCACTACCATTATTTTCAATGTGGTATAGATCCATGTTCCATCGACATTGATTAATTATCATAAGAAGGTATATAAAACATTAAAGTGGATGGATTTGTCATTTAGGTGATGGTCTCTTGTTAAAGTTCGACGTCTGAAAGGGTAAACATTTTTTGTAACAAGGTGGTGGATTTATCCGATCTGGTGGTTGTGTTTTTATTTCAATAGGATATTAAAGGACTTTATTGGTTTTATTTGAGTTCTGAAAATGTTCTTGTAAATCATCAATGGTGGTTCGCATAGATGATGGTTACGGGTATTGGTGTTAGTGGTCCTTTGATCAATGTAAAGTATTGGTCAGCCTTCTGCTCCAATGGTATGTGAGTGGCATTACTAGATCATATGTTGTTTTTTGAATTTTTTATTGGGATGTATATTTATTTAGGTCTACTATTTTATCCCTTGTTTCATTTGGATGGCGGTGGAGCATTTTACTAGTACTGCTGGGTGGGATGCCTCAAAAGATATATGGGTGGGATAACACCCAACATTCAGTCAACCCTAATCATTTTTTTGATAGATGTATGGTCATATTTTGATAGAATATTGATTAGTATTTTTATTTTTGTTCTTCATTGCATTAGGTTGAAATTTTTTTGAGTTCCTCAATGCTTTGTTGGGTGGGAGACTCGAAAGAGGGAAGGGTGTACAGGCACCTTTCATCCATCTCTTCTATACAAGTAGGTTTGGCTTAGAGATGTTATCGTCCATGTAGTTCTGGTCCAACATGGTGTAACATCTTGGTAGAAGGGGTGACACATCATTTTGACTGAAGACTCTGTTTCACTCTCTGGATAGGGGGTGATGATGCTTTTTCTAGTGCTTTATTTGATGATTTCTTCCCTTTGTACTTGTGGGACCATTATGACCTTTGAGTATTATTTCATTATGTAATTTTTTGTTTCTTGTTATGGGTTCCCTCTTTTCAGAATCTTTAACAATGTATAATTTATTATATTTAATAATGTTATATTAACCTTAATCAATTTTTTTAAAAAATATCCTAGTCCCTTTATCTTTCACAACAATTAAATCCAAGGGTATTACGACACTGGTTTGAAGAATATCACTATCATGAACAGACATTGGGGGAAACTGAGGTCTAGATTGGTCTTTTAAACCCTTGCAGATAGTATATGCCTGTGTTTTTTGTTTCATAATATTGTCAATAATATTTAAATGATCACTTATAATACTAAAAAAATATTTTTTTTCTCTCACTAACTCTCCCTATTTATGATCAAGTGGAGGAGAATTTGATTTGAATGAGTCATAGAATAGATTTATTCACAAAGGACTTATCAAGGATCAAGTAGAATTCAAAGAGAAGTAATTACAAGAAACAACTGTAACCTTCTCATTTCCCATCGAAAGGGGATATTTACATTGTTATTGGTTAACCCTTTTGAATTTAGTTTTTATTGAATTAGATGTATCCATTTTTTCATTCCCTTTAAGACTATTGGAATTAATCATCTTCTTATCATATCATAGACTGATGTTAATATCACCATATGCAGAGAGTTCCTTAGCAAATTGAATATCATACAATTAATCATGATAATGATCATTCACTATCCCTTTATAAAATACATCCTTAAAATAAACCCTATCATTATTCAAGTGACTCAACTCTTCTACATTATCCCAAGATTGGTGGGATTATCATGATTCAACTATACAATAGAATCAGTCTCAATTCTATCTCGATGAGAAATAATAGCTATAAAATTATGGCCTTCCATATATCCATTATTCTGATAAGGGAATTCAGAATCAATCTATCAGCCTTCCTAAGATGATCCTTCAGTATTAGTATGGATTTACTCTATTGGGAAATTTATGTCTCTGGAAGTATTATTATGGACATAATCATCCATAATAAGATCATTAGTATGATTATCAATTCACTGGGAAATCCCTTTATTATCCCATATTCGATAGTTCTTTAAACTATCACATCTCAATAAAATGTTATAGAAAAGAATAACTCCTCTACAAAAAGACATTGGGTGTCCAATAATTTGACATTAATCATAAAAAGGTGGTATTTTTTCATAATCATTTCCTAGATTGATTTCGTCATTTGGTGTGGTGAGGAAAATTTTATCAATCATGGCAGAACATACATTTATTTAGGACTAAAACCTTGAGAAGTTACCAAAACTAACCATTTCAATGGAATTGTCCATCCTAATTGGAATTAAAATCACATAAGGATTTTCATATAAAATTTTATACTTCCATTAGACTCATCGTGGACCTGCTCCATAGATTTCCCATTAAACATTTATAAGATTGAATACCCAACATTTTATGGCCCAAATCTCCCACATTCTTATCCCTAAGTAATTTATGAGAATGGATCAAAGGCGTAACTACATAGGGAAGGTGTTCCCCCTTCTCCTTCTTCTTGGTCCAAATCCCCTTCATTATTGTGTCACACTTGGTATTATCATGATCGTGAGTTTCCACCTCTACAAACATTATAATTTTCCATAAATGTCCTAGAAATCCCCCCTAGGGGAGGATACCCAGATTTGAACCCAAGTCATATGAAAAAATATAGGGTGACTTTACCACTGAGGAAAACACCAAATTGAAAAACATGTGAAGGGTAACACTCAACTCCCAAAGGGAAAACTGGTCCTAGATTCCACTGAATTTTCCCTAGCTAGGAAATGTGTTTATATAACCTTTTTTATAATATGAACATTATCTAAATCTAGAGGGACTCAATCATTCAGCAGTTCCACCTGGTAGCATGATGGTGTTAACCATGTGTACAACTCGACTAATGTCACAGTGGATAAATGTGTGAACTGTTACAATAGAATCATAGTATGGGTCCATGACCAATATAATTTATAAATGTATATAAATTTCTATAATTATACATAATTAGAAATAAATATCTATAAACATAAATAAATATAAATAAATTCATAAAAACATATATATTACATAAATATGTTCAAATACATATATATAAATAATTTAATATCACATTATATATATATATACTAGTTAATATAAATAAATACAGCATACATAAATAAATATCAGAAAATATTGTTACTTTTAAATATCTATATATATATTTATTCCCATAAAAAAAATTGTAAAAATATATAAAATATTTATAGATATATAAATATATATATATATTTATATAAATAAAAACACATATATTTAATAAATAATAAATAAAAAAGTGTGAAGACCACTACAATTGCAACATCATCATATTTTTAGGAATATAAACCCATGGAATAAAATCAAAGATGACCCAACAAGAATATTGTGACTGTTAAACAAAGCTGAAATTCCATCATATGTTCAAAAATCAAGATATCCCAACTAAAAACATCGTTTTGGAGACAATCTGTGTATATTTTTTTAGAAAAATATGGTCCATGGTACCCTTTACTCAAAATGATATAAATATCATTACAATCATCGATTGGAAATCTACCTGAACCCAAATGGAAACACGATTCAATTACAATGGCATGTTGAAGTTTGAGTTTGGTTTTCAAATTCACTTAAAACATTAATGATATTTTTATTATTAATTATTACCTAACAATTATATAAGATCATTATTGTTTATTTTTTAATATTGTATTTTATTTGTAGAAGAGTATAAATAGACTCCTAGATCAAAGTTATTGTCTTTTGATGCCAACGTTTTCTTTTTAAATTTTCTTATAACATTAGTTAAATTGGGTGTTTTCATTATGAAATTAATGTGTGTGTGTGTAAATTATGAGTTAGTAATTAATAATAATAATATATTAATAATTTATTGAAATTGTTATTTATTATTTTTTAATTATTATTATTGATTAATAACATATTTATATATAAATACATATTTGTATAAATAAATTATTCCCTATCATTATTTATAATTTTTATTAAATTTGAATATATTTTTTAGAAATTTTATAAAAAGTACCATTAAAATTAAGGTAATGTTTTCTTAAAACACTTTTACGAGGGATTAGGGATATTTTATTCAAAACCATAAGTAAAAGATTCACTGATAAGAAGCAATTTTGGAAAAAATTTAATAGAAAAATTAAATAAGAACAATTATAGTTGGTTTTAAAACCCACAAATAGGTAATTTGTTTCCTATAGTGTAATGTAGGTTTTTTTATAAACATTCCTTGGGTGATTTTGAGTAAAAAAGAGAGGAAAAATAAAAAAAAATACATGAAAACACCATAAATAAATAGGTGATAAAAAATTATATGGTATTTACTAGAGGATGGTAATATAATTCCACCAATTGTTAATCGAAACATAAACAATCCTGACAAAAACTGGGATTGTAAATTAAACACATAGGAATTTTTTCAACACTTGAATCAAAAAATCATTAAAGAGAACATAAATTCAAATATTAGTAACTATGATTAAATAGTGAATCATGTTATAATATTTCAAATATTCATCATACACACCATATAATAAAAATAGGATAATAATTAAAAACATGTCTTAATAAAGGATGTTGGAGATGATTAACCCTTACGAAGATTGTAACATTTGAAATAAGGATCAACTAATTAACTGGTCAAGTGAAACAAATTTAAATCTGTACAAAACAAGTGAAAATTAAACATAAAAAATCATAGCTCAAAATCACAGAATATTAACATAACATAGTCAGTGAAGAATTTATATAAACTAATGAAAGTGTAGATCCCAAGGTTGGATTCTTATGAAAGGTTTGCGGGAATGAGTGACCATATTTTATGAATTACTTTTTTTTTAATTTTACCTCTTGAACAGGTTTTGTTTCTTTATCCACTTAATAATGTCTCATATCTTTAACTCATCTGTATAATTATGGAAAAATAAAACATCACACAATATTTTTAAAGATCTTTACTAAGATTTTCTCCATTCTAATTTTTTTATATTCCCTAACATGGAATATACAATATTATCTGATCATCAATTACAACAGATTAGTTAGAAACTGGTTAATCACCCTGTTGTTCATTCCTCTAACAAATCTTGATTCTATATTCCAATAATGAACTCTTATGTCTCAGTTGGTTAGACACCCCCACAATATTCTCATCAATTTTATTGGTTATACACCTCAATCAACCTTCCCTTATGTTTTGATCCATTGTTATAAATATATATATATAATGTCTCAATTTACTATGCACCAACTAATAGTTATTTTCCTTCACAAGAATATCATATCTAGTTCGCTCATGTAAAACATATTTTCTATACATCAGGCAGACATCATGAAATGGATTATAGACTTACTAACTCATTGAGATATTCATATTATTTGATGCTTCTCATATCACTATATACAAAGACAAAAAAATTCTCCAATAAATGACTTCTATCTTCAGTCTCTTATATATCCATGATATAGTGGTGTATTGATTTTCTCAGTATTCATTAATTTTAACAAATTATATTCTTCATGAAATCATTAATATATCAATGAATTATAACTTATCTTTTTTGTGAAACTTGTTTTACATATCCATTGTATATTTCCCATATAGTATGTGGAATTATTATCATACACATCATATAATTATAACATAGAATATATCTATATCTATATTTCATGTCAATATTTTTTCTTTATGTGTCAATTTATAAAAATAGTTTTAATAGTGTTAAATCATTATCATTTAATAAAAAATATGTCACAGTGTCTTTATATTATCACAGAAAACCCTAATTACCATAGAACATCATCAATATACCATTTTACTTCTCATAGCCTTTCAATTCAAAAATCACATCCATGTATAATTCTCTACACTATAATGTAAAATAGATTTTCATTATTTTATCTTTCATGAAAATAATCACTTTGTGGCACTCTACTAGAGAAAATATGAACTTCATCTCTCTATAATAACTTCTCCACAATTCCTATGCACACATTGACTAAGTGTTAAACTGGTATTTATAGAAAATATAACACATTATTAAATAATTATAATCCCAAAAAATATGGAAATTAAATAAACTATATTTAGTTCCAAAAAATAAGTCTTCTATATTCTCAAATAGATTTCCCCTAATAATGTATTTTTTATGGATCACAAAATTAACCCCTCAATTTTTCATTGCTGGATCAAGAAGAATTTTATTTTTTTTCTCTCGCAAATTATCTTCGAAAACAAACATTGTATTGAAGTTTTTCATTCACATAGAATCCTCATGGAATTATATTCCAAAATATTAACCAAAATATCAAGAATCATATAAAAAATTTACTTTGTTGATTTTTTAACTAATTACATCCCATGACTAACTTTCACGGAATTCTGCTCGCATGGAATCTTACCCAAACTAGTTTTTTCCACATAAAGCATGGATGTTTACTCATAAAGAATACACATTAATAAAATTAAATCCTCATATCATACCAAGTCCACATTCATTCAAAATCAATATTATCAAACTACTACTAATGGTATGAAGAAATCTATAATTAGTTGATTTACAACGTTTCATCAAGATAATCTTAGTAGTTTTTTATATTGTACATAGTCATGTGGCATGTAATCCCTCGTATGCAAGGTATATGATGATACTTTGTTGGATAAAATGGATTTAATAAATAAAATTTATTAGTCCATGTAATAATAATATCATTTAAAGGAGTGTGAACTTTTCCCACATAGTAGTAGTCCCACATCGAGCATCAAACTAGTTAGAATTCACTTTATAAGTGAACACATTACTTTAGATGACTGGTTATGAGTATCTTTGTCCAATCTCTTCATTTTATGGGACCACATCATGCCAAAAACACCTCAGTGTTGCTTCCCCATGGTGTGACCCCCTACTCATTCACTACTACCTTCCTTCCCACAGGTTTCCAGTCACTATAGAGGATTATTCTTTGGATATATCCTATGAGGTCAATATTTCTTCCAAATATAATTTATTTATCTCTCCTTTTGTGTTTATGGTTGGACATATTTTTTAATAAACTCTAATAAAACTACTGGTAAATATACACCCATAAAATTAACGTAAATTGTTTTTCAGAAAGAAAATTAAATATTACATTTTTCTAAATCATTGAATGTATTTATATAAATTCCAAACCATTTATTATATCAATAAAATTCATTTCTATGATCTCAAAAATCATTTATCTGATGAATATCATTTAGATAGGAAAAAATGTTATTCATTTTCACAAATTCACATGTTTAAAACATTATGGACAATCCAAATACAATTATCACATGTATTGGGTATTAGGAATTGGTCTTTAATCCTAAAAATTTACATAGATGACATGTTAAGAGTGACATTCAATCCCAATTTATCTTGAATGTTCTATATAGAAACAATTGAAGTTAGCCACCTAAAGTTTTATTTTCCATATACCATGAAAGTTCCTCCATCAAACTATGTACTTTCATAGATAACTTATCAGACACAACATCAAATTTCTATCTAAGAAATATATTCTCCTCATTGAAGTATTTCTAATTCATTGACATTATGATATACTAACAAAAAATAAAAGATTAATTCTTCAATAATCCATATTTTCTCTTAAATATCCTCTTTATTATTATTTTTCAAAATATCTTCAAATAATAAATTCAATATATATATCCCCAATATTTTGAATAAATGAAATTGTACAATAAGTTCCTTCTCATCACATCAATTTTCTCATGTCATTAGGGTATCCTCTTATCTATTATTCATTTACGGACTCATCCTATGTCACTTATCATAGAGGTATGACATAAAATTTTTTTCTTTATTAAATTACCTTTATCTAGACTACTCTAATTTAATATGGGGGAATCCTTTGTAAAAAAAAGACTGTATAACCATGTTTATCAATTGAAAAAAGATAAATCCCCCCACATTAGCTTAATATCAACTCCCCATTGATAAAAACTATAAATTCATTAGGATTGGGTTTATGGGATTTATTATCATAACTTATTTGTAATTTCATTTTTTTAATACATTTGAATATTTATAAGAATATGAATGGAGGAAAGTGTTGAGCGTTGTGAGATTTGGAGGCTGAGTGACCCCAAAATTGATTTTTGAGATCTATTTAATATATTAACTTTATGTGTGTGTGTTTTTTCTAAAATAATGTATACCAACTCATAAATGTAGTCCGAAGTAAGAAATAAGATATCTTTATTTAGTTCATTGAAGAAATATTTCCCTAGGCATGACATATCCTTGGAAAGTAATGAACGTTCGGGTTGAACATAGTCACATGTGAATTATTAAATAAATAAAATAATTTAATTATTTTATTTTTATTTTCTCCAAGACCTAAAAATTATTATTAATACATTGATGTAGAAAAATCAATATACTATCCACATAGCCCTATGGATTTGATGAGAAATAATTTTAGGATCATTCTCGTTGGAATAATGATCATACCATTGATCGATGGCCAGTGTGTTGTAGATCTTGTAGTTCTCAGCAACATTAAAGACACAGATTTGTTCTTCTGTACAAATTGATCCAAATCATGATAGGGTGTTTTATTTTGGGATTAAACCCCATTTTCATGTCCCATGATGAACTCAAATTCAATGAATAAAATATTTATTTATAGATCAATACTTTTGTAGTTTTGGGTTTATTTGTGGTATTTGTGGAATAATTATTATCTTCTTGTTCATTGATTATTATTCCTCTTTCTCCAATGTTTCCGAGACAATGGAAACCCGAAAAAATTATAAAATGTTTACGTTTATTACCTATATTTATGGTTTCTGGTTTTCTCTCCCTATTTTATGTGCGTTCATCATTGAAATTCTCATTTGTCCTATGATTCTATGAATTCCCAGTGGACGATTGTTAAGAATTCAGAATTTAATGCGAAATATCATTATAGAGAGTTTGATATGATATATGGAAACACGGTTGTGTTAAAATATTATATAAGTGGATCTTTCGATAGATCAAGAGTTCACAATGGTTTTTTTTACATGAAACATTGATGAATCATGATGGTATACATTTCATGAGTAGTGGCTATGAATAAAACAGTTGGAATATTTCCGTATTTGGTGAGAGGGTTTAGTCAACCACATATCCAAAATGTATGTCATTATTCCTAGCATGATTCGTGGTAGGGTTGTATGGTGAAGGTATGGTTCAAGATGCATGAATCATATTTGGGATTATCTGAAAAGCATGACTACATGGTGTGTGGTTTTACAAACACACATTGTGTAGTCCCACATATATGTTTCTAGGGTTTCAACTATGAGATAAGTATCAAATGACATGTGACATGTGTCACATTACATGTGGCCCTAAGCCGACTAGCTCAATCTATACTAGGGGATACATGACCAAGATGTCTTGTTGCATTACATTTTATGTGTTCCAAGTCACACGTCATATAATACATGGAGAAATGATCATCATGTATAGGGAATACACACCCAATAGAATGTCTGGCCCCACATTCCATTTGTAGTGGACTACACACCATGTACATAATAAGGAAGATGGACATTGGTAGACATAAAACTGGGTGTTGGATCGATATCAACACATTGTGTACCTCAGGAACACATCATGTATTGTGGAAATGTGTATGTTATGAAACTGCGTGATATGGGAAGTTCTAGAATTAGTGAGACATTCCATATACAACTACGGAAAAGTCATGTACTCATTTAGGGATAGGTTATATTCTTCTTTATTCTCATCTTACCTTCTTTATGAGATTTAGTGAGCCCCCCTGGACCATTATCAGTTATGGGTGTTCCCTTGGTCCATTCTTATTAGGGTTTTGTGTGGAATAAAATCTTATCATAGAGGGTGACTCCTATGTAGCTTCCTGGTGATTAGTGTATTGTGGGTGTATCCCCTTATTCTAGAGTGAGTCCCCATAGTCTTCATCAAAAGATTCCCCACTATCTTGGAGAATATATCTCTCCAAGATGCCTTTATTGATCATCATTACCATGAAATTTTCCTCAAATAGAGTGGGTTGGAATTGAATGCCCAATATTAACACTGGAATCAATCACTTTTATATGAGGATGGTTTCAGTATGGTCTTCTGTCCCCTATGTGAGTTATGAGAATTGACAACCTAGATTTGTATCGAGATATTATCTTCATGATGAGGTTTAGTTAGATCAATTTTGTATCCTAGATGAACCATTCAGTTTTATCTTTTATTATTATTAGATAGACCTGATTATCATGACCTATATGATGAGTGTCTCTAATACCAGTATATCTTGGTGAGTGGTTCCTCCCAGATGAGAATTACCTTGAAACCTCATAATGGAACTATGGATGGCAGTGGTTGAGATCTTGGAGACTCATTGTGTTTTATGAGTTTATTTGGATGTTTTATTGTATGTATCAAATTATGATTAACATATCATATGAGGATATGGATGCTCTATAATCCATATATTTAGTGATTTTTGGGTTTCCTTATAGGTATTTTTATACTGACCATTACATGGGATCTGACCACACATGTCATGTCGTAACCAGATTATGACTCTCTTTACAGAATCCTTAGAGGAATCTGAACTGGTTGAGCTTAGATGGGCGGGATAGGCTGAGGTGTATACCGATGTTGCATTTGACAATAGTCCACCCCTTTGAGCTAGTTGGACATTATTTCCTCTTTTTGGTGGGCTTGTAATATTCACATTTTTATCCTTTATAGTAATTTATTTCATACTCTGATTATGGCATTATAGATTTATTAATTCATTTTTATCATTTCGTTTACAAGTCAACATTTTTTGGGATTAGTGATGTGTGAGTGTGTGTGGGTGCATTATTCTAATGCCACCAAGGTGTTTGATATTCCTTAATGGTGTTAGTTCATATCCCCTATCCAATTGTATTTAGGCTTAGGGTAATTACGGATCAGATCCCAATGGATTGATTCTTAAGAGAATGATATCTGGGATATTTTCTTCCAAAAGTTTTATCAAAATTCTTGGGATTATGATATGATTTTATAGATTATTTTTTTCTAGTTTTGAGTTATGTTTTGTGAACTAGGGCAACAAGGAATTGTTTTGAGTTGGTCTATTAGGATTGGGAATTAATTGTTTGTATAGTGGTTGATGTATCCATTCACGAAGAATTTGATAACCTACATGTTGACTCAAAATATTTAGGAACTGGTTTTAGGGAAATAATTGCTACATGCATCATATAAGAATGGGTTGTGGTCCCCATTTCATTATTGAGTTATCTCACCAGATATACTCATTGAACATGGTATGTTTCTTCTTCTTTTAAGATGTATTCTTGATGATAATCAATGATAATTCTATATAATAGTTGGTAGCTTATACTAATGAATGAATTGGGTCCCTAAAGGGTCTAGTCCTGAGGAGGTCTTTCTTGAGGATGGTTTTTAGGTAGAACTTTCTCTTATTGATCAGTTTTTAGATCCACATCTAGTGGTTCACTTAGATTATTCTTACCATACTTATCCGTGGATGGTCCATTTGGGGATGGATGATTATGGATAGTTTTCATGCACGTATCATGAGCATATGAGACATATATCTTCAAGTATGAATAGTTATTCGATCCGAATGATAATAGGTGTGTGATGCTATTAAATAAAAAGGAGGATTCATTAGGGATGAAAGGGGAATATCAATTCTCAAAGGAAGGTAGGATTCTATTCATGTGTTGGGAGTTACTAACTCGTGTGGGATTTACCAACAAATTTTAATTTTGTTTAACATAAGGTTGAAGAACCTCATAGGAAAAGGAAAATTCTATGCTACGACGTCTATGGGCAAATAGCAATGATGGTGGGAATGGGGAGGCAGTAGGAGGTGGAAGAAAGTTTAGTTTGATCCTACCACCATCACCACCCCTAGGTGGACCACTCCAGGCCTAGGAAGCTTATGGTTAGAATCTTGGATAGCTTCAAGTTCTATGTGATCTTTACCTAGAGGATTGATGAGTGTTTTGAGGTATGATATATGTTCCCATTACTCTTGTTGTAGTATTGTTAGACACAGGTATGAGAAACTATTTTTTCTCATTTGATTGATTCATTTCTATGGAGTCATAGGCCAATAGTATACCCTTATGTTTTTGATGTTTGGTATGAATTTTGAAATACAGGGAAGAAGGAAAAATCATCAACAAAGACATATTCTTACTATGTGATCCAAAACTGCACAGGCGAGTCAATGCATCCAAAAAAAGATTTTGTCGATATTTGGTGGATGAGTACCTATAACATGAGTGTTTGAGGTTGTTATGTGTGCTAAGGGTTCACAATAATACATGGTTATGTTAAATATTAAAAAAGTAAATGAATGTGTTCAAAGTAGTAGGATTGTGCAGAGTCTTTAAGTGCGGTTTGGGGAATGATATGTGTCTTCACATCTGCAGCTACATTGTTCACACACAGTAATGATCCAATTATCCTTGAGTGTATCACATGTTCATGGCTAAGCGATACCATCAGATATTTTTTTCTCGAAACTTTTGTTTGTGGTTCCTCAGAGATGATCAGTGATTCCATTATTTTACTGATAGTGTGACCTAACTCTTGGAGAAGAGAAAGATCCTTGTGTGGAATCTATTTGTAGTGGTAGTGAGAACTTGTAGAGCTTTCCTTGGTGTAGAGTACTTCTTAACATCCTCGCTTAGTTGTTTTCCACTGGTGAGTGTGGTGGTGCTTGAAGGTTCTGGGCTCAATAGAATTATATGACAGGTCAATCCCAAATTCTCTTTTTGTCATGATCGATGATCAATACAAGATTAATATATTTAATAATGTTATATTCAAAGGAATTGAATCAACAAAAATAGAAAATGGATAGAACACCGGATCTTAGAATGGGATCATCACATTTTATTTATAATTAATTAAATTAATTGATTAATTACCTTGAATTAATTATTTCTTCGTTGACCAACATAATAATTGATGGTTGAATCATAATTTCATTATGGGAATCGAAAGAATATTCCCTATATAATTGATCCTTACTTTTTCCAAAAATCATTGAACATTGCCATAGGAATATTTTTGTGCTAGCATAGAAGATCATATCACTTTCATCATTCACCTTTGATCACCATGGAAATCACATAAAAAGATTTCTATTTCAGATCTCAAGACTATATAGTGATTGGTGGTGGAAGGTCACTCTCATTTCTTTAGAGTTCACTTGGGGAGTCATCTCTCAAGTTCTTGAGAGAATTCTATATGGTTATCATTGTGCAAAACACAAATGAATTCGATCTGTTGAAAATAAGAATAAATGGTTTTAAATAACAATAGGGTTTATAAATATATATTTACACATATTACCTTTAATTTTTATTTAATACACTATTCAACCTAGTTTCTAAAATTATAATATTTTTATTTGTTCCTCGACATGCACATAACATGTGAATTAAGTTAAATATTATTTAATAAAATAATATTAAATATATATTATTTCTTAGCAGACCTAAAAACATGGTCCACCATTCCTCCAAAATATTTATTACGGCTTTAATAAAGAATATTTAATACAATAAATAAATATAATTGTATTTTTCTTCAATAAATAAATAAATATTTTATTCACAAAATATAAAAACAAATAATTATTAAATATTATGCTCACATTAAATTCTTTTGAATAAAGGGTTCCATAATATATAAGATCAATAAAATATAAATAATTGTTAAACCATGTGATGGAATATAATTTATTCAACATGTTAAATAATAAATAATAATATATATTATTTAACTAAGATTATAGATACACTTATTTTTTCGCCCTCTAGGCATATTTCTCATTGGCATTAGGTTAAGAAGCCGAAAGTCCAAGGTTATCATCCAAAAACATACCATGAAACACATAGAGAATGAAGTAAATACTACCATTATATAATGACTCATACAAATGCTTATTATGTAATATAATCTCTTTAATTTTATATCTCTAATCAAGTATGTTGCATTACAGTTCTATCAAGCTATGTGCTCGATGTCTCTTTCTTTGATATCCTCAAAATCAAAATATCCTATATAACACCATGGATATTGATTTATTTAGGCTATATAATTTCTATAAAATGGCCAGAGATACCAACATTCATTAAAGAAGGAAAAATAATTTCTCGTAGTATCCATTAATGAATATTACCTAGGATTCACCCATTATATACTATATCACTACAAACATTTTTTGTCACAAATTCATTCAGTACATCAATATTTGTGGCTTGTAATACTAATCAATATTAATATTAATGCTTAATAATTAATACAAATATATGCATATTGGAATATCCAAAAACACATATAAATATTGATTTCCTACTAGAAGGTCATATTCTCTTAATATCATACAATAGATATTATCATGGGAATACACCATGATAATTTGCCTCAAAGTCTTATAAGTATACACCTTTGGAAAATGTATCACTTGTGTCCCTAAAAGGATATCGTCATGATATAGAACATATATTTAAGGATAGTGTCATAGCACTTCAAGGTTCACATCATATTGAGGAACTGCTATGACATTTTTTCCCAAAAAATACTATGAGGACATTATCATATACTATGTTACATAGAATAAAAATCATGATGTGATGATGTTTTAATTATTATTATATATATAAATACATATTATCATAATGTACATAGAAGATGGTTATAGGGAACTGACTCCAATAGACGCCCACTTGCACAACATCCAACTTCTAATAACCTTCAGACTATTATCCCTCACTTAATACTCATTATTATTCTATGATAGGACTTTGGTCAATGGTTTACTAGGTTTTGTTTTTTGGGTACTATTCTTACATTAACATTACCCATCTGATAAATATCCCTCAAGAGGTTATACATTCAGAGTATATGCTTAACTATTTGTTGGACCATTCCTTCTTTTTGAGAACCGCTACAACAATATTATCATAATAAAATTTGATAGGGTATTTACTACTAGATACCGCATCAAGCTCGAAGATAATGTTTTTATCCAAAAGGCTTTCTTTTCTATTCCAAATGAAGATATATACTCAGACACCGCCATATAATTTTCGAAAACTAGATTCTTTGAACTCTTTCAGCTTGTATCTCCTTTATTGTGATAGAAAACATATCCCGAATGAGACTTTGGATCATTCTAATCGGTTTTAAAATAAGAATCATTATAAACCAAAAATGACCAACTCCTCATCTCTTCCATACAATAAGAACATATCCTTAGTTCTTCTCAGATACTTCTATATAGCCTGAAAAGCATATAAATCTTGTTCTCCTAGATCATCTTCATATCTAAAAACTCAGATCAATTCATAGGAACCTTCAAGCCCATTACATAACATGGAATATATGATTTATTATATCACTAAAGCAAATGGGATCTTATTAATTCTATCTTTCTCTTGTTGTTTCTGATGACACAGATTCTTAAAAAGATGTAAACTATGTATGACCGGAATTATTACCCTCTTGAATTATTATATACTAAATAGAGTTAGTTTCTAGTCAACATAATTACTTTTACTTAGTCTAAGATGACTCTTCGATCTATCACAGATGATATTGATTCGAAGAATAAAAGTTTCTTCACCTATGTCCTTTATGGTGAAATATTTCTTCAACAATTCCATAATAAACTATAAGACTAGAATGACCTTTCAAATAAGTAATATTTTACTAATATATACTACTAAGATAAATTATTCTTTTCCACTAAAACACTTGTAAACATATGGATCATATTTATTCTCAATGAAACTAGATTTATTTATAGCATCATCAAATCAAATTATCCATGACCTAGATGATTTCATTAATTAGTAAATGGATCTTTGCAACTTGAAAATCATTTTTTTCATCACCTAGAGTCTCAAACCTTTATAGTTATGTCATATAGAAATCATATTGAAGGTTCACATTAAGGTATGTGGTTTTAACACATATCTTCCGAATCTCATAATCATGGTAAGATGTTGTTAAATGTATAATTTTGAAGGAATTAAAAATGGAAACTGGTGAAAGGGTTACATCAGAGTCAATTAATTGATGTTATCTAAACCATTTATCACTATATTTTCATTATTGGGATTTTTTTAAAAATTTCCATTTTTCTCTTGAATTCTCAATTTCAACCCATGGGATTTACATCTATTGGTGCATCGACCATATCACAGTCATGGTTCTGATACATGTAGTATATTTTAGAATTCATGGCTTATTTCCATATTTCTAATTTAGATATCCCTATTACTTCTTTGTAGAATATAGTTTCATCATTGTCAACTAATAATGAGTCACCATCTTCTGTTATTAGAAAATCATATCTCTAGGGTTATCTTACCTCTCTTATGATCTAATGAGATACTTGTGTTTTAGGAACTACTTATTCTACAGGGTCCTATGAAACCTATTTTTATATCAAATTTTATGAATCATAAGCGTAAATATCATCAATGAAAAACTTTCTCCCACTATCAATTTTGAGTTTGATATCCCTCTCAAAGAAGTTATATTTTAGTGTGACATTCATTTTCATGCCCGATGGGTTTTTTTGGTAGTATCCCTTTTTCCATGGGCCACCCTATATAGATACACCTTGTTCCTTGGGGTGATAGTTTCGTCCCTAAGAAATCCTTAACAAACACATCACAACCCCTTAAACATGTTTATGAAAAAACAGGGATCTTTTCATTCCATAACATGATTGGGATTCCACATTGTGCTTTATTTGGTACTCATTTTAATTTTATAATACAGTTTTTGATACATGTCTCCTAATGGAAAACGAATATTTTCATGACTCATTATCAACCATACCATGTCTAACAAGGAACGGTTTCTCCTTTCACTAAAACCATTCCACTGTTGTGTGTAATGTGGAGTGATTTGATATATAATCCCGAACTCCCATGAAATTCAATAAACTCTTTGTTATGTTTTTTCCTACGTTGATTAGATTGAAGATACATTATCTACATTCCATAGTTATTATATTCATAATTATTGAATTACATAACATTCTTAATGGACTTGGACTTATACCAAATCAAGTAGACATAACCATAACAACTCATGTCATTTTTAGATGGTAAGAAGCAAGATTACCAACCTCTAGATTCTACTAGAAATGGTTTACACACATCAGTGTGTAAAAATTATAGAATCTCTATGGTATGTTTACCCTATCCACTAAATGAATTTTATTAATTTTCCCTTGTAAACAACCATGTCATATTTTGAGGGGTTTTATCTCTATTGATTCTAAACAACCATCTTGATAGATCATTGTATAATAGTTCAATTTTACCTAACAATGATGGTGATGCCTTAGCTGGGTATTATATGATTTGTTTGAAAATGATTATTTATCTATATCCAATACATGGTTTTCAAAATTTAAAACATAAATAATATCATTTAAATGTTATATACCATAACATATGTTTTAATTTTAAAAAAACAACATTTTTCTCCAAACATTAAAATAAACCCATCTACAACTAAGAATGCTCAATAAATTATGTTCTTGGTAATTTTTGGTACATAATAATAATATTTTTTTAAAAAAATCATTCACATATAAAATGAAAGGTGGTAGTCCATAATTTCTAGGGATGTCGGTCTCTCACCATTAGAAGCTCTCAAATCTACCTCTCCTATAGAAATATTTCATAATATACTTGGTTCGGGTATTTGGATATAGATATGAGAACCAAAATATGTATCTAATACCCATTGTGTAGACATTGAATAATTGATCACGATAACGAATAGACAATTATCTACACATTTATTCTGGGTGTAGTTTCTCATCCAGTTACATGGATTTCCAAATTAAAAATGCATTGCCTCCTTTTCCTTTCCCTTTAGTTGCATCATCTAGTTCTTCGAAGGACATTTCTCAAGATATATAGACATGTTATGCGTCTTGTGACCCCTTTCCTTGTTCTTAGTTTTCTAATTCATTATCAGAACAAAGGTGTATCATTCCCCATATCCTAATCCCCTTAGAAAATCAATGTAAGAGGTTCCGAAAGAATCTTATCATTATTTCTCATGTTGTAATTTACAATAAAACTGGATGAGGTCATAGTAAAGGATAAATTTATGAGACTGGTATGAAAATCATTCAATAATTTAATCCCAATAATTTATATGTATCTAATGTATCTAATAAGCATGACTACATGAATCCCAGCTGGTGAAGACTCTTTAATCATATTATTGTAATATCCTTTAAGATCTAATTTATCTCATTTCTAGTTTTCTCTTGATAGATATCCTGAAGGAAAGACATCAGCTTATATGTTCCCATTTCCTCATTTTACATCAATATGTCATTAGAAATGGATGATTTAATTACACATAGAACATCTGTATCATTATTCAGAAGTTTCTCATATATAGACAACTCTACATCACTACCGTCTTTTGAAGGTGTATGAGGGCTTTTTTCTTCCAGTACACACAATTTTCTTTTTCTGGTGAAGGATAATGTGTAAGAAAATTTTCCACTCTTTGAAATTTGTGGTGGTGTGAAGGTTATACTTCTCAACTATGGTTAAGAGTAATATATTTGAATTCAATTTTTTTGTATCTACAAATAATATGTGTATAATTTGAGTACTTTATCTAATAACATTTAGTCAAATAAATAATTATTTTAATTATTAATCTCCCACTATTTATTCAAAACTCAATATCACTCACCATTATCTTTATAATATCTCATTTCTTAAACATTATAGAAGAAAAGATCAATATTCACCTTCTCATTACCCCAAATTTGGTTGGTCAAGATACATGAATGGTTTTTGGAAGGTATTCCAAATTATGATAGCATTAACTCAAAGTTCCTTGATCTTTTGAGTGGACTCCCCAATCCTAAAATCCATAATTTGGGTATCCTCATCTCTTGCTTCTGAGTTACACTATTTTCTTCTTTGTTAGTAAAACATTGGTGTAAACTAAGTTAAGTAGACTCAAAACATCATTTTATAATTCACTGCTAATTGAAAGGACCCCATTATTGGTTGCTCAAGAACATTGAATTGTGGTTCGATTTTAACTGAAGTAGTGGAAGGATATACCGACATAATATATAATTGATGGATTTTATCCTTTATGCATAAATTCCCAATTATTATCATTGTCACATTAAATATAATATTAATTGAATTTACATTAGTGAATAACCATGTCTTAGATAATATTTACACAAAACATAATTTATTTCAGTTTTATCATGCTTTCTTATTAATTCATTAATTCAAGTGATTGAGAAAAACATCCATAATAAAATAACCATGATACTTGATAGGAATAAAATAAAAAATATGCATGATTATTATCTTTTACTACTAGTCATTTTATCTAGGGGTTAATTATATACCCATTTACCTAGGAGAAAGATCACCTTGAAACAATTATGGTTTTTATTACAGTTTTCTACCTACCCACCAATATATCTCTCTTATACTAGTTTCGCCTCAACTCCAAACATGAATAGCCACCACTATCTTGATACCTCCAAACATTACAAGTTCTTCTACTCACACACAAGTGAGGAGAAAAGTGTTTATATAAAAAAGCCCATGTGAACACATTACCTTACATAATAATAGGAGAAAAGGAATGTAGGAGAAACTTTTAATTTAATAATAAATTAAATGAATCCAATTATATACAATAGTCTCATTTATGCTCATGATCATTCACATGCGTGAAATTCATTATGCATTTAATAAAACTATCATTCTGTTATTAAATGTTATCATTTAAGATAAATTGAACTTGAATCAATTAATTATATTCTTTAATAAATCATTTCTATTATCATAATTATCAAATGAAGTTCCTTGAGATTCCCATCCATCATAATTCTATGAAAAATAAATAAATTTTTTTAATATTGAATGTGCATATACGTTTATCTTGGGGAAAACATTGTGATTACTTATTGAAATCTACGAAACATGTTTTATAATATTATACTATTTACTCTTGTGACATATGGCATATATAAATTATCATGTTCTTTCATTACATGTACTATCAACTTAATGATTTCACAATTTACATATTTTTTCTATAACGTGTTATGATTAAACAAACATAGAGTAATATATGTCTTATGACTCATGCATGATATTTTGACCTAAACATTAAGGAAAAATTTTCTAAATATTTATATATATCTATATTAATCCCATCACATGGCGTGTTATATCAACTTAATGACCATATGAAGGCACATGTCGATACGATATACACAATATAAAAAATTAATTTTAATTATGCATAATTTAGTATAAGTACACAGAGTGTACCAGAAATCTACACGACATGTACATCTATCACTATCCATCCAAGGTACAAGCCAATAGACTTGATGTGTAGACTATGAATTAGAAATATTATATTACATGGTGTTTACAATGGATACAGAGTGTGAGGTATCTGAGTTACATGTTTACTAGTCCGGTAGTCCATGTATGAAAATACGCATCCTGTCTGTAACATAAAGGGATTAAATCTATGTGTGTGGGCTAGAGAATGTGTACTATGGAAAAAAAAAGGTGTAAGCATGGTTTGGTCAAAAATCCCTAAAATAAATTAAATGGACTGTATGCATTCAATTACTTTCGGTTTTTTGGGATAGAGTTTCTTCTCCCCATATAAAGAGTGAATACAAGTAGAGTAGATTGATAAAAATCATATAAGTCTATAGCTACATCATTATCAATTGGTCAGTATTACTCTGGGAGTAAAAGATTGTTCTAGCTATTACTTCCTATTATTGGGGAGGATCAAGTAGGAATACATCTTTAGTATGATATGAATTTACCTTTCCATCAATCATTATTTTCTACATTGACGTACATTAGAGGAAACATGATATTACTGCAAGATTATTGGATGACGCTATCAAACTGTGAGTGCTAGAGTTATTGTTCATGATGTCTGAAGGTATGGGGCTTCATAAGACATTGTTTGTTTTTCATATAGAACCATTTTTTGTTCCCCTAAGAGTTGGATGAGTGCTTCGAAATGGTTTTGAAAAGGTGTAACTTGAACCAAGTGACGTAATGAATAATATCCTCTCCTGAGAACCATTGAGGTTATTGAACACTAGTTTTGGGAGAACTGATTCTCATATTTTTTCCATAAGACTGGTTATCATAAACACTTTTCTTAGAGCAGGATATACCAAAGGTAGATTTCCAAATCCATTGTGCTAGTTTTGAGTTAGTGGTGATACCCATAGTGAGTTTTGCACCACATTATAATTGTGAGACTTATTAACTGAATTATTTCATGATATAATTTTTTGATTTAATCCATGTGTGATTTATGTATGATTTATGGCTTCTGAGACACCTTAGTATGGTGTTGTTTACCTTGAGTTTATAGATTCTACCCCTCCACTTCTTTAGAGAACTGAGGTGGTACAAATCAAGGATATAGATTATGAGATCTTACATGACTAGATATAAACAGGATATTATCCTAATGGATTCCTTGAATTTGAGATCTGTGTCATCCTTCCCTAAAGATTGATGATGGTTCCAGTCACGATGCGAGAAGGGATGCTGAGGTGGTTTTTTTCCTTAGTCATACATCTGGTGGTGGTGAGGATGTACTAGGATCTTTTGGGATTTTTTGGATAACCAAGTGGTTACAACATGTTTTCAAGACAAACGTTTTTTGTTTCACTTAATTGTGGCTAATGTCCAACAGATCTTTGTAAAGAGTTCAGTACACTTCTGGGTGAGTGAGGTAGAACACATTTGTGGTATTCTACTGACCATAATTTCTGAATATGATTATTAATTCTAAGAATACTTAGGGAGAGTATGTGATAAGATTTTGGGAACATGGTTGTAGGTAGGAACGGTGTTTTAACTCTTTCAGATAGCTTGGTAATGTGGACTATCTAGGTTATGGTGATCATGATTCTAGTTTTCATGTTAGTTTTGAACAATAGCTAGGAGGATCATTGACTATTAGTAGAGTTTTTGTATCATAGTTATTACCACTCCACCACCAGTATATCACCTTTTAATTCCATTTATAAGGTAAATTTTAAGTCACTATTATATAAGTTTGAGCCAATGCGTGGAAATTCACAGGCCTTATTTTTTGATCTAAAGGTACAGTTCATCTAAGAGAGTATGAGGGAAACCCATAATTTTTAGGAGTCCATTTTAGACCAATGAAGAAGTAATTTAGATTTTGAGAGTTATAGAGTTTTATATTGGGTGATTGGATTTCTCAATGAATGTTAAGCCCATTATTTTCTTAAAGTCTTGTCAGGTTAGAAAGTTGGTGTACCACTTAACCACATTGCTATAATAGTTTTGTTACTTTGTGTTCTCTAATGTTACAGTTGTGGTTTCATGTGATCAACCCAATGCCTGATGTTGAACTATGTATCATGGGATGTGAGAGTGTTGTTTCCTTTTTCTAAATGTACATAGTGTTTGGAAATGGTCGATAAATACCCTTTATAGGTACTTTTTTTCCTTGGGTGAATGTTTTTTTAGAGTGTGAAAACACATTTGGGGCGATCATGGGAGTGGGATACCCTGTTGAGAGTTTAGTATCCACCCATTTTTTGTTTCAATTATTCTTTTAGCCTTAAAAATTCATGAATCGGGGAATAATTTAATGTCCCAATTTTTTCCGTGTAAGAATTTATAATTTTTCTAGGAATACTTTTAGGACTAGGGGATGAAACAACATGAGATTTTGAGGTTCAATGAGACCAGAATTGGTGTTTTAAATATATTAAATAAATTAATTGAAAGGGAAACATTTTTTCATAAAAATGTTTAATATCTTTTTAAAGGTATCTCAGATAAAAAATATGATACAATTGTTGGTTCGTAGTTTGATGTTTACCCATAGCGCAACATATCCTTATAATGCATTTGACATTCAGGTTGAGAGTATTCCTAGAAAAATTATTAAGAAAATAAAATAAATAAATTATTTTATTTTAATTTTTAATAATGACCTAAAAACTCTTAAGAATATTCTACTATATAAAAATACTAGGGTTTGATAGATAGCCATAGACATTTGAGGATAGTGTGGGTGAGGATCATTCTTGGAGGAATGATGATTAGATCATAGATCAAAGACTGTGGTATAGCAATGCTTCTAGATCTCACCAACTAGAAATACACAGATTTGATATTCACTAGCAATTGATCCAAATCAAGGTAGGATGCTTTATTTTTGGATTTATTCCCATTTTCTTATCCCATAATGGATACGAATTAATTGACTGACAGATTGATTCATGGATCGGTCATTTTGTGTGTATGGGTTTTTTTATAGTATTTAGGGATTATTTTTATTTTTTGTTCATTAATGATTATACCTATTCTCTTATATTTTCAACAACAATTGATCATGGATTAAATGAAGAAAGTACATGGTGTGTTACTCACATTTATGGTTTATTATTTTCACTCCCCATTCTACATGGTTTCAGTTTTTCATTATCGTTTCTCCAATTATTCGAAGAGTACTCAGTGAAAGATCATGAAACAAATCGCTACCATGCGTATTGGAAGGGTATTTAACATGAAAATTATGGTACATGATGATGTAATTGGATACATGGATGGATGATGAGTTGATGATGGAAATTTTTTCATGTATCACTGATGATCCACAACAGATGTTGTTTCTCAAGGCGTATAAATTACTAGAATAACCAGAATCTTTCCATAGATAGTTAGAAAATTCAGTCATCCCTATATCCATGATGTATGGACGGGTTCTTGGAATGACTCACAGTGGGATAAAAGGATAGAGGTATGGGTGAAGATGTGTGAACTATATATGGGATTCTATGAAAATCAGGACTACACAGCATGTAGACCGATGAACACATGCCATGTAGTTTCATATATGCGATAATATGGATTCTATGTCGAGATAAGTATCACATACTATGTGAAATGTTTCACACACAGTGTGTCCCTTAGCTGACCAGTTTGGAATGTAAAGGGGTACACTCCCAATAGGATATGGATAATTACACAACATGTGTGACAAGTTACATTCCATGTAATGTGTTACGGGTGGCTCTAAATGTATAATAATTACATGACTAGGATAATGTGTTGTACCACATTTCAAGTGTGGTGAATTACATGAAATGTACAAGAGAAAATACATGTACAATGGAAGAGAGCACATCGAGTTCCAAATCGACATCTAGAAAATATGTAGCTTAAGAACATTCCATGTACGGTGTAAAAGTTCTTGTAGTGCGAGAAAGAGGAATAGGTCATTACTAGATTAGTGAGATGTAACATGAACCCCTAGGGACACTCTGTGTAATCCTTTGTGAAAAATTTAGATTCTACTTTCTTCTATGTACAGATTCATTGTGAGCTTCTAGGGGATTCCCTAGACTAGTCTCAATTCAGTGTATTCCCTTGGACTATTCCAATGCATGATCAGTGTGGCATAATGTTCCCATCATAGAGATATGCCCCTTTTAAACTTCTTGATGATCGGTGAAGTGTGGTATAGTCCTCTTATTCTGGAGTGAGTCATCTGAGTCTTATTTCACTGATTACTCAACTTCTAGGAGTAAATTACCCTTTGAAAGGCGTAGAGTTATCCTTATTTATTTCATATTTTCATACATATTGTTTTTTGGAATTTATGTGACCAATATTTATATGGGAATAAATCCCCTATCTTGGTGGATGTTTCTAATAGGGTTTGGTGTCCCCCTAGTGAGCTCTCGGTGTTAAATCTGTAGTTATGTATCATGATCTAATATTTCTGATGAGGTGTAGTCTAATTGATTGTGATTCTTGGATGAACCATCACAGTTTCTTGTGTGCTTATTCATGGATATATATGATGAACATTACCTATTGGATGAGTTTCATTTGTAGTAGTATTGCTCGAGGAGTGTTTCCTCTAGAATGAGAATTACCTTGAATCCTCAAAATGGAACTATTCATGGAAATTCTTGATACCTTTGAGACATGAAGTCTTTTATTAGTATATCTAAATTTTTTATTGTATATATCATATTATGATTGAAATATCTTATTATGACCTTACTACTCTTGATAATTTATTCACAGTAATTTCAAGGTGTCATATTACGTATTTTTATAATCACCCTTTCAAGGGATTTACCTACACATTCCATGTCTTACATAGAAGATGGTCATATTAACGAAGTCCTTAGAGGACTATGAGGTGGGGAAGATTAGTTGGGATAGAAAACCCAACATGAATACTACTGTTTTATTTGATAGAAATCCCCTTCTTTGACAAATTTAGAAATTTTTTCTAGTTTTTGGTGGGATTATATTTGACTCCTTGTTATTCTTTCTAGTACATTATACATAATCTGATTATGGGATTATAAATTTATACAAAAATTATTTTCATTTGTTTTACATTTCAGCATTGTATGAGATTATATATGTCTGTATTCCAAAAGGTACCATAGTCTAGTGCCTCTCATGTGTTTGATAATCATTTTTAGCATTAGTCTCCGACCCCTTTCCTATTATAAGAGGGCTTCGGGAGGACGTATCTCTGATCTTGGTAGGTAGAGTCATGAAAATATCTTACAATTTTGAAAAGTTTTTTACAAGTTCCACATTCTTTATGTAGTGAATATTCAATAAAATTGAATTGTTAATTCCCCCCTCAAGGGACACATCCATCTCCTTCAATTTCATTCATGTTAGAATAAAATCATATATTTATATATAGGGGAATCAAGAGAGCCCTTTTTATTACTAAAGTGTATTACTAATATTAAGAGTTTCCTCTCACACTTTCTATTATCTGTTTTTATTCATCTCATATTTTAATGTATCATTTTTTCTTTTATCATCTTCACTACATTCGGGTTTATACTATAATCAATAATAACTTCCTTATATAGAGTAGGTTTTTTCATCCTTGATGTCAATGAAATTTAATTTCCTTTTTCATGTATCATCGTCTTAATGATCTCTTCTTCGGCTAGTAGGATTGACATGAAATTATTCTTCCCATGCCATGTTGTCCACACCATTTACATTGATTCTTTTGAATCATTAAGTAATCACATATTGATGATTCTCCATATATTTTTAAAATATAAGGTATGTTAAATTTCTCATATATAATATTTTATCTATATGTAATAACTTGTTTTCATTAAAATTTATCATTTATTTATTCGTTCTTCTTTCTCTTGGCCATCTCCAATTGATCTGCAGAGATATCTAAGAATTATTTATTGAACTACTCGGTTTCTTTGGGCATCTCATATGTCTTTTTGAAAGGATTGATATTTCATGAACCCTATTTTTTAACTTTCTTATTTTTCATCCATTTCATAGTGTATGGATCTCTATTAGCTATCTAGTCATGAATTTCTCACCTTTGTGACCCTTTAACTCACATTTTCCATTAATATCATCCATGTATTCATACCCTTTATATGTTGGAATCATTGGTGTATTTCGAGTCACAATATTATTTATTTGATAACATGTTATCATATACAAGCCATAACTCTCCTTGATTCATGCCACATCTCTAGAAATGACATGTTATACCAGAAGGTGTAGGAATTGTGCATTTATCTTCCATAACAGGAGTAAAAAATATGAACTTATATCTCCCACCCTGATATGTAATCTATCTAGAAACTTTTTATCATTGTACCTCTTCAATCTAAGACTTATTTTTTAATGTAAAAATTGATTTTATTGACCTAGTTCCCTCTCCATTGATATATGAAAGGATCGCTCACTTATCTTCTTGGTCTATGAAGGTTAAAATTTATTTATTCACCTTCACTGTTAGAAATAATAATTCTTCTTTGAATCGTATTCAATGTAGATTTTTCAATCTCTTATAGACCTTCCATATCACCACCATTAGAATAATCACAACTATCCTTAGTTAACATTATGAGATATTCTTCACTTCTCTTATATTTTAACCACATGACATACTTATTTTCTTTTTTATTTTGTCTTATGATTTTGGTCAACATTTTCTCTCTGTTATTCATCTTTGATCCTCCATTCTTGGGGCCTTATATTATTTTTGTGAATTTTTCTGTCCGTCCATCCAATGGCCCGAAGGCCTTAATTTTTTATTGATTGTTGATAATCCACCTTTCAAGGGGTGAGGTGGAACCCTTACAAGGCCTGTAGGTGTAAGTATTACATGGCTCGTAGGCCTTAGAGGAATTCATTTTCCCATAGGCTTCAAAAATTACTTACAACCTAGGCTAACTACTTGGAATTGTTCCTCCCCAACATCTTCATCATGAAATCATCTCTCCACGTTTGCATGGTTGTTCGGCTAGGCATTCTTATGCAAGCATAGGTTTGTCCTGATGGCAGGTGCTATACCCACTCATTCATGCAATCTAACTCTTTATTCTAAAACATTCAACACCACCCACAATAGCCTATGAAAATTCATATCTTTTTTTATAGTGTATATTGTATAGATTTCACAACATGTGCAACATATTGTTTTTGAGTGGAAACACAAATCTTTTATAATATTACTGGAGAATAGAAATTCAAACATGTGATCTTATCCACCCATCATGTTGTGCGTTTAAGAGTAGATTTAACCATCCATACTTTATCATAATTTGGAATAAATCCTATATCATAAATTTCTATAGTATTTGGACATAGGGTAGAATATAGGTTATGTGATTCCGTTTTCTAGGAGGATATTTACATTTTCTTAGAGGATAATCTCATTCTCTTATTTCTATAGAGATAAGCATTTAAGGAGACATGAATCTAAATAAAAACGTGTATAGAAAAATATATTATCCTACAACTTGAATATATAATGATTTTGAGGATTCTTTAGTTTCATTTTTAACCTCCAACATAAAATACTTCATTTTTTGGTATTTATATTCATCTTAACAAAAACCTCATCATGTCTTACAAATATCCCTTTGATTTCTTTATTTTTTATTCAGGAATGTTTCTTGATAATTGTAATGAATTTTTAATATCCTCTAACCTTATTCATTAATCCACTAATTGAGTATCATTCATATACAATGAAAAATTGTGTAATTTTTCATGTCCATGGAAAACATCCACAATAAAAATATCAAAAAGAAGCTTTCTCACATGAATACCTTTGCAATTATTCTTGAATAAGAAGAATGGATTACTCCCTTTTATACATTGGGTTTGTGAGAGTATTTCACTTTTGGAACTTCATACATAGTTTGTACTCCATTTCTTTATATTCTTCTATTAGATGTGATTTATCAAAAAACAAGTCCAATTACTATATTACGAATATATTTTATTACTTCTTTGGGAACATTCTGCATATGTTCTTTTTGTTCATAATTATGAACACTAACTAATACACAATCATAGTATCCTAAAAAAGATTCATTATAATAATCATAATAAAAATAGTTAATACCACTTATACCACTCTTATTTCCTTCCACTAGTAGTGTTTCTTCATTTACTTTTGGATTTTTCTTCAGCTTCCTTACCAATATTTTCTACCTAGTATTCCCATCCTTCGATGAAATTTCCATCTTATCTTCCTTTTTTCAATCTGAGTTAACTCAAAAAAGTCTTCAAATATACAATTCATTCATGAAATTTAAATTAATCTGGGAAATCCATTGAACTTTTAGGAGAACCTTCTTTTAATACGAATTATAGATCCATTTGTTGGATTCCACTAAATATGTGGTTAATCAATGGTCTTCTAATATGAATTATTTTATTCTAATCAATCCTCTTAAACTTGTTAAGGTTATCTATCAACTAAATAAAGTATCAAATATTCACCATGTATGCATAGATAATAAGAGATAATATAGGGCACTATATTTTCAAGGTTTAGTACTAAGAAACTCTAATTGAAATGTTCATTAAATTAACTAACATAGGTTGTACCCTGTCATATTATCATCAATTACAAGGGATTATGAATCAACTAGATATAAAACACATTAGTAAATCATTCAGTTGATCCAAGTTCTACTCCCCAGTAACTGCATCTTCTACCATTGTTAATTAGACACCCCAACTATATTCTCTTTACTTTTATTGGTTATACATCCCAATAAGACCTCTATTCAATGTTCATTCATAGATATAATGATCTATAAAAACTACTATATTTTTTACATACTAAGAATTATCTTCAAATATAATCACATGAGATATATTCTACTCATTCACAACTTCAACTCTCCACATTAGGTCTTCTTCAGAACATCAACATCTCAATTTTCCACTCTCTTGGATCTTTACACGATCCAAATCTACTCAAATCACTAAATTCAGAGATGTAAAAATTATTCTCATATGATGATCATTCAACTTCAATATATTATATCTCTTAATAAAATTGTGTAACAATTTCCATAGTATTCTACAATTCTAACCACTTAGATTCATTATACAATCACAATTCCTTCATGGAATTCTCAAATGTGATATTTTTGAAACTGCATTGAATTCCCCATTATATATTTCACATACATTACACAATTTTATTCTCAAACACATAATATGATTTTAAAAAAAAGTATATCTCTCACCTTGTATGATTGCTTCAATTTATTTGTGCTTCCCATGTTGGTGCTTTAAAAACAAGTTTAATGTTTTCAATTATTTTTTAGTAACAAATAGTACATATAACAATCATTATACAATTACAAAAAATTCAAATTCTCATAGAACAACATCAAAATAGAAAATAACTTCATATAGAACTCCACTTCAAATAGAACACACATGCAACTTGCCTGGCATCATAACGGAACATTTATTCTAAAGAATATATACTTCAATAAATGAAACACTATCATTGTGAGACTCATCTTGAATATGTAATAATTTCAACTATCAAAAATATCATCCGATCTATTATTATGAATAAATTAAATTAGGGTTCACCATGTATTTATTTGTAATAAAACATGTCATTAACACATGATAATCCCACCAAATATGGTAATCCAATCAACTTTAAATTGAATGAAAAAAATATCACCTCTATTAGAAAATTGATTTCACTTCACAAATTATTTTTCATGCATTATAAACTGCAACACTTAACATTTTATAGCTAGATCACAAATAATTTTTTTCCCTCAAAAATTATCTTTTAAAGCAAGAACCACATATCAGATATTCATTCATTTATCATGATAATAGAATTATATTCTCAAACATAATCCACATTAAAAATCATATAGAAAAAAATTCCATTATATATTTTTTGATCATTTAAATATCAAGGATATTTTTAATGGAATTCCACTCATACTAAATCTTTCAAAAAATAGATATTTACTCAAAAACATCATGCTTGTTCACTTCCAAACAAAACAAATTTGAAAACCGAAATCCTCATCACATAACACAGAAACTATCATTTGAAAAATATCATTGTAAAATAATGATAATGGTATATATAAATTCTTTCATAGATAATTTAAAATGATTCATCAATATTATTTTTATGTAATTTGAGATTGAAAAAATTCACGTGGTTGGAAAATCATCGAATTAAATTTAGAATGTAATTTTAAGCTTTACCAGATGGCTCGATTTCATAGAATCTGATGGTCCATGTTATAAGTATTTATTTTAAAGGTAGGTGAGTAGTTACATCATAGAATTCATCCCATATAAAATTTAAAATAACCACAAATCCATGATATAATCTATCCCACTCTTTTTACTACTCATTTTCAAGTATCCAGGTCCGCTCCAGGCTTCCGCTAGCCCTAACTATGTCACTGCCTCTTCCAAGCTGCCACCTTGCAGTGCATTCCCATGCCCATACACTCATACCTACCTACCTATAGGCCTCCTAAAACCATTTATGCTTGGGATGGATCCCATGTGGTTATGTTTTACCACTCATTAGGTTGAGATGTCACTCCTTTTTTGGTTGTTGATGGCAATATTTTTCAATAAAATCTCATAAAATTTCAGGCCAAATACACCCATTAAATTCCACTTTATTATTTTCATCAAACTAATTTACATCTAACTTTTTTAAATCCTGTTATTTTTTTATATAAATTAAAAGACTTCTATTAAACTATTAATATTATTTTTAATGATCTCCAAAATAATTGTGTTTGTGTTCATAATTTATAATTATCTAAATAAGATTCATCCTCACATCTTCACATGCATTAAGAAATGTGCAAACTCAAAACATAATTATCACGTGTCTTGGAAATTAATAATATCCCTAAAATAATCCTAATTTACTTGGATTCTTTATCAATCGTGAATTTTGATGCCTCTTTGTCTTGAGTACTCCAAATAAGAACATTTAAATTCAGTTTCTTCAAATTTCCTTTTCTATAAAAAAATAGAACTACATCACTCCACCTATAGACCTATATAAATGATTTATCAGTCATGATATCTAATATAAATCTACAAATATTATCTTCTCATTAAATTATTCCTCATTAATTGGATTTATGATTTACTATTAACAAATAATATATTTACCCTTTATCCATTCACTTTTTCCCTTCAAAAATGAAATTTGGTTGTAAACTAGCACATTGTGGATTCATTATTTGTCAGACACGATCTAACATCCTTTTATTATAAATTTTGATATATTAAAAATATATATAATAACCATATTCATATTTATCTAACTATATGTTAGGCTTTAATAATTCAAACACTACACAATAGGGGTGAATTGCATTCTTTAGATAAACTTCACCAATTATGGATTTTAAATTCCATTGTAATTTCTACAGATATAAGTTATTTTTTCTATATGAAAGATGAGCTACAGATAAACAGAAAGACTTAACACAGTATTTTTATAGTGGTTTGGTGCAAAAATATCCCCTTGTCTGCTCCACCAATGCTCTGCATATGAGTTTGGTGAATTTCACTAGAAAGTACCTCTTATCACAAGACCTTCAAATCCACAACTGATTGCAGGTAGTTAACAGCCTTACAACAAGTATAAAAGCATAACCTTATAATTATTTATAGGGAATCCATCATCCACAACTTAGTTCAATATGATTATACATAAACCACAAATGAGTATAATTTTTTTGATACTCTATTAAATCACAAGTGATTGATTTGTTGATGATTCTGATTGAACTTCACAGTAACAGTAAAAATTTGACATTGTATGGATATTATTCTTAATACATGAATATCTTCAAGAAAGGATAACCCTAAATTGATCCTGGATTCAAATCATCTTTAAATCTAGTAGAAACAAATATAAGTCATATTCTACCTGCGGTACGAGGTAGAAAATGTAGAACACTCAAAGTGTATCCTCTTTCAAAAATAACAGAGTCGATTGTTTGATACATCAATCCTATAAAAGATATTCCAAAATCTATAGTCATATATGTGTGAATGTATATTTCAGAATATATTGTGAAAGAATATATAGAGTAGATAGTGTGTTTTTGTATTCCAAATCCATGAAATCTCCAGTTAGATCGTAGATATTCTAATATTAAATAATCAAGAGAGTTGTAACTTCTCTTGAGAATGGGATTGATATTCTCCAATGAATGCAGTTCCTGAAATCGATAATAAAGTTGATTTAATCAGATCTTTATTTCAATCAATATTGATGCATAAATATTTGATATAATCATAGATTTAATCATTTGGGGTTGAATAGACAATGTAGGGATCCTTCATAAAATGATAAAATACCAAACGTAGGGTTCACTATTGAACATTCATTATATGAATGTAAGGTTGATCATAAAATTTGGGTTCATGAACCATTCGTTTTTTTCTCAAACATAGGGTTCCTTACGTATGTAGTGTTTCTTGACCATACATTATTCTCTTAATAAATGTATGGTTTCATCAAAATGTATGGTTCAATAACTATAATTTTCTGAAAACATAGGTTTGATGATCTATATACACTATTCTGAACATAGGGTTCATTCCTCGCGTACACTTATAAGCATTGAGTATGTTTCTTATGTTATGTTTATCAATGCAGTGTATGAACAGTGTTTTCCAAATACACAAAAATGTGTTCTGGTGAATATAATGAATATTCCTTGTGAATTAAAATCCTGAATATAATTACAGAATATAGATTGCAATGAGTATTAATTTTCAAAATTACAATTAATGAAATATCAATATTAAAACAAAAAAGTATTTTTTTAGAAGCAAAATAAATAATATTTATAGAGTATTATTGAGGCAATACATACCCAAAAATCATCCCCGTTTTAGGATAAAAAACTTTAAAAATATTTTATAAATAATTTTTTTATACACTATAAAATAATATTTTAATGAAAAAAATTACTTCATTAATGAAAAATTTTATCCAAGAAATATTTTTTTTCAAAGAACTATTATGATTTTTTTGAATGTTGAGATTTAATATTGTGTTTACCTAACATTATCCCCCTTTTATCATATCAAAAATAAATATTAAGAAAATTGATTTAAATACCTTTAATGTTGGAGAAAACAATAAATGAATATTTATATTGTACTATATTGATAAATAAGTCATGGGTTATGTTATTATAGATAAAACATATAATAAATTATCTAAAAATTTACAAAATTAAAAAACAATAGAATTTACTATAAAATTGTAAAAATACAATAGATTATTTGGATTGGGAAATATTTTTAGACAATATGTTTAGTAGAAGGTGAAAGGTTTTGGTTATGATTGGTTTCTGATTCTGCTTCTACTGGAGCCTGAGGAGCTTGAAATATATCTTTCAATTATCCCACCTGAGATTCTAACCATTCTAAAAGAGTGTCTTCTATCTTCTTTATAAAAAATTTTAAATGTTGACAAACATTATTATTTCAACCAAATTGACATTCAAAAAGTCATGTAGATTATCGTCTAACTAAAAAAATTGGTATGGATTATCACTGAAATTATTAAGTAGGAGCCTAATTCTAGGTTCACATGAAGCGAGCTTCTCAAAACAATATCTTTTATTATCTAATAGAACAGAAAAGGGTGTACTATTACATGGAAAATACTAAATTATATCATTCATATCAACCATTTGTTATGTGATAGCTTTAAAACTTTTAATTAGATTTGGTGATGTTGGTAGTGTAGAGGTATAATATTTTTATTGACTGATATATCCTTTAATTTATGAAAATTGACTTCCTAATAACCGTTTTAAAACTATAAAATCAATTTTATAAATAGATTTTGATTTTAGTTTTCCAATCGGATCTAACATATATCTCTTAAATAATTTAAAATAACTTTCTAAGATATTATTTTCTACTATTTCTTGATGTCAACTCTAAACAGATTCTAATTATATTATTAATGTAGAGAAAATTTTCAAATATTCTAAATATTTCTTTGTAGCTTCCACTTCTTGTAAAAGATTGGAGTTCGTCTCTTGAACCTTGTTGAACATAATCTCAAGATATTCAATCTAAAATTTTAGGGAATCAGATGTTCCATCATCTTGATTTTTTTACTGAGTAGTAACTTCCACAATATTTAATGATTTATCCATATATTTATCACTTGAAAAAGACATACCATTAAGTACATCTTTCCCTTGTTCAAAAATTGATGCAGTTCTTTTTATCTATTGGCCAATGGTTTATGTAGCCTAAATTGTAATGATCTCAGTGGTCCCAGTTTTCGATTTTTTAAATATTTGATATTCTTGAGAAGTTTATTTATATTGATCTGGTTGAGGAACAACTTCATGATCTTGATCTTGACATTCTTCTTGTTGATTTATAGCATCATTTGGTTCTTCATAATGGACTGAATGAGTCACATCTTCTTATCCAAACACTAGATCCTCATGCTAGGGTACTTCTCATTTCCCGGGTATTAAAACACATTCATCACAATTTCATTTCTTAAAGCTTCCTCATCAAGATTAGTATCATTATATTGATGATTTCTCTTTGTAGGGTCAGTGTTGCATTCTATTCTGGATTCTCCAACTTTTTTATTTCTTAAACTAGATGAACCTACAAACTTAAGTATTTCTTTCTCCCCCTGAACAAAAGATCAATATTTTTTGGGTAAATCTCAATAATATGAATTTGGTAACCTTTTATTGTACCCTAATAGAAACCAACATTTCATAGAGTATCATCATTCAATACATTTATGTGATGACATTTGACATGAGAATCTAGAAGATTAATGAAATTTTTTCCTAATAGATTAAGCGAATATATCCATCCCAAAGGACACAATCACATCCTTTGATCTTAATGGAAACAATAATTCAGATATCTCAGAATATGTAAGGGAAATATCATCTTGAGCTCACTACTGACCATAAATATGTTATACATTTTTGGATATAAAATCTTTTCTTTTTTAGAAACCCTAAAAGTGATAGCTATTTGAATTAACATTACCAACACTTTCTGATTTTCCTCAGGATATATTATAATCATTTTCATAATGTTTTTTTATCAAAACCAATATGATATAATTTTCATTTAATTTCTACCTTTATTTCCAATTCATCAAAGATAAAAATAGAATGCTCCTTCATGAGGGAATTTTAAAATCCTATAAATTTATACAAAGTAGATATAAAACACCTTATCTCCTATTTTAGAATATATTCTATCTTCTGATTCACTAAAACTAAACTAAAAATTTCTATAAAATGCATCCAGTTATATATTAAAAAGAAAATTTAAATTCATCTAATTAAATGAAAATTCCTAACCATAAAAGCTATGTTTATACTAGAGAATAAGGTTTGTCTCATACATCCATTCAAAATCTATGATTTTCCTCGAAGAGTCTTCTTAATGAGGAAACTCTCATGCTCAGATCTCTTGATTCACCTCTATTTGTTTTCTTGGTCTTTATATTTTTTAGGAATCTAGAGATTTAATGTTTTTAGATTCTATTTTTTCGATGAAAAAAAAAGTTAAATTGTATATAAAATTGTTTAGAAACAAAGGGTATAAAATGATTAAGGGTTTTATGATGGATGATGATGTGGTCTGTTTTCTTATACCCATTGCAGAAGGTAATCATTAAATATTTAATTTAAAAACATGATTTAAAAATTAAAATGATAAAAATTTAATTATGAATTTAAATTAATAAAAGTTTGAAAAAAATTAAATTAAAACTAATTAAAACGGTATACATCATTAACAGAACTAAATTTATAAAAAAAATTAAAATTAAATATACCTAACTGGGTAATAAAATCAAAACATGCAGTGGGAATTGTTTTATTAAAAATATATGTTGATTGATATTCAGTATTTATAAATTCTAAATATATATAAATTGTTACAATATTATCCCTTAGAAAATGAAGCTTTATATCAATATATTATGTCTAGAATGTATTATTAGATTTTTCTGAAATATTAATATTTCTATTATTATCAAATAAAATAAAGATATTATTAAAATATAGTCCAAATTCAAGTCGATTGTGTTTCATCAACAATACTTGGGTATAGAAACTTCATATTGAAACATATTATGTCATGCCTATTGACAGGGAATCTATGTGTTGTGTATAGTAAAAATTGTTACTAAATATTTTTCTAAAAGTTGAAATTTTTCTAAAGAGGATTTACAATCTAATATTGAACCCCCAAAATCGGTATATGAATATGAAATAAAATTAAAATCATATCTTTTGGTGTAAAAATGAGATTGAAAACAAGTTCCTTTTGAATATCAAAAAATTATTTAATAGCACTAAGATGTGATTCTTTTGGGTTGAAATATAATCCTTCACATAAACATATGGAAAACATTATGTCGGGTCTAATAGGAGTAATATAGAGTAAACTAACAATCATACCTCTATAAAACATGTTTACAATTGGTTTCCATCTTCATCCAAAATCATGTTTTATATTGGTACACATGAGAGTTGTATATTTATTACTTCATTCAAGTAAAAAAATTCAATAAATCAATAATATATTTACTTTTATTTCGAACATTTCTATTATCTATTTGATAAATATTAAATCCTAAAGAGAAATTTATTTCTCCCATCATACTCATTTGAAATTCATTTTGCATTAGATTTGAGAAATCTATGCAATTCTTTTTATTTGTTGAACCAAAACATACATCATCATTATAAATTTGTAGTAATAAAATATTAGAAAACATAGTTTTCATAAAAATTGTAGGGTCTACTGATCCTATAGAAAATCCATGTTCTAATAAAAAATGTTTAATAATTCATCCCATCCACTTGTTGCCAGTTTGTGGCCATAATGTTCTTTAGTAAGCTTAAAAATAGAATTTTGTTTATGAGGGTTTTCAAAACCAGAGGGTTTTTAAACATAAACATTCTCCAATAAATAGCCATTTAAAAGTAATATTTAACATCCCTCTAATATAATTTATAGTTTATATGAAATGAATAAGTTAGAAAAAACTCGGATTGATTCCAATATAACTGTAGGGGAAGTGGTATTATCCTAATCAATACCTTCTTCCTGATTATATCCCTTTTATACTAATCTTGATTTCTTTCTACTTATTAACCATTTCTCATCCTATTTATTTATGAAGATCCATTTAGTTCCAATCAATGGATAGCCTAAGGGTCTTTCCCCTAAATCCCAAACATTATTTCATCTAAATTGGTTTAGTTGTTCTTGTATTGATAAAAACCAAATATCATCTTATAATGATTCTTTGATAGATTTCGGTTATAACTAAGTTAAAAAGGTAGATAATTCATCTATGTTTCCTACATTTCATCCAGTTCTAATTCATGTGTATAGGTTTCCTATAACAGTTTCTAAAGGATGGGTTTTTAAGGATCTTGACTGTCTAGATAAGAAACATTCATGTTCATTAGTTTCATGTTCTTCTGAACTAGATTGGATTTTATTTATATCACTTTCAAAATCATATTTAGTGGATTCTAGTCCCATGTTTTCATATGAATTAGTAATTTAAAATATTTGGAGTTATCCAATAATTAAAGGATCTATTTCATCAATCTTCACATGATCTTATTATACCATAATCCATTATTTTTTATGAAAATAATTATAGGCTTTAGAAGTACCTTGATATCCTAAAAATATTCATTCATCGTCTGTTTAATAGAATTTTCCAATGTTTTAAATTGTATTTAAGATATACACCTTGCAGCCAAAAATATTTAAATTACTTTACATTATGTTTTCTATTATTCCAATGTTCATAAGGTGTCTTTTTAATTATTATTTTTATTAAAATATATTCATTATATAGCATGTTGTGCTTACTAATTGTTTCCAAAAATATGTAGGAAGACTTATTCATTCAGTATAGTCCTTTACATTTCATGATTGTTTCTATTTGTTCTTTAAAAAATGCCATTTTATTGTAGAGTTCTTGGTTTAGATAAGGTGTGTTTAACAAACATATTTTACAAACAAGAATTAAATTTTTAATTCTCAAATTATCCACCATGATCACTACTCAAGGATGTTATTTTAAAATCTATTTCATTTTGAAATTTTTTCAAAATATATAAAAAAAATTAAATACTTAACTTTTGAATTTTAGAAAATAAACTCATTTCAATTTAGAAAAATTGTCAACTAGAACATAAAAATATAATATATCATCCAAACATACTACTCCGTATGGTCAAATAAAATCAAAATGGATACTTTCTAGTATTTTTTATGTGTCCATTTAGAAAATTTTATTTGAAAGATGATTTCTTCTATTTTACAATTTTTTTATGAATCATTGAAATTATCATTTTCAAACTAAACACAATGACAATAAAAAACTAACTGTTTCTGAGATAATTTTTATGAATCATGTATTTTTCAATATCCATTTCATCTATTCCAGATCCATGATTCATTTGTCTTAGAAGTTAAACAGTGCACTTTTTATTTACAAAAATAATTAAAATCTGAAGTATAAACAATTCCAGTTCTAGGTGCTCTAAATTTAAGAAATTTATCCTTGAAAATTGAGCAGTGATTGTAATCAAATCAACATAAAATCCATCATCACAATGTTGATAGATTCTTATCATTTTATTTAACCCTTGTACATATAGTACTTTGTTTATTGAGAAAGTTTTTGGATCTCCAATCATTCCAACTTCAAAATTATTTCCTTATTCATTGTCACCAAAAGTGACTATAACTCCATTCATTTGAGTTACTTTATGGAAATATGATGTATCTCCACTCATGAGTCTAGAGAATCCACTGTTCATATACCATATAGTTTCTCTATTCCTATATCATATTTTTGTTCTTCTTTTCTAGGCATAAAGCACATGTTGGATTCTGGTTTTTAGTTCTCTTTTCCTGAATAATATTTTTAAGATCTTATAGAGTATTCATATACACTCTATATAGATTTCATGACACTATTTCTCTAATGTTCATAATTTTCATTCTTCTAATATTTCATTTATTTCCTTTTTCTTATATATTTCAATTGAGGGCAATCAGGTCTAATGGACCCAATTTTTTATTCATATCATCTTACTTCAGGAGGTTCTCTTTCATCCAACTCGATGGATTTTTTGAAGCCTCTTTTCTTTTTGAATAACTTTAAAAAATTTCTGTCTTTTTGAACTTGTTACATTTTTGAATCTGAGGAACCAGATTTTTTTCTATTTTGATTTATTGTTATGATTTTCATTCAAGCTTCTGAGATTTCACCTTACAGGATTTTTTTTATATTTTTACTATAATCTTATGATCTTCAAAGTAATCATCCATTTATACAATATACATCATCAATGTTCCAATTAATTCCATCATAGTAAAATTCCAATAATGTGATGATTGTCGAATAACTGAAGATATTCCATTCCATTTTGATGGGAGTACTCATAGTACATTTAGCACTTGATCTGAATAATTGATGGGATCTCCCCATATAGTAATATTTTTTACCATATCTATTAACCGGCCATTCATTTTTTTTATGCATTTACCATTAATATTCTAATGGTTTTAGACTTTATATTATAAGTAACATACCTCATGTGTCTATTAATATGTGTTCCTTTATAGGAAACTGAAAAGGTTGGTGACATATCATGAGAAATAGGACATTGTGAGACTCAATTGAATTCATCAGGCCCATGTACATAGATAATTGAATTCTTTTTTTAGTTCATGTTATATTTAGGCTTTGTTGCAGCATCCCATGTCTCTATTTTTTTCAAAAATCCCATATAGAGTGATGATCTTAGAATAAATTTTGAAGCCCAACATGTTCAAATATATGATCATGCATGATTTTCAGCATTCATGGATGTCCCCATTAAAATATGTATCCCAAAGTATATACATACCTTCATTCGGGGTTATCCATTTCAATCCTCTTTATATAGACCATATTCTCTTTAATCATGCTATATATTTATCCCAAAATCTGACCTATGATACCAATTGTTAGGTTAGAATAATAACAAGACTACAAAAGAGTGGGTGAATTGTTTATTTTTTATAAACATAAAAAAATTTGGTTTTTTGCTTCCCTCGTGATTTATGCATTTATGCATCATTTAATCTGTTTAAAATATGACCATCGGAAAAAATGAATGAATGAACAAAACAATTTTATATTGGTTTGGGGGAAAAAGATACACTAGACCACTCCCCCAATTCTCTCTCTATGAGTTTGGTGTATTTCACTAAAATGATACTCTTATAACAATATATTCAAATCCATAACTAAGTGCAAGAAGTTGACACCTGTACAAAAAGTATAAAAACATATAATTTTTTTATTGGGAAGCGGTTATCCACACCTTAGTACTATTGGCTGATACATAAACACCAACTGAGTAAAAATATTTGATACTCAAAAAAATAAAAATAGTTTTATTTGATGATTATTCATGTTTAACATCACAATTTCAACAGCAATTGACATTAAATGGATCATCTTATTTAAAAATAAATATCTTCTAGAAAGAATAACTCTGAAGAGATCCTGGTTACAAATGATCTCCAAATTCAATAGAAACAAATTGAAGTAGTACTCCAACAAAAATATGAGTTAGAAAATTTAATAAATTCAAATACAATCCTATTTCTCAAAAAATAGATTCGATCATTCGATAAAAAATCACTGTAAAAGATGTTCACAAGAATATAGTTGTATATGTGTGAATGTATATTTCAAAAGAAATTGGGATATAATATATAGAGTAGATAGATTGATTTAGTATTCTAGATCCTATAAAATAACTTGATATATCATGGATATTCAAATACCAAACAATCATTGGATTCAAAATTTTCTAAAGAATAGGTGTTATTTTCACTGATGAATACAGTTGAGCACACCATGATTCACTACTTTATTTCACCCGTATGCCACAGTTCTAAACAAATTTTGTTTTGTAAATTTCAAATATAATAAAAATTTTCATTTCATTTATTATTACATTATTTAATATTTATCAATTTTTAAACGGGAAATTATACTTGTTTTGATGATAGAATTATATAAGGAGTTGATTTGGAGTGCAAGAGATGATCAGGAAGGAAAATGGGGCAAACCGCATTGAATCCCAAGGATACTTGTCCATTTTTTTAATATTTTATGAAACATGTTCCTAAAAATGTGATAAATTGGTTTCATCCAACCCATAACATTGTATTATATAATGAATATCGTGAAAGTGAAGACAAATTCATCAATTTGTTGGCCCATCTGAACCAATCTTTCCATGGTACCAAATCTATATTAATATAATAGTTTGGTTTGGTATTTTAACAATATCTCTCTATAAAGATGTCTAATATATGAAAAACAATTACATAGATATATTCTATATTCTATAGAACAACTCTACTCTTTATTCACAATTGTGATATGGTCTTTAATTTGTCCAAAACCGAGATACAAGTTGTATAACCAAAATTGGGTTCCCACAAACACGTCTCATTTTGGATATAAAAGGACACCTTGGGAACCTCTTTTTTATGTTCGAACCAAATAAAAATATCTTCCATTTTAAAGTCCTATAGGATTATCCTCATTATCCTATATGTTCGGGAGGCCCCTATCTTCATATGAGGATCAATAATTAAGAAGGAGTTCCCCCAGAGCTTCCACCTACTCTCAATAGTGGGCTAAATGGTGGGAGATCATTGTGAGGGTGATACACACATGAACAGGGAGTTATGATGCATAATTATCAACTGGTTTTGTGTATATTATAGTTTTAAATTTTTCTTTTATATTTATCATAACTTTTATTATGAATTTAGTTGAAACACTTTTTATTTCATAATAGGTCATTGTTAATTTTTATCTATGCCACTTGGTTCTTCTAATTGTAAAACATCAGACTCCACTTATTTACCAAAAATATGAGATTTCAGTGTTCCTCGAAAAACCTTAATTCATGTTAAGGGTATGATATGTGACTATATGATTTTTATGTCATGGTTTAGTCATACATGCATCATTTTAAATGATCTGGGTACCCAATATCTTGGTTAATCAACAATCAAATGATTACACCAAAACCTAAAAATATATTATTAACATGGAACATTTGAAGTGGTGTAGTGACTTATAATTGTTCACATAATCATCATATAATAATGAAAATCCACTTGTTTTTAATCATTTTAACTCTTTAAATTATGTCATTTTATTTTGAAATTATTTTCTACCCCCCCCCCACTCTTTTAACAATTTTTATTAAAATTCACACTTAAAGCCACCAAACCTCCTTGAAAAATTACCTAGGGTATTTCCTATATAATAAATGTTATTTAAAAACATAATCAAGTTGGCATGTCATGACAAAGTGTTCAAATTTTGGAGATATTTTTAGGGAGTTATTTTGTTTTTAGTGTGTGTTTTTGGTAAAAAATTGTTTATTTGGTAATTATTAGTTTATTTTTTCCAACATTGATTTTTTTCGAAGATTTATAAATTAATCCTTGTATAGGCATTGCGAATGAAATTTTCTTCATTATAGGAACTAATTCCCATCAAAAAGTACTGGAGAGGACCCGACATCATCAAGACTAAGAAGCACCAAACAATCCATTGAAGGAGGACACAAAAAACATTGACACAATTCTTGATCTATCCTCTTCTTCTTCTGGAACAAAAATAAAAACTAAAGTAAACATACATGACATGGCCAAAAATAAATTAACATTTAAATAACTAATATCATCTTATGTTGATATCTAACCCACTTACATCCAAATTCAAGGTGAGGCACCCAATTTTGAACTTAAATACAGTATCATTGAGTTATTTACAAGATTCCATAGACTAGATGGAAAATACACATATAAGTATTTTAAAAAATGTCATAAAATATGTTAGACCTTAAAACCTACTAATGTACATTAAGAACATATAAAAATTAAGAAATTCCCATTTTAATTAAAATACACTATAATGTATTGGATATATTATGTTAATTTCCCAATTAGAGGCTTGACATATATGAAATTCCTTTTTCATGAATAATATTTCCCAGCCCCTCGAACTACAACAATAAGAAAATAAATATGTTGTATAAGACAATCACAACATTAAAAACATCATGAATATTGGGAATGTTTTAAGATTCTTGGTTAAATTTTCCCACACCACCAAATAATGGATCAACTTTAAATAAAAAAATTTATGAATGTTTGATTACTATTGATGGAAACATGATTGATGTTTTCAACAGGAGGAGCACTAGTTGATAAGATCACAATTTAAGCAAGAACCCTAATAGAGAACATGGCACAAAAAATCAATAATTTGGTTCAAGGTCTAGTGTACTCATTCAAGGGTTCAATGAGGTATAGGGATATGATTTTGAGAAGAAGTTGGACACCATGTTAGAAGAGGTAAGTACCCAACTACAAAAACATTGTCTTTTCTAATGGAAATATCAATATCCTCTTCCCATCCACTGTGGTAGATGTTCTTCTAACACCCATTATCTTGACCAATTCCCCCCAACTGATAGAATCTTCAATGAGTTTGAGGATATATTCCCATTCTGCCCCTATATCCAACCCTTTAGGCAAGAACCTTACTTTCAATCCAACCATGGGTGGAATGAAAACAGAGCTTATTGGAAATGGGTTATTAAAACCAACCTCAATTCCCGTGGAACCAACCCGGGTAGATAAGTAATCCACCACCACCTATAAATCCTCAACCACACCAAAGACCATTCAGACAACCCCATCCAATACCCAATCCTTGCCTATAAGATATGATGAAACAAATTTCTACCAAAAATCTTCAATTCCAACAAACCCCCATGTTTCCATATAAGAGATAAAAACCCAATTAGGTCAACTATCCAACTCGATGGGGGAAATTAAATTTCATGGGTAGGGTAAACTACCATCTCAACCACCAGCCAACACTATGGGTAAGGGAAATGTTAGTGTTTTCACCCTAAGTATTTTAACTCTACTTAAAACCCAAATAACCCCACCTTTAGAGTCATTTCCCCCTAAGAAAAACACCATCCCAACCATTGTAATTACTATAAATGTTGAAAACCCATCTCTTGAGAGAATACCTCTTCATGAAATGAGTGTGTTTTTTGGTGAGTCACCTAGACCAAACATTCCTCCTCTATTTCCTCGAAGGGCCCCCCAACCCAGAAAATCAAAAGAAAATCATCATAATAAATAAATATTATAAACCTTCAAAAACGTGTAGGTTAACATCCCCTTAATCAATGTCTTGAGGAAAATTATAAGATACACCAAGTTTATAAAATCGATTAGTACGAACTGAGGGAAATATAGATATGATGAATACATGAGCTAGGGTAGGAATATATCAACATTGATAAAGCTCTGACTTCCCACAAAATGCAATGATCTTGGAAGATTCTAAATTCTGTGTACCAAGGAGAGTATTCTTTTTCCAATATTGTGCATTATTAGATTGATTTTATAAATATGATTCCTCACTCTATTTACTCTTCATTTTTATTCGAGGAAATGAATACCAATATAATTTTTTTTAATTAGAAAATAAGAGTACATCAAGCCTTTATAGTGTGTTATAGGATGTTATTGTGATGGTGAAAATGTGAATTTTTCTTGTGGATTTTTACGTGCTTAAAATGAAAGGTGATAGAATGAATGAAAATGCCCAGATTATATTGGGGAGACAATTCCTCAAAACTTCCAAAACCATAATTAATTTCCATTATGGTAAATTCACTATGTAGTTTGGTGGTGACATTTTCTACTTCATCCTCCTTGGTGCCATGAAGCACCCATCAGTAGAACATTTCCCTATCTCTCCAATTAAATCAATAGATGTACTCTATTCCCTTGAAAATTTTTCTTTTAATTCCCCTAATTACCATTAGTTTTTTCATCCTTGATTGAAAATTTTGTTAATGAATCATGTATTGAATTTTTTATGAGTCTAGAAAAATGTCATGAATTTATGTTAATTTATAATTTCTTGAATATTGAGGATCTTATAACCAGTGACGAATTTTATGTGCTTTTAAAAGATCATTTATCTTATGAGGATGGTACCATTGAGTATTGAGATGACATGATTGACCTCCCACTGTCACATTCACTCAATTAATCCAAAGTCTACATGAATTGGATATAAAAAACTACCTCAAGATTTAAAATATACCTCTATTGAGAATAGAAACAAGCTTTCTGTCATACTGGATAGTTTACTTCCTATAGAGAACGAGTTGCGACTATTGGAACTTTTGAGGGACTATAAAAAAGATATAGGATTGAAACTTGATGACATTCCTGTAATTATCCCATAAATTTGTACACATCACATATTCTAAAATCATAAGGCTAAAACAGCGAGTCAGACACAAAAATGATTGAACCCATCCAAATTATATGTTTTTATAATAGAGGTAAATTTTTTTTGGTTATTCTAATCATTAACCCCATCCCTGACATGAAAATCGTCAGTCGAGTACCAATGGTTCCTAAAAAACTGGACTAGCAGTAATAAAAAAAGAAAACAGTGAATTGGTTCCATATCAGGTGAAGAATAGTCAGTGCCTTTGTATAGACTATTTCAGACTAAACCTATATACTAGGACGGACTATTTCACATTATTGTTCATTAACTAAATACTAGATTGGATAGTGGGTAAGGCCAGCTATTGTTTTCATGATGGGTATTCTGGATACTTACAAATCCATATTTTCTCTGAGGATCAGGAAAAGTCAACCATTACTTGTCCCTTTGGGACATCTTCATATAGAATTATTTCATTTGGTCTATGAAATTCTCCAGGTAGATTCCATCAATACACGGTTAGTATTTTTTTGGATTACCTAGATATTTTCATGGAAGTATTCATGGTTGATTTCACTGTATATAGATCCAATTTTGTTGAATGTTTGTTTAGTCTTGGTTCAGTCCTACATCGCTATATTGAAAATAATCTCTTTTTAAATTATAATAAATTCTACTTCATGGTGAGATAAGGTATAGTAATGGGGAATGTAATTCCTAGGGTTGGAATCCAATTTGATAAATCAAAATTGGTTTTCATTTCATCCTTATCATTCCCCCAAAAATATGTAAGATGTGTGGTATTTCATAGGTCATGCTAGATTTTACCACCATTGCATTCGTAACATTAGTAAGATTGCACTCCCCATATCCCAATTACACCTAAAAAAATAATCAATATATTATAAAGAATGTGAGAATTCTTTTAATAAATTGAAATAGATTCTCACATCACCCTCATTAATCCGACCACTATAGTGGGATTTACCATTTGAGCTCATGTGTGATTCCTCTAACTCTGTAGTTAGGGATACCTTATCACAATGGGTTGATCGAGATCAGTTTTTCATTGCCTATGACTTACATTCATTACACTCTATACAAGAAAACTATACAATAATTCAAAAAATTATTTCCCATTGAGTTTTCCATGGATAAATTCCATTCATACTTTTTTGTTCCAAAATTATTGTGTTCTCAAAACATGCACCCCTTCAGTATCTCCTTAATAAACCCTAAACCAACCCACTTCTCATTCATTGGATTCTCATCCTTTTAGAATTAAATCTATAAATTAGAGATTAAAAGGGAGTAGAGAATGTGGTGATTGGACATATTAGTAGGATCCTTCCATGCTCTTGCATTTACTCGTCCCCCAGTATTCCTATAAATTAAATGCTTCATAAGGAGAAATTTTACTGAGTGCAAGATGTTATTACTTGGTATGCTGAAATTGTAAATTAGTTGGTATCATCTTTCATTCCTACTGACATCAATGAAAACTAAGATGTCAGTCTAAAACATGAGTCCACTTGGTATATTTGGGATGACTTCTACCTTTGGTGGACATGTAGAAATAAATTCCATATGACTTGTGTTCCCGAGAGTGAGTTTTAGTCTATCCTAATGATTTTCCACACTATTGTTTTTGGGGGCCACTTTTGTCCACAATAGAATGCTTACAAGGTCCTCGATTATGGTATCTTTTGAAAAAAATTATTTTGGGATTTCCATGATTTTTTTAAATATTTTCATCACTATCAAAGAATGGGGAATGTATCTAAATGAAATTAAATGCCACAACAAACCTTTCTCTTCCATGAAATTTTCAATGCTTGTTGAATTGAATATATGGTTCTATTTACCCATTATATTAGAAACCTATTCAATCTTCTGGAAATAGATAATGTGTCAAAATGGGTAGAAGCATGCGCCATAAGGGCTATATATTTCAGGACTATTATGGATCCTTTAAGGACCCATAATTTTTTGTAGGTTTTGATTACCTAAGTTTATCATTAGTGACCATGGTTATCATTTCTATAACCACATAATAAAATCACTTTTACATTGATATGGGGTCATCCATTGAGTGTTTATTTATTATCACCCAAAAAATAATAGTCAATATGAGTTGTCTAATTGAGATGTAAAACAGATTATTGAAAAAACAGTTCAACCTAATAGAAAATATTAGATTGTTAGACTTGATGATTAATTATGGGATTATCATACTTATTTCTAAACACTTATTGGTATGTCACCAAATCCACTTATATTTGGAAGGAGTTATCACATACCAATTGAGATAGAGCACCAGGCCTACTGGGCCATCAGAAAATGAAATAGTAATATTTCTAGTGTAGGTGCTCAAAGGAAGTTACTGATTAGGGAGATGGATAAAATGGGAAGTAATTAAAATGGGAACTCCCATATTTATAAGGAGTGAACCAAGGGTGACCATGACTGTCTCATCCTTCATCATCAATTCCACACTGGGAAGAAGGTCATCCACTAAAATGCAAGCCAAAAGTTTCGTCTAGGTATCATAGTTCCCATGAGTTTGGTCCATACAGTATTAATATTGTTTATCCATTTGGAGTTATTCAGCTCAAAATAAAGAAACAAAGAAAACTTTTACTATCAATGGGAAATGGCTTAAGCACTTATACAAATCCCTTCTAGAGTCCCCAATAGAGAAACTCTGTTCATGAAGCATCATATCAATAACACTCACCAGGTTTTATCCTTCCCTCCAACATTTACTTTTTAAAGTGAGAAAACTATATTCTCTAGCTGTGGGGTGGGTACATTTCAAGGTTAGTTAATAATTGTCATTATCATTCTTCTTTTTCACTTTTTGGCCTACTGGATTGTATTATCACATTCCTCATATTTTCCCCCTCTCTTTTGTGCTGGAATATTAATTTGACATTCCCACTTTATCATCAAAAATGATTCATTCTTAATCGTGGATGTTATTGAATATGCATAAGGAATTTCCCTATTTTTGTTGTTTTACCATTCAATTTTTATTGATGAAATGTGAATTTCAGCGTGAATTTAACTTAGTGGTGTGACTTTCTATTGAAATATGGCTATTTTTCTTTGATATAAATGGGTGTATCATTTTCAATTCTTTAAGAAGAATCGTACCCTTTGTGTGAATAGATTAAGGGAATCTCGTTTCACTTAATTTCACCACACATTTTTGCACCCAACCATGAAGGGTAAAAATTCCTTACTTAATAGAATGTTGATATAAGTTAGGTTGATTTTTCTCTACATTGGAAAAATATTTTTCCATAGGTTCTTTCCTTATCTGTTCTATTTCATTACTATACATTATTGACCTATGTGTGTGTTCCTGTAATCTAACTATTGTATACCCTTATTAAAATACCAGAAACCAATCACAAACAAATAGACATTGAGGGGAGTGATGAAATGTACAACATATGGGGATATAGAGTTTAGTAGATTAAGGTTTTAATTCTATGAATTATTATGTAAGTTGGTCTAGAAATTTGATTGCAATGGATGTAGGGAATATTTGGTGGAAAGGATCATGTAAGCATACAAATTTTAAAATAACCTATATTTACTCGAAACAAACTAGAAAGACTATCAAGAAATTATTTTCACACAAATACATGGAGAATTTGTGACATGATTAAATTTTGTATTATTTTCATTGATTGGTTTCATGAATTTCTTGGAATTCATTCTGATATAATTTCTCAGATTTATTTTTCCTTGATCACTAAGAATAACTCCTCAGTGTGATTTTTTATTTGTTCATATTTCTAGCTGGAATTAAATTTTCATTGAAATTTAAATATTCATGATGTTTAAAATATCTCCATGCTTAATTTTTAGAAAAGTTACTTTTCTCATGAGTGTAAATGTTTAGGTGTGGCGGTGTGATCACACCGCAATTCACTACTTTATTTCACTATTATACCAAAGTTTTAAAAATATTTTTTTTAAATTGCCAATATAGTAACTAATTTAACATCATTTTTTTACATTATTTAATATTTATCACTATTAAAAAGTGAAATTTTACATGTTCTGATGATCTCATTGTAGAAGTAGTTGATTTGGAGGGTTAGAGATGATCAAGAAGGAAAATGGGCCAAACTGCCTTGAAGGCCAAGGACACTTGTCCAAAATATTGAAAATTGAAAAAGATGTGTGACTAAACATGGGCTCAAATTTTGATATCGGATCCAAAAATATATGGGATACAAATAAACCCAAGAAACCAAGGCCCAATTCTTCTTTTTTTTGTATCATCCAAACCAATCTCTCTAGGGGAGAGAATCAACACAAAATCAAAATTTACGTTCGGTATTTTAACAATATATCCTAATAATGATGCCTAAAAGATGAAAAATTTGACATGGAGACAGTCAAAATGTATAGAAACAACTCTCCCCTTTAGTCTAAGTATTTATATGACCGTTTACTAGTCCAAAACATAGATACTAGTGATAGAACCAAAATTGGGTTCTCAAAACCACTTCCCATTTTCGATATAAAAGGAAACTGTGGGCACCTCATTTGTAAGTTCGAACCAAAAGTAAAAGTATATCATTTTGGAGTCATAGAGGAGTCTTATAATCATCCTAGATATTCTGGATACCCTTATCCTCATAGAGGGGTCATGAATAATGAAGGAGTTCCACTTGAGCTTCCCCCTCCTCTTAATTCCAGGCAAAAATGTATGTGATCATTACGAGGGAGCTACACACATTAAGTGGAATTTCTAGTCGAACATACCTATCTTTTGGTTTGTGGTATTTTTTTTTTGATTTTTCTTTTATTTGTATATTCACTATTTTTTAAGCATTTTATTGAAATGCCTTATTTCATAACTGATCAGAGTGAAAATTTAAGTGTGCGACTTGTGTTATCCCAAGTGGAAAAAATTATACTCCTCTTCCATCCCAAAGATTTGATATTTTAGTGTTCCTTGAAAAAACATCATTCATTATAAGGTGTTTTAAAATTACTTTAGGATTATTATGTTAAGTTTTAGTCATATTCACATAGTTTTAGGGGATGTGGGTACCCATAATTTTGTTTAAACCTCAATCAAAAGATTACAGCAAAACCTAATGACCAATTAAGAGTAAAGAACTTTTCATGTGGCGTAATAATTTATAAATGATAACATAATCATAATTTTTTCCTAATAATCCACTTGTTTGTAATCTTTTAAAATCTTACAATTAATTTATTTTATTTTAAAAAAATTGAACCCCCTCCCCCTTAATTAGTAATTTTTATTAAAAATTTACACTAAAACCCACCCATAATCCTTGAGAGACATCATAGGTTCTTAAAAATACTATCAATAATATTGAAAAACTTAATCAATTTGATGTTTCATGAAAACATGTCCAATAGTTCTTTGAATCGGTCATAAAATAGCTTTTATCAAATATTTAATTATGTTTAGACCATTTCAGAAATCCTTAACTGAATCATAGATTTAGAATTTCCGTGTTTAATAGTAAAAAATTTGGTTCCTTCATAGAATTAAAAAAATACCAAACATACGGTTGAACTACGTAACGTTCATTCTCCGAATGTAATGTTTAAAATGTATGGTTGATCATAAAAATAAGGATGATAAACCATACATTTGTTTGTCCAACATAGGGTTCCATACTTATATATGAGTTCTTAACCATACAATATTCTCTAAAAAACATAATATTCTAGCCAAATGTAAGTTTATTTAATAATAATATTCTGAAAATATATGGCATATGATCCATACGTACTATTCTGAATGTTGGGTTCATTGCTTACATGTCTTCCTAAGCATAGGGTTTGTTCTTTACGTAACATTTATCAATATAGGGTATTACTAGTGTTCCCAGAATACACTAAAATACATTATGAAGAATTTATTGAATATTACTTTTGAGTTAAAATCTTGAATATAATTCCATAATAGATATTACAATGAATATTAATTTCATGAAATACACGTAAATAAATAGAATTAGCAAAACAGATAGGGGTATTTGTGAGAATCAAAATCAATAAAATTTATAGAAAATTATTGAGACAATAAATTCCCACCACTATATAGTATTAAAAAATAATTTATTATTACCCACGTAATAAAAAGTGTTTAAAAAAATATGTTATTTTATGTTAGAAATTCAGTTTTCCTTGTATGTTCTGATTTTGGAGTTCAGTTCCATGAACAATTTTCATGGTTTCATAATATCAAGGATGTTCATGTTGGATTAAATTAGTTATTTTATATAGTTATAGATCATAATTTTCACATTATGGAACCTATAGTCATGATTCACATGCAAATATTAAAAATGTTATTTCTCATAAATTTTGATTCTATAAAAAGAATTGACTTTATTGGAGAATAAAATGTTTAATATAAAAATTCCAAAACATTAATAATGTTATAAATATTAATTTAATAATTAAATAATATTTAAGAACCATATATGTAAGTTCATGATGAATAATTGTAGACATCGTTCATGGTGGTGGTACTCTGCATGTATACACGATCTTCAATTTAATTTTTCAATTGAAAGAAAGATTGGGAGGAAGATAATTAATTATATTTTTAGAATAATTATTATTTAATATATTTAATATTTGTTCATAAAATATATATTTATAACCGTTTATGTTAAGAGGTTACGAAAAATGTAAAATAACATTTATGGAGATGGAAGTCCACACTTACACATAAACAACATTTTTATTTTCCAATGGATGGAAAAGAAGTACACGATAAGTTTCCCATAAACATAATAAAAGTGAAAAAAACTAATAATTGTAATTTAATTATATTATTAAGGTTATTTATTATTTGGAATAGGTTTAATAATGATGAAACTTAATATAACTTGGTTAATACTATTACCTCTTCCTTAGATATCCTCTATTGAATCTCTTCATAGTCCTTTTTAGATAGGTATTTTTGTGAAAACAAACATCTAGGTCATGTATAATGTTTTTTGGAAGTGATTTTGGTTGAAAGTTTTTGAGATAATGTTTTCAAAGTGTGTAGATAATTGGTGAAAGTATGTTTCTTTATATAAGTGAGAGGGGTGGCACTTTTGCAAATACTCGTGACTTTAAAATAATATTAATGTATTTCTAATGGTCATGTGGCACAATAGAAACCTAAATTATAATATTTGATATGATATATAAAAATTAAATCTATAAATAATTTCGTAGGAAATATTTAGTGATATTTAAAACCATATCACATATTGTTAACCCTTTGTTAAATCATTTAACCCTTACCGTGGTGGCTGACTTTTACAATGGTAACTTTATTTTATGAATAGAAGTAAAATGTATCGTACTAAATAATTATAATATTATGGTTCTAAATACTGAATCTATTTTATAATATTAAATTTCTAGATGTGTTAAATATTAATTTAAATATAATTATATAAAACACAATGATTTTGTTTGGAAAAATTCCTTTTATGAATAAAAATTAATTAATTCCAAAACAATGTATATAATTTTTTCCCAGGATATTTATTTAATTGTGAATGAAAAATGATATTTATTTTAATTTAAATCCAATATAATACAGAATGTGTCATTTTAAATACTTAATAAATGGAATGTTTTAAAATAGTTATTTTATTAGAATAAAACATCACTTAGGTTTTAAAATATAAAATGTAGGTTTTTAAATTCAATATTATTATTTAAAATGTTTTATTTTTAATATTTAAGGAAATATGTGGGGCATAAAATATTTTCCATAATGTTTTGTGTATCTCTTATTTCATGATGATGTCATAAAGGAGATGGAATTTAAAAAACTCTCTTTATCACTATGCACCCAAAAATGAACCATTCCGGAAAAAATATATCCTTGATATTATTTTGACATGATGAATTCAAAAATGGATTTCATTAAAAAAATAAAAATTTATTAATTCAATAAAAAATATCCTTTAAATGAAGATAAAAAATATGTATAAAACTACTTTTATTGAGAAATATTTATTATGCTTCTAAGTGTTTGAATTATAATTTCATATCCTTTAGTGAATAAAAAAATTCAAATATATTATTTCCAGAATTTTAATATAACTTAGTAACATCATAATATTTTAAATGCGATGAATTCAATTTATTATAATAAGTTACACAATACTTTCAAAAAAAATTTAAGAAAAACATGTTATTGACATTACTTGTCCATACTTATTTTTATTTTTAATGATAGAATTTAAATTGGCAACATTTTTTTAATTACTAAATCTATTTTTTTAATTTTATTAAAAATTTTATTTTAAAATTTTTAATGCTTGTTTCAGTATGAGTTTTTTTGTGAAACATGCTATTTTACATAGTTTTTATTTAAGGAGAATTACATATTGAATTCAAGGGGTCTTACATTATCCCCCTATTTAAAAAATTGCATCCCTATACATTCAACTTGTTCTCACTAAAATGAATGTATCATGACATAAATATAATATAAGATATATTTTTTATCTTAACATATAATTTATTATTTACTACCAGTAAACATTATATTTCTTTGTAAACTATTTCAAAAACCATGTATATGCCATTATGAGACACATACTTGTAAATTAGTTTTCAATAGCATACCTTAATAGTTGAGAGATATTTCCCACATAAGGATATATTTTTTTCATCCATTTATTTTAAATTGGAAAATTATTTTACCATCGAGATACATATTATGGTAAAATATAATTTCTTGATTTTTTCTATTTTAAAAGAATAATTTCATATTTGTGTTGTGTTTTAATATTTTTTCCACCTCTACTTCATCTCATATAAAAAATGATAAATAAAAATGATGAATTTTTATTTTATGATGTATAGAAATTAAATTAAAATGGATATATAATATTCAAAAAAGAATTATATGTTAATCCTCCTGTCTCTAGATGTTTTTTAAAACCAAAATGGTTTGAACAATTTATGATAATACTCAATATGAAAATAAATTTTTTTGATTTAGTGACACATTAATCTCCAAAAAAGATAAAACTAAAACCCATTGTTCAACATACATAATTCTAAAATCACTTCAAAATATGTTTAAGAATATTGAAACCAAAAAATCCAAAATATTTGACAACATATTATTCCAAAATTAACATAACATTTAAAAGAGTTGTTACAAATTAATATTCATAAAAAATAATCCCTAACATATATCCTAAACAAAAAATCATGGATGTCTATAATCCCACAATTATATTAATCTACACCAAAATAACATTAATAACATTTAAATCAAAATAATCTTTAATTCATATGGTTATCCAAACATCTAAAATTATATTCCTAAAAATAAATTATCTCATTGTTCCAATTATCCATAATTAAATAACACAACCAAAAAGTAATAATCTCTACCTCAATAATCTATTCTTATAAAACCCCAATAATTATTCTCCTAAATATCGTTAACCTTCTTTGAATATAATCACATAAGATCTAAATTGGAATCTATACCTTCAAACCTATGTTAAAAAAATAAACATATCCACTATATATTATATTTTTATATATTAAATTATTCCCAATAGACAACTCCCTTACCTATAAATTTATCTAAACACTACTCTGATACCAACTAAGACACCCTAGATTTGAACACCCAGATCCAATACTAAAAATATAATATTAATATACTATCATTGATACGATCTAAGGATACCCAATTATAACCATCCATAATTACAACATAAAATGAAATAATTGATTCACGTACATACCCAATATTGTTTTGGGTTTAGTGCTTTATATGATTTGTTTAATACATTAAATAGAAAAACACATTTCGTTCCCATATAATGGACAATTTTGACAGTTTACCAAGATTTCATTATTTTATAATTTTTCCCAATCATTCCCACATAATTATCTATTCATAATTACTCTTTTTTATAATATGTGGCTCTATAAACAAAAAAATGGTTAGATCAGATGATTAATAAGTTAAAATATACATTGGAAGCTCTCATAAAAATATTATATAAATTATATACTATATTAATTAATTAGTATGTATGTTTTATTGTCAATAACCTAAGAATAAAAAATATTCATGGATGAAATATAAACATAAATAGTCACACATAATATATTAATTGATTTTATAGGGATGGAATGTTTAATTTCAGACTTCTTAAACTCATTATCAAGGCTTAATTTCTAGAAAACTTACCTACAATCAATGCTAAAAATATATATCTGATTGGAATGAAATAACTTCTAAAAACATTAAATAAAATAACATCCTATTATTTTATAAAATTTATAGAACAATGGGAATGTATATATTTTTTGAAAAATCAACCACATTTTAAAAGTAAACTAAATCATGAAGAATATTTAAAGGGGCTGGAAAATCTGTTCATGCATAAAAAGTTTAAAACGATATTATATCCACACTTTTGTAAAGAATGAAAAATATGATTTATTTTGTAAGACATTAAAAATATTACCATTATTTTTTTAAATAGAAATTAATATCTGAAAAATTTTACAATAATAAATAATTTAATTATAGAAAACAAATTTCTGAAATAAAAAAAATTATATGGATCTGGAAGAGAATGATTCCAAAAAAAGGATAATTGTGCACATATTTTCTTATAAACAATCTATCGATGGTTTTGAGTAACACTGAGAGAAAATTGGAATTAAAAATATAACACCATAAAATTATATTGTGTATAAAAATGGATGAATTTTATGAGAGAAATAATATATAGTTCCCCAAATATAAATTGAAATATAAACAATCCTGATAAAAAATGATATTGTGAAATAAACCCATATGGATTTTATAACAGATGAATCAAAACATATTTGAAGATAAAGAATAAAATTTAAATTTATTTAACATGATTAAATATTAAATCATGATATAATTTTTACAATAAGAATAATTCACACCATATAATGTAAATAGATACATAATTTAAAACATGTTTTAAATATGGATGTCTTAGATGAGAAACCCTTACAAAGATCATCAAATTTGAAATTGTGATCAATCATTGAATTTATTACTTAAAAAAATATATACAAACATAATAATTGTAAATAAAAATTAAAATATCAAAATTTTGTAACACATATATTCTTTTAATATAATAGTCGATAAAGTAGTGATATAACCCAATGAAATGAAATTACCTTAAGAATCCCACTATCATGGATTCATTCTAAGTCGTATATGATCTAATATTATTATATAATATATTTACTTTACTTATAAATATATATATTATTTATATTTATATTTATCATACTGTGTACCATTCACTTATAATATCTTATTACCCACTTAGTAATAATTCATTTCTAAAATCAATATTCTTATGTTAGTTATTCAGTTTTCCATGAATGTACTGATTTAGTGATTCTTCTACCTGATAATTTTTCATTATTTCATCATATACAAGATATTAATGAATAATAAATTATTTTTTTATATATTTTTTGAGTTACATGGCCACATTATGGAACTCGTGGTGATGAATCTCATGGAACACGTAAAAAATCATTTTATAGAAATTTTGATTCAATAAAAAGAACTATTTTCGTTAGTGAATAAAAAAATAAAATAATCATTTAAAACCTTAATAAAGATATAAATATAATATCTATAAATAATGTAAAATTTTATATCTATCCATTTAATGTTATGAGTAAAATTGAATACATTATTCATAGACGTGGTAGTCTTCACGTACACATGACTGGTGTTTTCATTTTTCAAATGATTGAGAGAATGGAATTTAGATAAATATTTTTATTTCTAGAATAATAATCATGTCATATATTTCGTATTAATTCATTAAATAAATATTTATAACAATATATGTGGTTTAGTGATGAAAAAAAATATGTCGTTCCTAGAGGGGGTAGTCTGTACGTAGAGTCAAACAAAAAATTCATCTTCCAGTAGTTGGAATGGAAGTTGATGATGGTTTTTTCAAGAACATAATCAACATTTTGTTAACCAGTGATACCTATTTTCATATTCTGGGATGGTCATAGAATTTTTTAGAGAGTTTTAAGATGAAATAAACATGAATTATCCCTCTTAATATAATTACCTCTTCCTTGGATATCATCCATTGAATATCTCTCGAAGCCTTCATAGGTTAAACATTGGGTGATACCAAAACCTCTAGGTCATAGATATGGTTTTTGATAAGTGATTTGGAAAAATAATGGTTGAGCTAATTATTTTCCATGTAGATGTTATGCAATGTCTCAACAGGGGGTGAGTTAATTTCTTTAATTTTTCATCTGCTTAAAACCACCCTCTATGAATCATAAAATGAATTTCTTCTTAACTCTAAATCAGGGGTGGATTATAAAATTATTAGAATAAGGTATGGATCATAAAAAATAATTTATAGTTGTTTGGGAGGAAAATTATCCCCTAACCCTCTCCATAAATCACTTTATCCATGATTTTGGTGACTTTCTCTATGCAGTTCCTTTTTTGACGACCTTCACACTTGATTACTATAAATAGAAACATATTACAAAATATGAAAATAGATTGTACTTGTATCACTTATTTACAATACATTTCCTCAACCTTCACATAGTATTTATAAAGGTTGTATTTTATACAAAAATATTGATGTAGAAAATATTGTAGGTGCATCTCATAATTTCAAGGAGTAATAGAAAGATTATTCAGCTTCTCTAGAGATTAGTAGACTTTAAAGAGGATCTGAAGAAGTTAATTTTTGTAGATATAACTTGAAATGAAATACTAGTAGTAGATGTATTCTTTTCATAGGGATAATGATTAAAAAATATAGTATGCACACTTTCTTCTGTTTTTCAGCTCTTCTAAATTTTTTACTTGGTCTATTCGTTATATCAAAAGGATAATTAAAAATAATATAGTACACATTAATTAATTTTACCCATTTCATGTCAATATTTATGAATTCTATTAATATATGTATCTTCTTGGTGCAAATTTTTTTACTTCCTTGAAACTCTTCACTTCTTGTAAATAATAGTTTTAATTACACCTAACTTTCCTTAATTATACACATCGAATTTTGATTAAACTAAAATAGGTGTATACTATCCCCAATACTTTTTAGTGATAATTATCTTGTCAAAAATATAATAACATAACTTAACCAATAATTAAAAAAATTCTTTATAGGTCTTTATTATTGTGTGATTTTTTTTTTCAGCCTTTATCTAATCATATTACTTTGCTGGTCATTATAAGACTTGATTTTGATCAAAATACATTACTATTTGACCACAATTATTTATCATATAATTTTATAATCATATATCTTGTTTGATAATAATTTTTTCTTCCTATCACAACACATTACTTCAAATCTATTGATTTAACATAGTACATCACCACAACACATTTTTTAGTTGTAAATATTCATCATAAGACATTATGATTGTAAGACTTCATCATAAGAAATAATCTAATCACTATATTGAACATGAGAATTTGTATTAATGTAAGGATTCCATATATATGAAAATTTTTAAAACCTATTATTTCTCTATGAATTTATACTAATCATAATGCTTCAAAATAATATTTAAGAACATCATATAACATCAACATATGACTTCATCACTAAGTAAAAATCCTCATAACCAATAGAAATAGTTCTATATATATAACATTAAAAATGTTGATCTACACACATAAATAAACATAATTTGATACGAAATTGCTGGTTTTTGTGAAAAGTAAAACTTAGGATAAAATGGGATATTTTGGAAAAATATTAGAGATTCTAAAAATATATCCCTTTATGATGAACAAAAAATCCAGAAAACATTTCTCATAAATTTTTATATATTTTAAAAATATAAAATTAAAATATTTCAATAAAGAAATAATTGGGATACTCTGTAATATTAATATTGAAGAAAATTTGGTGCTTATTGAAATTTTATCTCTAGATTTTTGTGAGATCAAAAATAAAGTGAAAAAATTATGTGTGGAATATTCAAAATCACACAATGAATTTAAAAAATAGAACTTATTAGGGAAGGAAAGTAGAATTTTGAATTGAGTGGTAGGAACCAATGAAAAAATAGAAATATTATAATTAATCAGAATGTAGCATTAAATAGTAATGAAAGAAAGGAAAGTAAGGCACTAAATTTTTTGAATAGAGTTATCTTGTTCTAATATGTCTTAGTTTTATGTGCTTTCAAGAATCACTGAATCCTTTTTTTATACTAATAAGTTTATTTCAAGTGTTTCTGATTGTATTATATTATATGATACGATCTATTTTTTTCAAATGAGTTTATTCTACACTAAATAAAAGTTATTGTCATATGCTATAGAAAATTTTCAATCTGTGGAAAATAATTTTATCCTATGAGAATCTAGTTTTGAGAGTTTTTTCTTCTGATTGATCGAATTCAAAAAAATCATATTTGGAATGTTTATCTTAATATATAAAAAAATATCTTATGAAGACAATAGATTATCTACCTCTTGGTCAAATCCATAATATCAATTAGATAGTAGTTATCTATAGTCTTCATCTTATAAAAAAACATATTTTGATCACCAAGAGATGTTTTTAAGGTTATGTATCATACTTTAGTCATGTAATTATATTATGTAGAAGCATTATTCTATGAAATGTTGAATTTATGTTACCTTGCACAATATAGAATTTAAATATCTATTTTATCCTATAAATCCACTTCAAAATATTTTTATAACAACAGTGTTATAATCTATATATCTTAAGAAGAATAAGTTTTTGGTAGACCCACATGAGTGATTTTTTAATTATAGCATAATCTATTAATAAGTTCTTTCAAGATTTTATGTGTATAAAAAATGATTTTCTTAGTCAAAAAATTATCTATTTGTATAATTTTTTGTTTTTTGAATAATTTAATGATCAGAAGAAGAATATTTCTAACAATGCCTCTTCAGAAATATGTTTCATATTTGGAAGGAATGGAAAATTCTATTAAGTGCTTGTGTCATCAACTTTTCAATGGATTATTCACTCGACCATTACAAGTATCCAATATTATTAAGTTCAAAATTAAAGAGTATATCTAAATAGGGAGAGTTAGCCACTACATTAATATATATATATATATATATAAACCTATATATGAATACATTAAATGTGATAATGGAAAAATGATGTGCAAATTCAAAATATAATACAACACTCATGTGTTATACTTAGAATTTTATTTTCTATAACCAAAGATCATCCAGAAATTTGATTTACTAGTCATTATCTTTTAAAGATATATCATTATTTATTGTCAGTTTCATCCAATAATTGTGTGCTATAATAATTATTTAAGTTCTAGTCATCTCTATATTATATGCACTCATTGTAAGTGAGTGTGTAGAGACTGTGGATGGGTCTTGTAAAGGTAAATCCTTGTTGAAAGTTCTTACAACATGAAAAGAAGTAATAGCTAGTTATACTCAGCTGAGAGCCCCATAAAATGATTTTTTATGGTGAAAATAACTAAACTCATGGACTAGAGTGTTTGTGGTGAACTAGGTGATTTATGGTGCATGAACCACTATAAATCTCTTGTGTTAAATCTATTTCCACTAATATTTTATATTTCTGTTACTTTTTTATTAATGAAATAATTATAACTCACATACCTTGAAGATTTAGGTTTTAATGTAATGAAAATATTAAATAATTTAGTTCACCACCATCTTGAGTTTTAGATTAGTTATTCACATGGTTAAAATGGTATTAGAGATCGAGACTCTTAAGTTTAAAATGGTCAAATATTTAAGTCCAAATATCTTCAATCAAATGGACTCTATGTTTGATAACATATAATATATGGTAATTGTTATTGATTCTTAATGTAATGGTGAAAATTATGGTTATTGGAAGACATGAATCTCTATTTATTTAAAGAACCTTGGCATAATGGTTTATTTTAAATCAAGGAGTAATAAAATTCAAATACACAACCAGAAACATGGGATAATGATATTGAAGAAAATCTATGATCTGAATTACAACACTATGAACATTATAATATATTGAATATTTCTGGATTATTTTAATAGTGTTTTTAAATATCAAATACTTCCTGAAATGTGGACTACTATAGAAGATTATTATTATGTCACAAATAATGTGAATTACCTTCGATGTGATATGGGAAAACTTTTGTTCGATTCCATTAAAATAGAAAAATAGAAAATAATTACGTAGTTAAATGGAATACTTGCTATGATTGTCAAAAAATTTATAACTGCATGAATTAAAATTACAAATACCAAGAATTAATTGAAATTTTTATGAGTTTTACCACCTAAGTAGTGTGGAATCTCATCTTCCGTCAGAAAATCTATAAAGTTCAAGAATTGTAAATAAATGATACCATCAGAACTCTTATGTTGTACGAAGCTGAAATGGAAGATGAAGACGGAGAATATAAAATGGCTATGAAATAAGATGATAATATAAAGGATTCTAATTATAAATATAAAAAAAATTATATTGATCTATGAAATATGAAAAAAAAGTAATATTCCTCATGAAATTCTGGATCAAATGATGAACTTGGAAATATTTCCATGGAGATAAGAAAGTTCCATAATAGGAGAAGATGTTTCAAAATACCCTTCCAAAAGTATAGGAACAGTGGTAAAAAAATATAAATAATTTAGATAATATGAGTGAAAGAAACTAAGATACATCAATCTAGAAAATCCAAAATTCCATGAGAATTAAAAATATTGGAAAAATGTTACTTTTGAAGATAGCACATAAGATGAAATACAAGAAACATATGCAGGCTAGGCTGACTGCTTATAAATACTCTAGAAAATGTATATCTTCAGAATTGGAAACTAAATTACCTAATCAAAATTTCAACATGTTTTTCGTCTCACATTTAGATAATATAAATTATTATTATTTTTACCATGATTTTCAATTAGTGAATGAAAATTTGATCATATTAAAAATTAAATGAATGATGTACCATGTTATAGACTACATATAAAATATTAAAAAAATAAAATAATTCTCTCTTCAATTCATATAAATTAAATTTAGTGAGGATTAGGACTTAAATAAAAAACTATATATGAAATATCAGTTGTAAATGTATAATGCATCATACATTGAACATTTTAACAAGATTGAGAAACTATATAAGGATTTCCCAAAAAAAAGGTGTTGCGAGTGTTTTTACTAATGAGGAATATTACATTATCAAAAGTCTTTGAAAAAACTAATATTTAAAAGGAAACATTGTGATATGCAGTCAATGTTAAAATCACAAATTTTATAAAAAAATTGTTACTAGTTATAAAATCAAAAATGTATCCAAAGTTACATGTTTTCACTACAGCTGCATAAAAATTTAAGTTCATATTTGTAATATAAAAATCCTCATTTTTTGAGAATTAATAATTTTTTTCTTATAAAATATTTCAAAAAACTTTCTTTTAGTTTTTCAATAAAAAACAAACAGATTTGTGTCCTCATGTATTTTGTTTTAAACAATTCCAGATCCAATAATATTTGGGTACCAAAAAATATTTTAGCTTTATGTTTTTATGTTGGTAAGAAACCACATGAACAAAAATTGAAAAATGGTTTATAGATAGTGTTTGTTCAAGGAATCTGAGTGGATAATTATAAATCTTTCACTCACTTTCCATGAATGATTAAGCCTTTGTCACATTTTGCGACTATATATGGGGAAATTTTGATAGAATTGCATCTATTGAAAATCCACAATATATCATCTCCAAAAATATAATTTTATTAATGTCTTAAGGTAAAACCTAAAAAGTGTTTCTCTACTTTAGGGTGATGGTTATTCAGTTTATTTTTTGAATAATGCATTTTTAGTTTTCAATGACAAATTTCTCAAGTTTAATGCACCAATAATATATGACGTCTATAATTTAGATATTAATTTGTTTTGTAGAAGGAATTTAAATTGTTCAAATGCTGAAATTTATGAATCATAGATTTCACATAGAATACAAGGACATTGTAATATTCATTTATTAAATAATCTATCTAATAGAAATTTGATTTCAAATCCTCTAGATGTTAAATAGGTAAAAAAGTAAAATTTGTGATGCATGTAAAATTATAAATAAACCCAAGTAATATTTTAAACAAATTAATGTGGTTTTAAAATCTATTTCTCTATATATTATCTATATATATTTTTTTAGAACTACTAGAACTGCATGCCTTAATAACAAGTTATTTTTTATGTTCTGGTTGATGATTTGTTAATATTTACACGGGATTACTTTTTGAGACATAAAATAGAATCCTATTACGGTTTAATTAATTTCTCTAAACTTGAGATAAAATAAATGGATGAAAAGAGTGTGAGTTTTTAAAGACATCATGGAGGATAATTTTAGAATATTTAAAATAATTCTTACTTCTAAAAACATGGTATTGAACAATAATTTTTATCCCCTAAAACACCTGAATAATTTTTTTTTATTTAAATTAAGCATATCAATCCCAAGAAATCCATAGAATATTATTGTGTGAATATATAATTACAACATATTTTTTATCTAATGAATTTAACACAAGATGTTATATTATTAATATAGTTCAAATATGTTATTTCTTAAAGATAAAATCCTATGTGTTATAGAATAATATAAAACCAAATATAGGTTACTTTAAAGTATTTTGATGAAAGTTTCACATCATAAAAATAAAAGAAAATCTTGATATGTTTATCAAAAATCCAATAAATGTTCCTTCATAGGTTATTCTACTAAATCACATGCTTATAAATATTTCACGAAAAGTTCAAGGACTATCGAAGAATCTACTCATGTGATCTTTCATGAAATTGATCATTTTAATCATAAAATATCTCAAACTGATGAGATAAGTGGTTCTATTTAGAAAAAGATAACTAAAAACCTCTTTAATAATAATAAGGATGATGATTTGGAACACCATTATATTAAACCAAATCATATAAGGATTGATACTAGAAAATCAAAATTGAGTTTTCCTAAAAACCCAATAAAACCTAAAGACTATCCTATATAAATAGTTATAAGATATTTAGATTAAGGAGTTATAAATAGAATGAAATAGGATATTTAGTTTAATTTTATAAATTTTTATCTCAAATATAACCTTAAACTATTAAATAATATTTAACTGAGAAATGTTGTATTTTAGCTATAATATATGAGATAAATAAATTCAAGAGGAACAAGGGTTGGAAATTATTTGAAATCCCCTCTGATTATCCAATTTTTGTATCAAAATGGTTATTTAAAATACAAATCTTGATGATTAAGGTGTGATCACCAGAAATAAATGAATATTTGTTGTAAGAGGTTACAATTTATAAGGAGTAGAATATAAATATGCATTTTTTTTATGTATCTTGGTAGGAAGAAATTAGAATCCTTTTTGAAAATTCATATAATATGAATGTTAAATTATTTGAGATAGATGTTTAATATCCATTTCTAAATGTATTTTTAATTGATGAATATTTTTTAAAAAACAACATAGTTTTTGCGGCCCTCACTTTTAAAATATAATTTTTAAACATACCAAAGATCTCTATGGACTTACACAAGCACCTAGAGAATGGAATGGTAGATTAATTTATTTTCCTTTATCAACTGTTTTTTTGGTAGGAAAAGAATATCCTCTATTTTTTTAATAAATTGTCATCATAAGATCTATTTTTACTAGAAATATTTTTTATTGATGTAGTTTTTGTTCAATAAACCAACAAATATGAGTTGATTTTTTAATACTGATGAAAAATTATTTTCATATGAGTTTAATGGGAGAGTAAAATTATATTCTAGGATTTAAAATTTATCAAAAGGATTTTCAAAATATCATAATACAAAGAAAATAAATACTTGACTTACATAAAAATTTTAACCTGAAAAGAGTATGAATTAATCAACTCCTATGAGATCTGGTATTTAACATGACATTGATGAAGTTGGAAAACTAGTTGAAAATAAGTTGTCTAGAGGAATTATTTTAGGTTTATTATATTTTTCCATAAGTAAACAACACATTAGGTTTTCAGTATGTCTTTGTGAAATATTTCAATCCAATCCAAAATAATTTCATTTAAATACTACCATATGAATTATAAGATATTTTAAAAGAATAACGTCACCTTCTCTAATTTTTCAATAAAACTCTAATTTTAATTTAACATCAAATTAAAATGGTGAATTGACTATATGAAGACAATATAAGAAAATTATGTTAGGAAAATACAATTTTCTAGGTAAATATATAATATCGTGTTCTTCTAAGAAACAACACTCTATAGATTTATCAACTGCTGAAGATGAATATATTGTAGTATGATGTTTTTGTTTTCTTGTCCAATAGATGAATCTCTACATATTGGATTTTTTATTTACGGTTAATTTTATTCTAGTAAAATTTGATAAAATAAGTGCTAAAAATATTTCAATGAATCAAAAATTACATTCTACAAAAACAATTACACTGATTTAGGGTATAATTTCTGAAGATATTATGTACAAAAGTGTGATATATCTCTAGAAACTGTTTTCATAAAAAATAAATTAGCAAAGATCTTTACTAAACCATTGTCTATAGAGAGATTTAATCTGATAAAATTTAAATTAGGATTATTTAACATTTTTTAATTTTATTTCAATATTATAACTACGATAATATGTTATTTTTATTATTTCATTTGAGATTTTGTGTAACAATTTTATGTATTATTCATATCAAGATATGACACATCACATAGTTCTGTTACTTTTACAATGGATATCACATTCCAGACCTTATGTTTCTGTAAAAAAGGAGTTATGTTAGTTCTATGCATGAAACCCTTCAAAACCCTTGAATCTTCACATCTCTTCTTTTCAAGCCTCTCTTCCCTAACCCGCCAGTATTCTAAATTCCCTTCAAAATGGTGACATCTAAAATAAATAACAGTTCTACATCCAGTAGAATTAATCATCCATGGTCTGCAAGAAAATTTTTGAGTAGAGGATCCATATATTTTGGTTGGATGGGAGGTACTGATATGTTAAATAAAAATGTTCTAAATCATTAGGGTTGAAAATTTATTTTTGATGAAAACAAACTGAGTTTTTATATGAAAAAAAAAGTTTGAGAGTTTTAAGATATGGTTTTATTACATTTTAGTGGTATTCAATATCTTTTTAAATAGGCAATGAATCCAATAAAATTTAGTACCACCATTTAAAATCGCTGAATCTTTTAAATTTCCCCATGATGATTAGGATAAAAATAGTACTTCTATAGTTTCTATTTCTTAAGTTTTTCCTCCAGAGATAATAAACAATCCATTCTATAAATAAGATATTGAATCCAAGATGGTGAATGGTTTATAACCCAAGAGAAAGGTTCTTTTAAAATTCAATTCTATTATTTCTCAATATTATGTTGAGATTTTAAAAAATAAAAGTGGTACATTATTATATATATTTAGGATTAAAAAGCATATGAACATGGAATGATCCATTATGAGGTATATGTTTCATATTCAAAAGAATAAATTAAATTTTAATCCCTTTGGAATCATATTAACCTAATTTTTCAGTAATGTTAGTGTTTGACTAGATGATACTCTTAAATCAAATTACGATGGGCTAACAATGTTGAGTTGATGTGTGTTATGGAGATGTGTTTGTTACTAGATATTTTCTCTAAATAATATGTTTCTAGTTTTTTAACATGAGTAACTTGATATTTATCATACTACTAGTCATGGGGATTGATATCACCTAATAACTACTACTGAATTTGTTTCTAAAACACCTACCAAGGTTCTTATTTCTATGGTTAATCATATACAACGTACAAATGAATAGATTTTCTAGAAAATGAAACACACATTGAATGGTGATTAGGAATGATATTTTTTGTTCAATCTAGTGAAGTAATTGATCCTAAAGATAGATCATTCCCTAATCCTACAATATTTCATCATCATTCTACTTCTATTTCTTCTATTATAGAATAATTTTCCTTTTACAGTACTATATTTGTTAGTGTTCTAAAATAAAGGATCATCTCAAAAATATAAATTTCTATTCCTCTTTTTGAAGTATCTCTCTCTGAGGAGAAAATTCAAAAAATAATAATACAATTACTAGGTTTTGTTAAAAAATCATATTCCAAAGAATAATAAGGATAAACATCATATGAATTTTATATTTTTATAAAAATTATATCTATATAATAATCCAGATAACCATCTCATGTTATGGATATACATGATGTCAGTGAAAATAAAAAAGATGGTGAAAATTAGCGTATGTATTTTCTCAAGGATAGGTTCTCTAATGTTCTTTAATCACAAAATAGTTTAGAAATTCCCAAGGAATAATTGGATGTTGTTAATGAAAGAGCTTGATAGAGAAATTACAAATCAATTTTGTAAGTGAAATATCTAAAACATCACCAATTTGTGTTTGGAGGTTAAATCATGACACCTTGTCAGAATTTTGTTTCAAAAGATGTTGTTTGTGAAGAGAAGTTGTATGATCAATTAACATTGGAATGAAATTAAGGAATATATTTAAAACACTAAAATCCATTGTAAATACATTCTAAATTATATTTATTGTATTAGTCTATAGAAAAGTTTAATTCCACCATAGCTTCCATGCAATGTAAACTTTTTTCCAGAGAGATGTGACATGATCTTTAAAGAAATGTTATTACTGATGTTATAATGTTTTATTCAATTATTCAAAGATATATATTGTATATTGATCATTCTATGAATCAAATTTGTTCCCTAATGAAGAAAAAGCACCAAAATTGAATATTATTTTTATTAATGTGAAAATGATGACAACATCGTTATCAATGGGTTGTAAGAAATGGCAGGAATGATTTAAAATTATTTCAATGTGTTAGTGTTGAGGTTTGAAAATTTTCATCAGTTAGTAGAGAAATATTCGATTCATGTTATTTTGAAGAAGAATTATAATATGAATATGTGTTTGGTGAAACCTAGAAGTTTCAAGTTTCATCAAAATGAAAATATATAATTCATTATGATCATCTAGTTTTACTTTCAAAAAATGAATCTAAAATGTTGAACAAATTACTTGTCGATTATAATAGGAATAGAGAATTGAAAATTTTCTTTGGAAAGATATCTCAAAGTTTCTAGAATGGTGTTTGGAATCTCCTATAATATCTTAAGAATGATATGGTGAATGTGGCTTGCTTTTGTTTATATGACCATTATCATCTTCTAGGAATATATTTTCTTGGACCTCAAATTATTGACCACCATTCCTCTACATCTCAAAGACTCAAAGAGATTTTAACCTAGCAGAAATCTATTTAAAGGAAAAAAATCTTGTTTTCGAAATAAGTTTCCTTACCAATACTTGAATATTTTTTTAAATCCTTCATTTTTACCTATAGAAAACAATGAAATGGAAAGAGAAAAGAAAAATTCTCTCAATATTTAGTCCACTTTATTAGGGATTTCTCAATGTGATAGAGTTGGACATAGAGGGTCTTTACTATCCTTGGATGATGTTTTTGGATAAAGTGATTATAATCCCGTTCCTATATCCTCTTTACTTGTTTAACATCCACAATATTTCAATATACCACATTTAAAAATATCTTTCTATGCCACCAAACTGACACACTTTTGTGATTTTCTTGTTCAGTTGAATAGTACCTCAAAAACATTTGAATGGTGTTTAAAATAAATAATTTAATAGTTTCGGGCTTATATTTCATGTTTTAAATTCCGTTATTTATGTCATTATTATTATAGTATATAGTGAAAGTGTTTATTTATATTCTCAATTTTTTCTTATTTTTTTCATATAATTTATTCACAACTATTGTTTTATGTTTCTTTAATATTTACTGATTTTCCTTAATTATTTATATATTTTTACTTCCCAAAACATTTTTCAATACAACATCATTCCATTTTATGTTTATATTGAGTAGTGTTAATTATTTATACTAGTTCATGTACAATACTGATTGCATTACTTTTCAATAACCTACTACTTTTTAATATCATAAAATGGCATAGAAAAAGGAGAATAAAAATTTTAAAACCAATTTAAAATATTCATTCCTTAAATTTTATTTATTTTTCAATGGGTTTTGTGATCATCAAAAAATGGGATATTGTTGTAAGGGCTTGTTTTTTCAAAATAACCCATTTTAAGGTGTTTTTATTATTCAAAACATCCCTATTTTCATTATAATAAATTTATATTGAGTATTTCAAATTTTATTTTTTATAAGATATGAGATATTTGTTTCAAAGTTTTTTATTCTATAGTTAACATATGTGATTATCTTATGATGGGTAAAATGTTAAATCTATGGAAAAGTATTCTATACAATGGGAATATTTTTTTATTTGGTTTGCTCAATGTAAAAAACTCATGTTGAAAATATATCTAACTAAGTAAAATATTATCTTCTAAAGAGAATATATTAGCTTCTGAATGTTCAAAGACAAATATTTCAGTTAGAGTAGTTAGGAAAATTCATTATCTTATAAAAATTCATCTTGTGATCACCAAGATATGTTGTTATAATTAACTATCACACTTCGGTAACATAATTCTCTTATGTTGTGGTATTATTCTAAACAATATTTTTTTCAATTTATATTATGAATTGTATAATTCAAGGATATATTTTATCTTATAAAGCCCCTTATAAATTTATTTTATGATAATAGTGTTATAAGTCTGTTATCTTATGAAGAATAGGTTATTGTGAAGATATTCATGATTTTTTTTATAATAGTTGCATAATCTCTCAATAATTAAATGAATTTATCTAGGTATATCTGAAAAGGTGTTATTTGACTAAAGATATATTTATTTTTATAGAGTTTCATTTTCCCAATAATAGAATGATCTAAATAAAAAAATTCAAACATCGCCAGTACAGAAGTGTGTTCCATATTTTTAAATAATAGATGCATACTATCAAGGGTTTGTCTCATCAACTATTCAATTGATTATACAATTTAATTTTTTTAATATATCATATGATTATGTTCAAAACCAAATATGATATTTAAATAAAGAGAGTGAGTTGCTTCATGAATATACAGTGATATATATATGTGGATGTACATACGAATACTCTGATAATTCTAATAACGAAAGCATGTATAGAGTAAAAATCTCTTAAAATTCTTGCATATTGTGCTTACAAGTTTATGAGTTTCAAATAAAGATAATTGAAAACTATTATTTTAATATCATCATCTTCTCAAAAAATTTACTAATCTACTCTTAGTTACTTTTTACAACTGTGTGTTTCATCAATTCTTTGAATTTTATTCATATCTATTTTATCTCCACTCATTATAAAAGAGTGTGTTAAGACCATCCATAGTTCCTATAATGGGATATCCTAGTTATAAGCTCTTATACCATCGTTACAAGTAATAGATTCTTGTACTTAGTTGACGGACCATAGAAAATGGATTATCATAGTGAAAATAAATAAACTTATGGAGTAGAGTGTTGGTGCAGTGGAGTAGGGGATCTATTTTCCCCAACCCAATATAATTTTTATTTATTAATTATACATCCAATAAGAATTTATATTTATCATTCTTGTTTTTATTATATAAAACATTATAACTCACATATATTGAACATGTTGTTTTTAAATTAAATATCATTTTAAGAACTCAATCCACCACTCTCATGAGTTTTATTATATTTATTCTTTTGAAAAGAAAAAATTTCATCAAATAGATAATAAAAATTTCTAAGTAAAAAATATACATAATCAAAATAATAAGAAAAAATTAGTCTTATTGTTCAACATTGTGCTATGTTATAGGTTCAGATAATGAATTAGAAGTAGTGGGTTCATCATGATCATATTTGGAACCCATATAAATGGTCATTTCTTAAAGACATTAGAATTTTGTATAATAGGAATCCTTCCCTATGCTGTATCATGTGGATGTTTTTATCTATGATCCTCTATGTATTCATTGTTAAAATCACATCCAAAATCCTCTTTACATTATCCTCATCAAATATTTACACTTTAATACCAACAAACATAGGTCATTGATATATTGATTTAGTAAAAGCATCTAGTTTGATCAATGTAATAGAAATAATATCTGATTCAACATTATAACATATTCATATAGAACCAAAAAAAATTCCAATATTTTCCTAGAATATAGACATCTATTTAGTGGTACCTCACACATAGATTTTCTACTTAAAATTTTAAATTGATATTTTCCGAACATATGTACCCTTCCCATAATATTGTCATTATATTAGTCCAGATAAACTATATACCAATTATTTAAACCATATTAATAGCTATTTTTCATCTTAAAATGATCTAAACTATGATGAATAGAGCAATGATGTATATTTTCATACAAAAAATTGATCTTCTAATTGCTTTATATAACAAAATATAGAAACAATTTAAAAAATGGAAACATTATTCTTAATGATTTAGTTGAAAAACTAAAGTTTCATGATCTGGATGGTCTGAGGTAGAAGATAAATTATAGTACTAATATAGGTTGAAATATGTTCAAGGAAACAAGGAAAATCTCCAAAAGAAAACTTGAAAGTAGTTATGACCAATTTTCTAGCAGTAGACAACTTGAACTACTCATAGTTGGATCTGGAAGAAAACTATTTCTGTAAAAACTTTTGAATCATGGAATAGATCTATAGAATTTGTAATCCAATATATTTTATATCTCTAATTTTATATAGAACTATATCATGGAATTCCATCCTATTCAAAGTTTCATACTAAAAATGTTTCATAAAAAGTGAAAACCCATATTCATTTCATCCTGACTGGCCCTATTTGTTGGCTCGGTTAGGTATTCTTGAGACACATAATCTTATAGCTTCTTCTTCAAGGATCCCAAATAAGAAAATGATCGAAATTTTACATTAACTAATTGTTTCTCTTAAGAAAATATATACTCCAATCTCATAGGATAATCCCTCAAAATTTCAGAGATCTTAAGAATAAATCAACCAGAGAGCTATCCATGTTGGTAAACATACATATATTTTTTAATCGCTCTTTGATTATTGGCCAAAAGCATGAAATTTTCAATGAATGTTACTTTTGATATTTTTACAAACTTGTTATGTTATAATTATCAACTAACTATTCCTTAATTTTAGGCAGTATATTCCTTTTAAACTATAAAATAGTTTTTTAGAGATTGCATCATACTGGATGGACTAGAACATTTCACTAAAAATTTGTACATGTAAATAAACTATATTTAATTCATCTACCATAAAGTTAGTTTCATAAAAGACTTAATTGGTAATGAATAGGTTTCATAGCTATAGGTACAGAACATTTAGATCACATAAACCCTTTTATATCATAAATATATCAATTTAGGAATGGATTTGGTTGAGAGGTGGTAATATTATTGATTAATTAAAATTAAGGGAATATAATCTTCATTATAAAATAAAGCTCAATATTGTAAATAGAACAAGTTTTTAATTATTTCAACTAATATTTTAATTAATTTACTACCTCTACCAGTTCTATAGAATCACCTACCTAAATAGGTCAAAGATCCTTAATATTTAATTTTTTCTATCCATAATATCTTTTATGATATAGAAATTAGTTTTGGATACTTAATTATCCTTTAAACAATGAAACTCATCCTTGTATTCTTTAATCTCATCATTGATCTCATTTATCTCTAGTAATAAATCCCCAACTCATTAAACACTTAAAGAATTAATATTTTAACATGTTATTCAAACGTTGAATTAGTTTAATATTTGTGGAACAATTGAGAAAAAATATTATTTTTCAGTATCACAAGATGATATCTTTTAGGTCTTATAAATATAAGGTATCTATTTACCACTTTCTTTACATACTGGTGAATTAATGTTATTAAACATAACATCATTATATATTCTTTTACATGAAACATCAATATTTACAAATAATGAATCATCTATATTTTATATTCATCCAATCTTCTTTAAATTCATATAAAACTATAGGAAATGTGTTCTTTAAAACAATTAATCTAACATTAGCTTTAAGTCTAAGCACCTCATTGGTTCTAACATTAGGTTCATGATTATTTGTATATGTATGTGGTTGTTATGCAAGAGAAACATCATCCATGTCGTATGATCAAAACGTATACCACTAAAATTTAGTATGTATTGACTCATGAGAAACAATGATTTCTCTTTGAGGATCTTAGAGACTCAGTATGGTCTACGTAACCCTGATCACTAACCTCATAATGATCAATAACTTGAGAAAAATATCATATTATTCTTTTTTCTCACCATTATTTTTCACTTCATTCTTATTCAAAGAATAATTCAAGAACAATGACATGTACTTCATCAGGCCATTCAATAGAGTTTAATTTCAAATTAATGTGGTCACCTCAGAAATAGTTAGTTCTATATCTCTTTTCTTGAATATTAACGTCAAAAAAATTCAACAGGGATACAACTTTTTCATATGCCTTGGTTTAAATAAGTTTTGTATATAATGAACTATAAATTTATGAATGGTTACTTTCTAAACATTCCACAAAAAATAAATCATATTGAGGTCTTAAAATAAATTCTCAAATTTTGCATCACTCTATGCTACATATGTCTGAATAAATTTTGATAGGACCTTTGGTTTTTTTGTAGGTATTTTATATTTCTTTTAAAAGGAAATATTACCAAAAAATATTCCAAGATGAATTATGATGTGATTTCAAAATCACGTATAAATGAGTGAATGTAAATATACATGCCCTCATGGGGAAATTTTAAACCATCATCTATCTCTTTATATGAAATGGTAAAGTCTTTCCCATTCACTTTTTATTGAACCACACCTCCATCTTTATCACAGAGAAATTGGAAATTTTTTAAAAACACACATACATCCATTTTAAATATTGTTCATTTAATATTCTCATAAAATATCAATTCTTACCTTTGAAAACATAAAAATGTATTCTTCATAATATTTTCTTGATTTGGAAAATAAAGATGTGTAGCTCTTTATGGTAACACTCATTAATCATTGCCAACTGACTTAGATATATTTGAACGTTATGAATTTAAATCATCAAAACATTTGGATTTCAACATACTCATAGATAGTTGAGAGGTAAATAAAGTAATGAATTAGGGTTTGTATTTATATTAATTGGATATAGATAACTTTGAGTTTCAAAATCAAGAGTTTTTTTCCAAAAGTCTATGAAACGTTTAAATGCATTTATAAAAAATATATAATTTATTTTGGCCTTGGTGGTTACAAGTATAGGAAATAACCCACTCACATATTGGACCATAAAGACACGTCACCCCCTCCCTAAATAGGTTTACATAATCCATATAAATATTATTTAATTTATTATCCTAAAGGCCCTATACCCCAAAGGCCATCATTTAAGTATATGCCCATGCCTAAAACACTCATATGTCATTGTCTTCGGGTATCAAAATGTGGATCACTGCCTACATCATAAATCCCCTTAAGGAGGCTGTTAGGATTCAACCCACAATATCTTAGATGTGGAGGCTAGTGGTGACTAGGAGCACAATTTTTCAAAATAATATTAAATCTAAAATCCACTAAATGAAAAAATAGATAATCATTAGAATAGATAATACAACTAATCTCATCTAAAAACATCTGATATGAATTATATAACATAGAATACTTGACAAATTATAAATTAAATTTAAATTAATTAAAATCATTAAATGTTAAATAATATTAATTCATTATTAAAGACATAAAATCTATCAACTAGTAATGGAATTCAAAATATTTATTCTAGATGATATTCATTACTAATAAACTCTAAAGAAATATCACCCATTTGTGAGTGATTCATTAAGAAATGACGTCTTAGATAAATGTTTTTGGTTTTATAATGGATTATTTATTTATTTATTGATGTTTTTATAGAATAAGTGCTTTCACATTTTATTATAACATGATCAAAATTGGATAAATAAATCCACTAAGTTGTGTTTTATCCAAAATATCTGAGCACAACAACTACTAGCTATAATGTAATTAGCGTTAAAAATTAATAATGTAATAATTTATTTCATCTTACTAGAACAGGGAAATAAAATTTTCTTTCAATTGTGGTGTGTGTCAGAAGTACTCTTTATATCTCTCTTGTATCCTCCAATTTTAGTATCAGAATATGAAACTAAACCAAAGAAATATGTTTTTGGAAAATGTAAGGATAAATAAATTTTCCCTTTTAAATACATCAAAATTATTTTTGTAATTGTTAAATTTGACTCTTTGGTTTTTTAGGAAATCAAGAACATTAACACATGAAATACATAATATATTTTTTTATTATCATTAGATAATGTAATATCTTAATAATACATCTATATAGAATATTTTCAACTAGTTTCCCAACCTCATCCAAATCAAGATAAAAATTAAAACCCATATAACTATGATATATTTTACTACTTTTAAGTTGAAATATTTTATGTAAATTATGTATGTATTTCATTTGATTAAAATAATTCCCAAAAAATTGTTTATAAATCTAAAATCCAAGAGATATATTTAAATCACCCATCATGCGGATTTAAAATTCTTTTTTCATTGTTTTCAAAAATTCAATACATAATTTATGATTTTTTTATCCAAAAATCACATAATCAATATAAATTTGAACTAAAAAATATCCTTGTATGGTCTTTTGTTGAAAATCTAGTGGTTTTACAATCCAACTTAAAAAAATTCATTAATATAAATGAATTTAATATTTAATACCAAGAACTTGGTTGTTGATTATGTCCATAAAAATCATTTCTAACTTTAAAAGTAGAATTTTTAAAATGAGGGTCTTAAAAACATGGATTTTGTTCAACCTTAACCCCCTTTCTTAAAATTACATTTAAAATAGAAATTTTAAATCCATCTTAAATAATGTAATTTTAATATAATATATATATTCTAAAATGATCTTAATAGATTCTAACCATGAAGTAGGGTAATTTTTTGTGTCATAATCTATTCATTACTTGTAGATTTAACCATTGGAAGTTATATTATACATTATTATAGTTACCACTCCTTGATCATCTTTATTATTTATAAATACTCATTCAGTTCTAATAACAGGGTAAATTGAGTTTCCATAAACTATATTCCATGCTTTGGTCCTCTTAAACTATTTTAATCCACATTGCATAGAAACTAACCTACTCTCATCACATAAGTATTAGTTTATGGTTTTAGGTTCAAGTTGGGATAAAAGAGAAAAAAAATTGTTTCAAGACCTCCTTCATTTACAAAATAATTCATCTAGGCTTCCTAATGTAGCCTCCAAAGTTAGTTTTTTATGGTTCTAGACTATTTAGGATTTTTAATTTTTGGTTCATAATATTCAATTTTTTCAATACTATATTTTTTATAATCATATTTTAAATCTGCATCACTCTTGTCATCAAATAGTGTCTCTAGTATCAGTCTATCAAAAGAATCAATAACATCATCAACTAGAATTTCCTTTTTTTCGAAGGGATCATGTTCATCAAATGTTACACGAGTAGAATAATAAAATACCCTTGACTTACTATTTAAATCTATATTAGCTTTAGAAACATTAGTGTATCATATAAAGATTCCATTATCTTCTTTTGGACCAAACTAATCAAGATTATCCTTGATGTTCAAGATATTCACTTTTTATTCGTAAATATTAAAGTATATAAAATTTTATTCTCTATTATTCTATAAATCATAATGTTTTTTCCTTAATGATAGGTTTTTTTATAATTCTATTTATGAAAAAACAGTATTTGTTAATAACCTTATCCCAAAAGTAAGTAAGAAAGATATATTCACTCATCATTGTTCTAGAAATTTCATGTAGGCTCTTATTCCTCTTATCTACTACATCATTATTTTTATGTGTCCTAGGGGCATAAAAGATATTTCATGCATCAGTTTTTGAGACAATTTATTGGAATTCATGATTCTAAAACTCTCCCCCAAGGTCTCTTCTCAATGAAACTACAGTAGTATCTTTTTCATTTTATAATAACTTATAGAAGTTTATATAGATAGAACATGAATCGCATTTAATTATTATGATATAAACCTATGTAAATCAAGAAAAATAATCAACTAAAACAAAAATAAAATATGTTCCACAGAGGGTTCCAGTTCTTGAGGGACTAAAAAATTCATAAGAATAATTTTTAATGGAATAAAAATTAAACCTATTTAATAAGTTTGGAATATTACTTTAGTTTCCTACCATTTTAATTCATCAAAAAAATATGTCTAATTTATGTTGTGCTAGATCGGAAATAAAATTTTTCATATATGATTATATTGAATAATAAATAGTATAATGTCCATTCCTTCTATTAAAAATTCAAGATTCCTAAATTTTATTATTAAAATCATTCTAATTATATTTACATAATTAATTATGATCTAGTGTTGAAATATTTTTTATTTTTTGGTAATCAAAAATTATGAAATTTATCTTTAAAAACAACACAATTGTATTTATATAAATCAATCGAAATTCATCATAAAAATGTGAAAATTATTTATCATTTTGTACTTAATGGTTTCATAATAAATTACAATATTAATCATAAATAAATTGGATATCAAAAAGATCCAACTGAAATGAATTTCTGTTTGTAAGTATCACCAAATGTGACATATACTACAACAAATTTATATAGTGAGTGAAATGTAGAAAATTATCAACACAGATATCTTGCAAATACACTATACATAATCCAGTTTTTATAGTTGTTAATGTGGATTCTTCCATAAAATTAACTAAATATTATCTTATTCATGTCTCTTAGTTTATTTGTATAATTCAAATAGATCAATGAATTTATATTCTATCTATATGGTTGAGTATTTGATGGGTGGTTTTTTCTCGGCAATGCATAATCCCATCTTGGGCATCGGGTCGGGGGTCATGCTCCTTTTCATTTATTTTTGTTATATTTTTCTCTTTACTTTTTCTTTTCTCCTTTTATGTTTACATTCCTTTTTTTTATATCCATGTATGCGCTTCCCCCCTCTGGTTGTTTTTTGATTAAGAGAGGGAGTGAAAGAGATGAGAGGGAGAAGAAGAAAAGGAGGCATTTCTATGGAGCAATAACCACACCAAATCATCACAATTTAGATTTTGATCATGGATCATATTTAATTTTTGTTATTTTCCATCCATAGGTAGTCCTATTTTTCATTTTATTCCACAAATTCCTAGAGTGTAGTTGTTTTATGTTTTAATCCATTTTTTAGTCGACTACGACCTCTTTGGGTGGATCTATGGTTTTTATGGAGAGATTAGGTTATATTAGTGTATTTAGAGGGATTCTGATTTCATTAAACCCTTGTACTCTAAATTTAGTGAATATAACACACAACTTGTGTTCTTCCTATTCGTGGAAGATGAAATTTTTAAACTAAAATGTAACATTCCAAGTAAGTAATGAGTAATAGATATTTTTATCTATGTCTATTAATTAATTAGATAGTGTTTTAGCGGCTTAAAATGAAAATAAATCCAATCTTAAGCATGGAATACACTAATATTTTTAAAAGATTGTTTTACTGCCTTTTGATGGAAAACCATTTATAAATATATCTTTTGAAAATTTTATAAGATATTTTTGTCACAATAAACTTATTCTTTATGATTGGGACATCAAAATTTACTTTGTGTGAATTTTTGTTTTTTTTCAGACAATGTTCATTTTTTTGTGAACAGTGAAAAATACTACATTTTACATCAAAACTGCTTTTTAATATGATTTATTTATATGATTATATTATCTTTTGAATTGGTTTTTAAGTGAAATTAGAATATATTTTTACCATTTAATCCAATGGTGGTCATTGGAATAAATTTCACTTTGAAATTGGACATAAACTGGTGTCAATCTTGTGATACTTATTGTTTCATAAAAACACGCTATTTGTCATGGCAGCGGGAATTAATTATTGAATTAATTTATATGACTTATATGTTTTGAATTTTGTAAAATAGACTTCATTTTTGAATTTTGATTATCAAATATAGTTTATGGTTAATTTTTGGTATTTTTCTGAAAAACATCAATTTTTGATAAATAGTGAAACCACTAAGTGGTACTTATAGAAACTGATTTTTCGTTTAAATGAAATTTTACCACTTATGTGTTTTGAATTTCAAAAATCCAACATACATTGTTGTCATTAAGAAGTAAAATGTGGTTCAATGAGATTAAAATAATTTTTTGGTGAATAGTAACTCTTAAGTTCTTAATTGCGATTAGAGATAATTAGTGTAGTTTAAGGTAAAAATAATGCTTTAATAAAATGAGATAAGCTTTACACATGTCCTACCCTCATTGGATGTGTCATGGACGACCAAGACAATACATGGGTCAGCTTGGGGACCCCATGGAGCCACTTTGGTTGGAAAATGACATTAATACCTTTTATTTAATGATAAAGTAAAAAAATGACACAATCATGATATGTTTTACTAAAACAATTTTTAAATGGTGTTATACAAGTCAGATTTCTGATTATAAATAGTAATTAAAAATCTAAAAAGATTTCCTATATCGTGATATTTTTTTATAATATTTAGACATTAAATTTATTAAATTATTTATGACATCATAATGATTCAGCAATGACCTCATTATTTGACGATTTAATTAAAATAGAAAGATAATGTAAAATATAAGACCTAAACATGTCAAAAACCTATTGGGTGGGTATATTTAGAACCCTGATCTCCTTAGCCTCGAATTATATCAATTTGGGACCTTTAAAATCTGAAACCCATTTGAAAATAAAGTATCATTTCTTTACTTTCCAAGAGTGCCCCTCCTCTCCTCTTATAAAAGGCCCCCACCTCTACCTCCTTACCCACACTCCCAAAGCCTTTGGATCGGCCAACCCTAGCCATTTTGGCTATCCACATCCCTCTCTTACTCCTTGAAGCCTCACTTTGGGAAGAAGTCTTCCCAAGGAAGCCTTTGAGCTCAAATCTAAGAGAGTTACCCGATTTTAAGGTAATGTCTTCTTTTGAGTCCTTTTGTTTGATTTTGCTTCTCGAACCCCCTAACCTCTTTTTATTATTTTCTTTTTTAACAACTCCAATATCCTCAATATACTAGGATGTTGTTATAAGAAGGATTCGAGCTACACTTACACACACCTACATCTAATGGTTAAAGTACATACTGGTTCCGTGGATGGTGAATTTATGCCTCCCAAAATGATGATTATTCAACATTCTTTTAACACCTTCAAAGGTGGACATTAAGATGTCACTATATTTATATATGATATATAATATTTTTATGTTTTCCTTAATCTTCTGTATTTTTAATTTTGGGCATACCTTTATGGTTTCCATTATGGGTAAACGCGATATCTTCATTTAAGGAAGTGCGGACTACCGCCCCCTCAAAGTGATTTGATTCGTTAAATACCATATGTGGGACATATAAAGGATGGAACTATGATATTGTATATGATAGTATACTGGAATTATAATATACCTTTATATCAGTATGATTCCATTCTATAAAAATACGAAATAGAAATGAAAGTAGCGTTCATGCGTACGTACGGCTTACCATCTCCATGAACGGTGCATTTCATTTCTTACCTCTAAATGATTATGTAATATTATAAATGCATGTATATACTGGATATATATGATATATAAATAATTATTATAATTCTGGATATAATGGATACATGAACAACATTTAATTATAAAGGGTTTATTTTTTGACTCAAGTACCAATGATAGTTAAAACGACCGTTATTAACTTAAATAATTACATAGTGTTCATGACATGGAAATAAGTGATATAAAAGGAATAATTAACTTGAAAAAGGTTCTTAAACAAGTAGAAATTAACTCAAGTTTATTATTAAGGAGATTAAAGAACGACCAAGTCAAGTCGGACCCAAGGTATGGGACTTCGTCTCAATCTCCTTTCATTGAGGCATATTTTGTTTTATACACAACCTTCTTTTATACGGTGTATAAACCCCTTTGACTTTTACGTTTATCCAAAAGGAATCTTTTTTATACGAATCATTTTCTAAATGACAAAAGGGAATGTTTTTGTCTTACGTATGCGGTGACAACGACTTCTCCATCGCTGTGACCATTATTTGAGTTTCGGCTTCCTCTACAAGCCATAATTTTTTTTAAAAGAATAATAAATACCATGTTTTACTTTTCTTTTATTTTGGTATTGAAAATGGTTTTCATAATGTTTTTATATCAATGTTTTTTATTGATATCTTGTGATTGAAAGGTGGAAATGTTATGTTTCCTTTATGCATGTTTTATGTGATACGATTTTGTTGAGGTTCTTGGGCATTATTATGAAGACGGGTGGTTCCGTGATAAACTAAGGGCGGGTGAGCCTGATATAGCTCTCCAATGCATTGGGTAACACGAAGGAGTGTAACGTTAAGGTTTCTCTGAAGATATTTATGGAATATACTGTGATGGGTATTCCAAATGTAACCAAGAGGGTTACTCCCTACGTAAGAATGTTATGAATGCCTCAAGTTTCCTTTATGTCTTATGATTTCTAGGATTTATTCATGATTTGATGAGGTATGTTAAAGTGCTTATGTTTTATGGGTAAAGTATGATTTCATTCTTATGTATATATGTACCCATGTTTCCTTTCCATATTTTTATATCTCGTACTGAGCTTTTTATGATCATCCCCAGTTTTTTTGAAATGTTTTTCACAGGTCAAGTGAAAGGTACATGATATGATGATAGTTTCAAGGAAGTGTCAAGAAAGAATTCATGATTTATTTTAAATATGTTTCCATTGATGGGAAGAAGAATACTATCTTTATGTTACCACTTTGTTTATATGTGGAATGTAATGCAAGTTTTATGATCTAATTTTCTAAAACACTAAACCTGAAAAGATCCTCAACGTGTAATCTTGTAATAACTCAAGATTAAGTAAGGTTTAAGGTTGGGGCCTTATAGTTGGTATCAGAGGTCAGTTTAGATAACATTAGGAGTTATAATTCTTTTAAATGATTATCCAAAAATAATTTTTTTTATGGTAAAATTGAAGTGATATAGTATTTGAAGATTACCATGTTGCTTCATCTATGAAATGTTTGTTCAGAATGGTTTTCCGTAGAGGAAACAGCGAAGCAGTTCTAGGAAGGCATGCCGAAGGAAATAACCTTCCGAATCAGCATCCTGAGATGGTCGGAATTGGAACTGAACAGTTTGTTGCAGTAATGGCGCAGTTGACTCAAGCGATAAATGGCGGTGGTATCCATACAGGAGATCAGCCAGATCAACCGAAGAGGAACATGTCAGTGGTGGAACATTTCATGAGGAAACATCCCCCATCATTCAGAGGATCATCTGACCTTGTGCTAGATGAAGGGTGGATTAAAGCACTCGAGAAGATTTTTGATGTCATGGGGTGTTCAGACAATCAAAAGGTTAGTCTTGCTATTTACCGTTTGGAGGGTGAAGCAGATCAGTGGTGGTCGATGGTTAAAAATATCAGGGACGCTGATTAGATTGATGCTCTTGACTGGGATGAATTCAAAGGTATGTTTCTTGAGAAGTATTTTCCTAAGGTTGTTCGACTTATGATGGAAAAACAATTCTTGTAATTGATGCAAGAGGAAGACTCAGTGGCTGCCAATGAAGAAAGGATCACTCGATTGGCAAGGTATGCTCCAAATTTAATCTGAGACCTTGATAGTAAAATCAATCACTTTTACTCATGATTAAAGCCAAAATATCGAAGGGCATTAGCTTCTCGTGAGTTTAAAAGTTATGAAAAGCTTGTTTGATGTGCTGAGAAGGCGGAAATGGTGTTTGTCGATGATAAAGTGTTCTATAACAACAAGCAGAAGAAGAGACCAGGGTGGCAGGAGAAAGGGAAGAATTCTTCAAAAAAATCTGATGGTAAGAAATCTAAGTTTCCAGTTTGTGGTAAATGTGGAAAAAGGAATGCTGGGGAATGTCTTCTGAATTCTGAAAACTGCTACCGATTTGGTAAGATGGGACATAAGGATTGTGATTGCAATGAAAAAGATCAAGGTGAAGGTAAGACCAAATTTGATTCACAGTTAGTGAAATGTTTTAAGTGAAATGAGATGGGTCACAATGCAAACGAGTGTCCGACAAAGAGCTTGAGTTATGGGAAGCAGTTAGACTACAAGTAGAAAGGGGTGGTTAAATCCTTCGCAACTACTTCAGCAGATGTCGGGCCATCAAATGAAGTTGTATCAGGTACTTTGTCTATTTTTTCAGATTATGCCAGAGTGTTGTTTGATTCGGGGTATACACATTCTTTCATCTCTGAAACCTTTTCTAGTAAAATGGGAATACCATCTCAAGAATTGACTCCTGAACTTTTGGTAAAAACACCTGGGGGAAATGTTGAGGAAAAAATAATTTATATGAATTTTCTTATCCTTATCTGTGGAAAGAACCTACTTGAAAACCTTATTGTTCTACCTCTAATAGAGTTTGATGTTATCCTCGGTATGGATTGGCTCTCTATTTACCATGCTAAGATTGATTGTAGAGCTAAAGAAGTTTCTTTTCAGAATGACTATCAGTTTGTGTACAAGAATGAACCCTTACTATTGATAAATTATCAAGAGGCCAAGAAACTTGTAAAATATGGAAATGAATGTTACCTTGCACACATCATTGAAAATAAAGGAACTGTTCAGATTAATGATGTGCCAGTGGTAAATGAGTATCCTGATGTTTTCCATGATGAGTTTCCTAGAATAATACCGGATCGGGATGTTGAGTTTACTATTGACTTAGTTCCGGATGCTAAGCCAGTTTCAAAACCCCCTTATCGAATGGCTCAAATTGAACTTTTAGAGTTGAAGGAGCAATTGCAAGATTTATTAGAGAAAGGTTTCATTCGATCTAGCACATCACCATGGGGTGCTCTTGTTTTATTTGTTAAAAAGAAAGATTGTTCAATGAGACTATGCATTGATTATAGAGCCTTGAATAACATCACTATTAAGAACAAATATCCTTTGCCTCATATAGATGATTTGTTTGATCAGCTCCAGGGAGCTCAGTATTTTTCAAAGATTGACTTGAGATCAGGGTACCATCAGCTGAAGGTAAAGGAAGAAGATGTTCCGAAGACCACGTTCCATACAAGATATGGCCATTATGAATTTGTAGTAATGCATTTTGGGCTAACCAATGCACATGCTGTATTAATGGACTTAATGAATAGACTTTTCCATGAGTTCTTGGATAAGTTTGTGGTGGTTTTCATTGATGATATTTTGGTGTTTTCTAAAAGTAAAGAAGAGAATGAAAGTCATTTAAGGGTTATTTTTCAAACCTTGAAAGAAAAGAAATTGTATGGGAAATTCAGCAAGTGTGAGTTTTGGTTGCAACAATTTTCTTTCATTGGTCACATTATTTCTAAAGATGGGATAATCGTTGATCCTGCAAAAACAAAGGTTGTTGACGAATGGCCAAGACCCACAAATGTGACAGAGATTCATAGATTCCTTGGTTTAGCAGGCTATTACCGAAGGTTTGTTTGAAATTTTTCACTGTTATCTAATCCAATGACTAAGCTAACTCGGAAGGGTGTTACATTTATCTGGACAAAAGAATGTGATGATTTTTTTCAGGAATTGAAAAGAAAATTGGTGAATGCATCAGTTTTGGCACTACCTTCCAGGAATGGTGAGTTTGTTATATATAGTGATGCTTCATTGAAAGGACTTGGTTGTGTCCTAATGCAGAATGATCAGGTAATTGCATATGCTTCACAACAGTTGAAAACTCATGAGGTAAATTACCCAACACATGATTTGGAATTAGCTGCTGTTGTTTTCTCTTTAAAAATTTGGAGGCATCATTTGTATGGAGTAAAGTGTGAAATATATACTGATCACAAAAGTTTAAAGTATATATTCACTCATAATAAGATAAACATGAGACAGAGGAGATGGATTGAATTAATCAAGGATTATGATTGTACAATTCATTACCATCCAGGAAAAGAAAATAATGTGGCTAATGCTTTGAGTCGAAAAAGTAATGCTTCATTAGAAATGTTGTGTTTGGAACGTGATCCTTTGGTTAAGGATTTGATAAACTTTGGCATAGAAGTTGTTGGTGCAGGATGTTCTTCTATTTTGTTTCAGGTATCAGTGAGATAATCTCTATCAGATAGAATCAAGAAAGCACAGAAGCAAGACAGTGAGTTGCAGAAAAATGTAGAGCTGGTTCAGAAAGGTAAGTTTCCTGAATTCAACATTGATAATGATTGCATTTTGAGATTTGGGAAGAGATTGTGTGTGCCTTGTGATTCACAGTTGAAGAAAGAGTTGTTATGTGAAGCTCATAGTTCTCCGTTTTCAGTTCATCCTGGCAGTATTATGATGTACAGAGATATGTGGGAGTATTACTGGTGGGATGGAATGAAAAGAGATATTTCTGATTTTACTGTGAAGTGTTTGACATGTCAACAGGTTAAAGAAGAGCGGCAGTTACCAAAAGGGATGCTTCAGCCTTTACCAGTGCCAGAGTGGAAATGGGACAATATATCCATGGACTTTGTTGTGGGATTACCGAAGACATATTGAGGTAATAATGCAATCTGTGTTATTGTTGATCGCTTCACTAAATTTTATCATTTCCTTGCTATACGAGATACTTTTTCCCTAGATCAACTTTCCTGTTTGTATCTTAAAGAGAAAGTCAAGTTACATGGAGTTCCCCTCTCCGTTGTATTTGATCGTGATCCCAGGTTCACTTCTAACTTTTGGAAAGGCCTTCAGAAGTCGTTGGGTACTTAATTAAATTTTAGTACAACATTTCATCCTCAATCAGATGGGCAGTCAGAACAAACAATTCATACCTTGGAGGATATGCTACGAGCTTGTTCGATGGATTATTAGGGAAGTTGGGACCAACATCTTTCTTTGGTTGAGTTTTCTTATAATAACTGTTTTGATTTTATTATACAGATGGCACCATTTGAGGCATTATATGGGAAGCGGTGTCGAAATCTAGCTTTCTGGGATGAAGTGGGTGAAAGGAAGTTGATGGGAACAGAATTGGTAGAAGAGATGGCAGAAAAAGTTCAGCTGATTCAGAAACACATGAAAACAGCTCAGAGTAGGCATAAGAGTTATACAGACAACAGGAGGAAGGATCTAACTTTTAAGGTAGGTGATCATTTTTTTCTCTAAGTCTCACCATGGAAAAGTGTGATGAGATTTGGTAAGAAAGGAAATCTGAGTCCAAGGTTTATTGGACCATATGAAATTCTGGAGAGAGTTGGATCAGTTGCATACCGGGTGGCTTTACCTCCGAGTTTATCTCAGGTACACAATGTTTTTCACGTTTCGATGTTGAGAAAGTATATGCCAGATCCATCTCATGTTTTGAGTCCAGAGGTAGTTCAGTTGGAAGAGAACCTATCTTATGAGGAACAACCGGTCCAGATTATTGACCACAGGGAGCAAGTGTTACGGAATAAGGTGATTAATCAGGTAAAGGTTTTGCAGAAAAACCACATGATGGAAGAGGCAACATGGGAATCTGAAAATGCAGTGAGGGATAAGTACCCCCATTTATTTGATATGTAAATAAATTGCGGGGACGCAATTTTCAAGAGGAGTTAAGGATGTAACATCCCATGTAAGTAATTAGTAATAGGTATTTTTATCTATGTCTATTAATGAATTAGATAGTGTTTTAGAGGCTTAAAATGAAAATAAATCCAATCTTTAGCATGGAATACACTAATATTTTTAAAAGAATGTTTTACTGCCTTTTGATGACAAACCATTTATAAATATATATTTTGACAATATTATAAGCTATTTTTGTCAAAATAAACTTATTATTTATGATTGGGACATCAAAATTTACTTTGTGTGAATTTTTGGTATTTTTCAGACAATGTTCATTTTTTTATGAATAGTGAAAAATACTGCATTTTACATCAAAACTGCTTTTTAATCTAATTTATTTATATGATTATATTATCTTTTTAATTGGTTTTGAAGTTAAATTAGAATATATTTTTACTATTTAATCCAATGGTGGTCATTGGAATCAATTTCACTTTGAAATTGGACTTAAAATGGTGTCAATCTTTTGATACTTATTGTTTCATAAAAACATGCTATTTGTCATGACAGCGGGAATTAATTATTGAATTAATTAATGTGACTTATTTTTTTCAGCTTTTTAAAATAGAATTCATTTTTGAATTCGGAATATCAAATATAGTTTAGGGTGATTTTTTGGTATTTTTCTGAAAAACTTCAATTTTGATGAATAGTGAAACCACTAAGTGGTACTTATAGAAACTGATTTTTCGTTTAAATGAAATTTTACCACTTCTGTGTTTTGAATTTCAAAAATCCGACATTCATGGTTGTCATTAAAGAAGTAAAATGTGGTTCAATTAGATTAAAATAATTTTTTGTTGAATAGTAACTCTTATGTTCTTAATCGTGATTAGAGGTAATTAATGTAGTTTAGGGTAAAAATAATGCTTTAATAAAATGAGATAAGCTTGACACATGTCCTACCCTCATTGGATGTGTCATGTCCGACCAAGAAAATCCATGGGTCAACTTGGGGACCCCATGGAGCCACATTGGTTGGAAAATGACATAAATACCTTTTATTTAATGTTAAAGTAAAAAATGACACAAACATGATATGTTTTACTAAAAAAAATTTAATGGGGTTATACAAGTCTGATTTTTGATTATAAATATTCATTGGAAAGATAAAAAGATTTCATACATCATGATTTTTTTTTTTAATTTTTAGACATTAAATGTATTAAATTATTTATGACATCATAATGATGCAGTGATGACCTCATTATTTGACGATTTAAATAAAATGGAAAGATAATGTAAACTCTAAGACCTACACATGTCCAAAAACTATTTAGTGGGTATATTTCGAACCCTTATCTACTTATCCTGGAATTATATCAATTTGGGAACTTTAAAATCTGAAACCCATTTGAAAATAAAGTAACATTTCATTACTTTCCAAGAGTGCCCCTCCTCTCCTCTTATAAAAGGCCCCCACCTCTACCTCCTTACCCACACTCCCAAAGCCTTTGGCTCGGCCAACCCCTGCCCATTTTGGCTCTCCACATCCCTCTCTTATGGCTTGAAGCCTCACTTTGGGCAGAAGTCTTCCCAAGGAAGCCTTTGAGCTCAAATCTAAGAGAGTTACCAGATTTTAAGGTAATGTCTTCTTTTGAGTCCTTTTGTTTGATTTTGCTTCTCCAACCCCCTAAACTCTTTTTATTCTTTTTTTTGTAACAAATACAGTATCGTCAATATACTAGGATGTTGTTATAAGAAGTATTCTAGCTACACTTACACACACCTACATCTAATGGTTAAAGGACATACTGTTTCTGTGGATGGTGAATTTATGCCTCCCGAAACGATGATTGTTCAACATTATTTTAACACCTTAAAAGATGGACATTAATATGTCACTATATTTATATATGATAGATAATATGTTTATGATTTCCTTAAGCTTCTGTATTTTTCATTTTGGGCATACCTTTATGGTTTCCATTTTGGGTAAACGTGATATCTTCATTTAAGGTATTGCAGACTACCACCCCCTCAAAGTGATTTGATTCATTAAATAACATATGTGGGACGTATAAAGGATGGAACTATGATATTATATATAATATTATACTGGAATTATAATATACCTTTATATCGTAATGATTCCATTCTATAAAAATACGAAATAGAAATGAAAGTAGCGTTCATGCGTACGTACGGCTTACCATCTCCATGAACGGTGCATTTCATTTCTTACCTCTAAATGATTATGTAATATTATAAATGCATGTATATACTGGATATATATGATATATACATAATGATTATAATTCTGGATATAATGGATACATGAACAACAAGTAATTATAATGAGTTTATTTTTTTACTCAAGTACCAATGATCGTTAAAACGACCGTTATTAACTTAAATAATTACATAGTGTTCATGACATGGAAATAAGTGATATAAAAGGAATAATGAACTTGAAAAAGGTTATTAAACAAGTATAAATTAACTCAAGTTTATTATTTAGGTGATTAAAGAACGACCGAGTCAAGTCGGACCCAAGGTATGGGACTTCGTCTCAATCTCCTTTCATTGAGGCATATTTTGTTTTATACACAACCTTCTTTTATACGGTGTATAAACCCCTTTGACTTTTACGTTCATCCAAAAGGAATCTTTTTTATACGAAGCATTTACTAAAAGACAAAAGGGAATGTTTTTTTCTTATGTATGCGGCGACAACGACTTCTCCGCCGCCGTGACCATTATTTGAGTTTCGGCTTCCTCTACAAGCCATACTTTTTTTTAAAAGAAAAATAAATTCCATGTTTTACTTTTCTTTTATTTTGGTACTGAAAATGGTTTTCATAATGTTTTTATATCAATGTGTTGTATTGATATCTTGTGATTGAAAGGTGGAAATGTTATGTTTCCTTTATGCATGTTTTATGTGATACGATTATGTTGAGGTTCTTGGGCATTATTATGAAGACGGGTGGTTCCGTGATAAACTAAGGACGGGTGAGCCTGATATATCCCTCCAATGCATTGGGAAACGTGAAGGAGTGTAATGTTAAGGTCTCTACGAAGAGATTTAGGGAATATACTGTGATGGGTATTCCAAACGTAACCAAGAGGGTTACTCCCTACGTAATAATGTTATGAATGCCTCAAGCTTCATTTATGTCTTATGATTTCTATAATTTATTCATGATTTGATGAGGTATGTTAAAGTGCTTATGTTTTATGGGTAAAGTATGATTTCATTCTTATGTATATATGTACCCATGTTTCCTTTCCATATTTTAAATCCCTTACTGAGCTTTTTATGCTCATCCCAAGATTTTTTTAAATGTTTTTCACAGTTCAAGGGAAAGGTACATGATATGATGATAGTGTCATGGAAGTGTCAAGAAAGAATCCATGTTTTATTTTAAATATGGTTACATTGATGGGAAATAAGAATACTATCTTTATGTAACCACTTTGTTTATATGTGTAATGTAATGAAAGTTTAATGATCTAATTCTCTAAAACTCTAAACCCGAAAAGATCATCAATGTGTAATCTTGTAATAACTCAAAATTAAGTAAGGTTTAAGGCTGGGGCCTTATATAAAATCCTTGTACCGAGGGTTCATGGTGTGCAGTAGAAATGTGGGTTGTTCTTGTTTATTGTACCTGGATGGAACATTATGTGGGTGTGGTACATGGCTAAGTATAGGTAGGGGGACCCCATGTGTGGTACACATTGATTCTATGGCAATACAAACCCTACAGTTTGATTTTTTACAGGTCGATTAGGGATGAGGAACATGATTAGGTACCCATGTGGGGTTTCACACCATGTACCAGGAAGGATATGTCTGGTCCTTTAGAAAGGTACACGTAGAGTTTCCTAGTGAACATGACTAGGTAGAGACTCTTTGGGTATACATGTGTATTTAATGTACAGAGCTTTTCTTTTTCTTTCCCAGGAATGTTCTTCCTTTTTAACCTAATTGTCATAATTTGTCTTGTGAGTAGTAAATTTTTTTGTTTTCTACTTATATCATGACAATGGAATCTTTTTAGAATTTAGATTTTATTTGGTTGGTGTTTTGGAAAGAGAGAGTTCAAATGGATAATTTATTTGCGGTTTGGTTTCAAAATCCTTCTAGGGGTGGGCTGTGAGCTTTGAGGCCCATGTGAAGGTTGTGATCTCATTAGTTGTCCATGTCTTATGGGTAATTGGTTGATGTTTTATGAAGTTTTTCTTGAACAGATCCTAGAAGTAGGGATGAAGTCGTATCTCTGAGGAGGTCTTTATTTTTCTCTATGTGTTGGTAACAGTTTAATAAGGCTTGAGAAAATGAGGTTTAGCTCCTATGTTTGAGGATCAAATCTGTTAGATCATGTGGTCTGGGTTGAAATCATGTGATTTGAGTTATATATGGGGGCCTTCAGGCTATCGAGATGACTATGAGGGACTCTTGAGAATGCCCTTGTGGGATGTTTGTTGATAGAGTGAATAGTCGGATTTTATTCAATAGTTGAGAATACTTTTGTGGCATTGTTTGGATTATTCTTAGGAGACTTCCTATGGTCCTTCTTTTGAGGCAGAAATGAGGACCAGTTTGAATTCCCTTATTAATGTTCTTTTCTTTTGGATTCCCCTATGGTATTAGTGTCCATCGGGGATCATTTGGAGGCCACTAAGGGATATTTGGGATGTTTTGTACTAGGCACATCTTGTACTTTTGGATGATCTATAGGAACGCCTATAAGGGTACCCTTTTCTATTTGTTGTTTTTTTCAATTGAGGACCTATTATTATGGGTGTGGCATAAGATCATGGTAGTAAAATTGTGCCTAATCTTAATGTCACTTTATGTTATGACCCTTGTGTTTTTGGGATCCCTGAGATTGTTTAATCCTTGTTGTGTGTTGTTGAGATCCCATTTTTAGGTTTGTTAGAAGTTGAGATCTAGGTTTCGATGGAGAGTCTTCATGATTTGTTGGTCAAGATTGGATCAACAATGTTAGTTCATATATTTAGATGGCGTGTTCAAGGTTGAATCATCACATATTCAATTAGTCTATTTTCCTTACCATTTGAGGTAGTTTCTACTCATGACATTTGTTTGAGGAGGAGACCATTGGGATATATTCTACTGGAAATTGTCCCTATGTTTTGATTTGGTTCTCTCCTCTATTGGTTTACTACATTTAGATGTTATTAGGGAGTGATTTGATGAAATGGATGAGTGACCCCATCTAGTTGGGTCTTTTAACAACTATAAGTTATATGTTGTGGATGTTATTGTGATATTTATATTCTTTCTAGATCCCTTATATAGTTAATCCATCATATCCATATTAATGGATCACATAGGGATGTGTAATTATTAGTCCATTCTATATCTCAATTCATTATAAAGGACATTCATGACATGAAAAATATCTGATGTGTGGATGGGAGATTGTGCCACTTTCTTAGATCTTTCCATTATAGTCATAGAGATCAGTAGATGTGATTTTTCATACTGACACATATGTTTAAGAACTAGGGTTTTGATATCAGGACATTGAATTTATAAATCTTTGAGATCCTATGTAGATCTTTTGTATCTGTTAGTTATCTGGTGTTTGGGTAATTTATGAGATGTCAATCCTTTAGAGGGGGTAGAGTGGGGGTAGATTTACCTTGGTTGTTAAGATATAATCCATAGTTGTATGTTTTCTTTGATTTGCTTATTCAACATTCATTATTCAGTTGTTTCTTTAAATTCAGCTACTGGAATTTTTTCGCTTAGTTGCATATGTCACACATGCCTGAACTTTCTATGACAACATATTAATAGGTTTGTTATTTGGGGGTGGCCTATTGATATTCATTTCTCACCCCAAGTACATTAACCTCAGTGTGCGAGCATGCATGATGTCTTCTTTTATCTTGGATAACGGTGATGTGAAGGATATGGGCATAAAAATGTGTTACTTGATTGAGTGTAGCTGCTCGCATGGATTCCCAGGATTAGGTTGTTGCAGCTTAAGCGATGTCAGGACCATGGATTTATTTTGGCTTGAAATTTTCAATTAAACTTGTTTTTTTATTTTTTGTTGTTTATTTGTATACGTGGTTAGCCCAATGGGTGACCATCTATTGTATATTTCTTATACTTGGAGCTTTTATGGCTATATGATTAAATTCATTTATTATATAATGCTTCTATTTCAGTAATTTATTATGTATACTTAGATGTTTACCCATTGTGTGTGAGTTTGGTTATTTTCCTCTACTATTTCACTTTATCAAGATGGTGTAGTCTCCTCGTGACTTCTTTTATAACCTCACTACTTTTTAAAACACTCTAGAGTATGAGGACGATTATTTGGGGCCTTGTGGAAATCCAGATAGATTAACGTGTCAGGTCAACTTCGGTTGGTTAATTACAAGGAGAATTTTTATCTATATGTATAAAATTTTCCTTGTATGGTTCATTATCAAAATTTATGAGTTTTTATTGATTGATTTTCTATTATTATGTTATTCCATTATTTATTGATTTTTATTATATGTTCTCATTTCTGATAGGGTTCTAACAAAATTTTCAAATTCAATACAATACCTTATTTATTGGAAGATTCATGGGACACGTTATATACAAGAACTTATGTAGATGTCTTTCCAAATATTTTATTTTACAAAATCACATTCAAAATCATTTAGGCATATTTATTTTTTAAACATTATCATTGAGGCCTACCATTTACATTTACATCTTTATTCTATAATATATAATCCATGAATGTTCTTTGATAGAGAAGGGCTATACTACAGGTTGATTGTATCTTATCATACCATACACCTATTATTTTTTATGACATTCAAATGTTCATGTTTTGGGGAGAGTTTTTCCTTGGTGTAATGGGAAGATTTTTTTGAGGAGAGATGTTAGATAATTACTACATTATTTGAAAATATCATGATTTAAAATTCATTATGTGACATTTTTTACCCCTCTAGATAACAATTCAAAAAAAGTTGAAAAAAATAAATCAAAAAAAAATACAAATAATAGGTTGTATCTTTTGAAGTTTAAAAATTTTCTTAACCAATTATTTTAAACATTTTGGGTGGGGTGGTGGATGGGAGACTTTTCTGTGCATGGATTTTTTAAAATAAAGTGAAATGGTAGAAACAAGTAAAAAATAGGTTATCATTCATTATTATTTTATTATACATGACATTTGATCTGATAATGGGGGTAGGGAATATGTCACTTTTAAGAGGATAATATTAATTACAATTTGTGATTCATTATCATGAATATTAATTAAGTATGTAACATATTTTTTATTCACAATGTTTTAAAATTATTAACTACCTACAATAATACTCAAAGCCACATAATTTTATTTAAAATGTCTTTATGGTTACATTTGATAATTTGATTTAAAATGTGGGGATCTGATATTAAGTGAAAGATTGTAGTTTGGATCATGTACTTGAGTTATTGTCATACCTATATTAAATTTTTACCCTGAGTGGTGAGTGAACAATTCTAGTGAGTTAGATCAAAACGTGCCATGAATTATTATAATAAATTAATATGGTTGAATGAATGTTAGGAGATGAACATAAATTTCAAAAAGCTAAAAGTAAAATACAGAGTTGATTTCTTTAAATTAAAAATGAAAAACTATAAAAATAATTATGTAGTGCAGGAAACTTTATTTTTCCCATTGATAATTATTAAATTTTATTGATAATGGAATTTGGATATTGGTGGAAAGGATTCACTTTTTTTAGATATCATCTTTAGGGATGCACGTTTTAAGTGTAGGGGATTTAATTTTTCTCTTTTATGCCTTAATTTTTTATTATATCTTCAATATGTTTTTAATTTAATTGGCTGAAAATTCCCATTTATTTATTAATTTATCACATCTTTGGTTAAATCAAATTTTAAAATAGTTTTGTAAGAATGAAATGAAAAAGGAATTTAATCTATTAAATTTTAACGAAGAGTTTTTACTGAAGTAAATTTTTTGTTTTATATGTGACGAAAAATATAGAGACTGAAATGTGGGCCACCACTTAGCAACATGACGAAAAGGTGAATTGTCGAAGATATTTTATAGTGTTTTTTTAAATTATGTTGGTGTTAGAGTTTCTTGGGGATTAAGTTTTGTTTGGATATTTTCCCTACAATGTATTATTTTTCCCACACCGTAATATAGGGCATGAAGTGTTTACTATAAAACTGGAACATTACCATGTCGTATAACATAAATCTATAATATATATAAAGTTTCATATTTTAACCCCATAAAAATGAATTAATATATATTATAGAGAGATATTCACTAATAAAATTCTTATATCTATATGTGGTGTAGGTAATTTCAATGGAGAAAAAATAACAAAATTTGATTAGATATATATAAGATCCAATGATATAAAGATATAGATAAAGATATGTGGTATATCTCCTCAAGGTTGAAATATGATGCATGCACATGGGATAATGCCTATATCAAAGAGACGTTTTGATAATGATATAAAATAGATGATAAACAAGGAAGATATGAATAAAGATAAGGGGATTCATATGATACATTGGAGATAGATGTATGAGATATATTTAGGATTACATTCCAACAAATAATTGGTTTTTTTCACATCAAATGGATTGGAAACCTCCCAGGGGTAATCTTAATGGAATATCCAAGTCCAATGAATGAAGAAAGAGTAGAAGGAGGAGGATATACATAAATATAAAAAGTGTTGTGTAGTTAGTAATTATTTTTTCTTGGTATATTAAATTTTTAACATTGGAATTAATTTATTAAAAATTCATATCAATAAAATTAATTCTTCATTTTTTACATAAAATCTTTCCTTCAGTTTTAATTTATTTTACATCGTCTATATTTATTACATATTTCATGTCCATGGGAGAGAGTAGGAGTGTCTAGGATTTATATGAGGTGTGATAATTGATAATAGGGGTGTGTAATGAAGAGTTTAATTTTTTTTACATGTTAGGTGTTCATATTTTATTTTTAATTTCATTGAGACATATGATTTAGATCGTATTCTATAGTACCAAGGGAGAATGATTGACTCTAATGGATTATATACAATTTATTTAACATGTGATTTGGAGTGGAAGTCAACTTTTACATCATATTTCATTTTGAGATTTATTCTAAATGAATTAGGTTGATTATAGTTTTCTTACTGAGAGGGATTAGTTGGATTATGTAGTTATAGTTGATTCTATGAGGAAAAGATAGTTACCTAATAGAGACTCATGGATAATGGAATGATCTATTTTCTCAGGTTAGATTTATTTTTACATAATTTTTGGGAAACCATCCCGGGATTTAGTATCATTCCGTTCATCATTTCTTTTTTAATTTTTAACTTACTTCAGTTCACACACATTAGTTTAGTTTATCTTATTCTTAGGATAATCATTAAAAGTTTAATCAATTTAATCATTAGTTCCTCTTCCTCATGGTTTTTTCCTCAATACTTTCATATCATGCACTAATCCTATTTAGTTTTAGTGAATTTTTTCTAGCTTTATAAATTCTAAACTGGATTCAGATCATAAAAATTAATGAATGTTATGGGCTCGGTCAATAACCACAAAAAATTGAAGATAAATTAATAAATCATCATTTTCATAATAATTATTTTTAACCCAATGAAATAATTTAATCTTTAACATCTTTGTATTTATAAAACCAAATAGAAAATAATTTTTATATAGATTTATATTTTCTTCATTACTGGATATTTCTTATTTATCATTTTTTTAATTACCATGGATTTTATTGAGAAAATTTACCCCATTAGCAATGAAATTGGAATTATATTTATCATCCTTAACTTTAGCCATTAATTCCATTATCTTATTTTCATGGACATCACAACAGGAAACAAACTCATCTATTTTGGATTTTACATTCGAATTTTTTTTACCGAAAAATTATTTTTCATTGATAAAAAAATTATTTCTTAAGATTAATATTATTTTTATTCAAGGAATTATGGTTTTAGTTTAAGGAGTTATAATGGACTTAACAGAATAAAATATACTCATTTTTTTTACAAGATTATTTTTTAGTTTTATATTCATATTTAGAATAAGAATAATAAATTGGATCTACCTATTCTATCAAATCCATAAATATCATGATTTATTTCTAATTGAAATTTTCATCATCTCAGTCAGAATATGAGTCATTAATAGTGTATTTTAAATCACTACATATGGCCTTCAATTCCTTCTTCTTTTTCTTGTAATAAAATTTCTTGTGAAAATTATTTTTTGATTTATCCTTCTCATAATGTTGAGGACACTTAGTTTTAATGTGTCCTAACTTCTTGAATTCATAAAAACTCACTTATTTTGAATTTCCATCATACCTTTTATACTTGTTACATTGTTTCTAAAATCCACTCATATTATTATAAAATTTCTTAAATTTTCTTCCAAACTGGGAATTTTCTCCATCAACTTCTCAGAGGATTGAAAATTATTCAATTGGTGAATAAAATAACGATTTTTTAAGTTTCCAATAATCCTTTGAAGTGGAAACTTCTAATGAACCATTTTCCATTCTAATTATTTTTTCATTAATTCCCTCATCCTCCATTGTTTTCTTTATACATCATCAAAGTAAGTATAAGGTCATTATTCTTAGATATTTTATAGGAGTTTATTTTTAAATAAAATCAGAGATGGGAATCCATTTAGAAGGTATTATTTTAATAACTTTTAATACCTAGTATAATTCTAGTAGTGGAGTGACCAAGGAAGTCATATCATTTACAATTTTAGTAAATATTTCATTTTACTATGAAAATCATTCTCTTTTGACAATTATGAAAGTTTTGAATTGTATATGTGTGGTGTTGTACATCGGTTATCTATCATTATCAGTTCCTTTATAAAAAACTAAAATCATATTCAACATTTCACGAGTTTTACAATATTTTGGAACTCAATTGAACTCATAAGAACATAATCCATAATTAATATTATTAATGGTTTTTTGAGTTAATGTCATATTTAGCTTCAATTATTGCATATAATTTCTCTATTTTACCCTTTGGAAATTTATAATGCTTCAAAACCTTTAGATAAACTTTTAATTTATATTTATTATGTAGATAATAAGTCTAGTATAAGGTCCCAACCTCAAAACATTAATTAATCTTCATCTAAGTAAATAATTTTAATTTAATTCACATCAAGGATCATTTCATGTTTCGTGATTTATAGGATTAGGCCATAACCATTACATTAAATATTATAAATTATAAACTAGATACTTATAATCTATCTAATTTTTTCACTATTAAAACCCCTTAAATATAAATACAATTATTTTCTTGATAAAAATATTCTTGAATTCATCTTTTCTCTTATCCATTCTTATACCCAGTGGAAAAAATTTCAAAAATGTGGGGTGAGAATAAAATCTGAGTAAGGAATATAACCTTTAGTCCATGAATATTTAAAAACCATGAAAACATTTTCACAAATTAAATATTTTCACCCATAAAACATAAACTACCTTACTTAAACCGTATAATCATAAGATTCCTACAAAACATTATATAAATCATAAAACATAAAGGTAAATTTGGGTATCCATATCATACTTACATTTTAGCTTGTAGAGCTACATATGGAGTAACCTTCATGGATACTTTTGGAATACCCATCATAGTATATTCCCTATATATCTTAGGATAAAACTTAACGTTTATCTCAGTCACGTTACCCAAATAATTAGAGAGCTATCATGGGCTCACCTGCCCTTGGTATATCACTAATCACCCATATAATTAAGCAATTCCAATGAACCATAACATAATAATATCACATAAACCAAGCATAATGGAAAAAATAATGTTTCTACATTTCAATTACAAGATATCATTTCAAGATATTGATATAATCAATTCATTTAAAACATTGAAAAAATAATAATTTTGAATCGAAGTGTCTCATGCCACTTTTAAAACATTTAAAGGAATTTAATCTTTTAAAGAATCATATTCACATAAATAAATCCATCAGACCATTTTTAAAACATGGACATTTATGAGACTTATTTATAATAATAAATCATTAAAACATTTAAAATGATGTTTTAGTTAAACAGTCCCTCACCACATGAAAAAATACATAAATAAAAATAATTAAAGAATAATATTAAATAATCATATAATATCATAAGAATAATTAGATTCATGAAATAAAATTTCAAAGTGTATTTTATACACTGTATAAATGTGAATTGGTGAATAACAACAAATAAGTCTCAATAGAATGTGAATTGAGACAAAATCTCTTACAAAGATCATATCATTAGATTAAGGATAAATCAATGACGTAATTATGTGTGACAAATATAAGTTCTCCCAATATAAGTAGATATTCAGTGTAAAGCAATCAGAGTTCATTTATATATATTCTTGGAAAAAACAAAACCAATGACATGGATATATAACTCAAGGAAATAATATTGAGTTAAGATTTCCCTTGCATAGATCATTTTGTTAACAGAATAGATCGATTATGAATATCCAATATAAATCCCAATAAATCAAGAAAAAATAAAATATATGATATCAAAATTCTTTTCTCACATAATTTTAGCACTACATAGTCATGTAGTATGAGATACACCCAATGAATGGAAATTGGATTAAAAAGTTCCCTTACCTTGAGTATGGCTCATCACGTACAATCATTATGTTCCGAAATAATTAACATAAGATAATTTATACTAGATTGAGCACAATTTTCATTTTTTTTATTCCATTTATATCACTTATTACCATGTTATAAAAATTACATAATTATTTAAGTTCATATTGTTAATTTTGTCGATATTTGGTACTTGAGTCGAAAATGAACTAGCTTGATGCAAATTATCCATGTGGTCAAAATTAAATCATCTTTTCAATGATATTCATGATTTAAATATCATATATATATTGTAAATATGTATTTATAATAGTCAATAACATTTCAAAGTAAGAAATGAAATGCACCGTTCATGGAGATGATAGGTCGTATGTACGCATTAACGCTACTTTCATCTCTTTGTCATCTTAAAGGAATAAAAACTGAATGATACATAGGTATGTTATAATTCCAGTAATAAATATATTTTATATATGTTACAAAATATGATTAATTACATCCTTTATATGTTTCATGTATAGTATGAATGAGTCATATCACTTTGAGGGGGCGGTAGATTGCACTTCCTAAAATGAAATTATTGTATTTACACATTATGGAATGAATCAAGGTATAAAAAATTACAGAAGAATATAGGAAATATAAATATTACATATATCATATATAAATACAGTTCCATCATAATGTACACTATTAGAGGTGGTCGGAGAAAATTGAACATTCATCATTTCATGAGGTAGAGGTTTTCCGTACACATAAACAATATGTCTGTATCCATTAGATGGAGGTGTCTGTAGTTGTAGTTATAATCCATATCATAACAAAATACTAGTATAATTAGGATTATGGTGTTTTCATTTAATCGTTGAATAAAATGATCATAGGGTGTGAAGTGGTAGAAAAAAATAAAGGAACATAAGAGAAGATGTTACCTCTAAATCAGGTAACTTCTCTTGATTTGAACTAGAAGTCTTTCTTGAATTTTATTCTACCCAATTTAATGATTCTAGGAGGAATGGAAGGATTTTGGGATATTATTTGAGAAGTATTTGGATGATAAAAATGGATTGGGATGTGTGAGTTAGTGGGTAGAGGTGGTGGCCTTTTATAAGAGGAATGATGGGCACTTTAGAGAAGTCTTGAAGTATTATTTTATTATAAATTTATTTTCAGTCTCTAATGGTCCCAAACACAATTATTTCAAATATAATATGCTTTTGGGTCATATCACCAACATTAAAATAAAATTCTACAAGTTTGTAATATTTTTAACCCTTATGGTTTTTGTTTAACCTTTATTTTACCCTTTTTAATCTTACCATTTTATTTTATAATAAATAATTTGTGGGTTAATTTAATTACCATAACAAGTCAAACAAACCTAAAAAGTGACATTTAGGACATATTTGGACTTATCATAACTATTTAACTTAATATTATGTTTTTAGTATTTTTATAACATTTAACAAACAATTTAATATTTTATGTTATGAATTATGTCAATTTTGACATTATTCATACCTGACTTTTTCAAAAATTCATAAAAACTTTATTACTTAGAAAAAAATAAATTAAATCAATACAAAAATATAATATTAATAAATAAAATTCTTGGATTACATAAATTATGTCATTAATATTTATTTTAAATTTTATCATATTATTTATTTGATATTTCTCCTAACAAAATAATTACTATATCACTGTTGTGTAAATATTTATAGTAATTATATAACCATTAAAAAATGAAAATAAATTTACATTATGTATATAATATCATAATATATTTGGAGACTATTTAAATTCGATGTTTCAGCAATTTTATCTCTACATTATAATTATTTTACTTATAAGTGATAAGAGAGTGACATGTTGTCCCTTTCTTTGGTTTTAATAATAATTACATCACTTTAAAGAACAAAGTCCAATAAATGAATCTTATTTGACCCTTAGGTGATATGATTCAACTTTTATTAATCCAATAGGATTTTTTTAGATGCTATGATAATTTCATTATCCTTATCATATTGTTTTTTACTCAAATTTTCTCGATTTACCTTTAACTGTGGTAAATAAAAATTACCAAAGTTACTATTCATAATGATCACAAATAAAAGGCACCTATTTAAAAAAATTCGACTCTATGATTCTGAATTTGGAATCAATTTTTCCAAATTCAAAACACATAATTGGAATCAATTAGTTTAAAATTAACTCCCATTTTCAAAATCAAATGGAGGGTTTTTATAAAGTAAAAACTATCAAAATATTGACTTTGGTTTGTGTCCAATTTAAATTAAAATTACTTCTAATTGACATCATTGGATTAAATTATAAAAAAATAATCCAGTTACGGTTTAAAACAAATCTTAATAACAACATAAATATATATATATAAATTAGATGAACAGGAAGTTCTGAATTAAAATGTAGTATTTTTCACTATTCATTAAAAATGATCTTTATCAGAAAATTACAAAAATTTTAATCAAAGTAAATTTTGATGTCCCACTTCTATATAGGAATTATATTTTTTATAATATAACATATAAAAGTTACATATGATATATTTAAAAGGGGTTCTTCTTAAAAATGAGATAAAAATAACTTTTAAAAAAGATCAAGTATTTTATGATTAAAATTGGATTCATTCTCATTTTAATCCTCTAAAATTTATCGGATATATGTAAAATTTAATAACAAAAAATTTTATTCATATTTAATTTAGTTCTATAAATTCATTCCAATACAATGTATTTTAATTAACTACTATTTAAAATAATAATATTATTATATTATTTTTCATTATAACTCAATGTTGTGTGCTACATAAGATTTCAGAGAAACTCGTTGTTGTGTGTCGGGTATGCTATCGGAAAAAGTGTCCTCTTTAATGTAAAAAAAATTTATTATTAATAAATATTAATAAATAGGAAAATTTATTATTCTATAAATATCTGGGACGTTACATCTAGACTTCTATAAAACATTATTTTCTCCATTGAAGTACAATTCTCTAATAATAAACATTCCTTTGGAATTACCTATTATAGAAACCTTTGAAGTTCCTCTTTGTACATAAAAAATTAAAATGATAATAATTTGATTGTAACATGATATTATACCTATTTTTTCATTGGTGGGTGATGCATAATAACTCGATAGGGGATTAAATTGAGTTCATAAATTTTCCACCAACTTAAAGTTGTCCTATTTGAATCCTAAAATGAATGTTTCAATCACAATAAATCAGATATGATGTTGTAAATTTAATGAAAAATAAGTAATGTAACATATATAATTAAAATTTGGTTTGAAGAATAAAAATCCCCTGGTACACTCCTCCAATCACTCTCTTAGTGAGCTTGGTGATTTCCATTATGCATGTATTTTTCTCAGGACCTTGATAGTTCAGTGCAAGAAAAAGTAACTTGTTAAAAAATATTTCAAAAGTTTTTATTGGGATCCCAATTTTATAATACCTATATGTGCACTCATATCACTCAATATAAATAATTTTTAATACATAAATAGATATACTTAGATAATATTGTGGGATCATCTAAAATTTTCATGTAGTAACTAATAGATAATCGATATTATCTAGAGACTGAGTAGACGTGTAAAGTGGAACAAAAAACAAAATTTTAAATAGATATAACATTAAATCACATAATAATAGAATATTTTTTATATTAACATAGCTATAATGGGCATCAATATAGTGTTACGGCACTTGATTGTGTTTTTTCATCTCTTCTTAATTTAGTACTCGAGATATGATTTAATTCAATGGTTTGATTAAAAATAATATAATACAGAGAAATTAATTTTTTTCTCTTGGATTTTAATTCTTATATATATATAAAAACAAAGGTATCATGTTAATGTAGATTGTTTATTCCTTGAATAATTCCACTACCTATAATAGGTAGCATCAATTACTCCAGACATTCCTTATTCGTACATATTTACTATTGATAGAACTAAATTATGAGTGGATTGTCCTCGATATTTTTCAATGATAATAATATCCTTGAAACTATGATAAAATATCTAAAAATTAAATAAAAAACTTCATAGGTATCTTTTATAATGTTACTTCCAATCATAAGTCTTCATCCGATTGTATGACATTCTTGGTCATTATAAGACTTTATTCGGATTGTAAGACTTTAGTTTCTGACTATATGCCTTTAGAGTATGCCTTTATAATCTTATGACATTTCTGATCATATGGATTTATTCGTATAATTTTATGTCATTTTGAACCCAATTCATTTACATATTACTTTATCACGAAATTTGTTTCTATTTATAAGTATTTAGCATAAGATTTTATAACCATCAGACTTCGTCGTAAACCTTTATCTAATCATTAGTCTTGAACCTAAGACATTGTCTGGTTGCAAGGATTTTGGATGTTGTAAAATTAATAAAAATATAATTTCTCAATCTCTTTGTATAGATCATAACAATTTATTTTAATACTATTGTAGTTTGTATGAATTAATCTTATGACATCAATACTTAGAAACCAATTTCATCCCGAATAGAAACAACATATAAAAATATTTTTTTTAACTTTAAAGAGATTGATCAACACACTTCAAGAAAGTCATTAGATACTAAACTGAGTACTTTTTTTATTATTAAAACATATGATAAAATGGTATATATTCTAGAAACTTAATTGTGTCCAACACTAAAGTTCCCAAAGAGGGTGTATAAGTAAAGAGGGAATGGTTCCTTTATAAGTGAGTGGGGTGGCACTTTTTTAAATATTCTTATCTATAAAATAAAATAAATTTCTTCATCATGTTCAAGTGGAACCAAGGTAACAAAAATTAAAATATAGGATAGGATAGGAAAAAAAATAAACTCTGTCAATAAAACTAAATGCATGATTTTTTAATATTTGTGACCTTATCACATAGTGTTAGACCTTTAAACCAATTTAACTCTTATTGTGGTAACTCAATTTTACAATGGTAGATTCGTTCTATGAATAAAAATTAAATTTACCGTTGTATATAATTTGAATATGGTGATTCCAAATATAGAATTTCATTTTATAAAATTAAAATTCTAGAAGTGGTAAAAAATAATTTTAATATAATGATGAAAAAAATAATAAAAAATAAATTTTAGAAGAGTTTTTTTATGCATAAAAATTTATTTAAACCAAAATCAAGTATAGAATTTAACCCCATGAAAATTTTCTTTTAAGAATAAAAAATGGATTGTTATGTGATATTAAAACCAATAAAAATTCTATTTCTCCCTTTCAAATACTTGATCAAATAAAATGATTGAAAATATTTCTTTTATTAGAATAAAAAATCAACTTGTATTAAAATGATAAAACATAGGTTTATATGTTCAAAATTATATTTTGAAATGTTTTATTCTAATCCATAATCACGTATTTGGTCAATAAAAATGGTTTAATAATATTTTAAATCATTATTATATAATCATAATCAAATAAAAGTGACACTATTTATTAAAAATATGTTTTTAGTATTCACCCAAAAATCGACCATTTTAGGAAAAAATGAAGAATTAGATGTAAGATAATTTTGAATATTAAATTAAAAAATAGAGTAAATTTAATAAAATTCAAATTATAAAATTCATTCATTTTTCTCTTTAATGAAGATACAGAATATAAAGAAAAATATTTTAATTGACAAAGGATATTTATACATTAATTATTCATAGTATAATTTAATATCGTTTAAAAATTAAATGAATGTAAATTTATTATTTCAAATTTTTAAATAACACATATTATCATAAACATCTTTCAAAACTGATAATTGTTATTTATTATGAGAAAATTAAAAACACATTCAAAAATTTTCTTTGTGAACCTACCCTTTTTATATTAAATCATATTGATTACATATCCTCTAAATGTTTTTTAACTTGATTAAAGTATTTTTAACTACTAGAGGTTTTATAATAATTATAATTTTGTTAATAATATTCATCAAATATTTTATATATCATTTTAGTTCAATTTTTAAATTGAAACAAGCTATTTAACAACGTGTTTATTTAAATGAGATTTATATATTGTAATCTAGGGATGTTACAACTACCCCACATTCAATCTACTAAAATGAGATGATATTTTTTAAAATTATCAATATAACCTCCCAAATAAAAATTTGGACAAGAAATCATAATTCAATTTTCATCTAATAAACAAACTTCCTTATAAATATATATATGATTCATCAAAAACATCACCACTCAACTTCTTATAATTATCACGAGTCATTGTGGTGAATTACCAATATCCACATAATCACATATCAATAAGGATCCTAGGACTAGATGATAAGTGTCACAACATACCTCATGTTTCACCCACTTATCTCTATAACTAATAATAATGATCTACTTACTAATCCTTTTAAAAATAAAACCGATCTATAAACCACTAGGTTATATCATTACAAAAATAATTTCTCATGAATATATATTCCATTATAATAAAAGTATCCTATTGAATAATATATTATTGAATTTTATCACATATCATCACACTATTCTCAATAAACATTCCACCACAATGTGAAGTATTAGATTTTTCATCAATGCACACTTTCGAAATTATCACAGTTGTGAGTTTCTTTTACACCGATCCTAAAATAAAAATTATTTCATGATCAGTTGTAAATGTAAATCTAGTCAATTTACACTTAATATTCACACCTTTCAACTTAGAATTGAATTAATTTTAATTAAAAATACAATATAAATTAAAAAATAAATATTTCAATCCATTTATAACATTTATAAGAGAGAAATTCACAAAACAAATTATGATTTCATCTCTCTATATGAAATAAATCTATACTTCCATGAAATGAGACAAATATATGAATATCTACTGAGTAACTTTTAAAATACTTATCTTTAAAATTAAAAGAGATATATTTCATAAAATCTCATCCTATACATCTTCCTTATCTTTGTCACAACTACAAATGTATGTAACATATCAATATTTGTGAGAAAACCCTATATTTCAATGGAAAAATATCTATCTTCCCAAAAAAATAATTATTTAGAATAACATGATCTTCACATCATCACATACGGTGTGGATGTTAAAAGGTCTTATTCCTTATGTTTAACCTAAATAGACAATTAAAAATTTCAACAAACTCAAAAAATCATAGAATCCAGAAATAAATAAACATAATGCATATTCCCCTCCTTTATACCCATAGTTATTATACTATGGTTTCTCATTCACAAGTAATAAATGATATCCCAACTCCTGACTATATCAGTAACACATGACCATTTAAAATTCCCCAATTATAAATAAATAATCTGAAGTTCCTTAGTAAAAAACTATTCAAAATTATTCCAACTTAACCTCACATGTTCTTAACTCCATACTCTAACATAATTCTTTGGTAACAATATATAAAATCTTGATATACTGGTAGATGAACTCTGAAGATACTCCACGAATTGGTAAATGGTTCTAGACTAGCGCTAAGGTATACAGTAAAATGTAAAAGTAGGCTATCTAAATATATATTTTCACCTACTACATGTAGAATCACCAACATAATATGAATACTAATAAATAATTCAATATAAAGCATTTATACATTATAAAGAACTCTTTAATACAATTTAATGTAATTGAATGAATCACTAAATACATATAAAACATCTCGAATAGTTGTAATGCATCACTAACGAATAACAGTTTCCTCTAATGTGGTGATCCTAATAAATAATCCAAGACATTAGCTATTATATGTATCATAAATGTATATCCTCTAAGATCATTAACCAACTAAGAATATTTCACTACATGAATACAAGATCAGAAAATAAAAAAGTTTACATGAAGTAGTGAGAAATACTAATCAGTATGGTCATCCCAAACTGTGAGCCAACCCATAAATCAATAGTGACCAAGTGCTTCCTAAATAAAATACAAAAAAAATAAATATTAAAACAAATCATCATTAATAAAGATAATATTTATTATAATTTCTCATGAATATACCCTTATCTTAACATTATTATTCTTAAAAGATCATTGTGTATATATATATATGAATAAAGATTATCACAACAGGCATATTCTACTAACTTTCACCAGGAATTCAGGATCCTACCTTATATGTGATCCCATTTGGACCTTTGTTACTCAGAGAAGGGTAACAGTCATAACCCTCTATTTATCAATAGATTCATTTTATTCATACCACAACAAATATTGGATCATAGGACGTAGTGTTTGAATAAATATACTTAAAAAAATAATATCATATAACACATACCATAATAAATCTATCATCTAATGTATCATAACAGATACACTATTTTCTTATGTTGGAGAAGAACCTCAATTACTTGTATAATACTAGAGTAAAAGATCTATGACCCGTCTTTCTATAACACAAGTTTATTGTTGAAAAAATTTTAAATAATCAATGAATTATCATCCACCTTGATCTTAAATTTGAGGGAGAAAAACAATGCAAACATGTGGTTGAGTTATCATCAATATCAAATCCAAATCATTGGATAAGAATAATATTTCATATTTTTATGAATCATTAATATCCTATACCCTATAGTTATGTTTTAGAGTATGATATGATACACATGTGTGATATCATTAACAATTAACCTAGGGTTGTGAGTGGGTATGAGGGTAGACCCTCCAATATATCATCATCAAAATCAACATCCACTAATCACTAGGTTACATCACACATACAGTCAAATATAAGTGAGATAAACAATCAAATTATACAACCCAAATCCAATGCATCCTCCTTAAATAAATATCATCTAAGAATTCACAAGTCATCATAAATTTCTATAACATTCGCATATATTTTAGTAGTTTTCAATCTAATGATAGTCCAATTTCATTTAAAATATTATTTTTTGTTAAAAATATTCCTTGATGAGACTTTCAATATCTGTCTTATCATCTTTAATCCATTAAACCTTATAAGACTGCACATTATCGTAATATTTTTATCAATGTATTAACAAAATAATTCCATCATCTTAATAAAAAAATTTTGTGTCCTTATTACTTATTATCATTATAGAAATTTCCTGTTATCCAATAATTATTAATAGGATTATTGAAAAGATGTTATATCATCACTAGTATATCCCTTTACCATCATTAAAATATATATTTCCCTTCATTTCATTGTTTATATCCTCAAATTCAGGAATATAAATAATTCTTAAGGATTCTCAACAAATCAAATCAACCCAAATGAATCCACATCATATTCTGAGGTATCATTATATATACCCAATATATTGGAAGTCTAAACATCACTCAGGTGTCAAATTCATTGTCATGTTGTTTTAATTTAATTATTTACATTAAATAAAATTGATGATTAATGATATTTATATATATCATTATGTCATATTCAACAAAATTTTCACATAAACATAACCATTAAATTTAACAAAAATCCATTAATAAATATTATTATGTAAGTAAATAATTAATTTCCTCCCCGAATCCACAACATCCAAGGAAAATCATTCTGTACAACAATAATAGACAATTAAATACCTCTTGAATTATTATTATAATTTATTGAATGATATTTGTCATATTTTAATTAATATTAGATATTTAAAAATTAATTTATATTATCACAATCATAATTAATTCACACCAATTACAGGTATTAAATATCATCACTTAATTCTTACCATATGTATAATTTAGTATTACTTCATAAGTTATTAAACTATTCATTACTAGAGATATTGGGAAGTTATAAAATACCCTACCTATATAAGTGTATAGGGTCCTTATTGAATAATAATATAGAGTAACTGAGTCATATAATTAGGTATAGGATATTGGTTATTCTATAACTCTACTAATTTGTAAATAATGAAAATAAAAATATATAGAGTTTTCATGTGTGTTTATCAATAGTATTTTGGAAGTTTTTTTCTAATGTATTAGTGTGTGGATGACATGGAAGTAGATAGTGGGTGAAAAAATATATTGGTGTTTAGATTAAAGGAGTGATGAGGGGGGATTATAAGGACCATCCATTATACATTTCATAATATCTAGTTTTAAGTTAAGAATTCATTCTCATCCATTTGAGCATATTTCCTAGTTTATATTTTTTTCTAATTAGTTCATAACTCATACATATAAAAAACAAATAAAACAAACTGTAGACATCCTATCGATATCCATTTTCCCTTAATATAATTTTTTTTGAAATAAAACATGATTTACTTTTAGGAAAAATATTCACCACATTCATCATGACCTCTTCATTTCCCCTTACCCATCCTTAAACCTAGTGAATAGAATTAGAAATATCGTCTGTTCACAAAAATATCAAAAACTGACATAAAAATATGTTTATTGGAATATTGAAAACATGAAAATACGTTAAATAATTTCCTTATTTCAGTGTTATTTGATAGAATGTAATAAATCATTTACATAAAAAAACACAATTAGTTTTCTCTCATTGAAAATAATTGAAATACAAATTAATAAATAAAAAAAAACCCTTTTTGAAAACATAGAGCATCACATTGATAACCGATTTTATTCATTTTTAAAAAATAACTAGATCCCAATAAAATCTATTAGGGAAACCATCTCGTAACTCCCTCCATATTTCCAGTTAAGATAAGGATCATTATCCAACACATTGGAGAACTATCATAGAATGACCATAGTATAAGCTATATTGGGAACACCCAGCAATATTTGGGTGCACCCATCATATAAGTTGTATCGAAATTACCCATCACTTTTTGGGTACACCCATTGTATAAGCAATATCAGCCTCACCACGGCTATCTGGGCATTACAATTGTATATGATATATTAATCTCACACATTTCTAATTTATTCTCAAGTACCATATATCTAATTAAAAAAAGGTGTTCATTGTTTTATCATAAAACATGATAAAACCTCTTTAAAACTTATTTGTAAACCACATTAAAATATCCAAAAATCATTTTATTTTTAAATATTATTTTAAATTAAAAAATACCACTTTATTTTAAAAACACATTTTTAATACCAAAATACTCATAAATATAAATATGTTTTTTTTGAAAAAATAAATCTTTTAAGATAATGAAAAATTCAAATAATGGTTGTGGTGGTAGGGAATGTCTTTGTTAGAATATATGTTCAAATAGAACATTTATTTTTTCATTTGTAATGAAAGTAAAATATTAAATAAAATGATCCATGTTTTTAAAAAAAATAGAGAAATCCAAAACAAATACCTATATAAAACTCTCATTTACATTTATTATATTCATGAAATATTTTGTAAAAAATCAAAATGGAATTACAAGACTGTTAAAATGAAAAAAATAGTATTCTCTTTAAAGAAAATTCCTTACTGCCTGGGAAACACTTGAATCGAAATACTGAAGAAAAAACCTTAAATATCATGTGAAAATATAAATTCATGATAAAACATTTAAAAGGGGTTGTATATACACCTCATAAAATAATATAGGTGCATAACATTAAAATATGCCTCAACCAAAAAAAATTGAGATTAATACCCTTACCTTGGTTCTGAATCATCACATACATTCTTTATCATCCTATTTATATAAATTATGTTAATTATTTAATTTCTTAAGGTAAATTTATATTATCTTATTCATTTTCATTCACATATTATCATGTAATAAAAAATTACAAAATTGATTAACTATATGTCAGTTTTTTTAACCTAAGGTGATGTATTTTAACTATTTTGGGTTTCTTAGATTACATTACATGCAATGGTATTTCATTCCATGTATTTCTCATGGTTTTGGTTTTGAGGTGACCACTGTACAATTTTTCATTCATTTAGTCATAGCTCATTACTCTCTTGACTTAGGATCTCTACCATGTGATTTTGGGGACCTCCGCCCCTTCCAGCTCATTTAATTTAGTAATTTATCTTTGTTTCAATTGTGTTGTATTTCTTAAGTTGAGTAATTATTATAATTATTCATTAATTTTTATCTTATTAGAACCTTTGTGTTGTGTTATTGGATATTTTGATCTATTATAGTAATGTTTTTATCCTTTCTTGATCTAATGTGTGATCTGATTTTAGGGGATAATCATTTGTTTTTTTTGGGTGGGGAATGTTAATTATCCATGGGGATTTAAATATATACCATTTCCTTTTAATGATTTTTGTTATGTGATTCTAAGGCATGTGAATCAATATTACAACCTTTGTTGTTGAACTTGCATTATTCTGTGTTGGAGGATACCATTATGTGTGTGTGTGATCCAAGTTTGATGTAGGAGGTTTCTTGTCTAGTCTATATTAGATTAACTCTATTTCTATTGTTTAAAATATTGTTTTATAAATTAATGGTATGATGGATTTATTTAATTTTGTCTTTCGAAATGGGTTTTTAAGAAAATTTTGCTTTACCCATATTTTGGTAAAAGAAAACGTATTTTAAAATCATTGGGAAATAGATTTGTAAAATATTTTTCAATAAATATTTTTGATGAAATAGTTTAAAAAATATATCACATGAAAATACTTGGGTACTTTTTCGGATTTTGAATTAATAGGCCTCATCTGTTGATACTATTAGTGGGCCCACTCATGCGGTTTTCCTCTACTCCCTGGAAATGTTGTTCTAGAAATGTGATAGACCTATTGTGGGTTCACATTATATTGTGTTCCTATTCTCTCTATATTAAATTCATATATTTAGAGACATGTTGTGTGTTCTTCTCTAGGTCCTAGGTATGAGTGTCAATGCTTACCTGGCCTGTAGTGATCCTTACAATGATGTTACATGATATTTGGTTTCATTGTCTTATATTGTTTTAGATTATAGTTTCCTAACATGGATATAATGTGTGATATATAAATTGTTTGATTTGAATGATTTGATTAATATGAAATTATTTGAGTTGTTTTACATGGATTATATTAGAAATATGGAAAAGGGGTAATTTAAATGTTTCATTATCCTTTTGATATAAAACATTTTTAACTATTTATCCTTAATTTTTTCATTAAAATTGATAATTGTAAATATTGTAATATAGATATTTGATACGAAACACCTTGGTGGGATCCTAATAATCCTTTTTATATCACACCATAAACATCCCTTCAAGGGTGCATGGACCATTTTATGTCTTTTGAGTTTTGGAAAGGTAAGTTGTCTTAGTGAGGAGGATTGGTTTCTGTAAGATTTTGTAGATAAATAATGGTGAGATGGTGGGAGTTTTTCCATACTATAACATGGATAATATATTTTGGTTTCATCCCTTACTATTGGAATTGTCTCTTTGAAATTTTTCCCTACTATTTAGTATTATCACTTATACTATTTTTTTAATGATATATATACTTTTGTATTATTATTTTGTTTCTTCCCATTGTGTATATATATATTTCATGATTTCCTATTCAGGTTGGGAAAATTATTCCCTCTAACTATTGTTGATACACGAGTGCTGGTTTCAAACCCATGGGGATTGGGAACACCATTCAGGTATGTGTAAATTCATGTCAAGTAATAGTTTTCGGAGATATCTGGGTGATTTTCACCATATTTCATTATCATAGATGGTATCTCCTCAATATTTCATGTCTTTGGATGTTTTTGTAGAATATCGGTAGGATTTTTTTGACTTAAGAGGTATATTGTGGTCAGTGTATGATCAGATCTTTCCATGATGAGACTCATATTTTTATGGTATCTTGGGATGTGTGTCTCATATTTCGAGTTCTAGATCTTAATCCTATTTTTTTCTTATGTTTTACTTATTTGAACTGAGGTTATTCTGATTTTTTATTATTTCTTCTATTTTGGTTTGTAGTAGTTTACCTCTAAAATGTATTCCATGGGTTTATCTGTAGGGTAAAACAGATGATCCTCTAGGTAATCCACATATAGATCAAAATCTTATCAAGTATATCATGCAATAAGTTTGTGAAATTGTCCAAATTGTACCACAAGTCCATCATGAATTTTTTCATATATAACCAAGAGCTATTGGGGAAATGGATCGATCGTCGGAGTTCATTCATGAGAATCCACCATCCTTTACGAGAATGAATGGATCTCAGGAGGTGGAGTACTGTCAGGAGAAGATTGACTAGATAATTAACTTCTAAGATACACCTAAGAGTGTCAAGGTTAAGTGTGATGAGTTCATACTTGAGGGTCCCAATAAGAGATGGTGGGATTCCATGGTATAGGTGGATGGGAATTTGCACATTTACTAGAAGGGTTTCAAGACCTTTATCATCTATTTTTTTTTTCAGAGTCACTGATGATAGAGAAGTCCATGGAGTTCATATCATTATAATTGGGAGAGAATTCTATGTCAGAATACAGCAATGTATTTTAGGAGATGGTTTATTTTTCTATAAATGTGTAAATGAATGAAAAGTTGAAGGACCAAAATCAACTTTAGGGTTTCCGACTGGATATCAATTCATAGGTATTTATACCGAATAATTAAATCCTTATAGAGATGGTAGATAGGATGATAATGAATATGGAAGGCATTATTGTTTTGTCTTCACCTTCTCTTCCACGTAGTGTTGGATTTAGATTCATGAGTGGAAAACTATGAGGTTTCAAGATCATTACAGGAGTGGTGGAGGTGGTTCTTAGTAACATACCTCCTCTTCCCCTTTAGATGCAGCTAGTACTATTCCCCTGAGTAGCTATCACTTTGGTTGGGTTAGACACGCCTACCATTCCTATTATCCATATACAAAGTAGTGTAATAGTTGGGGATGTTGTGTCCATCTGTAGTGTTTCTATTAGTCTATGTCAAGGCCTAGTCGTGGTTAGTGATCTTCGGGTCCAAAGGCAGATATGTAATAATCAAAGTCTTAAAAAAACAAGGATCCATCCATAAGATTCTAGAGATATGAACCTTCATGTAGGGGATAAGTTTACAGTAGAGGTAGATGTTAGTCCATTGAAAGTGATAGGTACCATATTTATTTCTTCTTCAGTAATGATTTATTTTTGGTACTAGTGATTACCACTTGTTTATATATTTTCATTTTTTATATATTAACAATCTTTTAACAAGGATTATATCTTTTTTTGGATTTAGCAACACATTCTCAAAAAATTAAAGGGTTGCTGTTTCATTTTCCTTTTATTCTATCAATAACTGATGAAGAGTTAATATGGGATAATCTCATGCTTTATATGTATATGTTTGACATCATCATAGGGATAGATTTTCATTTGTCTCATCATGATGATGTAGAATGTTATCATTGGGGTATCTTTTTTCTTAAGATCAATGAGAGATCACAAGTTTTTCATAGAGAGTAATATATAAGGACTTGTCATATAGGACTATCCTACCGAGAGCCCTTAAGTTTATTTTTTGTTTTTTCTGTTTATACCAATGATGTATCTTATATTATTAGTATTCCCACTTTTGTTATGTAATTTACTAATATTTTAAAAATTAATCCAGAGAGTTGTGTGGGGTATATAATTAACCTTGTTCGATATGTAGTTGATTTTAATACCCTCTTATCATATGGATCAATAAAAAATAAAAGAGATCAAGATTTAATTGGATTATTGGCTGATGACTGATTTTGTTCACCCGGGTGTTTCTCCTTATGAACCACATGTTCCCTTTTCTAAGAAGGAAAATGGTTCACTCTGACTATGTGTAGTCTACCAGATGTTGAACTCGATAATAGTTAAGAATAAGTATCTTTTCCTAATTTGGATGATTATTTTTAATATTTAACTTAGGAAAGTGGTTTTTAAGGATTAATCTTTATTCGGGTTATCATCATATCAATGCATGGGAATATGATATACTAAAGACATATTTTAAGAGAATTGATGTACATTATGAATATCTTATGATGTTATTTGGTCGGAATAACACTCCTGTATTTTTTATGGAATTGATGAATTAGTTATTCCATCAATATATCAATACTTTTTTGGTAGATTTTTTGGATGATATTTTTGTCTATTTAGGATTTGCGCATGAGGATGAGCACCACATGGGTGTGGTTACGGAAGCCTTGAAGAGTCACCATTTGTATAGAACAATTTCAAAATTCAATTTTTTGATCCAAAAAGTTAAGATTATTGGGATTTCGATGTCTAATAATGGATTATCAATTGATCTTGAGATGGTGGAGGTTGTCTTGCCATGGGATGAACTGTGAAACATATTTAATTTTTTGAGATTCCCTGTTCATAATGGATATTATTAGTGGTTCATAAAATATTTTTCAAAGTTGTTATAACCTTTTACTACTCTAACCAAGAATGTTGGAAAATTCTAATGGGGTGAAAATTTTTAGTCTTATTTTACTTAGCTGAATTGACCTCTAACATCAGCTCATATGCTAATATTACGCCATCATAGTAAGGTGTGTGTGAATTTTTATGATGCTTCTGGTACTATTTTGGGTTGTACGGTTATGAAAGATGATCTTGGGGTGGATTAAGCTCTCACCAATCTTTAACCTCCAGAAACAATTACCCCTCCAATGATTAAGATCATGATTTAATTATTCATGCACTTAAGTGTTGGTAGCACTATCTTTTTGGGGAGAGGCTCGTGATATTTTTTGAACAAAAGAGTTTTAGAGATATATTTTCTAGAAAATATATGAATCTAAACTAGAGGTTGTGGTTGAAATACCGTAAAAATGATTACATTGACATCGCCTACACCGTAGGGAAGGGAAATGTCACTGCATATGCTCTCAACTAAAAAGTACAATCACATACTATTTTTGAAATGAAGGAAGAGTATAACCTTATGGGACACTTTACTCAGTTTCACCAAAATTTTAAAGGGGATGTATCACATGTGGTTTAGCCAGTGTTATGTTATCATCATATATCCTATTGTCTGTCATGAAGATTCATAAGTAAGATGACTAGTAAAAAGGGATTTAAGAAACTGTTTATTATCAAGAGACCATTTTTTGTTTTTCTCTCTTTGCTAATGATATTATCCCATTCATGAATCGCATTTCCTTCCCAACATATCATAAGAGATAAATTTTTTTTGATTATCATTTTTGATTTCTACCAAATGAGCACTGGAAAATCTTCAAGGGAAGAAATACCATAAATATGGGCATTATTTTCTCTAAAATGAAATGTAATAATAAGGTGGTTAAAACTCATGGATCACGTAAACCTCCAAAGAGTAATTGATCACAAGACTTATTGAAAGTCATGATAATGGATATTTTATAGCCCCCTCAGACAATCCTCTAATTCATGGGAAGGACTCCAGTCCATTTTTTATCATGATGTGAGTTATAAGTGAACTCTTCCAAATCATGTGATTTTTCAATAATCAAAAACCTAACAAATCATCGAAAAATAATTGTAAATTAAATAGAAAATATGCATAATGTGGAAGCCTTATGGGGTCATAAATATTCAAGTTACACACCCATGTGGTTTATAAGACACCATTGATGCCCTGGTGACATGCTGGCATTTTCTTACAAGGGATCCCTTGCATGTCACCCTCACCACATGATGGGCTTCAGACATGTCTAGGTGGTCCATGATAATGTTTGTGAAACACCAAAAGACCCATTATTGGTCACATGATGCATCATTTTTTGTTGGAGAGATTGTCTTATATAACACTAATACAAATTATTATGATCCCTTTCCCTTGTGAAATACAAAAGGAAATAAAAAATGGAAATTGTGGGAGCTTCTCTTTAGTGTAAGATATGCTATTTTTTAATAGAGTTATACACCCCGGATGATCATGATAGATCATGGGAATCCCCCCTTGGAAAGCTAACATGCATACAAGACACCTTAGCATAACATCTTGATCTTGTGAAGACCCCCTATAAATCTTCTTTTGTTGCATGGATGGCCCTAGGAAAGACACCTTTTTATCGGAAAAGGCCCCAGATAATCCATCTTAGATCACAAAAAATCCATTAAATAGACATCTGGATGTCATGAAGGACCTTGGAAATATCATTCATACCTTAGAGAAATCCCTTGACATTTTCACATAATTATGTATGATCCCTTTGATAGACCAAAATACACCCAAATGGCGTGCTAACATGATGATCTTTTACTAGTACAAAATCATGTGACTCCCCCATAATAACCAATGGTTGAATCATGTAAAGCATGTGACACCAAATCCCATCATAAAATCTATCCTAAATCTGTGATATATGTTTCACACAATGTGGAAAATAACCAAGATATAGAGGGATATAAATCCCTCCCCTTAGCATAAAAAATTCATCCTTAGATCCATCCACTGGGACATCCAAGCATCGGAGAGAACTTCTCGGAGTGGCCAATCTTTTGACCATAATGGTTTTCCACCAGGAAAATGTAGGGAACCGCCTAAGGGATGATTAGGAATGCAACGTCACTCTACATAATCACTTAATATCATGTAAAGTACTTCTGAAAATCCATATGGGTTAAGTGAAGAGGTCTCACACACCTACTGAATCTCATAAAACCTAAAAAGGATATCATTGGACAAAACTAAGGTATATATGAAATAAAAGTTCGAATACATATTGAAATATGGGATACTTATATGAAAAACATATATGATGATACCCAAGTTCATTGCATGACTCACCAAGATCGTGAAACCGAATCAGGGCATGTCTCTTAAACCATCTGATGCTTCCTTGACCTATTATTAGAACAAATGACATCCCTTACACATGTCAGATAAAGTCAAATAGTTCCCCCTTCGGGCATGACACCTAAGTGTCACAAAACCCTTTAGGCTCACCCACCAGATCTTACAATATCCTCAAATAGGCCTTCAAAATTATGAGATCATGATAGTGTGTGTCAACAAGGTCTTGTGTAGTCCTCTGGGATTACCTGCTATGTCATGAAACACCATACAAGTATATCAATCAATGTTTTCTATGATAGTAGGGAATGTTAGTATTGATCATGTGATATCCTCCAAACAAACCAATCTAGATCTTGTGATGTCCCTCGAACAAGTCATCTAAATCATGTGAAAACATTCAAAATGTCATCCTAGATCATGTGATAGTCCCCATGAAAAGTCATCCAGTTCCTATGATGTCGTCAAAACAATCCATCCTTGATCAAGTGATAGTCCCCAAGACAAGTCATCTAGTTCCTATGATGTCCTCCAAACAATCCATCCTTGATCATGTGATGGCCTTCAGACATGTGATTCAAATTATGAGATGTAATTTGGATGAGTTAGCTGGATCATGTGAGTGTATTTGGACATGTATGAAATGCAACCAGACATATCCAAGCATCCTTCAACATATCAAGTAATAAATCATTGAATGTCTAGTATAAAGTCAAGTATGCCAAGAAGAATACCTGGCTTGGTCGTGTAGGCCTCCCAAAGCAGGATAACCTTGTCTAGCCTCAGTATTAGGGAAACCCCATTGTGTAATCATTGATCAGTGTCATGATATTACTACCTCTATAATTGGGAGACCGTAATCTGTATGCCACAATTAGACGAGTAATATGATATGTCCCACAAGATAGGGAATCCTCATTGTGTAATCTCCAAATCAAATTAACAATGAAATCTATTATTTCTTCAATAACTATGATATATATGATGCCTTACTATGGACCGAGATCATATAGGCATCCACTTCAGCATTAGTCCCCCCATAAATATGTCATTCCAACCATTGGGACCCAATATATCCAATGAACTGATAATTATTTCACATTCATCAATGGACTTAGAAGACAACAAAACTATGAGAACTCTGATTCCTACAATATCCATGAAATGTTGGATTGATTCATAATTCCTGACTTCCAAATTAAACATCCAAAAGGTTTCTCCTAGAAATAAGCCCCATGTTCATATGCTGTGAGACTAATTGTTAGATATCCCTTATTTCTCACATTAATCATCAGTCTGGTGGGATGATGGAATAACAATGATCGTATCATTCTCATAGTGAATTTCCACCATAAAGGGAGACCTGAGTGTTTAATCCCCAATGAGTGTCTTGAAATGAATTTCCCCATATAATGGAATCCACCAGAGGGAAGGTCTAAGGGAGTGACTGAAATGTGATGACATTAATTCCTACTAGTACCAGGATATGTGGGACACCTCCTCTAGGATTGTGATCATGTACCCTATAACAAAGTACCCTAAAATATGTCAATTACACGGGATATTAAAATACATTGGATAAACTAAATGCATGGGTTTTGATTATTATTATAAAAAAGATATGTATGACACCTCATAGAGGTTCAATCCCATCCTTGGTATATTAATTTCATCCTCAGATGACAAAAGACTCTGAAGTTCCTTATTATATGGGCTCAAAATTTAAGAAGACACCCATTAGTGTAAAATCGATTATGAAAGTCAGATAAAAAAATATGGTCTCACTAAAATATTCCCCTTCAGATATTAATTGATTTAACTTTTGGTAATTTTTTAGGGTAACTAATTTTGTATCCAGGTTAGAAAGAGATGAATAAACATATCATAAATCTATAAGATATTCCCAAAGTCAGCAATAGTTCCCACCATAAAAAATGTGTGATGAGACTCACTTCACATTCTCTTTAAGAATGTGAGTTCCTAAGTTCCATTGGGGATGAAACCCTAACTGAACAACTACATCTGGAAAGTTGTTCTATACCCATTTATGGATGTGGGAATTATTAGGGGAATCAATTAATGAAAATAATGGAATACCTGATATGATTGATTGTGCAATACATTGAACTCCCCCGCAACCAATCTCTTGGTATAAATAAATTCACAATAAGTTGTATATTTCTTGATGATAAAATTGTTAACCTAATGTAAAATTATATAACTATGGAAACTATGTCAAAATATAAAAAGGATAGGCTACCCATTTCTTATTAGCACATTTTGTTCATGTCATATGGATTCCTAGTTGTGTATTTTCCCATGAACAAAAATTGGTGAACCCAATGTGAATCTTTCAAATAATATAAAGATTGGTTTACTGTGTGTCATTCCATTTTGTTTACATATCTGACATACATAAAACTGGAAAATATGACATGCTTCATATGGATTATTGACTACCGTTGGGGATCTCATGAAGTAATTCCATCCTCTCTTTGAAAATTCTATGTGGGTAGAATGGATAGACCAGGTATAAGAAAGTTTAGATATGTTACCCATGAATATCAGATTGAGTGAATATCAGTCCTTTGATAATGCACTAATCTGAGACCTTATTCCTTGATGTCTTCATGACTATAGATACTGATCTGATAAAAAATACCCTAATATAACATGTCTTCTTCCAATATTAGTTCTAGAATATTATCTATAACTGAAACCCTTCTAGGTCTCAGAATGACCTCACCTAGTCATGATCTTCAGTGTAGGGTGGTGAATGCAAGGGTCTGTGAATAACATTGACATGGTAGGATAACAAACCTTCAAGAATCCTATGAGGGACTCTATATACTGAAATATACAAGTACATATCATCCAAATAAATCTTCAGTAAAGCCAGTGGCACTCATTTCCAAGACCAACAATTTTCAGAGTTAATCCCTGGAGTGAAACAAAAACCACCTTCTATATCTAATGAAGGTGGACCAAGGAGTCAACTGTGGCTACCTTCTGGTTTAGGGGATACCAAGGAGGGCTCCTACCAACCTATGTTTCAAATTCCATTCTACCGGTTCCCTTCAATAACCTACTGAGAGCACCACCTGACACACGAACACCTATGATACGAATGCATGAGTAACAATTAAGACACATCGATTGTATAAGGTTATGGATAATCCTGATTTGGATCATATCCATAGTCATACTAATTATTTCTTTTAGAATATTCTGGCTGTAACCATTGTGAAGGCTCATATTCCTTCTCACTAAGAAGAAGTCTGTGGGAATACTTCTATAGCAGGAATAGGTGAGGAAAATATCCCTACCCTTGAGCATGATGTCCACTAAAATATTTTATCTGAATAAGGAGGAATAATTGAGATAATATTCCCTATTCATCAAAAGATTTAAACTAATATATATGGGAGACAAAATATTTGTAGGCTTACATTCCTGTGCACACTTTTCTAAATTTTTATTACATCATAGAAATTGTTGAAGAAATCCACCATTATATTTCAACAGTGGTACTGATACAAAAATTGAGTCATATTAATATCCCTACATCTAAGGAAATAAATCCTTCTTATTATTTCAAAAATTTTGTTTATATAAAATAAGTGTGCATGCTTTCTATCATCTAGGAGGATTATTAACATATTCCTGTAAAAGATGAGGCATCGTACTATGATTATATTCCCATTCAAACCATGTCTCACAAAGTGAGAGCAGAACATGCCTCAACATATGCTCATATTCTAATCGAAAAAGGCCAATTAAATACTCTAAAGGCCCGGGATCATGCTCATATCACCATTCTTGCTGGGTCACACTATCTTTGGGTGGAACCCTCCTTGGGGTAGGCTCAGATTTTCATCAGTGAATCTATATGGAAAATTCTAGAAAATCACAAAATCGCAGAACATATCCCTACTTCTACCAATAAAAAACTGCATCAACATCCTTCTGAGGCTGTACAGGTGGAGGATCATATCCCTTCTCCCATTCCGAACATCCACCAGTATATTTTGGTAGGGAATTCATATTTGGAATAGTTTCATATCCTCATTCTAATTGGGGTTCACCAAGAGGTAGTGGCACATGCCTCAAGAAAGGATCATATAACAGTTGAAAAAGACTATTAGAATACCTCAAAGGATGAGGATCAGGCTCATATCCCCATTTTGATTGAGTCTCACCATGTGAGAGTGGCACAATTCTCGAAATAGACTCATATTACATCCAATAGTAATGAAGCTCATTGGAATACTCCAGAAGGTTCTCAATAGCATGATCATATTCTAAAAGCACCAGATGGTAGTCAACATAGTCTAGAATCCATTATAAAATAGGCTCATATTCTTGAAAATTTACAAAAGACATGTCATTATATTCCAAAGGCATTGAATATTGAGGCTCGTATTCCTAATCTGGTCAATGTATGTGTTCTTGTGGTTGTTCGAGACACATTCTCTACACCCCCAATGGTCTGTAAACTCTTCAAGCAATGCCAAATGAGATCATTACTGTGACAGTCCTCCTTTTGGTAGCATGGAAATGGATCACATGGATTGTACTTCTAACATCCATCATGATTAACCTCCCAATGGTGATATATTCAATGGAAAAGGAAATAATCCACTTTCCCTAAAACCACCTTATAGAGATCTGTTCAATAATAAAATTCTTTTTTATAGATTGATGTTCAAAACATCATATTCAACTTTATAAATTTCCCCATTAACTACCATCAGCACTCAACTTTGGTTAGTAGGTGACCCTTAGAATCACATTATATGGTTTGACTAGATGGAGGATTATAAATTAGATGAAGAGACGGACAACATTGACATATGGAGAGAGTTATTCTGAAATATCCTTCCCTTTATGTTCTTTCCCCTCTCCACATCTAACTATGAGATCCCATATGTGATAGAGAAGGAATGAATTCCTTATCTACACCAAAATATATGGGATACACATTAATAAATGAAGGCTAGTCACCTCCCTTGTCCAAGATATGAGGATCATATTCAAAACATCAAGATACTCTATTGTCAATTAGAACTCGATAATAACTCCACAACTTGCGACCCAAAACTAAAAAAGCATATCAAAAATATACTAAATTCTTACCAGTATTTCATCACAACTCTTTGGAAAGTAATCCCTAAAGCCTCATCATGGAGTTATATTATAGGAAGGGGTAGTTATGGATTGTTCACTTTACCAAACCCATGGAATAGTAGAACTCCCTAGATATGGTGTCCTATAATTTAATGGCCTCTAGAAAAATCAGGGTACCCTGTAATGCATGATCTAGTTGGGTACTACAATAGAATTCCCCCACTTCAATGATGCCAAGTCATCAAAAACTGCTAGTGTGAGCACCCAAAATGTACGGGATTTGGGCCCCTAAAAATTGTAATACATTTCCAACATATAATTTGAAGTTGTGATAAACAAAAAAACAACTCATAGAAACTGACTCTCATCACGGGATACCATTTCCCCCTACCCCTTCATGAGAATAGTTCTGTTTAATCAAATAGATGGAATGAGTAGTTGATATAGTAGTCATTCATGAGAGAACTTATCCCATTGGGATACGGTAATATCTAACACCACCTCCACCCTTTATATTGTCAATTCCTGAAAAGGTTCATGATATATTGGAAACATTAGTAAAAAAACCCATCCTAATGGGATGGGGGATTTTGTATCTCATTTTATATCAATAGGTTCATCATTCCATGAGAAGGTCCTAGGGAAATCAATGGATATTATAGATCAATCCTAGAATGTTATGATGGGGGAATTTATTTCTCAAATTCCATCTAAGGAACCATCCAATCCTCAATTAGAATATTTGAGTCCTCAACAGTATGATAAAAACATATCAATTGTGGCTTCATATAGGACCAAATACGTGGGGTTGGGATGATTTTATGAATCATTGTCACCATATATAGAATTAGTCTTCTCTATGTTGGGAGGAAATTATTGAAAGTAGACATCTCATCCATTCATCCTGATACAAGATGGAACTATAATATTTGGGGCACATTCAGCAAACACAAACAGAAAATCCCGCAAGTCCACTATTCATATACCGTGATGGGTGTAAAATATGGTGAAGGTAATCTAACCCAACTGTTTTCACAATACAAAAAATTATAAAATATAAAATGGTTTGATAGATACTTTGATGGAGGATTTACAAGATCATCTTGTTGCATCGAGAACAATGATACAACTACCATTTCGTGATACACCTAAGTGAATGTCAGAACTATCAATACAACTGATAATGTGGGTCATGACATAGATGCAGAGGGATACAATATGGAAAATATATCATTATTGGAGGATTCTTATGAATCTACTAAGGCTACACATACCCAAAACTACATGAGTATCCAAAACCTTCCAACTTGGAATTTTGAGTTGCCCACTCTACAGTAGTACACTACTAGAGTTAAAGAGAAAGGTGTGGCCACATCCCAATCACCAGAAAAATAAACTGAAAATCCATCCATGGAGTAACAGTTTTCACATTATGAGAATGAGATACAATATTTTATACAACTCAATGAGGAGCTACATTGGGGAAATATTCCCACTAGGTATCTTCTTCAGGTAGAGATGAATATTCTCCCACCGAGCGCCAATCTGCCAGCAAGAGCAAAGTATGTGAATCATACCAATTCTAGACCTAGGGATTTAGTCCATACATATGAGGAAGTATACATTGTTCCCACATGCCTCCATTATGGTGGCAACATCTCCCTCCTTAGGGTGATCATTTAGTATTAAGATATATCAACAATCAGAATGAGGCGATAATGGGTCTACATCATAAAACCATATCTGATCCCTATAGATGTGATAATTCTTTTATATTAGTAGCCTTGGAATAAAATGACACTATTAAGTCACTAGATACTTGAATGGATGCCAAGTAAGGGTGATGTGAACCTATGCAGCCAATGAAGAATCCTTATCCTAAGTGGGTGGATGACACTTTACTTCCACCCAATTTCGGAAATCCATCCTTCTCAATCATTGAACATGTGGGAGAGCTTGAATAGCATCTCATTCAATTCATATCATGATGTTATCGAATGATGGTCCCTTGAGACCAATAATAGGTTACCAAGTTACATTTTTTTGTACATATCAGATAGGTCTAGCCTTTTTTGTTATAGTGTTCTTCTAGTAGGGTTTCTTTTAGGATGGAAAGTCCTTTATTGTTAATTCCTTTACCAGCTCATCTCAACATTAAGTACAATAATTTTTTACCTAACATAATATATGAAATTTAAAAACAATAGAGTATTAGACTTCATAAATAGATGTAAATTTTTTACCTACTCCCTTAGCATCCCTCTATCAGATGAGAAATTGCTGGAGTTGTGGTCTGAAAATCTTCTAGATGAGTTGCAGAAACCTTTGATCCAAATGAAATATCATATAGGATTATATGAGTTATTAAAAATATAATATCAAATAGAATATTCCATTTAGTATACCATAGATATGTCTAAAATCATTCCCTCAACATAGGGAAAAAGGATTGGCATGGAATAAACTACCATCGATACCCTCAATCTAGAAGTAGTGCCTAGTTGAGAACCAAGAAAGGTACCAATCATACGAAAAGATCCTATCAAGTGGACACAAAACAAATTCCCTCAACTACAAGAAAAAATTGATTAGATTCACTCGTGATTTGAGGAATGGATGAATAGATCATACTCTTTCCAAAATGATAAAGTACCTAGTTAATTCACTTTAGCTACGGACAACAACCTACTCAAGCTGGCTCTAGCCAGGAAGACCAACAATTTCAACCTCACAGATCATCCCAAATACTTCTCTACCCATAGATCTCTAGTTCACAACATTCAGGATTACATCATCTTCAATTATTTGCTCTAAATCATGTTCGATTCTACCCAGGTGAATTAGGATATCCCACCAGATCATGAGACCTATATAACTGTTCCCCATCCATAAGAAGAAGGTCATTGAAAACAAATGTTCATATGATGCATGGGTAGAACATAAATAACTGGATGACTTAAAAGACAGTTGATGAAACTCATGAAAACCTAATATCACAACTTCTCAAACCCATAACTTCTCTTTATTCTAGATAGGTGACATCATATATGCCTCATAGATGTGAAAAAATCAATCGGATGCGTGAAGTGATAGAAGTGGAAGAGTCATTTTTTCTCAGATGTAAGATTCCAATCTTTCATATTTCTACCCTAAGATAACTAAATAATAGAAACCAACCCACAAAATATATACCTTATCATATGATGATATCATCTTTGAATATGTAAACACAATATACTCAGCAATCCCCTTCTCCAATAAAGAATAGGCCTCTAAGTATGAGTTTATTGTACCTAATCAGGGAGATGGAGGTTGAAGGTGTAGGAGAAGGGGATATAGTAGATAATACAGGCATGGTTGAACCCAGTAATTCATTCATATCGACATAGAGGACATATAAAAAGATGATACTCAAGTTAAACAACTCCAGCTAACCCAATAGAGACATAGAGTTATCCCAAAATCATCTGGTGATCGTATGACCTCAGTCATACTATATTACAACCTAGTGGGGTTTTGATTATGTCATCGTCCTAGACAATGAGTATGAATAGAGTAATCTATGACACTAGAAATAGATTCTCCCATGACCTATGTAAAAACATTGCTCTCATCTACCTCAAATGCCTCTACTACTAAATTATATAATAAGGATCAACCCTATATTGGGAAGATCTGAACTTTAGAATAAAAATATGAAATTTTCTAATAGATGATGGTTGTTCTAACCAATATCTTAGTACTAGATTCACTCCATCATTCAAAATAACTCATGGAGGAACTCGTTGAATCCCTCTAGTTCCTACTGGAGTTTGATATAGAATTCACTCCATTCAAGGTTTGTCAAGTGGAGACTATGCCATCAGAATGCAATGTTACTAACTTATTCAGAGAGTTGGATCATGAAGAGGAAATATAGAGACACATCAGGCCCCTATATATTTCAATAATACTCAGTAATGTCACGTTTTAATGAACCCAAATTAAAAATGGTTTTATGAACAACCTCATCTCAATTAGAACCCTACAATGTTTTGGATATAGGGAATGGGACCTATCTCCCACATGGATGGCCATTTGAGGGTATGATAAGCATTAGAAAATACATCCTAGGATGTTAAATATCAAATAATAGTTTGGTTGCCTCCAATATAATAAATATTTCATGGTTATCCAAAAATAAATCACATATAATGTCTTTCTCATAAGTTCTTGGCTTCACTAGCATGTGGAAGTACCTTCAAAATTCTATCAATGTTTGAAATACACCATCAGTGGAAAGGTCAACATACTACATGGTGATAGTTCCACCTTCTAGTATTATGAATCCACATATTCCTAGGAATTATTCTATTAAAGAGAAGTATAATAACCAATGGATGACTCAAATATGTAGATTTCTTCCACCCAATGGCTTTAAGACCACCCCTGTAAATAACCGGTGTATGATCAAAACTAAAAATGTGTTACCCATAAATATAGTTGAGGAAGAAGAATGAATATTGGATTTCTAAACCATGTATATCCCTAGTGAGAGGATAAAAATAAATCATCTTTGTAATATCTTTTCAAAAAATTCGGTAGTAAGGGTAGACAATGTATTTTCTCATGGGATCTCTCACCTCGATAGTGATAGAGAGGCCCTAAGATCACTGAATTCGTTGGAAATTCCTCCACAGATTCAGAGGTGGAATAAGACAATGATGACCTCAGAAACAACCATCCCAAATTAATGGAAGGAATATCCACCACCATTGATGATATCAAGAAGGTAAATATATGAATAGAAGAATACTCATAGACTAAATTGGTTAGTTACTCCATGCCTCTTGAAGAGAATGAAGCCCACAGACTACACTGATATGTTTTTTCTTTAAACTATAAAAAAATGCTTGAAATGAATCCAGTTATGGCTATGAAACATCTTGGATTACCTGATGGCTGTTGAGAATTCTTAAAGCCAGGTAGGAGGATTTACCCCTATCATGCTACAAATGTATAAGGGGAAGTTCAAAATTTAATCAAAGGAATTTTTTTTTGATAATCGATATACCTTATATGGATCACCAACATTGTCCATGTCAAGAAAAAGAATGGAAAAATTATGATCTACATAAATTTTAGGACCTTAATCGACACTTCTCGAAGGATGAATTCTTATTACTGATCACATAAATCTTGATATATCAAAATATTATATTCCAAGACATTTCTTTCATGGATAGGTATATATGGTACACTTAAATTAATATATCCCTTGAAGATGAGGAAGCCACTATCTGTAGAGTACCCAGGGGATCATTTTCTATAAGGTTATGCTCTTTGGATTAAAGAAAACTATTTTTAAATTTCAAAGAACCATGATTTATATCTTTATTCAATTATTGGGATAAATAAATTAATGTTATGTCTATGACCTATTGGTCAAATCCTGACAGCGATGTAATAACTTTCAAGATCTCGAAATAGTCTTCTAGATGTTGTGGTAGCACAGTCTGAAGATGAATCCACTGAAATGCACTTCGAGGTAACATCATGGAAGTTCATTGGATTTTTGGATTTCCATAATGGCATTGAGGATGAACCATAATATACTAATATTATTCTATATATGTCACACCACATGAATCTCAATGAACTATGGTGGTTCAATGGCCAGATATCTTACATTTGGTGTTTTGTATCCATCTTGGATAGAAAATATCTTCCCTTCACCAAAATGATGAATAAGGGAATCCCTAATTAGTGGGATAATGATTGTAAAAATATCATCAAGAGTCTCAATTAGTATCAGCAACACCCACCAATCCTGATGCTACAACTATATTAAAATCCAATCATCTTATATATGGACATCAAGGAACGATCAATCGGTTCCCTCCTGGCATAGAAAAATGATGTAGGGGATGAGAAAAGTATATATCACCTAATTATAGTGATGTTGGGTACTGAGATCCGATACTAATATGTTAAGAATAACTTCCTTGAACTCATCATTATGTTGTAGAAGTTGTGGTATTACTTATAGCAACAAAAAATCCGCATGGTCTCATGTATTGACCCACTAAAGTATTTTCTTTGCCATCTCATGCTGATCAGGCTCTTGTCTGGATGGGAAATCATTCCACAATAATATGACATCAATCTTGTCACAAAAAAAAACTAGTGAATGGGAAATCCATAGAAGATTTCTGAACGAAACATCCTACCCTGTAAAATACATGAGTTGATACAATGTTTCTAGAATGAAATTTTTTTATGAACATGAAACTCCCTGGACATGTGAGATGTATTTTGATGGAATGTCCTGATGTCTTGTCAGTTAAAGACTGGAAAATGAAAGATGTAATCAAGTTGTCTTCAGGATTGTATTGTATTATTCAGAAATAAAAAAAAGTTACTATACTCCTTCTCAATATCTAAAGGGAACATGAATAATGAGGCCGAATACTATACCCTCATTATTGTCTTTGAACTATACATATATCATTAAATAGCCGACCTAACTATCAAAGGATAGTTAGAACTAGTGATAAAGAACATCAATGGTGAGTATTCCCTCAAAAATAAAGAACAAGCCCCATTATTGTCTATGTTTGCAGACTAATGGTAGAGATACCTTTTGAACCCTCTTTTCATCATTTTCCATGATCAAAAAATGTTTATGAAGACACGTAGGATATTCTAACCATGGTCTTGTTTGAACCTAATAAGGGGTATGTGATCGTTCACATCACACCCTAATGAATGTTCTCATCGATCAGTATATGTGACATGTTAGAAATCAATTAGGTGGACGCTTCCCCAAATCATGGTTAACCGATGTCCACCCCTAGATAGATGGAACCCATAATTATTTTACTCCAACACGGAACTCTTCTGACATACTGAACTAGAAAGAAACAGATTTAACTCCATGAATTAAACATTACCCAATGGGATGGTTTTATTGAGAAGAAACCCATCTACAAGTGAGGATTCAATGGAATCCTTCTTATATGAATAGTTTAAAGAGATATTCTGTCCATCATGGAAGAAGTTCATACAAGATCTTGTCATTCTCATCAGTCTAGGACCAGGTTCTCCCACTAAATCAAGAGGCTAGGATAATTCTATCAATCCATGATACATGAGTGTTTGGAATTCACAAGGAAGCTTCATTAATTCCAAATTCATGAAAACATCATCCCTCAACTCCCATAATTTCCACATATCGCTAAATATTCCTAGTCGTTCGTTGTATAGGGAATGGATATGGTGGGGACATATCCCCCATCCATAGTTAGGCAGTTCAAGTAAATCCTTAATGCAACCGAATTTTTTCCAAAGTGGGATGAGGCAATACCCCTCAAGGAATTATAGATGATGAATACCATCAACCTCTTGAAGTCTCATATAATCAATAGGTTTGGATTCCCTCGCATGATATTAATAGAAAAAAACCCCCACTTATGTATTATAGAGTTGAAGAAGTTATATGAGGAGTACAACATCTAGTACACCCATACATCCTAAAATAATGTAGCATAAAGTGGATAAATAGAGGCCTTCAATAAGACTCTATTAATGAAAAACCAATAGATCATGAATAAATCCAACATATCATGGTCATACAAGTTCTCCGACACTTTGTGGTCCTACCGTAAAACCATGGTTACTACTACACAAGAAATTCCATTTTCATTAGTGTATAGGACTGAGGTAGTGTTACACATGGAATTATTTCTACCATTGCCTCAAATATCAATTTTTGGGAAACTATCAGAGGATGAGAAATCAAAAAAGTAACTAGATTAGTTGTTGAGGCACAATGAGAACATGTTGTGTACATTGCACAACCATGAAGTCCATCATAATCAGATCACATGACCATTCCATAAAAAGGATTTCTTGAGTTTTTCCTATAAGGATAAATGGTGTTCTCTCTCCAATGACCAATAATTCCCGGAAAAAAACCTCTCAACATAGAACTCAAATTTAAAGGGCCTTATATCTTATATAAGGTATTTCATAGTGAAGCTTACTCATTGGACAAAATGGATGGGATGCATGTCACCCACCCATCCCACCAACAAATGTTTTATTAAGAACTACTTTTCATAACTTCCATAGAGCTCCCATCATCTATGAAAAAAATTAAACTATAAAACATTTTTTCCTGACCACATGATGTTAAATGATGGATAATTGGTCCCAGCAGCAAGTTGTTTAACTACAAAATGTTTCTCATCCATCCCACATGATGTTAAACTATGAAAATGTGTCTTTTCTATATGTTGTTAAAACTATACAAATTGTTTCCCCAGTACATGACACTAAACTTCATTGATATAATTTTCTCACTAAAAATCCACTGCATAGGATCTATATTTGTGTGAATGAAAGATGAAATTCCCATGTACCTGTGTGAGAGTCAGATCCATAGAGGGAATCTCTTCAACCCAGAATTATGAGTCGATTGAATCCTTCCATCACAAGGGACACAACAATTCCTAGACATATAATCATGGGCCCAACCACAATGTTACTTTCCTTCCATTTCATGTCACCCACATCATTACAACACTATATTTAACTACATTGTTGAGGTTCTTGTCGCATGACACTAAACTTTATGGTTTCCAAGAACTATGTGTGGCTTGATTCCTACCATCATTAGACACATAGTGACACCTAGACCTCTATTCTATGGCCTAGCCACAACATTCCTTTTCATTCACATATAGTAACTCACATCCTTAGTGAGTGATGTTAAACTAGATTGCTAATGTTTTTTTTTCATTACACTAAACTACATGGGTTTCCAGAACTACATAAATATTTGTTCTCAAACTAATGACATATATAGGGATTCATAGATAGTATATCCTTCTAAGCCATTTCAATATATAAAACCCCATTTTCCTTTCTCCAATTGCCTCCATGTTAAGAGAAAAAAATTTCATTCCTTTTTTCTCTAAACAAGAATAGATAAAATGAGATTAGAAATTTTGATAAGGGAATCACCACATGATCAAGGCATATAATCTCATGATAGGGATATCATGGTCAAGGATGAAATACCTTCAAAGGAACACTATGATTCCTTACCATGTGATGTTAAAAATCTAAACATCAATACCTTTAATTACATAAAACTTCACATTATTATGGACATCAACTTAGAGGACCTATACCATTTGTGTTGGTCTCCCACCACACCTCTATTTCAAAACTATGTGTGTCTTAACTCATTTCATCATAGGATACATATCAACACAAAGATCTCCAATCCTGGGTCTATCCACAATAAATGAAACCAAAAATTCCCCCTTCCTTCTTGTGAGTTATAACTATGTAGGGATATTTGATCCAAGAACTACATGTGGGAAAATCGATGTCATCATAGTAAACATAGTGTTGCTTAGATCTCATGTATATAGTATAGTTGTAAAATTCACTTTTCACATCAGGGATCACATGTCCTTTTTTCATGAAATTAAACTAAGTGGTATCTCAATAACTACATTTTTAATGGTTCTTTTAACCACTAGATACGTAGTGATGCTCTCATCTCTAATGAAGGGCCCAACTTTAGCAATCGATGGGAACTGTTCTCCCTTCTACATATGCGTCAGAGTTGTGAAGAGTGTTTACATTTCAATAAATTTGTGTAGATTTATTCTTATGGTCACATGATATATAGAGAAACCTAGATTCGTGATTCTTATGTCCACCCATGATAAGAAAATATTCCACCATCCCTATATATAGGTTTTACCTATGCCAATAACTTTTATACAAGAATGAAGTATGGATTGAATCCTGAGATCACATGATACATTGAAACACCTTGATCTTCAATCCTAGGCTCATCAAATACATATAAATGAGAAACATTCACCAATAACTACATATTAACCATACCTATGTGTGAATTTCCTGGCTATATGACATTAAACATCATGAAAAAAGCTACACATTTCACTTTCCAAAGAGTTCCAAGGAATAAAAGGATCATCTTGCCTACGTGAGAGTCATATCTACATATGGATTACTTGCACGCATGATAGATCAATTAAAGAAAGGCTATATAATATGGAAACCCACCAATGAATTTGTTCATGTATAAAAGATTCCCCTTGCATCTAAATGCCCCAATCAGTTCAAAGGTTCCTCAATAACATCATGAACATTTTTTCAGTTCGGTTCCCATAACCTTAGGAAATGATGTTAAAACGAAAGGATGAAATAATACATCCACAAAAAATAACATTAAAATGTGCATTCCATCACCCATCATTGTTCCTTATCAAAATATAACAATATCTTGTCCATGGTCAACCAATGTATGGGATGCTTCTGTCATCTTTTAATCCCCTCATCCCCTAAATCACAGTTAATGTATTGAGAATATCAAGTGTCTAGAAACCATCCATGACCACTAGAATATAAAATATATCTCTCTATTTGACCATGATATTGATGAATAAGGGTTCATACTTACCAACAAAAGATATCTTAGACATATATACTATGTTTTTTTTCTTCGTGAGCCTGAGACCACAATTTTAGAACTTATAACCTTAGGGAGTTCATGGTCATCCTTAGTCTGATTATCTCTAATCCTTTATCATGACCTGATAACCTCAATCCATGATATAATAAATTTTTTTTCTTCAAATCATAATGATTTTGGAGTAATCTTGACCTCGAGTATCCTAGTTAGGCTCTTGTGTAACATTTCCCTCGTAGTAGGTCAAGGTGTGTCACAACCTTAAAAAATGATTTCCCTTTGGTGTATGTTTTATGACCCTAAAATCTAGCATTTGATTTTCCAAATCACATGACCTTAAACTCTTAGCGAATGAGGCCAAAAACTTGTCAGGTTGAAAAAACAAAAATGGAGGCTAATGAAAAATTCAAGTATTTGCCTACTATATTCTTCATCTCCATAATTTAGGCAATAAATATCATGTAACTAAATGAGGAATAAATCTCATAGGGTCCACATTTTGACCCTGGTAAAATTTGATTTATTCAAATTGGACCAACTGATCCAACAAAACGTTAGAGTAATGATTTTTCACATCTCCTCATCAAGGTAATGTGTTCACTAATAAGTGACACAACTTTTTGGTTTCTTTAACCCTTCTTGAATCTTACATTTTACATAAATCAAACATCATGATTTGAGTAGCCTCGGTCACTGTAAAAATTTCATGGCCCTTGGAAAGAGAAATTGATCACTCTATTTGGCCTTTATATTGATGCATATAGGATTAAACAAAACAACCAAAACCATCTTTGACCTATATGAGGGGATTTATGATTCTTGTGAGCTTTACATCACCCTAGAAGAACTCATCACCTATGAGTTTTCTAGTCTATTCCAAACACAATTGTCCCATATCATCCTCACGGACCAAGCACTTTGGACTATGATTTAAAATACTTGTAACTGGACTATTCAAGTGGATTTGACATCCTTGATTTTATGTCACCGTGTTTTGTTCACTTTATCAAAATAGGAATGTGTAACATTATTATTGGACATTTTTATAACCACACCTCATGAATTTAAATCACATGGCATAGGGACAAAACATACCAAATAAAGATATAAACTATCCTAGGGTTCCAGAAACCTTCTTGGCTGGATTTCTCTCTATACCCAGCTTCATCATCTAGATGTTTGATTCTGCGTGATTCATTCTAGTACAATGAAAAGAAGTGGTTACACCTCTATTTGAACATGATACTGATGCTTAATGTATTTTAACCACCAACCAAAGGTGTCTCCTCCTAATATGAATAGAAACCCAAACCATGTTATCTCTGGTTACACCGTGGTGGAACTCAACACTTTAGGGTGTTAAGGGTCATCCTTGACACATCTACCCCATCCCATATTCATCTACTCAAATTTTTGGGTGATAAATTTCATCACCCACATTCTAACTATCAAGGTGTACTCATATTACCTAGTTATTCACCCTCAACCAATATTACCCCATAAATCTTCCATGACCCTTGTAAAAGGGTAGGGACACCTCTATTTCACCATCATATTGATGCATAAGATATTTAAACTACCAATAAAAGGAATATAATTCCTGTAGAAAAGGAACTCTAATCCTCATGATCCCTAGAAATATCACAGTGGATCTCACCTCCTCAAAGTGCTTTGGGCCAGCCCTGACATTTCTTCCCCATATATGATATTCATGTATTAGAATAAAGACTTTAAACTAAAAGTAATTTCATGTTATAAGCTAAAATATCACAAACTAAAATAGTATAATTTCTAAGATAAATGACCTTAAACTACAAAAAAATAGAATGTCTGTGTAACACCCCGAGATTTTATGAAAACTATTATTTTTAATTTTATTAATGTCTTGTGTTGTACGCTACACCAAAAGAAGCTTTCACAACACGCATCCTTGACTTTCCTTCCATTACACGCAATCGCAACCTTCCACGATAGCGTGTGTTGTACGCAACACCAAGTTTCGCTAAACAACGATATGCTATTAAGATATTATTAAAACTAGCTGTTATGAATAGTAATAACCACTTTTTGAAATTTTGTAAATTTTATTTTTCAAAATGGACTTCATTTTTTGGATTCGGAATATCGAAATTAGCCTAGGGTGAAATTTTGGTATTTTTCTGAAAACTTTCAATTTTTGATTAATAGTGAAATCACTAAGTGGTAGGTTAAAAAACTGAATTTTGCATAAAACTTAATTTTACCGCTTCTGTGAATGGAATTTCGAAAATCCGAGAGACACGGTTAATATCAAGGACTAAAATGTGGTTCAATGAGATGAAAATAATTTTTTGGTGAATAGTAACTTTTTACTTTTTTTACCGCGGTTAATAGTAAATAGGGTAACTAAAGGTAAATATGATATTAATATTACCCTAACACATGTCCTAATTCTATTGGACAAGTGTAATTCGACCAAAAACAAACTTAGGAATAAAATATGACCATTTAGGCCCACTTGGATTAGATTAGGACATTTATTATTAATTTATTTAAAGAAGGGTTAAAATAGTTAAAATCAAAGTTTAATAAGTAAATCATTTTTAATATGAGGTTATACATAAGATAAATTCGATTTTAAATATTCATTAGAAAGCTAAAAAGATTTCCTACATAATGGTATTTTATTTGTAATTTTTAAAAATCAAATAATTTAATTTATTTATGACACAATGATGATGCAGTAATTATCTTATTAATGAAATATTGACATAATTGATAATATAAATACCAAAATAAATGTAATTAAAGACTTTTTATGAATTACACTAATTTTCTAGGTTACTATGATATATTAATGTTGATTTAATCAACTTGGTTCGAACATTTAATTCTGTTATGACTTTCACAAAAATCATATATCAAATAGTGTCAAAATTGACACAAAATAGTTTTTAAATCAAATATTATATTATTAATTGTTATTTTATTCCTAAAAATATAAGGTTCGGCCAAATGACTTAGATAAGGATATATATATTAATAATAAACATATTGGGGTTCGTTTGGAATGTTATATTAAGTGTATTAACCATATAGTGAAAGAAAACAAAAAGACACGGTAAAAGCTAAATTATTTAACTTAGAGTTAAATCTAATTGATAAGGTTAACATAATAACCTAAACTTGTCTAAATCCTATTGGTTGATAGGATTTCGACCCATCCCCACTTTAGCTTCGAAATAAGACCCTTTGGAACCATTATAAACCGATTTTAACTTTAATATAAAATAATATTTTGAGGTATTCCTAAGGTGCCCCTCTCCTCCCTTATAAAAGGACACCTCCTCCCCTTCCTCCTCACACCAATTTGAGCACTCAAGCTCGGCCAAACCCTGCCAAAATCTCTCCTCAACTTCCCTAGAAACATCCTAGAGGTTCTGTTCTTCCTCAAAGACCAATTTTAGTGCCCTAAGAGGAGGTCTCAAAGAGGCACTTCAAAGAAGAGGTAACTACCGTTACCAATTCTTTCATCTTTATTTCTTCTTCCACTTCTTCTTCTTAGGTTGTTTCATTATGAAGTAATAACATCAGTATCACTCATATACTGATATGTTATTATAAGTATGAAACAACCCTATTTCACCATCTATCCATCCTACGGAAAAAGAAATCACCGCGCGTGCGTACGTACGGAATACCGTCTCCACGCCGTGGTGTAATCTATTTTCCACCACCACCTTACATGGATGGGTATAATGGTGTAAAGAATAACTATACATAGTTATTACAACATCATATTGATTCTGATATATTGTATAATCCACTCCAATTCAATTCAGTATTTATAGAAATGATATCATCGCTCGTGCGTACGTACGGAATACCGTCTCCACGACGCGATGAGATTCATTCTCCATGTTAACCATTTAAGAATGATTATAATGTATATATAAGAAATAATAATGAAATATATGAAATTATAAAGCTACTGGATTTATGTATATATATACATATGTATGTCATCTACTTACTTCCATTTCAAGACAATAAGGAAAGGAAAACAGCGTTCATGCGTACGTACGGACTACTGTCTCCATGAACGGTGTTTTTCATTTTATTTATCTACCTATTATATATATATATATACTGAATATATATGATATATAAATCATATTTTATATTCTAGAAGTGAGTAAATCATGATATAAGTAATAATTATGTCAAGAACAACAAGTCAAAACAGCTACGATAAATGAAACGATTTTACCCAAAACGCTTCTTTAACATGGAATTTACAAAAGAACAGGTAATATAATGTCATAAGTGAACCATATATGATATCATAACAATGAATATGATTCTGTAATATGTCAATAACATGATTTAAATCATTATACAGGAGGTTCGGATACTTACAAAGCAAGTCGGACCTAAGGTAAGGGAAATATCACAATCTCATTTTTATCCGAGATTGTTTATTCGTAAGTATTTACTGGGGTGTATTTTATCATCCACATCCATGTTTCATTAATATGTAATATTATTTCCATCCACCTAAAATTGTTTAAATCCATTTTTACCCTTCGGTGAGTTTTTAGTAATACGTATGAAAGGAATCTTTTGTCATTTTTCCGTACGAGGTACTTTTTGACTTTTCCGACAAAAGTACGCAAAATGTTTTTTTTAACTTATACGACACGAACGGATTTCTACTGTTTTATAAAGCCTTATTTTCATGAAGCTTCCTCTAAAATATTTCATGACTATTTTCAATAAAATCTCTTTCTTTTAAAAATTGCATGATGTTTTGTGAAAAAAAATTGATTTTGAAGAAGAAAGGATATTTTCCTCAAGAATTCAATTCAAGTGTTTTTATCAAAATTATTTTCCATCTAAGATAATAAAGAGTTCTGTTTCTATCCATATTTTTACATTGATTTGACTATGTTGTGATGGAATTATGTTTATGAATTCCTTTATCTTATATGAATTGATTTATGATGTCATGATGTTTCAAGAATCCCATTTTTATTACATGGGTTATGCGATGATGTATGATTTATGATTATGTGGCACACATAAGAAAGGATTCATTATAAGATGGGTGGGACCTATATCTCCCTCCAATGCATTGGGTAAAGATTTTATATCTCATGAGATAGACATGGCTGAAATGGTAGGTTATACCGGTTCAGTGAAACAGGACTGAAACGAGGGTTACTCGATTCAGAAAGGGACTTTGTCCACTAAGATAGTCTTGGCAATGAGTCTTGACTAACAAGAAATGATTTTCTATGATTATGTGTGTATGCCACAAAGTTTCATGTTTTAAGTTATGATTATTGGGATTACATTTCACTTCTATGATTTATCCCATGTTATGATATTATGAGCTTTTTTGCAGGTTAAGATTTCCAAAAGCTATGTTCTTATATATATGATGTGATTGATATTTCCTTTGTTTACCCTTACTGAGCATTTGAGCTCACCCTTTTATGTTTTCTTTTCCCCAGGATATAAAGAAAGGTTTTAGGTAAAAAAAAAGGGATGACCTTTATGGGAGATATTGAAGAACTTTCACCACGATTAGAAGATTACGTTCCGAGTTTCCAAAGACACTAAACTATTACGATCCTTTAGTGTGTGTTTTTGTTATGTACTAAGTATTCCGCAAATGTAATGTAATGTCCATGTACGTCAAGCTTCGGGTCTCTACAGTTGGTATCAGAGGAAAGGTTTAGTCAACCTTTGGAAACTAGGATGCGAAAACATTAGTGAGATCCCTAGAGTTATTTCTAAGGTATGTCTAGGGATGTCCCTAAGGATAAGTATACGTATAGGATATATTCCTAGAACTATGGTAACGATATTAGATTAAACCTAAGAAGTTAGTTATTGAGGATACTTTCCCTTTACTATGTTGTTTTCTCTAGCATGATTTTTGATTCTCACAAAATTATTTTTGTGTTTTAGTTAATGGAGGGAACCAAAAGGAATTAAATTAACATTGAATCCAATGGACAAATTGGTGACTATGAGCAACAAAATTGTGTAATGCCTAGAGAGAAAGATGTTGTGATTATGCCGAATCAATCATCGCGATATATGATTAACAAGGTGAAATTTAGTGGTATGCCTAATTCATCAAAGAAGAGGAAGATAGACTATTATGCATGTTCGCATGTTGAGGAGCATAAAGAAAGGAAGATTGAGATTTCTAAAGAAGGGAAGAAGAACCTTGAGGAATACCTCAAATGGAGGTACCGATGTTATCTGTGTGGAGAAAAGGGTCATAGAGTGACAGACTGTTATGGAGTTCAATGTCTTATTTGTGGAGAACATGGGCATTACCCAACTCAATGCCCTGACCTAAAAAGTTACTTCTAAATCAAGGAAGGACTTATTCCAGGATAATCATTGATGTGGATGGACTGAAGTGTTTTGGTATTCAAGAATAATGTTGTTGAGGTACTTTTATGGTGTGTTGAAATATTTAAGTATTGGTCTATTGTGGTTTTCAATAATTTTAAGGTACCAGTAACTATGAAAAGTGATTCAAATATTTTGGAAAGTAGATGATAAGTGCATAATGAAAGGATAATAAGACAATGAGATGTTTGATTGTATTCATGAGCTCATGATTGATATAAGGACTAAGTGATATCATGGTTTGAGTATAAATAATTTTGAGGATTTTGGTATGTGGAAAGAGTTAACTTTTAACAGCACTCATGTTTTCAATAAGGTTCAATGGGTATTCAAGAGAATACATGATTAAGGACTTTGAATGTTTGGAATGTGACCAAAAAAAACATATCTTATGATATATGGGGATCAACGATGGTATTAAATCTCTGGTAATCGTTTTCACTATGTTATGAGAGTGGACTGGAGTATTATGGATAAGCCTAAAGATTAGAATGGATTATGTTGGACATAAGTTAATATTGTTTAAGGATAGAAGTTTTTTCAATATTATTGATGGGATGTTATAGTAATATAGTTTTATAAAAAGGACAACCTGCAGGACGGGCGACAGCCCATCGCTTCGGACAAGGCTGTAGGAATCGAACCCACAACCGAAGTGCGACTGGCCTTTATCGCCTACCACTGACCTACAGGAAGTCCCTGTTTAGTAGAAACTAGTTTTATTATATTAAGCAGTATGATATATGAAGTATAATTTCATTTTAGGAACCGTATATGATTAATCTCACTATAGAATGACTTATGTATATTTAATAACTTTTGCTAACCTTTTGTTTGAGACAGATGGAATGAACAGTCATTCTATCACATGATCTGCTAACACTTCATGAATAACAAATTCAACTTCATTTATTTAAGAGATGAAGTGGAAATTGTTCAAGGCACGAACAACAGTGAGATTGTACCAAAATAAAGTAAGTATTTATTCTAATAAAATTTTCAACTTTAGGGAAATGATCTTGAAAACGAAAAATGTTGTCCTAGTGATCTTATACCTGATGAATCAGATGGTACCTTATATCATCACAAATCTATGGATTTGTGATTACTGGCTTTTCCATAGCCATGTTCTCTACCACTCTCCATCAGAACATGATGGTTAGATTTTTCTTCCATATCCATATTTTCACCTATGTGGAAACCCAGTGATTAGTTTATTTGGGTAATTGTTACATTTCATACTTTAGTTTTTAAAGCCATGTTTTGGTATTCCTTTTTACGATGTAGGTTTCTATTAAAGAAACTTTCGAATAGTAAACTATTTATAACCCCGACGAATTTCGAGGGCGAAATTCATTTTAAGGGGGGTAGAATGTAACACCCCGAGATTTTATGAAAACTATTATTTTTAATTTTATTAATGTCTTGTGTTGTACGCTACACCAAAAGAAGCTTTCACAACACGCATCCTTGACTTTCCTTCCATTACACGCAATCGCGACCTCCCACGATAGCGTGTGTTGTACGCAACACCAAGTTTCGCTAAACAACGATATGCTATTAAGATATTATTAAAACTAGCTGTTATGAATAGTAGTAACCACTTTTTGAAATTTTGTAAATTTTATTTTTCAAAATGGACTTCATTTTTGGATTCGGAATATCGAAATTAGCCTAGGGTGAAATTTTGGTATTTTTCTGAAAACTTTCAATTTTTGATGAATAGTGAAATCACTAAGTGGTAGGTTAAAAAACTGAATTTTGCATAAAACTTAATTTTACCGCTTCTGTGAATGGAATTTCGAAAATCCGAGAGACACGGTTAATATCAAGGAATAAAATGTGGTTCAATGAGATGAAAATAATTTTTTGGTGAATAGTAACTTTTTACTTTGTTTACCGCGGTTAATAGTAAATAGGGTAACTAAAGGTAAATATGATATTAATATTACCCTAACACATGTCCTAATTCTATTGGACAAGTGTAATTCGACCAAAAACAAACTTAGGAATAAAATATGACCATTTAGGCCCACTTGGATTAGATTAGGACATTTATTATTAATTTATTTAAAGAAGGGTTAAAATAGTTAAAATCAAAGTTTAATAAGTAAATCATTTTTAATATGAGGTTATACATAATATAAATTCGATTGTAAATATTCATTAGAAATCTAAAAAGATTTCCTACATAATGGTATTTTATTTGTAATTTTTAAAAATCAAATAATTTAATTTATTTATGACACAAAGATGATGCAGTAATTATCTTATTAATGAAATATTGACATAATTGATAATATAAATACCAAAATAAATGTAATTCAAGACTTTTTATGAATTACACTAATTTTATAGGTTACTATGATATATTAATGTTGATTTAATCAACTTGGTTCGAACATTTAATTCTGTTATGACTTTCACAAAAATCATATATCAAATAGTGTCAAAATTGACACAAAATAGTTTTTAAATCAAATATTATATTATTAATTGTTATTTTATTCCTAAAAATCTAAGGTTCGGCCAAATGACTTAGATAAGGATATATATATTAATAATAAACAATTTGGGGTTCGTTTGGCATGTTATATTAAGTGTATTAACCATATAGTAAAAGAAAACAAAAAGACACAGTAAAAGCTAAATTATTTAACTTAGAGTTAAATCTAATTGATAAGGTTAAAATAATAACCTAAACTTGTCTAAATCCTATTGGTTGATAGGATTTCGACCCATCCCCACTTTAGCTTCGAAATAAGACCCTTTGGAACCATTATAAACCGATTTTAACTTTAATATAAAATAATATTTTGAGGTATTCCTAAGGTGCCCCTCTCCTCCCTTATAAAAGGACACCTCCTCCCCTTCCTCCTCACACCAATTTGAGCACTCAAGCTCGGCCAACCCCTTGCCAAAATCTCTCCTCCACTTCCCTAGAAACATCCTAGAGGTTCTGGGCTTCCTCAAAGACCAATTGTAGTGCCCTAAGAGGAGGTCTCAAAGAGGCACTTCAAAGAAGAGGTAATTACCGTTACCAATTCTTTCATCTTTATTTCTTCTTCCACTTCTTCTTCTTAGGTTGTTTAATTATGAAGTAATAACATCAGTATCACTCATATACTGATATGTTATTATAAGTATGAAACAACCCTATTTCACCATCTATCCATCCTACGGAAAAAGAAATCACCGCGCGTGCGTACGTACGGAATACCGTCTCCACGCCGTGGTGTAATCTATTTTCCACCACCACCTTACATGGACGGGTGTAATGGTGTAAAGAATAACTATACATAGTTATTACAACATCATATTGATTCTGATATATTGTATAATCCACTCCAATTCAATTCAATATTTATAGAAATGATATCATCGCTCGTGTGTACGTACGGAATACCGTCTCCACGACGCGATGAGATTCATTCTCCATGTTAACCATTTAAGAATGATTATAATGTATATATAAGAAATAATAATGAAATATATGAAATTATAAAGCTACTGGATTTATGTATATATATACATATGTATGTCATCTACTTACTTCCATTTCAAGAAAATAAGGAAAGGAAAACAGCGTTCATGCGTACGTACGGACTACCATCTCCATGAACGGTGTTTTTCATTTTATTTATCTACCAATTATATATATATATATACTGAATATATATGATATATAAATCATATTTTATATTCTAGAAGTGAGTAAATCATGATATAAGTAATAATTATGTCAAGAACAACAAGTCAAAACAGCTACGATAAATGAAACGATTTTACCCAAAACGCTTCTTTAACATGGAATTTACAAAAGAACGGGTAATATAATGTCATAAGTGAACCATATATGATATCATAACAATGAATATGATTCTGTAATAAGTCAATAACATGATTTAAATCATTATACAGGAGGTTCAGATACTTACAAAGCAAGTCGGACCTAAGGTAAGGGAAATATCACAATCTCATTTTTATCTGAGATTGTTTATTCGTAAGTATTTACTGGGGTGTATTTTATCATCCACATCCATGTTTCATCAATATGTAATATTATTTCCATCCACCTAAAATTGTTTAAATCCATTTTTACCCTTCGGTGAGTTTTTAGTAATACGTATGAAAGGAATCTTTTGTCATTTTTCCGTACGAGGAACTTTTTGACTTTTCCGACAAAAGTACGAAAAATGTTTTTTTTAACTTATACGGCACGAACGGATTTCTACTGTTTTATAAAGCCTTATTTTCATGAAGCTTCCTCTAAAAGATTTCATGACTATTTTCAATAAAATCTCTTTCTTTTAAAAATTGCATGATGTTTTGTGAAAAGAAATTGATTTTGAAGAAGAAAGGATATTTTCCTCAAGAATTCAATTCAAGTGTTTTTATCAAAATTATTTTCCATCTAAGATAATAAAGAGTTCTGTTTCTATCCATATTTTTACATTGATTTGACTATGTTGTGATGGAATTATGTTTATGAATTCATTTATCTTATATGAATTGATTTATGATGTCATGATGTTTCAAGAATCCCATTTTTATTACATGGGTTATGCGATGATGTATGATTTATGATTATGTGGCACACATAAGAAAGGATTCATTATAAGATGGGTGGGACCTATATCTCCCTCCAATGCATTGGGTAAAGATTTTATATCTCATGAGATAGACATGGCTGAAATGGTAGGTTATACCGGTTCAGTGAAACAGGACTGAAACGAGGGTTACTCGATTCAGAAAGGGACTTTGTCCACTAAGATAGTCTTGGCAATGAGTCTTGACTAACAAGAAATGATTTTCTATGATTATGTGTGTATGCCACAAAGTATCATGTTTTAAGTTATGATTATTGGGATTACATTTCACTTCTATGATTTATCCCATGTTATGATATTATGAGGTTTTTTGCAGGTTAAGATTTCCAAAAGCTATGTTCTTATATATATGATGTGATTGATATTTCTTTTGTTTACCCTTACTGAGCATTTGAGCTCACCCTTTTATGTTTTCTTTTCCCCAGGATATAAAGAAAGGTTTTAGGTAAAAAAAAGGGATGACCTTTATGGGAGATATTGAAGAACTTTCACCACGATTAGAAGATTACGTTCCGAGTTTCCAAAGACACTAAACTATTACGATCCTTTAGTGTGTGTTTTTGTTATGTACTAAGTATTCCGCAAATGTAATGTAATTTCCATGTACGTCAAGCTTCGGGTCACTACAGTCTGGGCTGAAAGACAATAAACTAAAGAAATAAAAGGACTGAGGTAATTGACCATAAACTATAGAAATATAATTTTTCATCTAAAATACCTGAAACTACAGAAATAGATTGTCTGAGCTATAAGGTATTAAACTAAATCTATTAATGTTCTAAGTAAATATTCGTTAAACTGTAGTAATATAAGGTCTGTGATAAATGACCTTAAACTACAGTGATATATGGTTTGAGATAAAAGATCTTAGACTAAATTAATTGAAGGTATGATCTAAAAGACCCTAATCTATAATGATATATGATCCAATATAAATGAACCTAAACTAAATTAAAATAAGGTCTAATCTAGATGACGCCAAAATATATAACATCAATGATTTAGTCTGTAAGAATGGGTAAGGCATATAACTTTCCATGCCAAAAACCCATAAGATGGTGTCCTAAGTAAATGTTGAGTCCAAATTCACTATTTCTTCCCTTATATGAATCTTAGGAAATAAATAGGGTAATATGAACAAGGATATAAAAATATGATGAGGCCAACCATATGTTCTTAGAGAAAATATAGCTATACTCACCATGTCCATTGAATTCAGAAAAAGATAGTGCACTCTCCCTTAGGTGCATATATTTTACCCAATTTTTCCTTTTTGGATCAGGAAATCCTTATATAACTAGATTAGATACATCAGTGGGGAATCTCATGTTGTTGGGTATTCAAGTTCATATCTCAAGAAGAATATATTATCATTTAAACATTCAAATACAAGAATTTTGGTTTACATTATACTAGGAAAATAATGGGTATCATTGACGATTCATGTGACATTAAGTTGGTGAAATTTCATTCACATCATGAAAGAAAGAAAAAAGGGAAACAGCATATACAGTTCAACATATCCATTCATTTATAGAATATAAGAGGAGGAATCTTCACATTTTAGATCCCCTTCTACGATTGAAACAAAGAAAAATACATATAAACAACTGAACTATAATAATATTTGATAGGATGAGAAGGTAATGTAAGCAAGAGTCTGGAGAGAATCATCGATTGAACATTGAAGTGTCACTCACCCCACTTATTCCACTTCTTACCAAGGATAAAGGGTCTCGATCATAGTAGATAGAGCATGAACTCTTTTATTAGTGGTTTCCTTCAAGGATGTTGATGTTGAATGGAAATACCTTTAATGATCAAAGATCTTATAATACCTCCATATCTGTATGATCAAGACATCTATTTGGAAGCTCATATATAAAATGAAGGTATGTTTCCCGCACCTTTCAAGAATCATTCATAAATTTTGGTAAGGGGATCACATCATCAAGGTCCCACGAGACCCTCTCACTGGTATCTAATTCTTATAGTTTCAGGATGATGTGCTGCATGATTTCATATAATGGATGACAGTCAAAGTGTCCTACCCCCAAACCATTAAATAGTTGGAAATGATGCTCATATTGGTCACAAAATAATTATATAGGATCCTAAGTAATTATAGTTTGAATCTACTTCTATACTAGAATGATTTCTGACTTAAACAATGTAGCTTTTGGAGAAGGTATTGCAAAATGGGGAATAACCATCTATGCTAGTAAGGAAGTAGGAGAGGAAGAAGCCTCATATACTCTTCCCTCAAAATGGGTATTTTCTATTTCCCATATGGAAGGACTAGATTCCTGGAAACATTCCATCATTCTAATGAGATGGTCATCACTAAGATAGTAATTATTCCTCAGAGGATCTCCAGAATAATAAATCAGCTTAATTTTTGGTATGGAAAAATGAGTCCATGAGGAAAATGAATTTTCTACTTGATGGACTACTCTATTTTTCATGAAGACTAGAAAGGATTATACCTAGTCATATGCATAATACAAATATAGAAATACAATGTGCAAATAGATAAATGAATAATTTATTTATTGGTTTTCTAACATGATAATGTTATCTAAAACTGTCAACTAATCCTATAAGGCATCTCTCCCCACATATATACCAAAGGGAGAGGGGAAATAAATAGAGTACAACTGAATTGGTGAGAGAACATATAAGGCATATATGAATCACAAATGACAATGTCATCTATCCTTTCCACAAGAACCCCATCCTTAATGGATATCTTGAATGACCATTCATCAAGAGAACCATCATAAATATAAAAAATTGGTTTGGTTAGTGGATGATATGGGGTGAAAACAAAATGATCAGACCAGCTAAGCATATCAGAAAACTCATCAGGACCAAACTGCATGGGAACAAACTTGGATATATTCATCAACCTAGGGATAAATAAGGCATCAGGGATCCTGATAGTGTTTTGGTATCAGTAGTAGATAAAATGCCCCCCTTTCCAGTGAATTAAAAATTATAAAGGACCATTGATCCTATAAGGGATATTTCCCTCCCAATTGTTACCCAAGATATCGTTAATGTGTAATACTGTTAGTAACTCAAGATAAATAGGACTCATATAGATGAAGAGGCACCCCCTATTCTTGTCATGCTGTCATCACTAGCATTCTAACCCGGATTCATGAGTGTGCATCCCTGGCAAGGAAAAACCACTCATTTAAGAACATGTCCATGAAAACCACTTGCTCAAGGCATAGGAACATAGCCTACCACAACAAATAACCCCATGTGGTATCCCAACTTCCAATATAGAACTTTTGTAATTGTCTTGGTCATTAACCTTTCAGAAATGGCACTATTGTGGGCATGTTGTGGTCGATTGAGCCCCGCTACGATAAAGGAAAACATCAATACAATCCTTAAAATAGATGAGTGAGTTCATAGATAGATCCTTTATTATTTATTCCTTCACCATGTTGATCATTTCCCTTTCCAATACTTGATTTTGTGTGGGGTAATTAGAGATGTCGGAATTAGGAAGGAATTCATCGCACATTTCAACAATGGGGGATATCCTTCCTAGTCGGTAGATATCCAAGAGGATAATTAATAAATCATTGTTGGACATATGGAATGAGTTTGTATGAGGGAACCAATGGCTTACTAGTTATTCTAGAAAATCCTAATTGAAATTAATGATGAATTATAAAATCCATACTTTTTAAAAAAGATAGAAAACATCTAACTAGTCAAAAAATTCTATGTAGCTCTACCAAACAGATAATGGCATTTCCCATTTATCAAAAAGTTTCCACTAGGGTGAAAATTCTATTTTTAACTCTATCCACCACCTGAGTTTTTCAAATTAGAGACAAATATGATTCATTAGATTTTAGAGATGGGTCTGTGTGTGAAATCACAGTCGTCTGAACCCCGAGGGGGTTTTCCAGCATATAGTACAATCTTTGGGGACATGTTATAATCAGATATCCATCCTATGAATCTTTTATCCACATAAAATAAAGATATGTTGAAACCAATAAAGATGAAATGTTATAGTTAGGAAATAGGATAGAAATATTATCCAGTAGGCCAAATCCGTATAGATGAATCTAGTGTTATATAGGATAATCCCAGAGATCATACAAGAGATGATTCTTCATAACCTCGTTGTTTGAGAACTCAATATACTGAGTGGTCCACATTATGGTTACTAGAAATAATATGCTTCTTATTATCCATGGTATTAGAACTATGAAGAGAGATAAAATGTATTTGTACAGAGGGATGAAGCGTATGAGATACAAGTGAAAAATCCCATCAAAAGAGCATAACTCTGGAATCCTCATGCATGTTGCATAAATAATAAGGGGATTTTTGATCACATATATTACTCAAAAATCACCTGGATCAAAGATATCTTGTGGATCGCATAACCCAAGGACATTCCACGACCTCTCAACTAGTCATGAAATGTAATATCATGTAACCATGACATGGTCACACAATCCATATAGTAGTTGAGTGGTCATGCGATTGAACCAGCAGATCCTACATAACCTTCATGAATATAATATATCCACATGTAGAGGGTTCAATAAATTTATGAATATTGATTCATAGTTGATTCAAACAGGCATTGGGTATAGTATATCTCACAAGATATTTCTCATTAATTAGTATGGAAGATGGGTCTCATGATCAATTCTCATGCGAGTTCTTTCGAATAGGTCACATAATGAAAAAATGTCACAATATCTCTGAGATATAGAGTGGATGGTGAATAAGTTTCCTCCCATAAATCTATTTATAAGTTTTTTTGTGGAAAACCAAATGTCCCCCCAAAGACCAAACATCACCAAACACACCAATTGGTGTCAATCCAAATAACTCTAGTGGGCATTTACATTCCTCCGAACTAATCCATGTTTCCCTATAAATGTTACATTGATGGGTGAATTTGTGGATACCCACCAAATGGGAATCATATAATATTCAAGGGAATAGATACCTAAAATAGGGTATTATTTTATCTGAAATAAAAGGAAGAATAAGGTGTCCAAAACTCAGGGATCACGTAAAACACCAACGAAGACATGATTATATTACATTTATAAGGTCATATAAATGGATATCATAGATCCTACTTGGACAATAATATTGTTCTTGAGAATGTTTCCAAGACATTTATTGATCATTCTGTAGATTCCATGCGAGCTCCTCTATATCACACAACATTTCAATTAGTGGAAACTTGATAAACCATCCAAAAATAGATGTAAAATAAGTTGGAAATAAGAAAAATAATGAATCCATTCACATTCATAAATCTTCATGTAACACATCCATAGGGTTAAAAAGACATAATACAAGCCTTGTTAACATGTACTCTTTGTCATGTAAGGGCCTTCAATTATTTCAACCTCATCATGTAAAGGGCTTCAGATATGTCCAAGCAGTCCTACACTCCCCCTCTGGATCCAAAGAAAAACAGAACTGTTGTCCATGGAAATTATTGTGCATCACTATAGGACCATTTATTTTTCATGTGATGCATCCCCAATAGGTATTATGATTTTATTAATAACACTCGTATAAATTCCCATGATCCCTATCGCATGTAAAATAAACCTGAAAATAAAAAATTAAATGATGAGAGCTTATTATGAGGGGAAGATATGTTGATTTTCTGTGAATGGAGTTATAGATGCTGGAAGATCAAAATTTATACTAAGAATCCCCCCTAAAAAAGAAGACATGATCCAACATTACCCCATGTCATGATAGCTTTATCTCGTGAAGGCCCCTTGACAAGCCACCTTTATCTCATGGATGACCCAAGACAATCCACCTTTGTCTTATAGAAGTCCCCAAACAAGCCATCTAGGATCACACGAATCCCTTTCAACAAGAGTCCTTATCTCATAATAGATCTTAAACATGCCGGGATAACCTTTCAGAAGTAACATGACATTTAAAAATGATTAGAAAGTATCCCTTTTATTGTCTGAAATATAATAAATGGGGAGTTGAATGTATGGTCTTGTGGTCAGTGAAAATAATGCAACACCCCTCAAATAACTCAAAGCACGTTCATGTGAATCTCTTGACACCAAATCCCTTCACTAACTATAACAAAAATTTATGAGATGCGCACATCACAAGGTAGTGTATAACCAGGGTGGTGAGGCCTATAAATCCACCACCCCATAATAAAAAACTAATTACCATTAGATCCATTAAACTAAATATCATGGAATTTTTTATGAATTCATGGACTGTAAAATCTCTCAATCACAAAGCTTTTCCTCCACATAAATTTAGGCGAAAACCTAAGTTATCATGAGGCATGTAAAGGAACTTTTTGTGATCACTTGAGATCATGTAAAAGAATTATAGCATGCCAGTAGGGTAATGAGAATGAGGTGTTGCATACATATTGAATCATGTAAAACCTAAACAAGATAACACTATAAAAATATACGTAACACATGAAATATAAGTTGGAATAAATACTAAAAAGTTTGGAGAATTACATGAAGATCATAAACTCTAATCCTCATGCACTTCACATGACTCATCCAAACCATTCTATAGCATTAGTGTATGTCTCTTAAATCATCAATGCACCCCTTTAATACTATTCATATCCTGAAACATCCACCATACAGCTCACAGAAATTAAAATGGAACCCCATTGGGTCATGCCACAAAAGTATCAGGAAGCCCTCTGGGCTTTCCATACATATCTTTTAATTTCCTCGGATAGGTTTCCAAAATTTTGTGATTATGACAACATGTGTCATATACATCTCACAAAGTCCAATGGGCCTACCATCCAAATCATATGACAACCTCCAGTCATATCATGAAGGTTTCTTGATGACATCATGTATGTCATCCCATATCATGTGATGTACTCGAGAAAAGAAAGCAAAGATCTCACCATATACTTTGAATAAGTCAACCTGACCATGTGACACCCTGTAGACTAGCTGGCTAGGATCATAAGATGGCCTCCAGGATAAGTCATCATGGTTTAGTGATGTCCTCAAGACATATCATCCTTGATCATGTAATTTCCTTTAGAAATGACACATAGATTATGCTTGGCCCTCAAAAATGTAATCTTAATCGAGATATTTTCTTTGGAAATGTCTAAAATGAAACAAAACATATCCAAGCATTCTCCGACATATTTATACAACAATCAGGGAATGTTAGGAATACAGTCAAGCTGGTCAGGAGGAAAGCAATACCAAGTCAATAAAGCATCCTCGGACCTGATATCCTTACCTAGGATCTATATTAAGGAAACCCCGGTGTGTATTCCCTAATCGTTGGAATGTTATAACTTCCTCCATACTATTTAAACCTCAATGTGTAAGCCTAGATTTTCATCATAATATGATATTCCCCACATTTTAGGGAAACCTTAGTGTATAATCCTCGATTAACTAAACTATGAGATCTAGGATTCCTAGAATAATTAGGATGCATAGGATTCCATCATATATCTTGAGCTCAAATAGGAATACACTTTAGAGTATTCCCCCATGACTCCTACATTTTAACCATAGGGATCCAATATTTCCCATAACCAAGTCATTCTTCCTCATCCATCAGTGGATCAAGAAGTAAACTAAATTATGGGAACTCTTATTCTAGAAATATCCATGGAATATAGGATACATTCCAAAAGACCTAGTTCCATATTAAATATCTAAATGGGTTCCCCAGTACATAATTCGTATGACTATATGCAGTGTAACTGATTACTTGCAATCCATTTTTACAATAAATAACATGGATCACATGGGCTTATGAAATCACAATGATCATATCATTCACATCGTGAATCTACAACATTTAGGGAGACCTCAGTGTGTAATCCCTTATGAGTGACATTATATGGGTACCCATATATAAGGGAATCCACCTAAGGTAGGTCAAAAGGGTGTGACATAACTATGATGACAAAGATTCTTGTTATAAAAATTATACATAGAAAGCCTCCTCGAGGTTCGAGCTCAATTACCGTGTTCCTAATTTCCCTCGTATATGTCATTACCAAAATATGTTAAATAATTTGGTTTTAATGAACTACATAGTTTTTTATTCCTATTATAGATATGGTAAATAAGAATCCTCTTTTTGGTTCAATCCCATTTAAGGCAAATTAATTATCTCCCTGCATGAAAACAAGCTTCAAAGTGCCTCTTTATACAACTTCAACAAATAAGCATATATCTATTAGTGGAAAATGGTTTGATACACATAGAGGGTATCACTAAAATATTCCCCTTCACATATAAAAGGATTTAACCTATGTTTATTTTATTTGGTAAATAATTTTGTATTGGGATTGGGATGAGATTTGTGATCATATCTTAAATATTTAGGAGAGTCCATTATTAGGAAACAATTCTCGCAAAAAGGTTTTGATCAGCTCAACCTACCATCATCTTGACCAATTTGACATCCAATATTCTATTGGTTATGAAACCCCAACCGACCACCTATATTTAGAATGTAGGTTTGTACCAAGTTATACATTTGGAAACCATTGGGTATTTCTATTGAGAATAATAAAGGGGAACCTGATGTGAATAATAGTGAAATTCATTGAACCCCCCCCCCCCCCCCAATTTCAATCTATGGTTAAAAGAAAATGCACCTCATGTTCTATATTTCCTGATAAATTAAAAATGGTGATCTCAAGATGAAATAATTTAACTACAAAATCTCATTCTCAAGATAAAAATTATAGACTGTCCAGTTCTCATTTGTTCATTTTATTCCTATTATATGGGTTCCTACTTGTGTCTTTTTAGAAGAAACATTTATTTTTATTCATAGGTTGTTCATCTAGTCTCTAAAAATATGAATTATGACATGAGATGGTAATTATAGTGGTTGAGTATGAATCATGGCACTAGTTCTTATGCGTGTCATTGTTACACATGCCAAAAGTTAATGATAGAGCTTCTGAAAACATTTGATTTCTCCACCATCATCTAATGATGGTAAGAAAATGGGATGAGGTTTTGACATATTATTTTTTCATATTACCACAGACTCTAAAATGGAGTAATGTTTTTAGTGTGTTTACTGATTTTATGAAAAATTCATCTCATTTAATTCTATTCAATGAAACCACAAAAGTTGATGATCATGGTAACTTGTATATATAAGAAAACATATGGTTATATAAGGATACTTATTCCTTTGTTTCATATAGGGAACCCAGGTTTACATCGATGTTCTAGAGGATTCTCAAGAGGTGATGGGGACTCATGTCAGGATGAGTACAACTTACCATCCATAGACATGTTTTGACATTTTTGAGAATAATATGGAGTTTTCATTGTCTTTTGGGATATTACACGATATCTAATGATTTTACATGTTTTGAATTTTTTACACATATTGTAATGTTTACATGACATGTAATGGTTTCCAAGATGATTTTGGGAGTTTGGATTAAAGTGTGAAAATATTATAGATCAATAGAATTTTAAACATCGCGAAATTTATCCATGTCATGTATTGGTTACTAAAAATATTTCATAAACTAGTATAATTCATGAAGGGTTTATATTATTTGAAAATATTATACAATGTGAAATGATAAAATATAGAGATTTAACAGTATGCACCATGTTTTTAGGTTTTTTTGTGTATCCTAGATTTTCCAATATAGAATGGTGTTTCACATAGTGTAGTTGTAAAAGTTTTTTAGGGTACTACACAATTGATTTTAATTTAATTCATTCATATGTATTTTATCTCTCTACCTAAGTGATATTCCATGTGATTTTGGGATCCTCTACTCCTTCTGGATCACTTCTTTCATTGATTGATATATGTTGTAGTTATAGTGTATTTCTTTGGGTGATTAATCCCACTGTTTTTTCATTTCCACTAATCATGGAAGCACCATTGGGTTTTATTATTGGATCTATTGATATGAAATTATTATATTCATGATCCCTATTAAATCTAATGTGTGGTATTCTTCTGAGGGCCTATATTTTGTTGTTTTTTGGAGTGGTGAGTACATTTCCTTTGTGGTTTTTCATGAGCTAACATTCTTGTCATCTACTTTATTTGTGCGATGTGATTCTAATGCATGGGAATAAATCTTACCGCCTCAATTGTTATCCATAAATTCTTCCTTGTAGGTGGATCCTATTGCTGGCGAGTGTGACCCAAGTTTGTGGTTTTTGGTTCCATATCTAGCCTATGATGGATAAACTATATTTCTCTTCTTTTATAAAAAAATATATAAATGAAATGATTTGATTGATAAATTCATGTGTGTGTGTGGAAATTGTTTTTTAAGAAAAGAAGTTTTTAACGTTTTTTGAGAAAATTATATTTTAAAATCATTGTGAAATGGTTTTCAAATGATGGTTTTGATAAAATGTTTTGTAAAATAGAGAACATGGGAAGCCTTGGTTACTTATGTTGAAGGAGTTGTAATAGGAATTATCCCGTGATAGTGTTTGGGGATCCACTCTTGCAGTATTCCCCTACTCTCTTTCCCCAATTTTGGGGAGTTGATAGAATTGTTGGGGGGTTCAGTTTCTTGGGTGTTCTTCTACTCTCATGATTTGATTCATATATCTAGATACTTGATGTGTTTTATTATGTATCTCTTAGGTACGAGTGTCTTATCTAGCCTGACATTTAGTAACCCTTTGTATAATGTTACATGTACTTTAGATACCTTGGATTGAACTATTTTATCTTTTAATGTCATGGATTCGATATGATATTTGATACATGATTTCTATCATTTGAACATTATGAAGAAAATTCCCTTTTTGTGGAAGGCTATTTGCAACAAGCATGTCACCTCTCACACGTAGTCCTTCGAAAAAGAGTATTTTTTATGGTATTCATTTCCGGTCACAAATAGTTGTTAAAAAATATTATCTTGAGATTGGAATGTTTTCCCGTCGTAAATACCTTTGGCACACACTGCACACCAAACCCCGGGATGACTGTTTGCAATGAGAATATATCCCCATCATGTATACCCACCTTTCATAAATATTATTTGTGATGATAGTTGACTCCCATCCCAAATAAAATGTTGGTGGGAATGTTTTTTCGACGGGACCTATTGAAAATATTTTCACTCCTTTTTTGTGATGGAATTAGCTCTCATCTCAAATAAATTATTGGCAGAGGGTATTTACAATGGGGTTAGTTGTAAATACTCTTTTTTAACACCAATATAATTGATATTTTTGGTTATATGTGGTATGGAAACCTCATCAAAAATAGTATCATCGAAAATTATCTATCCCATATATACCCCCCTAGAATTTTTTTTTCATTATATTCTTCTCTAAAATCATTGCTCCTCCTATACCCTCATATTCTCCAGCTTAAAGTTTTTGATGTTTTAAATTTTAAAGGGGTGAAACTTTTAGGCTTTCCATCTACTGAAATATTTAGTTTTAAGATATTTATTTAATGTTTTAATTTATATTTAACTTAATTTATTTTATAATGTTAAATAATTATTATTAATTAGAAATAATTAGATTTAATTAGAATTAGTAGGTTTTATTTTTCATTAATGATTTTTATGTAATAGTAATTTTTTAAAATTAAAAGTATTTTGTTTTAATTATTAGTAATTATTTTTAAGCTTATGTTTTAAGAAGTAAATACTTTTAATTAGTAGTATTTGGAAATAATTAGTAATAATTAGAAATACATAGTAATAATTGGTAAAAATTAAGTAATATGTAGTGGTAATTCATAATATTTTTTGGTAATTAGTAATATTTGCTAATAATTTGAAATAATTGTAATAATTAGTAGTAATTGGTAATAATTAGTAATAATTTGGGGTAATTAGTAATAATTAGTGGTAAATAGTACTGATTAGAGGTAATTAGTGGAAATTAGTAATAATTATTGGAAATGGTAATAATTAGTTGTAATTAGTTATAATTAGTGTTAATTAGTAATAATTAGTGTTAATTATTAATAATGAGGGGTAGTTTGTAATAATTAGTTGTATTTAGTAATAATTAGTTATAATTGGGAATAATTATTAGTAATTAATAAATTGATATAATATAAAAAAAATTGATATAAAATATTATAATTTATTATAAATTATAACTTTTTTCTAAATTTAAAACATAAAAACATAAAAAATTTGTAAAAATTAATTAAAATATTTTTCATTAGCATAATTTATTATATATTATTATGAAATTGTATAAATTATTATAAATTACTAGAAAATAGAAAATGAAATAGTTTGTCAATTTTTAGGTGATGAGCAACGAAATTGTTGGACAAAGTGTGGATAAATTGGTTTTATCACCTGATGATTGTAAAAACTATGATTTACCCCTTTTTAGTAATTTATAATATATTTTATTACATTATACTTAATTATAATAAAAATTATCAATAATTAGTGGTAAATATTTCAATTTACAACTAATTACAGCTAATTTTTAGTATAATTTACTATAATGTTATAAAATTTGTTATAAATTATTATAAAGGATTAAATTGTAGAATTCCCAAACTTCATGTCATGAGAAATGACCAATTTGTGTCAACCATGTCCAAATTTTTCGTTATTTCACTAGAACATGGGAAGGTCTACTGTGATGCGTCGATAACTACAGTAGGAGTGAGAGGAGGTGATGTGTCAATGGTAGAAGCAACAACATAAGAAAATGATGGTTTACATTTGATAGTTATTGTAAATTAAAAATATTTTGTTTTAATTAGAAGTAATATTTTAAATTTAAATTAAGTAGTCTAAATTTTCAATAATTTGTTTTAATTATCTGTAAGTGGGTCTTTTTAATAGTAGTTACTTTTAATAGATAAATAAATAGTATTAATTAATAGAACATGGTAATAATGTCTAGATATTAGTAATATGCAATAATAATTTATAGTATTTGTAAATAAATAACAGTAATTAGAAAAAATTAAAGTTAAACCATTGTAATTAGTAAAAATTAGTAGTAATTAGTAAAAATTAATTATACTTCACTATGATTTTTAAAAATAAGCAATATTAGTTACAAAAATACCATTTATTAGTAAAATTTACTAAAAAATGGTACAAATGACTAAAAATTAGTAAAAATTAGCAATAATAGGGAAAAATATAAAAAATTACTAGTAAACCAATATAATAGTAAAAATTTCCATTAAGTATTAAATATTCAGTGAAAATCACTATAATAAGTAATAATTAATATAATGTAACATTAATTAGTAAAATTAAATGTTAAATCACAATAATTATTAAAAATAAGTGGTAATTAGAAACAATTAGTAAAAATAGTAGTAATTATAAAAGATTAGTAAAAGAGTATAATAAATCAATATAATTATTCAAATAATGGTTTTTAGTAATCATATGTAGTAATTAGTAAAAATTAGAATTAATTAGTAAAATTTAGTGATAAATCACTATATTTATAAAAAAAATTCAGGGAATAGTAAAAATTAGTAGTAAATCAAAATAATTAATAAACTTTAGCGGTAATTAGTAAAACATACTAGTAATTTTTGAAAACATTAATGTTAAATAAGTATAATTAGCTAAAATTTGCAGTAATTTGGATAAATTATATGTAAATCACTGTAATAATTAAAGACTAGTGGTAATTATTAAAAATTACTAAAAATTGGAATTAATTATTAAAAAATTGTACAAATAAACATTAAATTTCTATAATAAGTAAAAAAATAATGGTAAATATTTTAAATTAGTGGTAATTAGTAAAAAATACTGATAAATCACAATGTGTTTTATAATTGTTTTTTAAATTAGTGTTAATTAGTTGAAATTACTAGTAAGGTATAAATATTTAGTAAACATTAATGGTAAACCACGCTAATTATTAAAATTTAGTGTAAATTAGAAAAACAATTTAAAAATAACAGTAATTTGGAAATATTTGGAAATATTTGTAAATATTTGTAAAACTAAATATTAAATCACTATATTTTGTAATTATTAGTTTTTATTAGTAAAAATAAGTGGTAAATAGATATAATTTACAATATTTAAATGTGAATTATAATTTTTTAATTTTATAGTCTTTTCTTTATCATGTTTTTCTTATATCACATTAATCATAAAAACATTATTTATTATATATTTTTTAGAGGAATATGGAATTTGGAATTTAACAAGAATATTAATTACATGATCGCAATTGGATAAATCATCATAAGACGACAAATTGTTTTTGTATAAATATTGTATATATTGAGGGTGTTGAATAGTTTTTTTTTATCATTTTCATCATCAAAACAAAACTTGTTTTCAAAAGGGACAATTAATTTTCGAGATAAGAAATGTGATCTGAGGATGTTTGACACATTTTTCAATTTTTGGGTCGTCTATTATGTTTTTTTTTTGAAAAGATAATTTTTTTTGTTATCAACATGTAGAATATTGTTTTGGAGAAGATACTAACAATTTGGTTGCATATCTATCATAGATTCAAAAAAATTTAAATGATGTGGATGGTTAGTATTTTAAATAAACTGAAACTAAGGATGATATTGATTTACCTTTAGTGTTAGAACCATCTAGATTTTATATTTTGTTTATTTTTTATAAGGATTCCTTATATTCTAGTTGAAATATAAGGATATTTTAAGTGGTTGCAAGTTTATGGATATTACATCAGAGAATGGAATGTCAAATAGTTGTTTTGATCAGATATTATCTTTGGTTAAATCATAGTGACCTGAAATAAATTTTTTGCATATAAAATTCTATTTGAGGAAGAGGATGTTTTCTAATTTTGTTCTTAGTTATCAGTATATTCATGCATGTTCAATTTATTACGTATTATATTATGGTGAAAATGAGTCATTTGTTAGTTGTCCTACATGTGTAAAATTGAGGTATAAATAGAATCGACTAGGGAATTCTAGATTGATTTCTAATAAACAATTGAGGTATTTCCTGATTATACATAGATTTTAGCGTTATGTTATATCTCAAAACACAATTCTATTGATTTCATGGAACAAAATAAATATTTCAACTAGTAAAATATTAAATCATCCTTATGATGGAAATTCATGGAAAACTTTTGACCAAGTACATAAATTTTTTTCTTTCAAATCAAGAAATGTGTGATTGGGTCTTTCTTCAATTGATTTATGCCTACTTGGTTCTTACAATACACAATAATCTTATTAGACCATCTTTATAATTTTAAAAAAAATTCCACCTTGAATTTTTTTGAATGATCCATATATCTTTTTGACCTTATTAATTTAGTACATCGTGAAAAATATCAATTATTATTTGAATCCATTTATTGATAAGATAATTTTATTGTGGAGTAATGGTGTTAATACATATGTTGTTGGTGACAAACAAAATTTCTTATTGAATGCTTCATTTTTGTTTATAATAAGCGACATTCCAACATATGGAATGTTATCTGGCTGGATTACACATGGTTTGAAATCATTTCCATTCTATATGAGAGAAAATAAATCATTTAGGCTTATTAATTGAAGAAAACCTCATTTTTTAAACTATCATCCATGATTTATTCATGCCGATCATCCTTTTCAGAGGAACAAATATAATTTTAGTAAAGGTATAATTAAAAGAGTTGGGTCTCAAATAATGATCTTAATTATTGAGTTAAAATATATTATATGTTCATTACCCCCCCCCCCCCTCCCCATTAACTATGGATCGACTATAAACCAAGAAATATAGATGGATTTGGGAAAAAATGAAATTAGATAAAATAGGAAACAAATTGGATCATTTATATTGGTCTGAATTTTTTGTTTATCAAATTTTAGATGTCATAATTATTTTGAATATATTTTTTGATAATATATATTATATAGTTTTGGAAACACCTTTTATGACTAATGATAATGTAAACACATGATTATATCTTGCCAAAAAATTTTGGAAACCAAAACTTGAACATTTGGAAAATGTATGATCAAATATTTTAATGAACGAAAAAGCATCTTATATAGTATACAGATAAATATTTTATTATTTTGAGGACAGATTTTATATTTGAGGCTTTTCGGTGGTTATATTTAGAAATTTGTCTAGATGTTCCAAAATGGTCATATTACCAAATTTAAAATTCATGACTATCATATTATAATGGATAGAATTATACCAATTGGATTTAGAGGTTTTTTTAATTCTATTATTTAGGTTGGGTGGACATGAATATCATAATTCTTATGAAACTTTTTTATAGAGACAATATACTATGATGTAGTAGGTAAGCTACATGAAGATGTTGTTTTGATTTATTATAAATTGGGAAAATTTACATTGGATTTCATTGATTCAAAGGAACATTTGATGTTACATTTTTTTTGCATGATGACAAATTTAGAGGGCCAATATAGTTCTGATGGATTTACCCAAAAGAGAGAAGCATGGGGAAAATTTTGAAAAAGTTATATAAAAATGTATTGTTTGAAGAATAAATTGCATAAACTTGTTTTCATGAGGAAATTTCTTTTTTATGACCTCATTGTTTTCAATTTGAATATACCTCAAAACATAAATTAAGTTTACCTAAGGAGGGAAATGTAGATGATGAAATGTCAAATCAATTATCAGTTTTTAATCATATCAAACATGTATTTGGCGGAGTTCATGAATGACGGATTTTAGATGTTGAACATCACCGAGCTCATAAATATTTTATACTCATCTGTGAATAAATGAGACCATTTGTACATTGGGTTCTACTATCACATGATTTTGGGAAATAAAAAACAAAGAATACTGGTGATTTATTGAGGGGATCACATCATAGAGAATTTGTAGTTGACTCTTATGGCGTTCTGGAAGAAATAATTGAACTATGTTATTTAGGATTGAATTATATACTGTTTTTTAAATTTCATTAGTTTGATATAGATAAATGCTTATATGTTTATTTATGTCATAGAATCATTGATTTTAAATATAAAATCCTTCTTGTGGTAAATGAACTATTTTTATTGGATCATTAGGAACATCAAAATTATCATGAAAAGTATTATTCTACTTTAATAGAGTTAAGTGATTTGTGAAACATAATAAAAATAAAATGTCATGACAATTTGTTTACCTAAATAGAATTTGGTTCCACTGAAGGAATGGACATTTTTCAAGAGACAACTCCAAATACAAATTTTCAATAAAGAGACATGAATATCGATGATGACACCCTCATATATATGGGTCGATCGTGATGATGATGTTTTGGATTTAAATAATGAATTTCAAATAGAAATAGATAACGAAACTAAATATTTTATAAAAATTGATAATACTGAGGATGAATATGAATATATTGACATGGTTATATATTAAGATATGGATGGAGATGAATATTGACACAATAAAATGTATGTTACAATCATATATAATATATATAATAATTATTTCCAATTATTTTCTGAAAACATTCATTTCATGTTTATAAGTCTGATAGCCATTTATCTGATCTATTTTGTGAGTTGGATAAGGCAACACTACCTGGAGACGAGCCTGATGCTAAATCATCTGACCCTCAGAATTTTGGTGGTTCAGCAACCATTTGGAGGGGTCGGGGCCTTGTGAGAATGTTGATTTGTGGTCATAACCTTGAGCGACATCTGTATTTTGAGTTCGATCAATGCATGTAAATGTATATTTAGTTGGGTATTTTAGTTTCATTTCATTAATTTTGGATAATTTATTTATATACTAATCTTTTGATTTTTTTTTAATTTCTTCATTTCATTTCAGATGTAGCTACTGGAAAGAGGAGTTCAATATTACATAATTATTTTTCTAGAGAATGGGTGACATGGTATGAGATTCTCATTGGTGTTTAGCACTACATATTGGATCGTTGGATGGTATGTATATAAATAATAGTTATTATGAAATTTGTCAAATTAATAACTTGATATTATTAATTATTTTTTGGTTTTATGATATCCCATTCATGATAGAATATGTTCCATTGTATATGAGGCATTGTATATCTGTATGTGTGAGCATTGCTATCAGTTTATAGATAATCATCGGTGGAAATCCATGTGTAAAAGGTAGTCATTGATTTTTATCATTCCTTATACACTGATCGAATAGATAACATCTCATCTTAGGTTTGGGATTGATTATTTTCATAATATATAAGAGCTATTTTTTAGAGTATAGCATCATTCGGTTTACTAAATCAAGGTCTGTAGGAGGTGATGCATTGAGCTGGTAGTCAAGCATTCAGTACTCATTAGTGATATATGGTAAGAATTTTTTTTAATATTTTAAAAACATTTAATGTAAACTATTAATTTTATACTCATATATATCGTCAAACTTACTAATATTACATTATTCAACATTAATAAGAAGATGTATAATGATCCAGTCAATAGAGATATTATAGGTGGTGTCCAATGTCATATTATGATATATATAATTTTTATTGAGTTTTAATATTTATTGAAAATAGTATTTTTATTGTTATAATTTTAAATTACAATTGGAGGAGTCATATGAGGTTAAAAATTCTCAGACACATGATAAGAGTCAGGCCTATACCGAGGATTAGAGAACCAGTGCAGCATGATTTGAAGACATTGCGTAGATGCAAGAGACATAGTATACCTTCAAGAAAGGTAGAGATGTTGGTATCAGCTCTCGACTGACATATGAGATTTATTATGGTACAAATGTGATTTTCTCATCCAACTCTAGGGGAGCTTTTGGATAGTTATCTTCATATGTTGCATAGTATGAGGAGTAGTAGTGATCTCCGAGAGATCTTATAGAGACCATGCATAGGGAGCAAGAAGAACATCATCGATAACAGCATCCGCAGTAGGAGGAGATGCTCATATATTAGGAGTATCAGCCTAAGAAGATTATGGAGTATTTGTGATGTCTAACTAAGGGTTTAGGGATGGATTTCCATCCACCACCTCCCCCAGATGACCCTCCCCCTCACAAATTTATGTATTTTTTTGTCACATTTATTTTTTATAAACATTTTAATGTAAATAATTTTGGTAATATTTTTTTTAATTCACATATTTATTTTTATATATATTGTATTTTTTATATTGTTGTGAATATTTTTATTATTATAATTTTTATATATTATTATTTTTTATTTTTTAACATTTTTTTCAATGGGGAGATTTACCAATCACAGAAGACATTTTTAATATACCATAAAATATTATCTTCTTCACTATTATCGTGAACGAGAAATTTGGGATGAGACCCTGTCACAAATGACTATTTATGAAAGGAACCCATAGTAAATAACTCTTCACATATAATTCATTTTCAAATTGAAGATTACTTTAATGTATATGAAATGATTTGATATGTTTACCAAGAGTATTATGGAAATGTAGAAAGTGGTAAATTAAATGTTCTTATATGAGTTTGATATAAAAACTACTTAACTATTTAACATTTCATGTTTTAAATAATGTTGAGCATTGCTCATATTGTTTTACTAAGACATCATATGGAACACGTGGTCGTGATCCTACATAAATTTTTTAGCTCACACTATGCACACCCATGTGGCACTATGTAGACCATTGTATTTATTACGATGAAAGGAAAGGAAAGGAACCAAAGTGATTTAGATAGGTTTATATCATCTATTTCTTGGTAGCTCGTTGTGATATGGTGGGTGTTTTCAAATGCTATCACATAGAGTTTCTATTTTAGTTTTCTTATGCTTTGTTATTGGACTTTTATTAGGGAGCTTTCTTAGAAACTTTTCAGTTGTATCTATTTTTTTGTTTCCTTTTTGATATAAAATATATGAATTTTTATTCCTCGTCTATTTATTTTTGTAATAAATATCTATTTGTCATCTTTTCAACTTCAGGATGGGTGAAATCATTCCCTATGGTTGTTTTTGATGCCCAGGTGTTAGTCGTGAGTTCATAGGTATAGAGAACACTTTTATGGAATGTGAATATTTGGGTTAGGTTCCGGTTTGAGAGGTGATCTGGGATAGGTTCACCCTAAAAACCATGAAATTAATCTTGAAATAAATCCATGTATTCATTTAATACAATAACATGAATAATTTTATCAGTTTTTTTTTGTTTTCAACCAAATAATATATATAACATTCATTGTCATCTCTAATAAATTTATCATATTTTTTTATGTTATCAGAGGAATGAAATAATTGAATATAACTTTCTTTGGTATGAAATATATCTTATAATATTAATCTTAAATCCAATTCATACTAAAAAATTTATCAAACAATACTATGGGAGGTTTAGCAAGATTTGTAGGAATGACCATCCCATGAAAAACAAAAAGGAAATTCTCATATATCATGGTCATTTTAATATTTCCACCCATATTTTTCACCCAAATTTATATCTTATTTTATTGTAGTGATATTCCGATTTTCTGATGAAATTTTTCAAAAATGAAGGAATGCAAAGAAACGATCTCAAACACAACATTGGATTATTTGAAATAAACAAGTATTGTACCCGTCAGTACTTCATTCAATATCCCAACATCAACTATATTAGTAGAAAATGACTTTGATGTACCTTTATGTTTCCAATAATAATTATTTAAATCATATTCAATTATCTTTGGAAAATATTACCATAATCACCAAACTCATTAAAATTAACACAACTCACCATTAGAAGGATATGGGTAAACCCATTTGTTGGTTGTTCATGACTCATTTCATTAGAATCCTGATTCATGTGACCAAAATCACCACACCAAAAAATATTTTCTAAATCCTATCAAACATTCCATGAAATTTCATTCACCAAATTTGCATAATTTTTTGGGCTTAACTCCAGAATTCATAGCTGGTTGATTCTCCATTTCCAACCACCTAGATGGTTTCATACTTTTTTCATATCATGGAATGTAACTGTCAGCAAAATCATTCTCACCTTTCTCAGCACAATGAATCACTTTTTCATTCATTTTAAATTTAAATTTGGATTAGGATATTAATTATCTTAGTTTCTACCCTTTAAAATATAATAATGTTAATATCAATGTCCCAAATAAAATCATTCCCATTAATGGACAATACTTTTATGTTTTATTTCATATGCAGTCTAAATATATTCTTATTTTTTAATCAATTCCATTGTTTTTTCTCCATCCATGGACAAACAAACATAGTTAAATATTTCTCATGAATGATGACACGATCACTAGGGAACATCCAGAATGATGGTAGATAATGGTGGGGAGAATAGTGGAAACCCTATATTGGGTGATGATTTGGGTATAGGAATTGAGGTAAATCTGGTCGAAAATCGATCTAAGCTTATTATTCATAAGGATATTTTCCGTCTTTGTGTGATGAAAAATGAAAGATGCTCAGAGAATGCAAATGGTGAAGGGCCTAGTTCATGGAATATGTTTTTGGATGTTGCAAAGGCATTGGGGAGTAAATCCATCTTTTATTTTGATTCTACACCCCCAAGATGAACCATTAGAAAGGGCCATATTACACATCATGTGGAAAATCATTACACTATGGAACAACATGTTAGTCTTTGCAATTTCATGATAATTGATCATGTTTTAATTCCAAAAGTGGTGACACTATTGAAATTCAATGAGCATATCCCTAGAATTACAAGGTTATGTCGATTTGATGCGTAGAGGATGACAGCTATGGGTTGTCGATTTGATGTGTATAGGGTGACAGTTATGGGTTGTGGATTTTATCATATTGTCTTCCCTTCAAATGGGTTTAAGAGGTGATCATGTGGCTTAGGTTTGGTATCATTGAAGCCTATGATTCTACAGATTCATGAATTGGATCGAAACATTGATCCCGAAAATGTAAAGAATACTGATGTCCAGATTTGGATTCATGTATGTAAATTGTTTTGGCTCTATTGGTACCTAAGAATCCTTTGGGATATCACTTACTATATTGGAAATCCTATATGATTCGATAGGAAGATGGATAATCCATGTATTCAACACAATTAAATGATCCTTATTGATGTCTATATGTCCATGACACTTGTTGAAAAGGTTTTTTTTCCACCAAGGATTATCGCCTTAATCTGTAATTTTTTAATGAAAGGAAGCCTAAATTTTATGAGAACTGTTAATTCTATGGACATTATTCTACTAAATGAAACAAGAATAAATTTTTAATTTCTTTTAAGATAAGGGTACATGATTATGCCACCAACATAAGGAAGGATGGGAATGACGTAGCTCCACTAGCCAATGCTAAAGCTCCATAACCATCCTCATGTAATGGGTAGAATGTAGATCCTTTATATAAGGTTGGAATTAAGCACACTAATATCATCTCTATCCCTGTGTGTGTGACCAAGGAGATCAATGTTGAGATCCCGTCAACAGATTTTTCAAGTGGAACCTCCACTGTTGAAAGTCAGGATGATGCTTTGAATTCTATCAATGACACTATGGGTGTGAGTAAGAAGAACAATTTTGGTCTTCGCTATGCAGATGTTAAATGAGGGGCCTATGTTAGTAAATATGCTCAATTTTTATTGGATTTAGGTGGTAATTCATGTAATATAGTGAATACTAGTGATGATAATCCTCAATATAATCATCAGAACATCATCATTGATCCTTAGAAATCTTTAACCACTGATCCGACCATTGAAAAACCAACTGTGTTGATTGAATCTCTAGATTTTTCTTTGGAATTCAGATAGGATCCAATACAGTATAAATATTCTTCACATTCATTAATTATGGACACCCATGTAGCTTCACCTGATTAGGTTCCTGCCACCATGTTTGGTTTGCAAACAGATAGATTGGCCCATGATTTTTCATCTAATTATTCAATTTATGGTGACATGGATAATTTTGTTCATAGTAATCATTCTGATTATTCATTTTTATAGGAATTATCTTCTAAATATTCAGGGAGGAAGCTACCTGCAAGCTCTAGTGTGATTCTACATGAATCATCCAATAGTTTTAACGCTTTAACTATTGATTCATCAGCTGAAGGTGCTAAGAAATCCGCCCTAATATGCAGTCTATCATAAATCTCTCTGGATGATTATGCATCATTAAAATATGATAATCATAAAGAACTAATTCATATTGTTCATGACATGACACAAGCTTATGATGGGCCTAATACTAGTCTCAAGTCCCTTAATCAATGAATATCCTCTTATGGGGTTTCCTTGGTCATGGGAATCCACCCATGGTCAAATCCCTTTGAGGCTTTATTATGACCAAAAAACACAAGCATATTAGTCTAGCGGAACCAATAATGATTTGTGATGATTTTAAGGCATTCATGTGGATCACCTTAGGATATTCGTTTGATGACAATAACTAATATAAAGGTTCCACATAATCCTTGTGGGTTCTCAAACACGATAGTGTTACTATTAATTATTGTAGTAGCAACTTAGGTAAAATATCATCCAATGATTTTTATTCCTATACTAATAAATGTATATTGGTTGAAATTACCATGGATGGATCGGATTATACATGGAGTATATATACAATCAATGGGTAGAAGGCTAGTAAATTGGAAAGGTGCATTGTACATGCTGATGAGAGGAACTTTGTAGTTTATATTTCTAATATCATGCTTCTAATGTTTCATTCTAACCACAATATATTGTTTATTGATCTTTGTTTTAATAAATCATGGTGAAATCCCTTACATTCCAAGTTCAACACTACATTGCTTCAAGTTCCCTGTTTTAACAAAATCACTTTGGACACTTGGAAGGTTGTTTTTTTGGGTATCCTTATACATATTCTTGAATGAAATTTTAATATTTTTAATGAAATACTTAAGTTATTGAGTAAATATAATGTTAATAAGCCTGATGTTAAAATCATGGAGTCTTAATCACACTAAATTCATTTATCTCAATTGAATATATATCATGATTTTCCACTTAGGAGGACAATTAATCCCTCCCTAAACATGATGTTCTAATGACCCTTAAAGATAACCCTAACCATAATAATTTCAATATCTGGTGGCTAAAGTATGGATATATAAATTAATGGTTGATTCCTCGTATACATAGGGAGAAAAAAGAAAAATGGAATCTCAATGTTCTTCAAATTTATAGGGAATTTCATTAATTCTAAAAAAAGATCTCAAATACTATAACAAGTTATTTTGAAAATATTTTCTTACATAATGGGTGGGACAACACTCAAAAAATTATCAAATTCATTGATCCTATAATTGATGACATGTAGAATAACAGGCTTCATGAGGTTTTAAATTTGGTGGAAATACATTTAGAATTTTCCACATTAAATATTTATTTTACTACTGGTACTGATGGATTTACAATCAAATTATTCATTTTTATAGGTACATTGTTAATTTTGAGGTTATCAATGCATTAAGGGAATTACTTCCTCAAAAATATTTTTTTATGGTGTGAACTCCAATTTCATTTCATAGATTCCAAAAAAGAGCTAATTATCTGGATATTAGTGGCTTCATTCCTATTTTTTAGGGGAATACTATTCCAAATGTAATTTTCAAAATTTTGATTCATAGACTGGGTGAGATGACCAAATTCATTATATCGTCAAATCAGTTCAGGTTTTTCCCTGGGAGGAACATACCTAATTGTCATCACACTACTTCAAAGTGAGTGAAACATAGAATAAAAAATTGGAAGGATGGTAATATAGAATTGCAGAATGATATTTCCAAATCCATTTATAATATTAAATTGGATTTGACTTTTTTTGAGAATTCATGAATTTTTCAAGATATTTATTTATTTAATATTCTATATTCTTATGAGTTACAATCTCTATATCATTATCAATGGGTCCCTATGGGGTTTTTTTAGTGTTATAGAGTGGTCATATAGGGGGATCCTTTATCTAGGCTTTGATTTTCCATATATGAGGATTATCTGAGTTGTTTCATTACTAGTCTGATTAATGTTTTTCTTTATCATTAAAAGAATATTGGGATGTTTTTTTCTCTTCTTCATATCTTATTTATGTGAATGAAAATCTTATTTTTGAGAAGGGTTACAAAGTTATTATCTCTCATATTGGTAGCATATTTGGGCACTATGAGGATGTTGTTGGATAGGTCATTATCTAGAACAAGTCCTCAGTCATGTTTGGAGAAGGAGTGCTTGTTTCTAAGAAGAATATGGTGGCTAGATTCCATGGTGTGAAGAGAGTGTTATTTCTGTTAATTTTTCTTGGAATACATTTTGTTAGGGGAAAGATGAAATGATCTTACATGGGAAATATCTATTCAAGATTCATTAATTAATTAGAAACCTGGAAGGGGGTGACTGTGCCTTAGGCATATATAATTTTTGTGGTCCATTATATAATTACTTTCGTGTTTATATTTTCTGTCTTCGATTTAGATTTCCTGGATCCCACATTAAGAAGTTTAAAAGTATGATTCACAATTTTATATGGACTGGTTTGATTCATGAGAGTACGTTGGTTACAATTTCTTGTAAGGAGTGTGTTATTCCATTAAACATGGGGGGACTGGGAGTCAATGATCTCATGATTTTCAATTAAATCTAGCATAAATATTTCACATAGATAGTACATTCCAAAAATGAATCCCCATTGAAATTTAGTTCCATGATGTTTGTTAATAATTTATAAATTAAGCATTTCATGCATGTTCCGTCATCAGTTTGTACATCTATTAAAAAAACCTATTGTGAGATTATGGCTTATTTGAAATGGGTGTTCTGTAAGTAGTCATATTTTAATTACTGGTGTATTCCTTGGATTTCAAATCATATCACTGATTATGCTAATGTTTTTATCTCTCTATGTAATGAAACATTTTCTAAGTTGTAGGGTAATTCCGGCATGTATGACCTTCTAACCCCATCTTGCAGTGGAATTTTCGAGGTATGTGTATGCTTATCATGATATTTTATTATGGACGCCTAACTTGGATGGTAGTTTTAGAAAAAGGGATGCTATAAATATCAATGTTGATGCCTCTATCTTTATACCATTATGGGTTTTAGAATTTAGAAATCCCATTCTTTCTCTGTTGATCTACTATTAATTTGGAATATATTGAGAACTAGGATTCTTATTCAAAGTAATATTTAGTACAAAGGCATTAACCTTGCTCCTATTAATCTTCTCTTTTTCCAAATAATGAATATTTATTTCATTTTTTGGGTCAAATTTTTTTTACCTATAAGTTATGGAGGTATGTGGATGACATTTACCAATATAGATTTTATTTTTAGAACCTAGGATCTTTTCTCTCCTACATATGTCAGATGATATGCAGCGAGTAGCTTCACTCACTCTTATTAGTTATTACTACCACTATTCTTTCTTTCACCTTGAAATCATGGAATGTCATGGTTTTTAATAATCATGATACCTTGATTTGTGATGGAATATCTATTATTAATATAGGAATTATTCATTAATGAAAAATTCAGATCGCGTTAATGAATAAAGACTTATCTAATCTGGTTATTTTGAGGACGCTTGGTGTTAGTGGTAGGTGAGGAAACCATTAGTGGCCAAATCTATTAGATGGATACCCCCCTGATTTCAGGGTGTTAAAATGTTAATATTGGTGGGGTGACTTCAAGATCATGAGGGTCCTTGGGTTGTGGGAGTATCCTTCATACCCATCAGGGTATTATTAAACAATTCTTCAATCATTAAATTGCAAATGTTCATGCAATTGAGGATGAGTTATGGTATATAATCACGACGATCAGTCATGTTTTCCACATTGGTTGGTGTATGTTACGGTTAGAATAATATTCAACCATAGATGTGTATATTCTTAAAATCCATTCCAGGAATGTCGCATGGATAAGTTTAATGTCCTAGATTTTTTATCTTAATCATAGTGACTATATATCTATTGATGTTACTCATGTATATAGGGAGTCAAATCAGGACATTGATTCTCTTTATAAGAGGGATACCACAGAGGTCAGCTCGAATTGGTCCATTATATTACATGAGTTTCATTATTTTCTGGGTAAGATGGATTCTCATAGAAACTGTCATACCTACCATTGAAAAACCACTTTCTAATGTTTCTTCTGGAACATTATTTTTTTTAATAAAATTGGATAGGATAAGGTTCTCCTACCTCTTGAACATTTTGAATATTTCTCAATAAAAATATTCATAAATGTGTCCCATTACATGGCCTCAATATCATATTTACATATATATTCCTAAACAGAACTCATCATCATTAACTTCAATTTCAAAATAATTAATGGAAAGAGTTACCTTTTGGCATTATGAACACCTCATTATATCACATATCTTCTCTAGCTCATGGATCTATCTTTAGGCTGCCATAAGGTCAGATGATCCACTGAATGATGGAGGATCTTGTCTCACAAAATTCTATAATGTATCCATGATCCTATATTAAAGATCAATCTTCTCTCTAGAATGGATTCCACAACTATTTATATCATGTTTCATCTGATACATCACCACAACAAACTATTTAGTTCCAATTCCAACCATCTCAGGATTCTGATTTGGGAGGATATTTTCCTATTGGTTTCTTCCTGCTATATATTCCATGTTTCCTTCGTGGAAAAACATTCAAAAAACATAGATTAGATGAAGAAACATGGAAATAATTAAATGATATATCATTTCAATATAACCATAATGTAAAATATTACAGGGGAATTCTATAAATATTATTTTATCATCTAATATTATCTAAACATTTCCATTGATACCAACTATAAATACCTTGCCTTAAATATTAAATAATGATAAGATTTAAGTTGAGAGTTAATTCTATTAAATTTGAATATGTTTTTCAGTTTAGATTTTTATATAATTTTGTCATTAATCAAACATAAAAAACATATAATAAAAAGTGACCACTTTAGATTAGTATCCATTTTTCTCTAAATATTTTATTATAAAATAAAACATGATATCTTTTCATAAAAAAATTTCACAAAATTCATCTGAAACTCTTACATACACTTACCCTACCTTAAACCCTATTTAATTTATTTCAAAAATTAGGATGAGAATGAAAATATCATTAAGGAAAATAAAAATTTAAATTTTGTCAGTCCAGTGAAAAACATAAAAATCCATGAAATGTTCCTCATTATCTCAATGTTCTTTTATATAATGAAATAAATCATTTCCATATGAAATCCAGATAGGTGTTTTTAATATAAAAAAATTGTTAAAATTATAAGAAATAAAATGAAAACAAATCTTAGTAACAGATAATATCACAATCATAACATTTTTTTATAATAATTTCAGAAAAAACTGGCACCCATTTAAATCCATAAGAAAAACCCTCTGGTAACCCCCTCCATATTGTTTTTTAGTACAAGTAATATTACCCAATCCATTAGAGTGATATCTAGGTGCACTCATCATATAATCTATATAAGGCTCGCCCAATGTTATCTCGATGTACCCATCATATAAGCTTTATCCTGCTCACATGGTGTTATCTATGCATAAACATTATATAAGCTACATCAGGCTCTCCCAGTGTTATCTATAAGAACTCATCATATAAGAGGTATCAGGATCACCCATTTATAATATAATTCTCATTTACCATATATTAATAAAATATTTATTCTTTCCCTTTTTCATCATAAAAATTTAAAAAAAATATTTTAAACTCATATGAAAATTACTTTTAGATATCAAAATATCATTTTATTTTAAAAACACATTTTCAAAACCAAATTGACATTTCTTTTAAAATTCTATTTTAAATAAAAATATTAATTGTAAAGTGTTAAAAGGTTTTTCTTTTAATAAAACATAAAAGTTGTTAAATGAATCAAAACTTCAAATAATGGTCACAGAGGCAGGAATATTTATTTTCACCCAATACATTAAAATAGAATATTCATTTTTCATTTATAAAGTCAAACATTCTTTATAGTGATTTATTTTTTTAGAAAACATTGATGAAAAGAAAAAAATTCCATTTATAAAAGTCTCATGTCCATGTTGTTACATTTATACAATACTTTTAAAAACATGGATTTAGAATAAAAACATACTTATATATAAAAAATTTAATGATGGTTTTTTAAAAATTCCATCTCCACCTTGGAAACATATCAATAACAATCCTCATGAAATAATGAAATTACAAAAAAAATATTTTTAAAATGGATAAATTCATTATATAACTTTTTAATGTCTATGTATATAAACTTTATTAAATAATAGAAGTGAATAACATCAAAATATGCCTCAATAAAATGAAATTGAGATGATGTCCCTTACCTTGAGTTTAAATCATAAGGTATGTTATTTATCTTCCTAAATAATAGACTTATATTAATTATTTTATTTCTTAAGTAACATTTCTAACATTATTATTCCATTTATTTCACTTATTATCATGTTATATAAGATTACTTAATCAATTAATTATATGTCATGTGTAATTATGATATTCAGCTTATGTGTCAAAAATGAATTTGGTAGGTTGACTTTGGTCAAAGAGATCATTATTTAAACATTTATGGAGGAATAATAATGAAATATTTATCATTTTTATATACAAATTATAATTTTAAACTCAATAGTGAATGATGGTTATGAAAAATTAACTATTTTATGATCATGGATACGGTAGGTCGTACGTACACATGAGTAACAGGTCCATTTTCCAACGATCATTATGGAAAGGATAGATGTAATATTTTAACATTATTATAATGATCATAATATAATAAATAACATATTATTTCATTATATAAGCATTTATATATCATCCATTTGATGTGTTGGTGAAAATATAATATTATCACTTCATGGAGGTGGTAGTCCTCACGTACCCACAGACAACATTATTATTTTCAGTAAGTGGAAAGATAAGAAAGAAAATGGTATATTATCATTTCCGAATTATGAATATGTATTGAATATGATAATTATGTCATGTATATTCATTATGTTTTTATTTATTACCTTCCATGAAAAGCGTTAGTTTAAAATTATTCATATCCCTTCGTGTGACGTGTCACGACCCGACCCTCCCTGGGCTCGAGCCGCAACTACCCCAAGCCCGCCTCCATAGGCCAGGGGCTGGCGACCAGCGCTGAAGGAAAAACAACTCAGGGTGGCCTTCGCCTAAGAACCTATACACACATACGCATCACACTCAATGAAAAAGTGCAGAGTAAAAAAAAGGCCAACTAAATTAAAGGGAAACTGCTATAAATAAACCACAGATGTGCATCGACCTCTATATAGTACAAAGAAAGTGCTGAAAGTAAACTGAAAAGAAAAGGGAAAAAACACGCGCCCAACCAGAAAATTTCCACAACCCATCAATAGGTGAACAAAAAGTAAATAGCTGGAAGGGTCCCCCACCTGGAACCCGACTCCGACCACCGCACGTGGTCCACACTCCTAAACTACGAAGCTCCACTGAAGTCATGACCAACCTGTCAGTCGACTGCAAGGTCACACCAAGTGCGGGAAAAGCCAAAGTAGGGGTGAGTATTAAAATACTCAGTAGGATACCCTGAAGGCTTGAGGGAGCAGAAAATGGGGTACCTAAGGGTGAGCAGTAGATCGAATAGGAAAAAGGAAAGGATTACAACCGAGAGTGCAGTAAAGATTAAGAGTAGAGAGCCCAGCTCAACCCAACAAATGGAAAGAAGGTAGACTCGTCCAGACGCAAGGAGCTATAAATGATGAGAAGATGAACTTCCCGTCGAGTCTTCGCTACCTATAACAGGAGAGTAGACTTGTCCAACCACGAGAATCTAGACCTAGAAAGCACGTGGCATACCCCATGCCTCTTCGCCTCTTCTGGAGGGAGAGTAACCAAACCCAAGAAGTGGGTACTAGAAATGGGTATATACACATCCACATGAGAAAAAAAGAAGCCCAAACAATATCGTAAGGGTATCTCTATCGCATAGCTCAGCCCAAGAAGTTGAGTAGCCAACAGTCCCAGAGGTAAACACCATCGATGCCCAGCATCCCGCACGTCTTCCCTGAACTGCAAGTCAAGGGGCTCAAATCACCGCACCATGACGCTATCTGCTTTGGGTGGCACTAACTCGCCCGCACGGTTTTAGGTCACGTCTCAAGGACGCGTCTCGGTGGGGAAATCTCCCCTCGTACTTGAGAGTTATGGGCGTATGTAAAACCATGCCTCATCACTGCCTCGCAGTCGAGAGGTCTCCTCAAGGTCGACAGGTGACCCCCTACCCAGCCCCGCTGGAGGGTCCCTAGAAGTTAACGGGTTCCCAATATAGGGAGACCCGGAAAAAGTTGACAGGTGGCACACTGCCCAGTCCCATGACAGGGTAATCCACTGGGGGGCGGCCCAGCAAAAGTCATCGACAAGTACCAATGCCCATTCCCATAAAAGGGTACACTTGAGGGAGGCTCGGAACCGTCAGCAGGGACCACTTCCCAGCCCTGATGAAGGTCAAACTGGTATCGGGGACCACTTATCAGCCCCACTGGAGGTAAGCCCGACATCGGGGACCACTGCCCAGCCCCGCTGGAGGTAAGCTCAGCATCGGGGACCACTCTCCAGCCCCGCTGGAGCTAAACCCGGAACCACTCTAGCCATCCCGACTGGATGGTACTACTCGGTGAATAATGTTGTACTAGCCATCCCTGCTGGATGGTAACCCACTGGTCATCCCTGCTGTATGGTATAACTCGCGAGACCTACTCCAAACAACCTCAGCCCTGCTGGTAACAACCTCAGCCCTGCTGGAAAAAACCTCAGCCCTGCTAGAAACAACCTCATCCCTAGTGTAAACAACCTCCAGGGTAGAGGATTGGTGCCCGAGTAATGTGTTGGTCGCACCTAATCCACAAAAACTCTACCAAGGATCACTAAGGAACGGGAGAAACTCCCCAGGACCCTCAAGGTGATCACTCTCCAATCCGCTGAGTCACTGTCGAAGTGGACCAAGTCAACTCATCCCAGAAAGTGGGAAAATACCCACACTGTACAAACACCCGTAGTCATAAACAGTTCCGCAGTCCGGTGAATGGGCACGGTACTGAACCCCCTCACAGCTGAAGAAACATAGGAACCAAACCATCTCTGTCGGCCAAACGAGAAAAGAACCAGGGGAAAACTCAACTCTGGTGGTCAACAAACAAGAAACGAACTAGGGGAAAAATCAACCCTGCTAGTCAACAAGCGAGAACAGAGGAACCCTATACATCAGGAGAGGTCAAAGTACGTAAAGAAGAACACATCACGCACATGGGGCCCACACGACATGTGGGCCCAAGTCAACCCTAATCGAACACACAAACATTCTCAGGTACAAACAACCACATGTACCTCCAAGCATTCCCATATACTCCCAGAGTATACCTTGTTCCATCAAAAAGTCTATCGTGCACACAACAGCCAACATCAATGCGAAGGCGTAACGTAACAACTCCAAATTGCCACCTCACCAGCCCAGGCACAGCCAACCACATCTCTTCAAGCATTACTTCACTCTCCCAAGAGTGAACATGATCACATGCCAAGGGTCCTCTACAAACATGGTAGAAGAATCGCCACGGGGCATATTCAAATTCCACATTTAATAAGATCGCGAAAGAGGCTCTGCTCACCAGAACAAATTACACCATTGTAATCCTAGAGGAAAAACATGTGAGATCGACTACTTACTCGCCTCAAATGGATATACGACGGAAAAGTCACCAACACCTCCTCATGACCGAACAGCGTCCTGTGATCCTGAGCCTCAACCCTGAAAACAGTCGTGCGCATCGCACTATTCCGATCTCCTCAGGAAAACACGTCAAAAGGACTACTCACGTGAGTGGAATAGATATCCAGATAAAAAGATGCATTTCAGTGCACCGCTCACGAGCGGTGCTTCGTGGGACCCACATCACGGTCCCGAAACACAACCAACGGATCGCACCATTGTGATCCTCTCGAAAAGGTACACAAATTTGACTATTCATTTGTCCAAAACGGACACACGGTGATAAAACTGGAAAAATCACCATCAATGCCCAAACGGCCCTCATGGGGCCCACATCATTGTGCCGAAATAAATAGGCTGTTTGCGCCATTGTAATGCCCTCGGAAAACACCCAAAAACGACTGCTCGCACGCCCTGAACGGATGTCCGATGAAAAAGTCCTGAAATGCTGCACGCAGCTCAAAAGACGGGTCGTGGGGACCATGCCTCAACTTCGTCCTCAATGCCTGAAACCACCCTGGAAAGCTTCGCCTCGGTGCTAGGGTCCCAACGCAACTAACGGTGCTTAAATCGGATATCAGATGCGCCCGCGCCGCCCAAAACAAGAACCCCGGAGAAAACGCCATTCCACTTAAAGGTGTGTTGTGCCTACGAGGACCCTCATTTCGGGAGTTAAAAACCCTTGAAACCGTCTGAAAATACTCGCCTCGTCGATACGGTTACACATCCACAGACGGCATGCAAAACGGATGCCCTTAGCGGAAAATACGGGCATCTGGAAACTGAGGGGGCAATCCCCTTGGGCGGGACTGGCCAGGACCGACCGGTCCGCCCGGCCAGGGACGGCCCGCAGTTCGGCCGCGGGGGCCGGCCGTGGACCCGCGGTCCAATGTCCCACCGACCGGCCTACTGGTCGGTCCCTTCTCACGTGAAGACCCGCCTTTTGCGGGTCTTGGTCTAGCCGCGGGGTCGCACAGCGTGACCCCGGTCTCCGCTCCGTGCTGCGGAGCACCCCCGCAGGCAAGCGCCCGGTGCCCCCCTTGCTGTCCGCTGTCGCCCTCGGCTACCTCCGCACGGCGCCGCTGATGACCGCCGCACCCCCATCTCACCCGGCCGCTCCGCTCACACGCCCAGTCGACCATCTCCACCTAGCCTCGCGCCGCTGCGTCGTGGCCCGCTCGCCGGACCGCTGTCCCGGAAACGTCGCGCCGCTGCCTGGGCCTCGCCAGACCACTGGAAAACCCCCAAAAACTCCCGAAATTCCCACAAACATCGTCAGACCGCTGCGGCCTCATCTAAACTTGGATTTCAATTCCGAAAGATGCGATGGAAAGAACAAAATGTATAAAAAATGACCATGGGATTTTTTCGAAGATTTAACATCTAATCGACGCATATAATCGAGCTCAAAGTAGGTGAGGGAATAAAAATTGAAACCGCAACGATCCTACCTTGTTGGGCTTTGCCCGACGCTTCACGAAGAGTCTTACATTGTGCCGCTGCCTTGCCAGAGGGGAGTAGGAGAGGGAGGATGAGGAGGAACTACCTCCTTTGTTGTTGGGAGCTATTGGCACCATGGGAGAAGGGGCAGAGGAGAGGGGTGGGTTAAGTGTTTAAATAGAAAACACTTAACCACCCGCCCGTCGGCCCAAACCTGAAATTCCGGTGGGTTGAAGATTAAGCCTCCGCTGGGGTAAACGCCACATTCTGAGCACAACGGAGGTCTCATAATTTTAATCTGAGGCCTCGTTCAAAAGTTATTAAACTCAATGCCTGAGGTCACCAAATTACGAAAATGACCCTGGGGCCATTTTTGACATATGGCCCGCGCCCGCGAAACTTACACCCCTCCTAGGGTAAACAGAATGCTCCAAACACAACGATGCCCTCTGTTTTCCAATCCGAGCTACCGTTTAAGAGTTAATTGAGTTAATCTATTAAATGAATAAATTAATTTTTTAATTTATCCATTTCACATTCCGATAGCGAGCGAGGGGTCCAAATGTCCCGTGCCGACATGTTTTATGTCGTTACTAGGGTAATAACCCCATTCTGGACCCATCAGTACACTCAGATCTCTTATCCGGATCACTGTTTAGAAGTTAACCCATTTATTTGGAAAGCCCAGTGTGAATGCATTGAAAATTTAATTTCGGCCACACCGGGGCTCGGAATCACACGCCGTCTGAAGGCGCTGCTCAGGAATAATATCAAGAATATTCCAAAGTCTTTTAAAGCCAAAAACCGAGTTCTTAAATCATTCCCTCCGTCAGTATTTTCTTCCCTGAGAAGCAAAACCAGGGAATAACTCAGGGTACTAAGCCCACACCTGGCTCTCCCGTACCCAGGAGAACTCTTGCAAAGTTCTGTGTCACAGCACACAGACCAAATAATTTGATATGTTCACGCGAGTTCTGCCCTAACTGATGATGTGCATATAAGCATGCACACTTCTCCTCAGTTGAGTCACGTGGGATACATTGTTCACCCACTCAAGACGTTGGGGTTAAGAAAAGGTGGTAGTGAACCTCACCATCCCTTTGCACGGTCTCAAATGGCCTAAAGGCTCTCGGGCGTATCTCAACTCCCCGACCGAACCCTTACATCGCACACCGCAACTGGAATCACCAACCGCACCTGGAACAAGGCTCAGTGATTCCCTCCTTCAGAATGTCCATATGGTGGAACAACCAAGGATATCGGGTCGTGCAAGGTTTCACAGTCGATGTCTCTCAACCAAGACTCTCTTACACACTCGGAGAGCGATGTATTCTACGCCATCGACCAAAGTGGAAGGATACACACCTTCTACTCCACGAACACAGGGTTACACCCGATGCCCTGCATCACCCTGGTAACACCTGAAACAAGGAGAAGGGAGAAATGAATTCCACACCAAGAGTCTAACAATTCTACTGCAAAAAGTAGAAGAGTTGTAGAGAGTACCTCTTGCCACCCCATGCTCTGCAGGATCGTAGACATCCAGAGCTCACGACTGTCTGTGGTACCAACTGTCAGCTCCCAGAGCCTGACGTGGACTACCTAGTGGTGATGGGAAGACTTAGTAAAGTTGTCCCCCACTACCAACTCCTCCCGCTCATCTACTAGAACCACCTCTCAGGGTGCTACTCCGATCACGGTGTTGCCTCTGTCATGATGGCGCACATGCTGCCTACCTGAAGCTCTTCGCATACCTAGTCGGTCAGTCCCATTCCAGGTGACCTCACCCATCGCAAGCATAGAACCAACTCTCTTCAGGCTGCACTGGTGCCCTCCAGCTCCACTCTGGTCCGGTTGTCAGAAATCCACATGTGTCGAGGTTCTTCTTGCCGACGCCCACTAGCTGCGGCAGACGTCTCGGCCCCAACGTGCCTGCTGCCACCACCAACTCTAGAACGCTACATGAATATCTCTGTCACCAGCATCTGCTCTAGCACACCGACATATGTGGAAATTCCCATGTGTACTATGAAAGCACAAATCTCTTGGTGGAGACCCTGCTCAAACTTCCCACTCAGATGTTGTCGGCATGGACCAAGTCTAGGTAAAAGTGTGCATGGTCTACGATACTAGCCGCGTACTCGGCCACACTCATCCCCCCTGCTGAAACTGTATGAGCTCCTAAATCCGAATAGAGTGTAAGAAGGAGGGGTAAAACTCCTCACAAAACAACAACTGAATGTCGCCCCACAAAAGCGATGACTCATCAAGAAACTAAGTCACCAGACTCCACCAACGCCATGTTGCTCTGCGGAAAAGGTTGGCGGTCAAATCCTCCATAAGATCTGTCGGCATCTGCACAAGCCTGAAAAGGTGAACCACTGTCTTGAGCCAAACCTTGACTACCTGAGGGTCAGACTCACCACTGAACCTCAGCAGTCTCTGCCGCTGGATCTCATGGAGCGCGCTCAATCTACACTCAAGCTCAGTCTGCTCAATTGAAGCTGTCTGCTGCTCAACAGGTGGGGGTGATGCTACCAACCCACCCGGATAAAGGGGCTTGCATGATGAGTCCTGGACTAAGGCCTCGTAGGTCACAGGGTCATCGTCACGAACCGAAGTTGGTATCCTAGCTGGATGTCTTCGCGAAGACATCCTGAATATTATCAAGGAGTGTCGTGATCAGATGTGCATATGTGTTTATCGCAACAACAAAAACGATGGGGAGATGACTTAAGAAGGACATTCAAAGACTCAATCCTATGTGATGCACAAACCAATTCTCCCCGCAACGAGTGTATCATCATGCCGAGTCGACAAGCGGGTTATCAGGGTCCTGGTGAATGGATATGTCGGCCGGTGCACCATCAATGGACTCCCTGGCCTGAGATCCGCTCTTGAGACACATTAACATTATTTCCCTAAATCCCAACCAATTCCTTTTTAGGGACGTCCGAACAGCGTCCCAAGAAATGAACCACCTCTGATACCACTTTGTCTTAAACTGACCCTACCCGGGCTCGAGCTGTAACTACCCCAATCCCACCTCCATAGGCTACGGGGTGGCGACCAGTGCCGAAGGCACAACAACTCAGGGAGGCCATCGCTTAAGAACATGTACACACACACGCAGCACACTCAATGAAAAATTGCAGAGTAAAAAATAAAATCCAAGTAAAGTAAAGGGAAAATGCTATAAATAAACTATAGATGTGCATCGACCTCTTAACAGTACAAGGAAAGTGCTGAAAGTAAACTGAAAAGAAAAGGGAAAAAACAAGCGCCCAAATAGAAAAGTTCCACAACCCAGCAACAGGTGAACAAAAAGTAAACAGCTGAAAGGGTCTCCAACCTGGAACCCAACTCTGACCACCGCACGTGGTCCACACTCCTGAATTCCTATGCTCCACTGAAGTCAGGACCAACCTGTCTGTCGTATGCAAGGGCACACCAAGTGAGGGCAAAGCCCAAGCAGGGGTGAGTATAAAAATACTCAGATGGTTACCTTGAAGGCTAGAGGGAGAAACAAAAGAGGTACCGAAGGGTGAGCAGTAGATCGAATAGGAAAAAGTAAAGGAGTACAACTGAGAATGTAGTAAAGAGTAAGAGTAGAGAGTCTAGCTCAACCCAACAAGAGGAAAGAAGGTAAGATCATCCAGACACAAGGTTCTGGAAATGGTGAGAAGATGAACCTCCCATTGAGTTTTCACTACCTATAGTAGGAGAGTATACTCGTCCAACCACGAGAATCTAGACACAGAAAGCACGTGGCATACCTTGCGCGTATTCTCCTCTCTTAGAGGGAGAGTAACCAAACCCAAGAAGTGGGTACTAGAACAAGGTATATACATATCCACATGCTCAAAAAAGAAGCCCAAACAAGATCGTAAGGGGATCTCCATCCCATAGCTCAGCCCAAGAAGTTGAGTAGACAACAGTCCCAGAAGTAAACACCATCGATGCCCAGCATCCCGCATGTCTTCCCTGAACTGCAAGTCAAGGGGATCAAATCACCGCACCTTGACACTATACACTTTGGGCGGCACTAACTCACCCGCATGGTTTTAGGTCGCGTCTCAAGGACGCGTCTCGGTGGGTAAAGTGCCCCTCGTACTTGAGAGTTCTGGGGGTACGTCAAACCACACCTCGTCACTACCCTGCAGTTGAGAGGTCTCCTCAAAGTCGACACGCGACCCCCTGCCCAGCCCCACTGGAGGGTCCCTGGAAGTCGACGGGTTCCCACTATAGGGAGACCCAGCAAGAGTCGATAGGTCCCAAACTTCCCAGTCTCGTAATAGGGTAATCCACTGGAGGGAGACCCGGCTAAAGTCATCGCCAAGCCCCAATGCCCAGTCCCGTAAAAGGGTACACTGGAGGGAGGATCAAAATCATCATCGGGGACCACTTCCCAGCCCTTCTGGAGGTAAACCCGACATCGGGGACCACTTCCCAGCCCCTTTAGAGGTAAGCCCGGCATCAGGGACCACTGCCCATCCCCACTGGAGGTAATCTCTGCATCAAGGACCACTGCCCAGCCTCGTTGGAGGTAAACAGGGAACCGCTCTGGCCATCCCGGCTAGATGGTACTGCTTGATGAACAAGGTTGTACTATCCATCCCTGCTGGATGGTAACCCACTGGCCATCCCTGCTGGATGGTACAACTAGTGAGCTCTGCTCGAAACAACTCAGCCCTTCTGGTAACAACCTCAGTCCGGCTGGAAACAACCTCAGCCCTGCTAGAAACAACCTCATCCTTGCTGGAAACAACATCCTGGGTAGTGGATCGGTGCTTGCGTAATGTGTTGGCCACACCGAATCCACAAGAACTCTACCAAGGATCACTAAGGACTAGGATGAACTCCCCAGGAACCTCAAGGAGATCACGCTCCAATCCATTGAGTCACTATCGAAGTGGACTGAGTCAACTCATCCCAGAAAGTGGGGAAAACACCCACACTGTACGAACACTCGAAGTCGTAAATGGTGCCACAGTCTGGTGAAAGGGCACAGAACTGAAACCCCTCACAGTTGAAGAAACATGGAAACAAAACCATCTTTGTTGGCCAAACGAAAAAAGAACTAGGTGAAAACTCAACCCTACTAGTCAACAAATGAGAACCGAAATAGGATAAAACTCAACCTTGCTGGTCAAAAAACGAGAACAGAGGAACCCCCTACATCGCGAGAGGTCAATGTATGTAAAGAAGAAAACGACACGCATGTGGGGCCGACATGACGTGTGGCCCCAAGTCAACCCCAAATGAACGCACAAATGTTCTCATGTACAAACAACAACATGTACCTCCAAGCATTCCGGTATACTCCCAGAGTATAACACATTCCAGTCGAAAGTCTATCATTCACACAGAACCCAACGTCAATGCGAAGGCATAACATAACAGCTCCAACTTGCCACCTCACCGGCCCAGGCACATCCAACCACATCTCTTCAAGCATTATCTCACTCTCCCAAGAGTGAACGCGATCACATGCCAAGGGTCTGCTACAAACACGGTAGAAGAACCACCATGGGGCACCTTCTAATTCCACATTTAATAATATTGTGAAAGAGGCTCTGCTCGCCTGAACAAATTACACCGTTGTAATCCTCGTGAAAAAACATGCGAGATCGACTACTTACTCGCCTCAAACGGATATCCAATGGAAAATTCACCAACACCGCCTCACGCCCGAACCATGTCCCATGATCCTGAGCCTCGGCCCCGAAAACAGTAGGGCGCATCGCACCATTGCGATCTCCTTGGAAAAACACGTCAAAAGGACTACTCACTTGAGTGGAACAGATATCAAGAGAAAAAGATGCATTTCGGAGCACCGCACATGAGAGGTGCTTCATAGGACCCGCATCCCGGTCCCGAAACCCAACGAACAGATCGCACCGTTGAGATCCTCTCGAAAAGGTACTCATGTTCGACTATTCATTTGTCCAAAACGGACACCCGGTGATAAAGCTGGAAAATCACCATCAACGCCCAAACGGACCTCGTGGGGCACGCACCATCATGTAGAATTAAAGCAGGAGGATTGTGCCATTACAATTCCCTCGGAAAAACACCCAACAACGACTGCTTTCATGCCCTGAACAGACGTCCGATGAAAAAGTCATGAAACGCTCCACGCATCTCAAAAGACGGGCCATGGGGCCAATGACTCAACTTCAGAATCAGCTTTTGAAACCACCCTGAAAAGCTCCGACTCAGTGCCAGGGTCCCAATGCCACTAACGGTGCTTCAATCAGATGTCAGATGCGCCCATGCCGCCCAAAACAAGAACCCCTGGAGAAAACACCATTCCACTTATAGGTGTGTTGCGCCTCCGAGGCCCCTAATTTCGGGAGTTAAAACCCCCCAAAACAATCTCAAAATACTTGTCTCGTCGATACGGTTCCACAGCCGCAGACGGTATGCAAAACGGATGCCCGTAACAGAAAATACGGGCGTCCGAAAACTGAGGGGCCAAAGCCCTTAAGGCTGGACCGGCCTAGACCGGCCAGTCCGCCCGGCCTGAGATGGCCCATGGTTCGGCCACGCGGGCCGGCTGTGGACCCGCGGTCCATTTTCCCACCGACCGGACTGAAGGATGGTCGCTTCTCACGTGGTGATCCGCCTTTGGCGGGTCTTGGTCTAGCCGCGGGGTCCCACAGCACGACCCCGGTCTCCGCTCCGTGCCGCGGAGCACCCCCGCAGGCAGGCGACCAGCGCCCCCCTGCTGTTCGTCATCGCCCTCGGCCACCTCCGCTTGGCGCCACTGAAGACCGTCGTGCCCCCACCTCACCCGGCTGCTCTGCTCACTCGCCCAGCCGACCGCCTCCGCCTGGGCTCGCGCAACCACGTCATAGCCCGCTCGCCGGACCGCTATCCCGGAAACGCCTTGCCGCTGCCTGGGCCTCGCTGGACCGCATGAAACCCCCCCCCCCCCCCCAAAACTCCCAAAATTCCCGTAAACTTCACCGGACCACTAAAGCCTCCTCCAAAATCAGATTTCAATTCCGAAAGATGCGATGGAAAGCAAAAAAATTTATACTATACGACCATGGGATTTGTTCGAAGATTTAATAGCAAATCGACGCATATAATCGAGCTCAAAGTAGGTGCGGGAATAAAAATTGAAACCACAATGATTCTACCTTGTTGGGATTTTCCCGATACTTCACGGAGAGTCCGCCGCCGCGCCGCTGCCTTGCCGGAGGGGATGAGGAGAGGGTGGATGAGAAGGAGCTTCCTCCTTCGTCGTTGGGAGTTGTTGGTGCCATGGGAGAAGGGGGAGAGGAGAGGGGTGGGTTAAGTGTTTAAATAGAAAACACTTAACCACCCGCCCGTCGGCCCAAACCCGAACATCTGATGGGGTCGAGATTAAGCCTCCCATGGGTTAAACGCCATGTTCTGAGTGCAATGGCAGTCTCAGAATTTTAATCTGAGGCCCCATTCAAAAGTTATTAAACTCAAAGCCTGAAGCCGGCAAATTATGAAAATTCCCTAGGGCCATTTTTTCATAGACAGCTCGCGACCGCAAAACTTACACCCCTCCTAGGGTAAACGGCACGCTCCGAACTCAACGGTGCCCTCGGTTTTTTAATCCGAGCTACTATTTAATAGTTACTTGAGTTAAGTCGTTAAACGAATAAATTAATTATTTAATTTATCCATTTCACGTTCTGATAGCGAGAGAGGGGTCCAAACGTCCCGCGCCGACAAGTTTTATGTCGTTCCTAGGGTAATCACACCATTCCGGACCCATCCGGGCCCTTATATTTTTGATCTGGATCACCCTTTAGGAGTTAACCCATTTATTTGTCATGCCCAGTGTGAACACACTAAACATTTAATTCCGACTACACCGGGGCTCGGAATCGCATGCTGTCTGAAGGCACTACTCTGGAATAATATCAAGAATATTCCAAAGTCTTTTACAGCCAAAAACCGGGTTCTTACATGATGGTAGTTTGTTGTTCCCACAAGTGATGTTAATGTATCCCCCACTAAATGGAAACTAACAAGGTATATGTCATGTAATAATTAAATAAGTATAATTTTTTCTAAAATGTTATATATATATATAATTTAAATCAATCATTATAAAAATTCATGTGAGGAGATGATAGAAAATAATGGACATTAGTTCATGAGGTGGTAGTCCACTGTACACACAAATGATGATTTTGTTTCCTATTTGATGGAAGAGGATATTGATTAGGTAATTTATTTAAAATAAAAAAAATATCAATATATGTTATATTTTTTTTATTATATCATCATAATTTAATAATATTTTATAGTGGTTGAATCTGGAATAATATAGAGATGCTCTAGTAAGCACGATACCTCTGCTTCAGCGAAGCTCTTTAGGTTTGCACCAAATTCCTTCATAGGATCGATTTATGATCAAAATGGCTTCTATGATATGATGAGGGTAGATAAGAAGGAATATTTTTAGTTATTTTAATATAAGATAGTATTTTAAGTTGTGTAGAAGAGATCAAATGGGTGTCCTTTTCTATGTGTGGTGAGTGGAATATTTATAATTTTTCAAAAGAAAAAGTTGTAACATCATTTTTCACGTTCAATAAACCTTATAAATAAACCATTATAGATCTCTAGGAATTATAAGTTCTAAATATGTCCCTAAGATATATTTTAGATATGTTTTTATGTAATTTTAACCCTTATCTTTTTGGTTTAACCCATTATTAAAACTGTTTTAATCTTAACTGCGGTAAATGATTTTTATGATTTTCACTATTACATGCGAATAAAATTTTACTTCCCATTATTTGATAATATAAATTATTGTGATTAAAAATGTGGAATATATTTTATCAAATTAAATTCATAGAAGAGGAAAATTTTTAATTAAAATTAAACTCATAGGGGTGACGAAAAAGTTGTTTTTCAAGAAGTGTATTTTTCAACAAAATAATAATTTTATATTAAATCTATGACAAGTAATTATAAATATATGGATTTAAATTATTATTTATAGATTTATAATCTATAAATTTAATTAAAATTATTTCTCATTAGGGGTTATTTTAATTAACTAAAATGAATAAATATAATGCACTTTAAAATAGTGTTCCGAAAAATAATATTTTTAAAAACAAAAATAAACTCATACTAATATACAATATAAATTTGATTAAAAAATAATGAAGTGGAATATATATAACTAAATAATGCCTGTTCTATTTGAAATAATATTCAAAACATAATTGGAGTTTAAAATTAATTAATTTATTGAAAAGAAATGAAATTTTAAAAAAATATGGTATTTTCATTTTTCAACAAAAAACAATATTTTAATAAAAATCCCAAAATTTCACCCTATGTAAATTTAAATATAATAATTTTAAAAACTATATTAATTTATTAAAATAAAAAATCTATAATTTATTATTTAAAATATAAAATTAATCCATATAATATAATATTTTATTTTAAACTATTTCCTTTTTTGATTTCAAATTTACTTAATATTTTTATAATGAATATAACTTGATGATTCTTATTAATAAACATGAAAATGAGTTATTATATCCTTTTATTGGTTTTTATAGGATTGGTGTGATTAATTAACCTTATTCTCATAGTAAAAATAATTTCCAAAAAATTTCAATAAAAACAACACTTATTCGTTAAAAGATCAACTCATGATATCAAACAACTAACTCATAAAGTTATGTGTACCATTAAGTTTTCTCAGGTCCCTTATGATCATTTTTTCATTACATTTTCAATGATTTTTTTAACATTATATCTCTTGAATTCTCATTCATTGATATTCATTGAACATAACTTAATTGAACAGATTCATATTCCACTCCAACTCTATATCCCTCACCCAAATATAAAACAATTAATGATTAAACAATAAAAACATTAACCACAAGATCTTGAATAATCTTAATTTTAAGTTTTTTTAACATATTTAACAAAATTAAATTACATCTCTTTTATTCCCCACAATTATCCTTAGAATAATATAATGAATACAGTGAAAAATAAGAGGATAATAAGTTCTCCCTTAGAATAATGCATAACCTTCTCCTCCTCTTCAAGTTGTGTTTGTTCCTCACTATAATGAATGAGTGATTGTTGTAATGGTATAATCTAGATGAATTACTGTGGTTTAGAGTTTTTTTGAAAAATTGGTGGGAATTATAGGAGAGGCAATATTGAATTAAGGTGTGTGGGGTATATATAATTAGAGGATAACACAATTCCATCAGAGAATAGGGAATACATTATCTATGGGGAATTACCCAAATTTATCTTCACTCAAATGATAACCCTATTTTCCATTTTCTTAGTCTTTATCTCATCCACATGGAACACGTAATTAGGAATCAACACAGTTCAAGTAGGTACCTTACATCATAATTTTTGATTGGGAACCAGTGTGATTCAGCAGTAGCTTCTCTCTTCAGGATATTCCACCACCGGTATGGCTCATTACTGCCTACTAAATTTGGTAAAGAAAAAATTACAAAGAATTATTCTTCCTTTAAAAACACATTATTTTTATTAAATTTTAGATTGGTGGATATTATTTTTCTGGATAGTTCCTTCATTAGAATGTATTTTATCTACTCATTGTGTCTCTAGAAGGTACAACCAGGCATGTAGCTAGTTACTATCTACTAAGAAGTGAAGTATATTTTGTTGAAGGTCAATACTATATTAGTGTCTAATCATGGTTTGATAACATCAATATCTCTATCTTTCCACCCTTGTATGATGGTACAGAAAACATAATCTTTCACCATATCCTTAGGAAATGACAATGGAGAGTTGTTTACTAGATCATATTTAGTAAGATAGTGATCCAAGTAAGATTAAAAGGATGGATATGGATAAATATTTAGATGTTTTGGGTTCTATTGTGGAAATAAAATAATTGGAATAGTATAAGGATATTTGATTTTAAGTACCTAATTGAATGGGGATAATTAGGTGTTGTAACTTTGTCGAAAATCATATCTTTTATATAATTAATACGATAGAAGGCAAGGGACTATGGTAGTGCTCACGGATATAGAGTATATCAGTGCTTCTCCTCAAATTATCCCACACCCCACAATAAAAACGATATTGGGAGGAGGTTTTCTTTAAAAAACTAGGTGTCTCGGTCTATCATTTGAGTTCATATAACAGGTTACTCAAGGTGTTGACTCTCATGTAGTGTTATCCATTTCCTTTATTAGTTTTCCCTGTATTAACCATGAAATCAAGGCACCCCATTTCTCATGGGGTTTTCTATGAAATTAATCCGAGATCTTTTCTAAGATCCCTGAATTCTATTCACCCCTAGATTTTACCTAGGATTTTTCTCTTCCCCTCATAGGATTTTCATGATCTAGGGTTGACCATTACAGGTTAAACCCATTTTCTATCAAAGCTAATTCATTCTAGATCTTTATCCAGTAGCTTTAATAATGAAATTAACTATCATGAGTAACATTTCCATTATGTTTTTTGATCATCAAAAACAAATACACTCATGTGTTTCTAAAAATAAATTTTCCACTAAATTCCTAAAAAACATGACAAATTGTAATTCAAAATTATTACAATGAATTTTTTTTCCCAAATAACAAAAAATATATTTCAAAAAGAAAATAAAAATAAAAAATAGTCTAAAATATATTCAAATTTTTATATCATAATAATGATAAAAATGTGTTAACTTCTTCCCCACACATCAGCATTACTTTTCCTCCAGTAATTTTTTCCAACAAATATTCTCACCAAGAATTCATCTCCAATTAAATTTTTAGCCTCAGTTATTGATTATTAAATTACAAGGAATGTTTTGAATCCTAATGTTGAGATAAAAAAACATTTAAAACCCCCTCAATCACATTCATTATATCACTACCCAATTTCACCTAGCCTGTGATTATTTACTATAAAACAACTTTATACATTCTTTTTTATCTTGTTTATATGAGTTCAATATTCAGATTCCATTTATCCCTCTCATTAACTAGAAATGTAACTAAACATTATTTATAGACATAAGATATGAAACACACTTTTTAATGATTATGTTTAACTAATTTTTGAACAATGAAATCATAAATATCTTGTATCACCATAGACTAATTTGAATAATTAAGGTATGTATGTAATGTTTGGGAGTCAATTAACTGATTTTCTTACTCTTATTATTGGGTTTATATTTTTATCTCATACAGAATATGCCAATATATTTAAAAAATAAAACTTGAACATAAATTATCATAAAACACAAACTAATGTTAATTATTTAGTGGTTTTTTAATTTGAATAATTGGATTTCTATTTTTTATTAAAAAAGGACCTCAAGGATGAGTACATTAATATAAATCCCATGGGGAAAATCTGATTCGCCTAAATGTTGGATCTAAATAATGATGTAGATGCTCAATATACAAGATGGGGGGTTAGTTGTAAACTTTAAAATTTTCCTTTGGAACTTTTAAAGATGGTTAAAACGTTGTTTAACAAAGTTAAACAAGGTAAATTCGTAAGACCTCTTAGTTCTAAAAACTTTATAGATTCCGAAAATATGGTTCCAGAAATAAAACTTAAGAAAAATTTACAAAGAAAAATATTCTACCTTAAAGAGTATTGAATCCTACTAATATGAGTACAAGTGCATGAATTTATAAGATATATATACTTTCCTTATTAATCAAATTGCAGCGGAAAACAAACTTGAAACAATACAAGTAACAAGTATGAAATCTTTTAACCCAAAGATTAGGGTATCCAACAATCATGGATAAAGGTCACTTGCTTTATACTTTCAAGAAATTCAATCTTACCCACACTAGATTAATCCCTCGTTAAGAATATCAGAGTCTGTTTTGTTATCCCTGCAATCCCTCAAACATCAAGGTAGTGAGCACCTCTGTCTTCCTTATCCAGGAAGTCCTCGAACATTAATGTAGTTGGAACCTCTGTGTTCCTATCCCTGGAATCCCTTGATTGTACACAGCTACAATCAGAGTCACACAATGAAATATAGACAAGATATTTAGTATCCACAAAGCATGAGAGTCTCTCTCTCTAAAAATCACATCAATAGCATGTAATCTCTAGGGTTGTAGAATAGTATCTTGGTCCCATTCAAATGATATCCTCTTTATAGGCACATTTCCAACTTCCGGCTCCCTCCTCCAACCGTCCTATTTTCCTTTAATTTTAGAGGGAAATGTACACGTGTCACTCAAACAACGGTTAGATAGAAATATAATGCATGACATCATTTTATAACAATAACAAGGGAAAGTAAAATATGGTTGCTCAACCAAATTCTTTTTTCAAAGTCTAGGTAAAATAAAGTTTAAAGTCTATGATCATTCACATTATATAATTTTTGGATTTTTGGATTTTTTTTTCAAGGAATTAAGAATCAGAATTCTAGACTTCGGAGTATGAATTCTAAGGAACTCATAGTCTGAATTCTAAAGGAATCCGGAGTCTGAATTATAAGGAATTCAGAGTCTGAATTTTATGGAATTTGGAGTATGAATTCTAAGGAATTCGGAACCTAAATTCTACGAAATTCAGAGTATAAATTTCATATAACTTGTAGTCTGAATTTCAGAGAATTCGGATTCTGAATTTCAGAGAATTTGGAGTATGAAATTCATAGAATTCGGAGTCTGGATTTTAGATATTTCAGACTCTGAATTTCAAAGAATTTGGGATCTAAATTTGGAAAATTCGAAATCTGAATTCAGATCCTGAAAAAAGAATACCCTATATCTAATTATTTATAGAATTCCGAGTTTTTAGATATAAACCCTAATTTTACACTTAGGAATAAAAAGAGTTAGATTTAGAGAAATTAAAATATGAACAATGAAAAATAGGTAAGGATAAATTTTCCTTGGGGAAGGAAAATTTTATTTATTAATAAAAAACTTATGGAGTGAAATATGCCTTGAGATAGAGTGTTTGTATTTTTCAAAACATAGAGGAATGGAAAATTCATAAGGAAACCTTATTGACTCAACCATTGCCCCCTTTTTGGAAAGCACAAACATCCTATCTAAAAAGAATATAAGGACATTGAAATTTCTATGATCTTAAAAAAACATATCTCCCTTTAGTTATGGATCCTAGTGAATACAAATAACTCCCCCTTAGGCTTTGGAAACCCTAAGGATCATATTATTGATTTCTTGAATGAGATTTTACATTTTCTTGCATATGAAAATCTTAATGATAAAAAATCCCCCTTGGATGAACTCCCCCTTACTTAGTGAAATTTTTTCTTTACTTAGTATTCATTTTGACATTACTTTCTCCCCCTTTAGGATTTTTAAAAAGAATAAATAGAATGGAAAAGATATTTGGTACCTGAAATATTATTACTAAACAAAAAAATATGAAGTGCAATAATAATTTCATTAATATTGAAAGAATTTTTACAAAATGAAAATATAACCCATGATCTAATTTCGAAAAGATTATACTTCCTTCTCCTTCGGCAATCAGCTTCTTCACAATAGTCTTCAGCTTCTTGAGTTACTTCTGATCATCTTCCATGTTCTTGAGAAGCAAATACTGATCTTTACTTTTCTTCTCTAAGGCTTTTATCTATTATTCTTGAGCCCTAAGATTCTTTGACTGTGATTTCAAGACTTATTCCTTCATAACAAGCTTCTCTTCTATCTCAATTCTAATATACCTTTCACTCTTCCAATTCATGGCCATAGAGTTAGACTTTACATTAAAATACATTACTCATTGCTTCTGAGAAGTCCGTTCAAGAGATAGATTTTCTTCAAAACTATTAGTGTGATCCTTGATCTTCACATCTTCTGTATCAAAATAATCCTTGAAACTATCATGAAATTCATCAATGATTCTTATCTCTTATATTTTCTTCCTTTACCACCTTGTCATCTTCTTCAAAAATCTATAATGAGCCTCGTAACCAATGAGAAAAGTCTAGAAATATGACTCAAGACTAAAAAAATTATCCATCACCATGGATACTAAATCTGGTTTTTTATTTAACGTATGTTGAAGCATCTGACATCCTTAGTATATACTATGGAATATTGGAATAGACCCAACCACCTTCTTCAATGACTGAACAAAAAATTCATGTCCAAGTGAAGATGATTCTGAATCTAAGACTTTTGTTGGTGAATATTCTTTGTCAATCTCAGAAACCTTCCTTTTTTATGAAGCACCAACTTCTTTATTTGTTACTATAGATTTTATTGGTGTATCCACCACCAATTTTTTTACCTTAACATCCTTTGGAATGACTTCTTCTTGATTAGGTGATTCATGTTCACTATCTGATAGCTGAAAAATTTTATCTTTATCAACTTCTTCCTTCTCATCTCCTGGATCAACATCACCTAGGTGAATAAAAACATGATTGCTATGTTCATTTTTAGACAACATAATTACTTATTCCTCACCATTATCATCTTTTCTTGGGGTAGAATGTTTTGAAGTCTCAGCTTCAGAAGTTTGGATAGATAATTTCTCTTAAGGACTCTCTTTCTCATGAAAATATTCAACTTTCTTTATCACGCCTTCGGTATCACCACACCCTTCTTCTTATTCTTCTTCCACTTATTCTTCTTTCACTATTTATTCTTCTTGATGTCGTTCCAAAACTACTAACTTCTTTCCTGGAGTCTCTGGAAAAGGTTCTATGAAAAAGGATTCTGGTACCAGAATTTGTTCAGAGACTTTTTCAGTAGATTTGATAAGAGATTGAATGACATCATATTTCAAAAATTTCTTCCTTTCATTCTATACTTTTTCTTATTTTACAGGATTCTCAGCATCATTTTCCTTAAATGCTTTTGCATCAGCCAGATACAAACCACAACTAGGTTCCCTGCTTTCTTTTTATTCTTGTCCTCTCTCCATTTAGCGTCTAATTAATTAGGATATATTTTTTTCTTCTTTGGATTTGGAGGTGTTGACTGAGTTTCCTTAGCCACTAGGGTTTTCCCTTTCTCTTCTGGTTCCTTCTCCTTCCTCTTCCTTCCATCTTTCTTAGTAGCTTTAGATACTTTTGGATTTTTTTTATAGATATTAAACTTCTACTTCTGAAAAATCCTAAAATTCTCCAAATTGACAGTTAAATAAAATCTTCATCATCCTTAGAGTATCATCACTTAAAAGAATCACCTTGCAATTTCTCATCTTAGAGATTCAAGTAATATTGAAATAATGAAGACAAAGAACAATAATCATTTAAAGTATTGCTGGATACATTAGAATCTAAGACTTTAGACTTCCATTCCTTATATTCTCCACTGTAACCAAGATATTCTAACCCAAGTTTATCTTTCTTTGGTTATAAAAAAGAACTAAGTGTGGATAGTTTCATACACAACACTAAGTCAATATTGTGCTAAAAACATTTAGATTATCTTGTGGAACATGAAACTGAATGTTTAGATTGTGTTTCACACTATACCATATCCCTTTTAGGGAATGTGTTACATGGAAGTTTGGGTTTTACTAGACAACAAGATACACATAATACTATTATTAATATATTTTTATAGCTACTACGTAGCTGTTGGAATGGAAGTTGTGAATAATATTAACTAAATTGTTCAAATATGATTTACACATTTATATAAAATGAATACTTTGGTTTTCAATTAGTATAAGAGAATGTAAGAACTATTTCAAAATAATGAAATTACATTTCTAACAAAACTATTTTTCTATGTACAAACACAATTTTATATCAATAATTCAAAAAAATCATTAGTGTTTTTAATAAAATTTATATATTATATATTCATTAATTTTTTTGATAATAATCCAATATATTTGATTGTTATAATACAAAACAATTCTATTTTTATAAATAGAAACATGTATTTTTCTAAAAGGTAATTTTACTGATTTTTAATAGAAACCCATTATTAAATATGATTTTTTTCAATTTTATAATTTTTATTTGGAAAAATAAAATTTAATTTTGAAATTGGATCTTAAAAATTAGATTAGGTTTAATTTTTGGTATTTTACAGTGATGTGTTATTTTTGAAGAATAGTTAATAATATAGAAATTTAATTTAAAATTGGTTTTTGTATAATATATTTATAAAGATAAATTATGTTATTGTTTGGTTTTAAAGTTTAATTATATAAATTATACATCACTTATTCTAATATAGGTAATTAGAATCAATTTCACTTTTATATTGGATATAAAAACTATCAAAAAAAATTAACATTTTTTCTTTAAAAGCCTGCTATGTCGAGCCATGGGTGATATTAAATTTAAATTAATTTCTCCCACTTATGTGATTTGAATATGGAAAAAAGGATTCCATATTTGGGATTAGAATAATTTGAAATTTATAATAACTTAATATTAATTTTATAAAAAATATTGTTTTTAGGGATTAAAAATAATTAAAGTGATTAAGAGAAAAAATGTCTTACTAAAGGACTAATCAATACACATAAGGGAAAAAATTACATATAAACAAGTCCAAAATACATTGGATGACCTTATTTAGACCCTATACTCCCTCAGATATAATTTTATATATTATTGGAGCCACGTTATTTGGGAAAATGTGGTTAGAAATCCATTTTAAAAAATTTACCAGAATTTCATTCCTCTTCCATTATAAAAAGGAACACACCCCTCCTAGTAATTTACACATCTCAAGACCTTGTTATTTTCTAAACACCACTAAAATAACATTAAAAAATACCTACCTTAATCCTATAAACATACCTATATGAATAAATCCCTCAAAATAATCCTTTTTCTGCAAACCAAGTAGAGTTACCCAAAGAAGAGGTATTATCCATCCTTATACTCTTTTTTTTTATTTTCATTCTCCACATCCTCATATCATCTTACTAAATACAAATATAATAACCTTAGTATAATAAATATTATAAGAAATTTTTATTCTATGTTTTATACCTAAACTTTTACACACATTCATCTAATTGGTAACGAACTTACCGTTCTTGTGTATGGTGAACTACCGCCTCACGAAACGAAGTTGTTCATTTTTTCCATTATCATCTCTAATGGTTGGGAATTATGATGGAAAATATATTTTTATATAATATATATTATATTTATGAGTTATTTATTATTATGTTGTTTTTATATAAAACATACCTTCATGCTTTCCATTTTTTATAAATATGATAATTTTGATTGGGGAAGTGTGGACTCCTACCTCCTCAAAGTGATGTGGTTCATTCACATGCTACATAGAATATATTAAGGATGGGTTTAGTAAAAATATATGGTATATATGAAATAATATTTATACTATAATAATATGATATATATATATACCAATATATTTCATTTAATTTATTTCATTCGAAATGATAATAAAATGTAAACAGTGTTCAACCTTACATATGGCATATTGTCTCCATAAACAGTGTGTACGATTTCATATTTCTATTTTTTGTAGATTATTATAAATACATATATAATTAATATATATGACATTTATATCATGATTTACATTATATAAAATAATTAAATCATAAAGTATGTTAGAGGATGAATAATAACAAGCCAAAATATATACATAAAACAATGAAGATATAACCCAATACAAAGTATTAACGTGGAGTTATTAATAACTAGATAATATAAAGTCATAAAAAAGAATATATGGTACAAGAATTAAAAATATGGTTTTTTTAGATTTATAATAATCTTGTATTTATTATACAAATGTTTGGAACATGTATGAAGAAGGTCAAGACTTAAGGTAAGGTAATTTCACCTCACTTTTTATTTACATGACTTATTCACCACTCATTTATTTTGTGTGGTGTGTATAGTTACCATGGTTGTATTATAGGAATGTTATAGTTAAATTTATGGTAATGTAATTATCCATTTTATGATCTTCATTTCATGGGGTTATGTTTCAAAAGTTACCAAATCGGTAAAGTAATATTTTCTCAATTTTCCTTATTTGAGACACATGCCACCTTAAGACCCTATATTTTTTTCATGAGGTGTATATACTACATTTGACATTCGATATCATGAATATAATTGTTTTCATTATTTTATAATTTTATTTAATCTTATTAGTTCCATTTTATTATGATTCAAATTGACCAAAGTCGTAACAGTTTGTTGCTACAATCTTATAGTTAATTGAGATTGTTTATGATTATGCTTCTATTGACCAAATATTATGATTTTTCTACCAATAACACTAATGCAGTTTATGAAAATCTGGGTTTTCATATTATATCAATGTATTTTTACCATTTTTAAACTCTTTGGTACTAACAATAATTAATAAAATGAATCTATAAAAATCTAACGTTATTTCCCCTTTCGGCTGGAAATATGTGTTCTTTTAAAAACAATTCTGAAAAAGCTATCAAATTTTTTTTAGTATTATATTATGATTTTTAAATTAAATTTTTATCTATGTATTCCATTTTAAAAATTTTTCTAAAAGGAATATTATTTTAATTTTTCTATCAAGCCACTTTTCTAAACATTCAAGGGAAAAAAGGATAGTTCTGTAGGTACGAGCATACCCTCGATCATGAATATCTCATCTTTGATGATTTCTTTTTAAGATAACAAGGATATTTTTTAAAATAAAATTATTTTCTGATATTCAGGAATTTTTTTTTATTTTAAAAAATCTTTCAAAGAAAAGGGGTTTTCAAACAAATTATTTTTGAAGTGTTTTAAATGATTTTCAAGGATTCACTTATATAATTTTAAAAGTTTTTTTTCAAAGGAATGAATTTAAATGATTTCAAATATTATTAAATAAGATTTAAAAGTACTTTAAAATAAAAAAAAATCATGCTTATTTTTATGTTTCCAAATTATTTGCAAATAAAAATGTTTTCAAAATGTTTTTAAGCTTATTTATATGTTTTCCATGTTGTTTTCCAGGAAAATGGTCTTCAAAATTTTTAAAGATTTGAAAATAATTTTTAAATCATAAATGATATTTCTTGAAAAATGTTTTAAATTATTTTTTAAGTTCATTTTTATGTTTTCAAAGTGTTTTCAATGAAAATGATTTTGAAAATGTTCTATGTTTTAAAAAGTGATTTTCAATGAAAAGTTATGTTCCATGTGATCATTCAATATCCCTATCTATATAATATGACATAATTTGTTATAATTTATGCTTATCATGGTATATTATCCAATTATCCAATAACAACATAATATTTTGTGAGTTATTTTTTCAAATTAATTTTTTTTATATTTAGCATTTCACACAAAACTGAAAATATTTTTATATATATAATCAATATGTCAAATATTCCATGAAAAAAATCCAACATGTATTTCACTACATGAAACATAAATTTTAACTCTATCTTTATATAACACGTAGGATATCTTTTATTATATGCAACAATGACATTCTCTGATGGCTTGTGTAACACACAAGACAGAGTTTTACCGAAGAATAATATATTATTATTTAACATTATAAGATATACCTTAGTAATTAAATTAATTTTTATGAATTTTATTAACTAAATTATAAAATTATTTATTTTATCGAAATATAATATGAATTCATAGGTTACCAATTAATTAGAAATGAAAATATAAGAACCAATTGAATATTAACGATTTATTTTTATTTTTATGCTCCCAAATGTGTTTTATCTTAATAAATTAAATTAAGAAAATTTAGTGAGCTATATTAATTTAATATATATTTTATATATCAATCCAATAGATTTTATAGACATAATATAGAAACAAAGACAATTTTATTCTTAAAAACCTATAATTTTATAAAGTTGGTTTTACCACCTTTTAAAGGAGAGCCCATTTTAAATACTATTTTTTGAAATTTTAAAGATCAGATATGTAAAAATAGACTTCATATTTTTAATTTAAACATAAAAATTATGTTAGGTTTAATTTTTTGTATTTATTATATGGTTTTTTAATGATTAGTTAAAACTACTGAATTTTAATTCCAATATTCTTTTACATATAATTTATTAGTATATTTAAATTATATTTTAATTTGGTTTTAAAGTTTAATTATATAAACCATACATAAAGTAATCCAATTTATTTCATTAGAACCAATTTCACATTGAAATTTGATATAAAAACATAACAATCATTTGATTATTTTTTCTTTAAGAACCTACAATGTCCTCTCGTTAATAAGCTTAAATTTAAATTACTTTATTCCACTTATGTGATTATAAATTATAAAAATGGATTCAATATTTTGAATTATAATATTTTATAATTTCTAATAAAGTTTACTATTTTAGACAAAAAAATATTAACAAATGTAATTAAAATTAATTACAATGATAAAAGAGAAAATAAGATTACCAATGTAATAAACATAAAATTAAGGGCCCAAATGTACTTTCTACTAGTCTAAAATATATTTTGTGGACATTAGTATACAATTAACATTTAATTATTGAGTTTGGTTGGTTTTGGATGACTTCTATTTGGTAAAAAGTCGGTTACACCAAATGTTTTTTTAAAATACCATGTGAGTCTTTTCCATCTTTTATAAAAGTCCACCACCTATCCCTCATCAGAAAACCATTCAAACCAATTAGTTTATGTAAATATATTCCTAATAAACTTCCCAAAATCCATATAATCCTCCAAAAATCCTTCTTTTTGGAATAAATACTTCCATGTAATCCCTTTGTTGCAAACTAAAAGGAGTTACCCGATTAAGAGGTAACACCCTCCCTCAAGATCCTTTATTTTATTTCCATTCCCCACACACTAAATTTTTTTATTAAATTATTTTATAACAAAAATAGTATAATAAATATACTATTATATTTTTATTATATTGTTTTACCAATAATTACACATACATCCATCTAATGGGTAATGAACATACTATTTACATGCATGATGAACTACAATATCACGAAATGATGATTGTTCATTTTTCCATTACCACCTCTCATAGTGGATATTATGATTGAAAATATTTTTATATATGATATATATGATATTTATAATTTGATTATTTTTCTATTGTTTTTATCTATAACATACCATTAGGATTTTTATCTTGTATAAATAAGATAATTTCGTTTGATGAAGTGTGGACTATCACCCCCTCAAATCGTAGTGATTCATTCACACACTACATAAAAATTATTAATGATATGTTTAGTGAACCTATATGATATATAGAAAATAATAATCCTACTTTAATAATATTTTATACATATATATATATATGTGTGTGTGTGTAAACATATATTTCATTTACATTCCATCTTTCAATATGTCAAGAAAACAGAAGCAACTTTCATTTATACATACGACATACTGTGTCCTTGAATGATGTATTCCATTTCATACGTCTATATTAAATATATTATTATAAAACACTTATATTTAATAGTAATTATATTTATTTCATGGTTTAAATTCTTTAAATAATTATATAAGTATAAGGACCAATGATATAAAAAATTAAGACACATGTGAAAAACAAAGAGAATATTACATGAAGAGTTACCAAAACATAGAATTGTTAACAAGAGGGTAATAAAAATTTATAGAAAAACAATATATGGAATTAAATATAATAATATTGTTCTTTAAAATATTTATAATAAACTTATATTTATTTTATTGGATGTGTACGAAGAGATTCAATACACAAGGGGAATTTTATCTCACATTTTTATTTCTAAGAGATAAATTTTTTATTCACCACACATTCCATTGGTATGGTGAGTATAATTACCATGGATGTATTATATGATTATTATACTTAAATTTATGTGTGATTACAAATCCATTTTATGATATTTATTTTATTGGTTTTATGTATCAAAAGTTACCAAATCGGTAACGTAGTTTTATAATAATTTTCCTTCTTTGAGACACATATAATGTTATGTAGATATATTTTTTTATGAGGTGTATATAGTGAAATATAAATTTTATATCATGAATATTGTTATATTTATTATGTTTTATGATTCATTTAATTTAATTTTCTTACATGGGGAGTATGGTTCAAATTTACCAAGTGGTAAGAGTGTATTGAAACAATCTCATCACTTTTTTAGAATTTTTATATTTATTACTATTTTGATGAATTATTGGGATCTATATCCTAATAACAGCCATGAATTTTCTTATCATATGGTTACTCATGATATATTCTTGTATTGTTACCGTTTTGTAACTCTTTATTACATAAGATAGTTAAGGAAGTGTTTTAAAGAAAGCGTGACATTAACCTCTCTTCAGTCAGAAATTAGTGTTCCTTAAAACCCATGTTTTATAAAAAGGGTTTCCATGAATATTAAACTATTATTATATAATATTTAAAAAACATATTTAACATTTTTTATTTTACTAATTTTTTCTATTTAATCTTCTTTTCTCTTTCTGAACAACGCATTCTTCTAAGATTTTACCACGAAAAGGGAACGTTTTTTATCTTGCATGACATGTACAGATTTACCCACTATAATTTCTTTGATGATTATTTTTCATGTCTAAATCGTATCTTTTTAATAATTTTTTTTAAATTTAATTCTCAATGAAATGGTTTTCAAAATGAAATCATGATTTATTTATTAATTTTCAAATTATGTTTTAATGGAATGTGTTTTCAAAAAATGTTTTTATGATTATTTTATAAGTTTTAAGGAAAATGTTTCTAAAAAAGTTTTTAGTATTAATTTATATGTTTTCAAAGGAAAATGTTTTCTAAATTATTTGAAGATTTATTTCTTATTTTTTAATGAATTTTCACAGAAAATATATTTCTAAAGGGTTTATGTTTTAGAAATTATTTTCATAGAATAATGGATATTTTCCTTAAGAAATGTATTCAAAAAATCATTCCATGATATTTTCTATAAAGGATTACATCTATTGATGTTACTCATTACCTTATATTAAATGGTACAAATTTCCCATTCATATTATTTCTTTGAATGGTATATGTTTTTATTTAATGGTTTTTATAAAACTCATTCCTCTTTTATAGGTTATATGCTTAGAAACTCGTTCCTCTTCCATGGGTTTTATGTTTTTGGAACCTGCTTCTTTTCATGGATTATGATTTCATGAAGTGATTTTGAAACAAATCTATTTTCATAGGTTATGATGTGATGAAATGTTAATGACACACATTTCATTTCATGTGTTATGATTTGATGTTTAAAAAACTTATCACTTTTATGGGTCAAGATCTGATGAAAATTTTATTTTTTGGAACATATATCATCGATGTTATTATGAGATAGGAGGGACCTATATCTAAATACAATGAATTGGGTAACGATGGATGAATTATGAATATAAATGTTTTGAATGAACCTGATTATATGTTCATAGTGTTATTCATGTACTATTTTACATTTCTATATGTTTATGTGTTTACCTGATTACATGTTCACAGTGTTATGATTGAACCTTATTGTGTGTTAATAATGTTATGTGTGAACATGATTACATGTTCCTAATTTTATACATGTAATTCATTTCATGTCCATAAGTTTATGCTTGAACCTTATTACATGTTCTCAATGCAATGTGTGAACCTGATTGCATGTTCACAATGTTATACATGGACTAGGTTTCATGTCCATAAGTCTATGAGAGGGCCTAATTTCATGTCCTTAACACAATATGTGATCTTGTTTCTATATGTACATGTTCAAGATGTTATACATTGACAAATATTCCACAATTCCATGTATTATTTCCATGTTATGTTTTAATGTCTTATGTTCTTCTTTTGCATATGATTCATGTCTTATGAAATTAAAATATTTATTCAATGATTCATGGTTATGATCATTAATATGCATGGAATTATCTTTTGATGATCATGATCATGTTCTCATGTATTTATTTTTTTATCATGCTTAAAATTTCATTTATTTACCCTTAATGAGCATTTGAGATCACCCATTTCGTAGTTTTCTCATCCCTATATAATAAAGGATGGTTTTATGTATAATTTCTAAGAGGGAAATCATTATGGTAAACATTGAATATATTTCAAAAATTTAGAAGATTATGTTCCATGTTTACAAAGGAACTAAACTAATATGGTCTTCAAGAGTCTCTTTCTATAATGTTTTAAGTGTTTCACAAAATTTATGTAATGCTTATGTGCATTAACACAGGGTTTTTATATATACCATTAATATTATTTATTAGAATGGTCTATGATTTTATGGAGTGATGTTTATGAAGAATGTTTCTCTTCAATAGTTTATACCATGTTAAATGATTATGAAACTCTCTTTTTATCACGGGTATTCTATGCTGAAATTAGTATAAAACCGATATACTTTTCATAGGTTATTATAGGATAGAATGTTTTGATACCCATTTCATTTAATGGGTTATGATATAATTTTTATGAAACCCATTAATTTTTATGGGTCATGATATTATGCAAGTTTTATTATCTTTTGGAACATGTTACTGTGATTTTGATTATGTGGTGGGTGGGACCTATATTTTCCTATAATGCATTGGGTAATGATTTTTATCTCAAGAAACAATGATGGGGAAACCTGATCTAATATAGGAAGATGGGGAAACCCAACCCACTATTAGAATATGGGGATATCAAATCCAATATAGGAAGATGGGTAAACCCCATCCTATTTAATTAAATGAATATGACTAGTGATGGTGGTGTGTCCCACCTAGTATGTGTAGTCCCTATGAAGTTCACTACTAAGTTTTGGAAGTGTGGATTGACATATAAAGAATGATGTTATATGTTAATGTATCTACCATAAATTCTATATCTTATGCCTTTGATATGATAATGTGTTTTATATTCTTGATTATATTATGATTTCATGTATTATGAACCAATAATCATTATTCAATGGCTCATGATTATGATCTTCTTATTCAAGGAATGTTCATCAACTATTATGCTCAAGTTCTCACACCCTTATGTTCGTGTTATGATTATGTATTTTCTTTATTTACCCTTATTGATCATTCTATCTCACTCCTTTCTTATGTTTCCTTTACCAAGGTCCTAAATAATGGTTTTAAGTGGGAGTACTAAAGGGTAATATTTATAATAGAGGTGTTGAATGTCTTTCACCAAACTAGAATAATGTGTTCCATGTTTCCAAAGACACTGAACTATTATAGTCTTTAGGTTTGTATTTTTTTTAATGTTATGAATATTCATCTAAAATGATTTAATATTCATGTATGATAAGACAGGTTTGCTATAAATATCTACCGTGGTCCCATAGAAATTGGAACTCATTTAATTGGTATCCATGTGAATTTTTTGATATTTATTTTTCTTGGACTCCAAGTATCTCTAAATCTATATTTTTTATCTTAAATTATATTTTTTAATCCTAATATATGTATAAAATATTTAACATAAATAAACCCACATTTAAATTCCGTCACTTCTAATGATAAATAGTTTTTAATGTATTATGCACATATTCTTGACTAGGTAGTGATTTCAATATGGAAATAGGCTATGTGGCCCATTGTTTTTCAATATTATGAAATTCATATGAATCCCCCTTGTATTATTCTTATTATTATATCAATTTATAATATTTAAACTAAATTAAGTTTCATATACAAATGTAAACACACGTTTAATGATAATGGGTATTTGTTGATCCACTCCCCAGTATCTGTGGGTCAATGGGATGGGTTGTCTATATTTTTCAAGAACTTTTCTAGCATTATCCTCCTCATTACTACCTATTTTCCCCTTGAATATTTTTTCTATCTATTCATGAATTTAATGTCATTGGGTTATATTAGTTATGGTTTCTCAATATATTTCACACATATTTTTTCCAACATCAGTTTGGTCCATTTCTTGAATTTTACTGTGTTCTTTCACTACTTATATATATTTTTCAAGTGTTTCTTGAATGATATCCTCAACATCATCTCCATTTTTTATAGTGACATCAATAACACACTCAATAGGATTATTTTCATCATTGATTAGTATTCTTTATTACTTTATCTCTTTATTTTTTAAATCTACTAAACATAGATTTCAATGTTTTGGATGCATACTTGGGTATTTTGAGATAATTGATCAATCATTATTTCTATCATAGATTCTTTTTTTGAATTCATGATTTGGTCTTGAGTTTATATGATAAATATTTCAAATCTATCATCATTTCCTAAAAACATGGAATGAATTGTCTAATAATCTTCAAAATCATTTCAATCCATTTTTTATACAGTTATGGTTTAATTTTGTTACACGTTCACCCCAGGTTGAGTTCTCTCTTTCTAAATGGGATGAATATTCCATTTAATTAAATAATTTACCATATAAAGTAAGCAATATTCTCTCTCTAAAAGGTAGTTAAAAATTACATATTCAATATTGGTAACATTAATTTGAGCATATGTCATTTAAAAAAATCATTCCCTTGTATATCAGTCTATAAATTCCCTAAAATTCTAGAAATTCAATATTGTTTCTTCTAAAATCCTCAAAAAAATTTAAATTTATTCCTATATTTTTTATTATATTTTTTCTGGAAACCTTTCAATCCTCACATGTTATTTTATAGAATTAATTCCTTACTATAAATTACTTTAATTTCAAGATAGTAAGTCTAAATTAACCCTTAATCCATGATAATGTAGATTTGAGAATTATCGATTAATTCAACTTCAAATTCCATAACTTCTCATGAACTTTTCTTCTATATGAAATAGTGATTTGGTTGTCCCATATCCAAATTCTCATACAAATATGAATTGTGAAAAGTAATTATTCATGGAATACATTGTTATTTCTTCTATTAGGTCCCTAACACCTTTCCTCGTAACAAATTTTGAAGTTTCAAAATATTAAAATACACATCATTATTATTATTCTCTTCATTAATCAAATCTACATTTCTTCTTGTTTTCTTTTCTCTAAAATTAATAGACAACACATTTTATATGTGGTTTAACCCCATAGTAGTGAGTAAATCATAAAAAAAATATTTAATGGGGTGGTAATTAATGGTGTGGGAATTATAGAAATTATTCCTTATAAATATCCAAACATTAATAAAATTGATCATCTTACATGTGAAATAATTTGGAAATTTTTATCATCTAGTGAAATGTCTTTCATATTGAATAATATATCCTTAAAAATAAATAATGAATAGCCTCCCAAAATTAAAAAAAATGTTTTTTCACTCTATGGTAGAAACATCAGACCTCCCATATCAAACAATAAGAAAAACATTTCATATTGATATCATCGACTATCAGTCTATTAACAACATAAATATCTACTATTGTGATAATATTTTTTATGAACATGTAATCATATTGAGTTGGTATGTCATTAAATTTTTGTCGAATTTCAAATTGATGGTGATTCAAATCATAATCTCTTTCTCATTTTGTCAGTATGATTTATAACCAATTTTTTATCAATTAATGAATTTATATGTCTTTAAATATTGTTGAAACTTCATGGTAATTATTTATAGTAAAACACTTAACATTTTTCCCCTGTTTTCTATCTATAATGCATATTATTATCATATTTACATGCCATAAAATAGTCCATGACTTACTCCTTGAATATATACCTTCAAATTCATGTTCCAAAAGAAATACTTTGGATAATTAATGTTTTTAAAATATCTCAAATTATACATGAAATGATAATTCCATAAATTGATATTCGAGATTGTAAATATTTTCCACATTGAATTCTAGTGTGAGGTGTATTTTTTTGTTTTTATATTTATTTCATAACTAATGAATATAAACCTATGAATTAATTGTTCTTACATATCCCTATAAATGGGGCCAAATTATCATTATGAAGCTATTTATTTGTAAACTCCACAACCCCTAATATTGTACAAGGTCTTTGTAACATAATATTGGTGAGTGGATTTTTTATATCTATAGGGGTAGAATGTGGGTTATTTTACTAATCTAATTTCATTATATAATTTAAATAAAATTCTTGGTTTTTTTGTGTGTTAATGATAATAATTTATTTATTTTCTTTTTATGTAATTTGGGAGTGTCTAAATTAGATGGTACTAGAAAATAGGTGAAAAAAATAAATTTTAGTTTAGATTCAATGACTGATTAATGGGGTATTTAATATAGTAATCAACCTGAATATAACTATAAAATCAATTGCCAATATAATATAATTATTGATTCATGTATTCCTTAAAATTACATCACTGGATAGACAAATCCTTACTCACAATGTCAAGAGGCACCATGATGTTTTTCTTTTTTCTTATGAGTAGTGTTTTCATTATTCAATGATTTGGTTTCCACTATATTACTTGAATTAAAATTTCTTAGGATAAAGTTAATGAAAAATTATTTCATTGTTTCAAATTCAACTTTCAATCAATCTTCCATATCCAAATATCAAACAAGTATTGATAAAATAGATCCATCACTAAGAAAAAGATCACGAATAATCATAATTCTAGGGTTTAATTAAAAAATTGAACAATACACAGTCATATCACCTTCATTCCCCAAAATTATTCCTACCTTCGAATGATCGTTACAATAAAAAATAAAATAAAAAAAATACCTCAAATGTAATAATGTTAGTATTTTTTATCCATCTCAGATTGAAAATTATCATCAATTGAATGAATGTGTGTAGTGGTGTGAATGGTGGAATATAGATGAATGAGTGTGGTTCAGGTTTGTAGTGAGTAATGACTGAGAATTTGTTAGAGAATGATCCTAGAATGAGTGTGAGTGGGCCCTAGATAATAAGGGAATAGTACAATTCCATCTCGGAATTGATATAGTTCTATCCAATGATCAATCATTATAATTACATTCACTCATGAGTTAAATCCATATTTTACTTTCTACCTCATGGTCTTCTCCATGTGGAACACTTCATTTGAACTCAAAATAGCTCTATAAGTTCACTTCTCCATTTTTGAGTTGGAATCTGTATCAGGCTACAACAGTCCCTCTATTCACAGTCTACTTACTCTTGGATTTATCATAACTATATACCCTATTTGGGAAATCAATAAATTAGAGACATATTATCCTTCTTTACATGCACATTATGTGTATTGAATAGGGAATTTGTGGACTTGATTTATCTTCAGAGATCCCTCTTTTGAATTGCATTGATCTGCTACTTGAGTCCCATAGTTATATCCTTGTGTGAAGCTAAATAGAGGCTATTATGGTGTTAATTATATTTTGGTGACTATATGATAGTGAAAACGTGATAGGAGATGCTCACCATCTCTAACTTCATGTCTTGGATTTATGGTATAGGAAACATAATCTTGTAATGGTGCATCAACCAATGAATATATTATGCCACTACTATAGTCTTCTTCAGTAAGATGAGGATTTAAGTGAGTTTCCTTATGTTTAATGCTAATGGAAAAATCACTACCTTATGTTTTGGTGAATTAAAGGGAAGGAAACAATAAGGTTGGTTCTACTGATGATGACACACAATAAAAGGTTAGTGACCAGCTGATGAAGAAGAATCATTATAGGGGTTTGGTGCCACATGGAGAAAATTACCATGAATATTTATTTCTTCTCCATCTCTCTAGATATTTATTTAGAATTTTATAAGTGGTAAAAATATAAGGTGATGTTTTAATATATATATTACCATATGAATAAAAAATTATTATAGCTTCCCAGTGGACGTAGGTCACCCTGACCGAACCACATTACTTTTTTTGGTCCCATTTTGTTTTAATTTTCTTGATATTTTATTTGATTACTAAGGGAAAGAGGGTAATAAAAAAACTATTGTGATTAGATGAGAGATTTAAATTACCTAGGAATGACATTCACCTAACACTCCCAATGAGAACGTGAACCCACTATTGTCTAAGATTCATTCTCAGAGTTATGTTGGAAATTTTGGATCTACTCCACAGCGCTACTTTCCACACCTATTCACCCTATTTATTAATAATCCATTACTTTTCAACCCCTATGAGTTTTATGTCATATCCACCCAATTATCCTAGTACTCACACTCCTTTAAATCTTTTTTTTTGTGTACAAGGCCTTCTCTCGCCACTACTACATGAACCCACTTCTCCTTACATTGATCGTTTCCCCTCTTCCATTTTTATTTGTTTGTTTTGTCTATGATTTGGGTGTTGTTAGATCTATAAAACCAAGAAGATCATTTGTAAAAATTTAAGGGTAGAGGGTTTTTCTTATTCATGGTAGACGGACAAGGAAATAAAATATAAGTAAAGGGGGATATGTGAAAAAATGGGGAGGAAGAGGGGGAAAGTGTGAGTAATTTTTTTATTTTTTCCCATGCACATGTGAATGAAAAAAATACCTTCTAATGTGAAATCATTAGATTTTTTAAAAAAAGTTAAGAAGAATGAGTATTTTTAAAGTAAAATATCTAATTTCATTTTGGATCAGATTTGAGAATTTAACTAGTCAATTTTAGTATTAATGAATATTATGGATTCATCTGTGATGTTTGTTTTGGTAAATTTTGATCTTTCATTGTATATAGAATCCCCAAGTCAAAACTAATATGGTAACACCCTAGGGGTATATTCTAGATACACATATAGGGATTGAAAGTAATTTTATACATAAAAATATGGTTTCTAGCACTAAATTTGAGGTGGAGATATTAAATGAAATGAATAACTTCATCATGTTGCAATGTAAAAATTATATTTTTAAAACTCAACAAGTTTTAGGTATTACTTTAAAATAAATGCTTGCCCAAAATATATGATGGTGATTATAGGAAACTCAACCACCAAACATGTGGTAGGATCTGAATTTTTTTTGGTTAATGATAAAAAATATATTGTGATGTTAGAGACTTATACAAAGAAATTATGTAATAATATTGAAAATAATTATATGGCCAAAAGCATTGAAAATCGATTTTACGTAAAAAATAAATTGTTTAGACTTCAGTATAATGAAGGTATAACTATGATTGGTCCCTATAATTTTTAATCAAATTTTGGAATATTTTTAAAGTTCCAATATAATGATTATAGATGTAGATAAGTCCCTATGGTTGCTGAAATCTCTACTAGAGAGTTATAATAATATTTCTACAACATTGTTTCATTGTAAGGATGAGGTAATTTTTTATGTATCAAATGCATTAGTTAAAAAGAGTACAAGAGAAAGGAAAGGTATGGACATAAATATTACACATCATAGGAATTAATTGAAACTTGTGAGAGATCATCTGGAAGGAAACCTCGAATATTTAGAAGACATAAATCATGATTGAAGTAAAAAATGTGAGTACAGCTACAGATGTAAAGTCAAAGATGGGTGTTCCTACTGACATAAAAAAGGACACTGGAAGAAGAATTGTCTTAAACTTGAGAATCTAAAGAGGAATGTTATAAAGAAAATAGAGGATGTTTTAGATATTTTTTTCTTCATTTTCTTGATGTTTGACAATTCAAAAGGTTGGATTCTAGATTATATTTTTTCATTAAATATGTGATGAAATCGAGATTGGTTTTCAAACTTCTAGGATTTAGATGAATGTGTGCTTTCTATTGGGTATAACCACCCTTTCCACATGAGTTGTATTGTAATAATATAGTTGAGGATGAATGATGGTATGACATGATATCTTATAAATATAAGATATATTTTTGAATTGTAAAATAACCTTGTATTTTATGGATTCTTGGATAAGATGGTTGCTGGATAACCATGGAAGATCATGTTATGAAGGTTATCAAGGGATCAATCCTTATGGTAAAAGGTATTTAAAAATATAATTTGTATTATTTTTTATGTTGGGACTATTATAGGTATAGTGGTGAATCATATCATATTATTAACACTAGTAGAACAAGAAAAAACATACGTAGAACTTCCAGCAAAGAAACGAACCAGTTGAAGTATCTTATGGATGGATAAATTAGTTCATTATATCATCATCAGATGTGGTATTTTGTTCCTCCATTGGAAGAAAATAATGAAACTACATGTATCATGTTCTTAATATTTTTGGACTTGATCAATATATAATGTACTTTAGATGCCTATGGGAATTCATAATATAGTAGAAAATAGATTTTTTCTAGTAAAAGGCTGATTTTTTTGAGTATCAACATAGTGGTGTTTTTTTTTCAAGATCAAGAGTGTTGAATGTTGAAGGGAAATCACTACTTTATGGTTGGTAGATACCATATAAGACCGAAAAATTGGTGGATCTACTAAGTATGACTCGTATATTAGGCTTGATGGCCATCTATTGAAGAATAATCATTGTAGGTATTTTTGTGCTACTCCGAGATAATTGCAGCATATATTTGTTTTATCTCCACCACTATAGCTATTTATTTGGGTAACACTATATCATAAAAATATTTTGGTAATTTGTAATCTGCGTATTCCACTTTCATTAAGAAAACTTTTTTCATACCTCGTGGATGTTTTCAACCCAACCAAACCACAGAAATTTTTATGTGATCCTTTTTTTGTTTTATTTATCCTATTTGAGCAAGAAAAATATAGAGAGAAAATCAAAACAATACCTTGGATGGGAATAGATAGATAGTCATGAGATTTTGGATATAGTGGGTTAGCTATAGATTTGTGATGGTGGTAAGAGACTTGTTTTCAGTGAATAACTATATTAAATTAGGATAAATCGGTGTTGGAGATTTGATATATAGCTTATTTATTTGGGTAAATTAAATAAAAGTAAAACTAGGATCCAAGTAATGTCCTAAAGGTGTGACATCTTTTTAATACTTCTCCAGAAATGCACACGCCCCACATCAGAAATTTGATAGATTATAAGAGTGATTTAAAATCCTTGGTGACCCACTCCATCGTCCGATGATATATCAAAGGTAACTAGGTGTTTTTCCTCCCATGCGGTTCCCTCTATTTCCATATTTAGAATTTCTCTATGCTACCCATGCCCCTTATCCACACCATTTCCCATGAGATTTCACATTCCATGTGTCTATGAGCCTTTCTATAACCATGTAATTTAATTTTCCTTCATATTATCCCTAGTATTATGTTTACCTTTTTACATAATGTTTCTATAAGTTCAAGTTGAGTTATAGGGATTGAAGCCAATTTTAATCAATGTTTCTTTATTTTCAATCATTTTTTAGTAGATCCACCAATGCACTTCATTATAAATAACCACTTTTCCTTTATTTTTGTATCATTTACCAAAAAATATACTCCAATGAATGTCTAAAAATATATTTTCCACTAAATGTGTGAAAATGGGGTCAAATCAAAGTGAAAAATTATTAAAATGAATTATTATTTCCAAAATAAAAAATCTCTAATTATTGAAATATTTTTTGAAAATAACATAAAAACAAACAAAAATATATTTATAATATTATGGAAAACATCAAAAAGAATATTCTCACTAAAAATAAATAATTAATAATCTAATGATTTTGTTCCCAATTTTCATCATCAATTAATTATATAACCCAAATTATAATCAATTATTACTATAATAAATTTAATTAAAATCATTAAAATTTCCATATCTCCAAGAAAGGTATGTCATATATGATTTCCATGAGGATAACGTATTATAGCCTCATAGGATTTTTTAGTGGATTATTATCCCAAATGATCCTTTAATGTTCATCAAAATAATATTAACATTTTTCTATTTTGTCCAATAGTTCTAAAGGATTCTATCATGTTTTTATGTGTAAAAGGGAGGTCTTGCACACTTCAATGTGACCTAGGGAGTACTGATTAGTAAGGGGTACAGTGTGGCACCCCCAATAACCATTACACATTACATCGATAACATACCACTAATTTATTGTAACACCCAGAGTTTTTACTAACATTTCTTTTCAAATATATTACTTTTCTTTTATTTCTTTCATTATATGCTACAATAATAAAATCTTTGACTAGACACAACACTGACATGGCTTGTGTTACATGAGACACAGAGATTCTATGAGACAATATTTTATTTTTATAATTATTTAATGAGATAGTTATAACATGGATATTAAACATAGTAATATGATTATTAATAACTAATTTTTAAATATTATTTATAATGTTTTTATATAAATAATACATATTTTTGGTAAATTCGTTATATGCTAGGAAACTCTATTTTCTCAAATAAATTGCTTTCTATATCATCATGTGAACAGTAATAAAATTAATTTTAGAATCTTTTATAAATTTTATTTGATAAAATAAAAATAAATTTTTGAATTATAATTTCAGAAAATAGCTTAGGGTGAGTTTTGGGGATTTTACTGTAACACTTCATTTTTGGATTAATGGTGAAAAATACTGAATTTTTATTCAAAATAGTTATTTATTTTAATTTATTCATATAGTTTAATTATATTTTAATTTAGGTAAAAATATAATTAGATCTATTATAAGTTAATTAATCTAATTTAATACATTATAATATAATTAATAATAAAATTGGATATGAAAACCTTTCAATCTTTTGGATTTTCCAATTTAAAAACTCGTCGTCTCATCACGTCTGATGGATTAATTTTAATTTAATTTATGCCACTTAAGTTATTATAATTTGGAAAAATAGACACCATATTTGGAGTCATCATAATTTGTAATATATAAAATGTTCAAATTAGTTTCTAACTAAAAATATCGGTGATGGTAATTAAAATTATTTATAGTGATTATGGTAAAAATGAGCATAATTAATGACTGAACATAGGAAAATATTGTGTGAGAATTACCTTAAAATTTATTAAAATTACTCCCTTTCCATATTTTGGTAATTAAACCGTTATCTATCTATAATGGTCCATTTTAAACCCTAAGGGTACATGTAAAAATGCAGAGAACTCAATTATTTTCATGAATACCCAATGTTCCCTTTTCCCCACTTATAAAAGGCCTTCCCCCTCTCTTTACACATATAAATCTTTTTTAAATATTCCAAAACATGCCCAAATATCCTCCAATATACCCTAACATAATCCTATAAGCACCCCTTTTGTCGTAAATCCAACCAAGAAATCCCTTTAGTGGAAACCAAAATGAGTTACCCAAAGAAGAGGTAACACCCTTCAATAAGAACATTGTTTTTATTTCTTTCTCTACCCCTAAAATATACTTATTCCACGATTAATTAATAACATAAATATTATATATATATATATATATATAATTTGATATTATGGTTTCAACCTAAACTCACACATAGTTGCATCAAATGGGAAATGTAATTATCGTTCATGTGAACTGCTGACTACCACCTTGCAAACCAATGTCGTTATTTATTCAATTTCCACCTATCATGGTTAATAATAATGATGGAATTTATTATTTTATATGATATATATGATATTTATGATGTATTTATTAGATTTTAATTATTATATAACATATTCTTGCATGCTTTTTATTTTGTGTTAAAATGATAACTTCGTTTGTAAATGTGTGAACTTCTGCCTTCTCAAATCGATGAGATTTGTTCACAAATAACATTGAACATATTAAATAATGGTATATAAAATTTATATGATATATATGTTTTAATAATTCTAATGTAATGATATATATATGTGTGTTATTTAATTTCTTTCATTGAATATTATAAGAAAATGGAAACAACATTCTTATTTACATACGCCGACCTTTTATATGAACGGTGTATTTCATTTTCTATTTATATATTTTAAAAATTAGTATATATATATATATTTAATATATATGATATTTATATATTTTGTATAATTTTTTAGTTGATTAAATCATTATATATATATATGAGGACCAATAATTTAATTAATCAAAATGCATGCGAAAGAAAAAGTCGTTATTACCGAAAATGTAACATTATCATGGGATTGTTAGTATAAGGGTAATAAAGTACCATACGAAAATCATATATGGAATAATATAATTGAATATGGTTCAATAAAATATTTATAGTGAAATTATATTTATTATGTAAGAGGATTGAATGAGTACAGAGAGGGTCAAGACCTAAGGTAGGGGGATTTCTAGTCTCACTTTTATTTATGCGAGACTTATGTCATATTTACCCCTAATTTATTTTGGGTGGTGTATATTCATCCCATTAATGTATTATAACAAATTAATACAATATTTTATTGTTATTTAAAATATTATTTTATTATTTCTCTTACATCCGGTTTACAATTCAAAATTTACGAAATCGGTAAAGTTATTTTGTCTCAATTTTCCATCTTGGAGACACATGTTCTGTTATGCACCTATATTATTTTATAATGTATATATAGTGTCCCTTTTATGTTCAATATAATTAATATTATTATTAAAAATATATTATAATCTTTATGTAATTTTATACTTTCATGGGGATTTTGTTACCAATGTGATAAGAGTGTATTGTTATTATCCCATCATTTACCCAAATTGATTAAAATTTTGATTCCATTGATGGAATATTATGATCCATATCTAAAGAAAAATCATGGAATTTCATATCTTCTATTTATTCATTATATCTTCAGGTATTTGTACCCTTCTTAAACTATTTTATAATCAAGATATGTATGGAAATGTGTTCAATAAAATCTGACCTTATTTATATCTTAGGTCGAAATTATATTCTATTCAAAAACCTTGTTTTCAAATAGGTTTTCAAATATATTTCCAAAAGTATTTTTATTCAATGATATTCATGAAAAAGGGTATTAATTTTTTTTATGATTTTCAAATATATTTTTAAAGATAAAGTTTTTCAAAAATGTTTTATGATTTAAAAAGTGTTTTTTAAATAAGAAAAGATATTTTCCTCAAGAAATGTTTTTAAATATATTTTCCATCTAAGATAAAATAATTTTAAAAAGTTTATGATTTAATGTGGATTTTATTCATTGAAAACATTATTATTATTCCTTTTAATGGTTTATTTTTAATTTGACTAATTGTTTATGACACATGTACCACTTATATAGATTATATGCTTTTGAAACCCACTTCCTTTCACAGATTATGATTTGAAAAAAATATTAAAATACCTATATATTTTCCATAGATTATAATATGTTGACATGTTTATGATAACCATTTCATTGCATGGGTTATTATATAATATTTTTGAACCCCATCTCTTTTTATGGGATAATATATGATGAAATATTTATTATCTTGTGGAACGTATATTTATGTTTTTATTATTTAATGGGATGGATGTATATATACCTAAAATTCATTGGAAAAATACCTATATCTGATGAGATAGTGTTGGGAATCAAGTTATTGGGGTTGATCCACTATGGAATATTGGTAAACTTGATGCATTATGGGAATATAGGGAAACCAGATCCACTATGAGAAGATGAGGAACCCAATACCTTATAAGAGAAAGACTACAACTGGGTATGGTGTTCTGTCCCACCTAGTATGTGTTGTATCCATGATGTTCCCTGATAAGTTCTTAAAACGCACCTTGACTTAAATGGAGTGATGTTAAATGTTTATGTGCATGCCATAATACCATGTATTATTCCTATGTTATGATCTCATGGCTTATTTTCTTTATTCCATTATGATTTATAACATATAAACTATCAATATTTATGCCATGATCAATTCTTATGATATTTTATATAAATGATATGATATTCTAATGTTATGATCACATTTTAAAACCCATATTATCTTGATTATTCTTATATATATCCTTTAATTACACTTATGGAGCATCTAATATCACTACTTTTTTGGTTTTATTTCTCTAGGTTATGAAGATATGTATTAATAATGATGTGCCTTATAAGGGTTATAATCATAAAGAAACTAGTGGGATATAATTTATCTCACTTATTTAAAGTGATTTAGTTTCTATAAATAATTCCATTTCTAGATAATAAATGTGGATATGGCTCTAACACATACATACCTAGGGAAAATAACCCTGAAAATATATATTGGTCGAAACTTAATTAAAAACTGGGTCATGACAAGAGGCCTTGCTGCACACCTGGTTTTTCAATCCTAGGGGATATACTTTTGGAATTCAAAAAATATTTAAGACACATCATGAATGATTTAAATATAAGTTGAATTTGAATAACCTATTATAAACCTAATGTTTCATAGATTAAACAAGGGGTCATAATTTTGACATCTTATAAGTGTTTATTCGTGATTTTTTGTTTCCTCGCTATGACAATTGTTTCTTACTCTATGGTTTTTGGTTTTCCAGACACTACTGAATAACATGGATATACCCACAATTTAGGAAAACGCCATGGGTATATTTCACCCCTATACGTTGTTTTCCAAAAACCATGGGCATAGGGATTGGTTTAACCCCTATACCCACGGTTTTTTCAAACCCATGGGAATAGGGTTTAGTTCACGACCTATACCCATGGTTCTCTAAAAAACCATGGGTATAGGTCAAACCTATTTCCATGATATTCCCAAAACCATGTGTATATGATTTAATTCAGAACTTATACCCACAAGTCTCCAAAAACATGGGTATAGGGATGAACTATATCCACGATTTTGGTAAATCGTGTAAATAGATTTCCCATGCAAGCGTGGGAAAAAATCCCCAGAAAACAAAATGTTTTTCAATTAGAAAACCTATTTACATGGTTTTCCACATATATCCATGGTTTTGAAAAATATATATAATAAATATGTATTTAAATAACGATAATTGTAATTGGTGTAGTGGTTAGGCGCATCCATTGAATAGAGGCGGTCCAGGGATTGAATCTAGCAACTGATATTTTTTAAAATCCTATTCACATGGTATCAGGAATATGGGTTTATGATCATTGACATGGGGGAATATTTCCTATACACCCATTCACATGGTTCATAACTATGTGTATAGCATTTTCAAACTATGGCTATAGTTCATATCTATACTGTCGGCATAAGATCCCACAATTTTATACACCATACCAATAGTTCAAAAGAATAGGTATATGGTAATTTTACAGTAGTTTCAATGGATATAACCTGAAGTAACCATGTTAACGGTGATTTCAGTGGAAAAATAAAAAAAATCTTCTTGAGAAACATATTGTTATGGGATCTAGAATAATATTATATGATTTTATGCTCACCCAAATTTCTCAATCTATGAACCATGATGTAATTCCAAATGATCAATATTGGTAACACAATTCAATTAATTCTTTAATGAGGAAACATCCACTATATTTTTTATGGGGAATTGGATCCACTTTTTTGGAAACAATGGATCAATACCACAACAAATATATTCATTGTTCTCCAGTTTTTGAAACATGAGAACACCATTCTTGTTTTTTATCAGTTAGAGGGTGAAACGGACAATAGGTGGAATCTAATCAATAATATGAGGAAAAACATTGAAAATGAATCTAGGGATCAGGATGAGTTAAATAATATATTTTTTAATAAATAATTTCCTTATATTCATTATAAAATTATTAATAAATAAATCTTTGGGTTAATGAAACCGGATGATGAATCTATTGGTACCAATTATACTAATTTCATAAGACATATAAGGTACTCATATGGTATTATAATTTACCCTATAATTAAAATTTATATGGTTTTAAATTTCATAATTACAAGTCTTAGAATGGTGTTTTCTATTTGAGGATTTAGTATCTACTAATATATTATGTGATGTGCAAACAATGTTGAAATAGAGGTGGAGTTATTTATCAATCTCATGGTTTTGACAACTGGAGGAAGATGGGGTTCAAAGGAAAATCTATAATTCATGGAGAGAAGAAGATAAGCCTTATTTTATTCTCTATGTGTGGTAAGAAGGATCGAGGAAATTTCCTCATGGGGTCAAATAAATATTTTAAGTGTGGACGGGAAGGTCATCACTCAATTTATTGTCAAACTAATATGTAGGATAATGATGCGAATAGATGGAAATATGTACATTATACACATCCCACACTTTAGTGCATAAATCGTATTGACAATTATAGTTATGGTAACCAATTCTCAAACCCTTGTGTTAGTGATGATGAGCTATGTTATCACACTTAATCTGAGGGACAAGATGAAATCATATGTGATCACTATTTCTGATAAGGGGTGTGGTAATGACATGATGAAGGGTACACATATCATCTACTCTAGAACTATTAATTTCTTATTTGATTACAGTTCTACCAAATCTTTCATATCTATATAATTTATTAAGGTTGTTACGATTCCACCGAAATGATTAAATTTGGAATCAGTAGTGAAAACGCCTAATGTAACGACTATTTCCTCTCAAGGCTATAGTTCCTATTTTATTCGTATTTTTGGGAATGTACTTCATTTAGATCATGTCATTATTCTTCGGGATGAATTTTATGTCGTATTTGGCATGGATTGGATTTTTGTGTAGAAATCCCACTTCAATTATTGATGATGGGAATTTATGCTTGATATTTCAAACCAACGTATAATATTCTATCAATTTGATGATAATTCTGAACATCCAATGGAGATTATACAAAGTGTATGGGTATTAATTCCCATATAAAAGGGTTGTTTATCTCAAATATTTGGGTAGAAAAGGTATCACCCTGACCCCACTTACCCAGAGTCGGTGCATTATTACATAACATTGGCATGATCACAAAAGATAAAGTCTCGAAATACAGATTAGTTTAGTAGCCTTAGAAGTACTATATACATTCATAAGGTTTACATTACGTCATAAAATAGAAAAATACGACAACATTGTTTCCATTGAAAACAATGAGATCCCATAGACTATCCCTGCAGGTCAGTCATAATATACTTCTTCACATCTTGGAAAAAATAAAACATATAAAGGGGTGAGCTCAGATGCTCAGTAAGGATAACAATATTGTAGAAACTTTTATAAATATGTATAAACATTTAAGGAAATGTATAAGACTAAAACAAAATCCTTTCAAACATGAACTTCAGCATAACATGGCAAAGATAAAATCAAAATTATTCCATTTACTTACTCACATGGATATTAATCTAGTTGAATAATAAAATGCAATATCAATAGCCACTTTTATAAAAATGGAATGCATAATGCCAGACTTTCATAACCACATAGTCAAGGCATTTTTCCAAGACTAAAAATAAGATTTTTTCAAGGCCTTGATCCAAGAAACTAGTTTGTCTAATGAGACCAACTGATGCATCGAGGAGCTATAGTGGGCTCCACCCGTCACTTACTAAGTCCAATGCATTCTTCATTTAAAAATGTTTAAACATAACATAATCATTTTATTAAAACTAGAATACGAAATGTCAATACTTTATCCATAAAAAATGAATGGTGTAGAAATAACACATTCACATCAAACACATCACAAAACCTTCAATACAATATGGATGTTTTGTATCATAATAAATCAACTTCAAATAAGCTTAAAATCCATCAATGGATATTGACATAGATGAAATAAAAACCTTTTTTAGAGAAATATATCTTTCAATTTTGATATAATTTAAGCAAACATTTCTTTTGGAAATATTCTTATAAGATATTAAGGGAAGCTTCGATGATGTTATAACGGTAGAAAATATCCGCACCCATAATATAAGTTAAAAAAAAGACATTCTTACCATAATTTTGTCGAAAAGGTTATAAAGGACATGGTTTGGAAAATGACGGAAAGATTCCTTTATAAACATCTTATAAAAGTCAAACAATGGTATAAATTACTTTAACCCATAGTTTATAAAATATTAATAATTTTTTGAAATGCATTTTTAAGAAACGGGGATGTGGATGATAAAGAGGTCTCAGTAGATAATTACATATAAACAACCTCAGATAATGAAGAGATTGTAGAATCAACCCTTATCTTGTAATTATCCTTGGTCAAGGGTAGGTTTAACTTCTGTATAATGGTGAAATAATTATTATTAAATTATAAAATAATCATATACATTAATATGATATGAGGAAAAGTAATTTTTAATCAAAATCAAAAACAGAGAGCATACAACCAAAGTCATAAAGGAGGTTGAAAATAACGGAGACCAAGAGAGTCATTTCTGACAGTGAATTTGCAATCATCAGGCAGATTTCCTAAGATAGTGTAGGTAATCAGTCTCTCTCATGATGTTCCCTTACTAGCTAACAATTCAGCCACATAATTCCATTCACGCCAAGTGTGCTTGATTGAAATATTATGGTTGGAATGTGTTATACAGTACCAGGCCATATAAACCAAGTCCCAGGGGACAACCCAATTTCCATGAAGATATTCGACCACCATAGAAGAATCCATCTCTACTTCAGTGATCTTTTAACATTTCTTTTTTAAAAATAGCTTAGTATTATCATCGTTTTGGGTGTTAACTGGTTCATTTTCCTTTATAGGCATTGTTACGTATGTAATTTTTTTATGGATATGATGTATCTTATTCATATTCAGAATGATATTAAGTCATTAAACATTATTTTTAATCATCTAATGAAAATTATTCTTGAATGGATACGATGGAGAATTAATCCCATTGCATTCGTGGAGACGATAATCCGTAAATACTCATGATCAACAATATAATTCTTTTGATATTAAAATAATATATAATTGGATGGTATATCGAATATACAGAATCATTATAATTTTATATTTATTATTTACATCAATTACACATCAATATTATACCAATCCAAATAATAATGTATTGAATAACAATTACACCACGACATGGAGACCGTAAGCCGTACGTACGCATGTATGCTGACATGTCATTCAAAGGATGGATAGAATAATGAATATGGTTGTACCATTTTTATAATAACATTACAATATATGGAAGATATTGGAATTATTATTTTAGAATGGAAATAACCAAGAAAGAGAATGTGGAAGAAGAAAGGAAGTTGAAAGAGGTTATGAAATATTTACCTCTTCTTCAGGTTCTTCCTTTTGATTTGATCAAAAGGGCTCCTAAGGTTGGATTTTTGACAAACGTAATGTCACTTGGATGAATGTAGGACAGTTGGGAGGATATTTGGGCAGGGGTTGGCCAAGCCAAATGGCATTGAAGGTGTTAATTAGAGATAATGGGGAGTGACCTTTTATAAAAAGTCTCAAATTACATTTATTTGGATATTTATAATATCAATTATTTTAATATTTCATTAATTAGGTAATTAATGGACCATCATTGTGTCATAAATAAATTAACATATTTAATGTCTAAAAAATATAAATAAAATACCATTATGTAGGAAATACTTTTAGCTTTCTAATTAATATTTATAGTCTAATTTATATTATGTATAACCATGTATTAAAAAATGGTTTAGTTATTAAACTTTGAATTTAACACTTTTAACTCTTCTTTGAATAAAATAATAATAAATCTCCTAATCTAATCCAAGTAGACCTAAAGGATCATATTTTATTCCTAAGGTTGTTTTTATTCGAATTATACATAGCCAATAGAATTAAGTCATGTTTTAGGAATATAATAATATCGTTTTTACCATAAATTACCCTATTTACTTTTAAACGTGGTAAATAAAAGTAAAAAGTTACTATTCAAAAAAAATATTTTCATCATATTCAACCACATTTTACTTACTAATATCAACCGTGTCTCTCAGATTTTTTAAATTCAACTCACAGAAGCGGTAAAATTATGTTTTATGTAAATTTTCAAATACACTCCTATGAGGTGGGTTAAAGATGGTAAAAAGTTCGACAAAATGTTTATAGATCTAAAATTATTATAAACTGACTCCAATGAATTATATTGAACATATATTGGTATTATGTATCTATTTTGACCTAAAATAAATTTAATTAAAATAAATAATTCTTTAAATAAAAAGTTAGTTTTAACCAATAACTTAGTGTTTTTCGCTATTCATCTAAATTTGAAAGTTTTCAGAAAAATACCAAAATTTCTCCCTAAGCTAATTTTGATATTCTGAATTCAAAAATTAAGTCTATTTTACCGAATTCAAAACATAGAAGTTTCATTTATTAATTTAAAATTAATTTCCATTGTCAAAACCCAAAAGAGAGTTTTTAAGAAATAATAAGTGACAAAAGATTGATACTTGTTTTTGTTCAATTTCAAAATAAAATTAGTTCCAATGAATAAAGATAGATTAAATGGTAAAAATATAATCAATTTATACATCCAAATAATTAAAATGTATAATTTAACACTACAAATTATATTGATTAAAAAAGTTGTTTTTAGTTAAAGTATTGTATTTTTCACTATTCACCCAAATATGAAAGTTATCGTAAAAACACCTATAATTTATTGAAACTAAATGTTTATGTCCCAATTCTAATGAAGAAGTTTATTTTGTCAAATTGAATATATAAAAGTTTGAAATATTGGATTTAAAAAGGACTCTCCATTAAAAGGCGGTAAAATTACATTTTTTTAAAAAATACTTATTTTATCTAAAAAATGAATTTGTTTTTTTCATTATGTCTAAGAAACTCATGATATGTGTAACACCCCAAACTTCCATTGTATGCTTCTCTTTAAATAATACAGTAGTGTGTGTTGTATGCAACATCGAGTTCTAACACACCACAACCAATCAAACTAGCCTTTATGAATAGTAATAACCACTTTTTGAAATTTAATAAATTTTATATTTCAAAGTGGACTTCATTTTTGGATTTGGCATATCGAAACTATCTTAGGGTGAATTTTTGGTATTTTTCTGAAAACATTCAATTTTTGATAAATAGTGAAAAACACTTAGTTATAGTTTAAAACCGAATTTTTATTTAAAAAATTATTAATTTTATTTAAATTTATTTTAGGTCAAAATAGATACATAATACCTATTTATGTTTAATGTAATTCATTAGATTCAGTTTATAATAATTTTAGATATATAAAATTTTTATTAAACTTTTCACCATCTTTTACCCACCTCCTAGGAGAATTTGAAAATTCACATAAAACTTAATTTTACCACTTCTATGAGTTGAATTTCAAAAATATGAGAGACACTATTGATATTAGTAATAAAAATGTGGTTCAATAAGATGAAAATATTTTTTTGTGAATATTAACTTTATACTTTTATTTACCATGGTAAAAAGTAAATTGGGAACTTAAGGGTAAAAATGATATTATTATTACCATAACACATGTCTTAATTCTATTGGATAAGTATATTTCAGACAAAAACAACCTTATGAATAAAATATTAACCTCTTTGGTCCACTTGGATTATATTAGGACACTTATTATTATTTTATTTAAAGAAGAGTTAAAAGAGTTAAAATCAACGTTTAATAACTAAAATATTTTTAATATAGGGTTATACAGAATATATATTCAACTATAAATATTCATTACAAATATGATAATCTTTCCTACATAATTGTATTTTATTTATATTTTTTATAAATTAAATAATTTAGTTTTTTTTGACACAATGATGATGTAGTAATTACCTAATTAATGAAATATTAAAATAATTAATATTATAAATATACAAATTAAACTAATTTGAGACATTTAATAAATTACACTAATTTTATAGGTTAATATGAAATATTAGGGTTGGTTATATGTATTCTTTTTGATGTAATAATGTGGTTGTGAATTTACAAAAACAAAATACCAAATAGTGTTAAAATTGACAGAAAAGAGTTTTAAAAATATATATATTATTAATTGATATTCTATTCTTAAAAATATAAGGTATGGAAAAATGACTTATATAATGATAGTTGTATCATTAATGAACCACTTGGGGTTCTCTTGAAGTATATAGTATGTTTATTAACCATATAATATAAAAATACAAAGAGACATGGTAAATGTCAAACTATTTATCTAAGAGTTAAATCTAAAAGATATGGTTAATATAGTGACCCAAACCTATCTAAAACCTATTGGTTGAGTTTTTTTAACTCATACCCACCTTTTCTTTAAATAATATAATTTGGAGCCATTATAAAACGAAAATGATTTTATTATAAAATAATATTTCTAGCTTTTCTTAAGGTGCCCCTCACCCCTCTTATAAAAGGGAACTCCCCCTTCTCTCTAATTCACACCTTTAAAGCCATTTGGAATGGAAAACCCCTACCCAATTCCCCTCTCAAATTTACTCCCTTTATCCTAGAGGCATTACTTTAGTTATAAAGCCAACCTAAGGATCCCATTTGATCAAATCAAAAGGAAGAACCTGAAGAAGAGGTAAATATTTCATCACCTCTTTCAAGTTCCTTTCTTCTTCAACTTCCTTTTTCATTTTTGTTTAGATTATAAAATAATAACTCTAGTGTCTTCTATATAATTTGTTGTTATTATAAATATAGTACAACCAAATTCATTGTTCTATCCATCCTTTGAATGACATGTCACCATATATGCGTACGTACGGCATACCGTCTCCACGTCGTGGTGTAATTTCCATTCAATACATTATTATTTTGATGGGTATGATAATGGTGTTTAATTGATGTAAATAATAAATATAACATGATAATTATTCTGTATATATGATATAACATCCAATTATATATTATTTTAATATCAAAAGAATAATATTTTTGCTCATGCGTACGTACGGATTACCGTCTCCACGAACGCGATGAGATTCATTCCCCATCGTATCCATTCAAGACTAATTTTCATTAAATGATTAAAAATAATGTTTATAGAATTTATATCATTCTGGATATGAATAAGATACATCCCATCCATAAAAAATATGACTCAAATAACAAATAATATAAAGGAAAATGAATCTGTTAACATCCAAAATGACGATAATACTAAGATATTATTAACAAAGAAATGATAAATGATCATATATGATATCATATTAATGTATATGATTCTTTTATAATTTAACAACAACTATTTCACCGTTATACAGGAGGTTAAACTACCCTATAACAAGGAAAAGTACAAGGTAAGGGTTAATTCTACAATCTCTTCATTATCTGAGGTTGTTTATACGTAATTATCTACTAGGACCTCTTTATCATCCACATCCATGTTTCTTAAAAATGAATTTCAAAAAATTCTTACTATTTTATAGACTATGCATTAAATTCATTTATTCCCTCACTTGACTTTTATAAGATGTTCATAAAGGAATCTTTCCATGTTTTTCCAAAAAATGTACTTTTTGACCTTTTTGATAAATTTAAGGGAAAAATGTTTTTTTATCTTATATGGAGGGTGAGGCTATTTTCTGGAATTACAACATCATCAAAGCTTCTTTTACAAGCTTATAATAATATTTTTAAAAATAAATTTTTTTCTTTTATAATTACATGACTTTTAAATGATTTCAAAAAATAAAGTGATATTTTTCGAAAAATGTTTTGAATTTATTTATGTCAACATCCTTTGATGGATTTTAAGTTTATTTGAAGTTGATTTATTATGATACAAAACATTCATATTGTATTGAACGTTTTTTGATATGTTTGACTGTGGATGTGTTATTTTTATACCATTCATCGTTTATGGATAAATTATTAACATTTCATATTCTAGTTTTCATACAAATGTTTATGTTATGTTTAAACCTTTTCATATGAGGAATGCATTGGACTTAGTAAGTGTTGGGTGGAGCCTGCTATAGCTCCTCGATGCATCGGTAGGTCTCATGAGACAAACTAGTGTCTTGGAATAAGGCCTTGACAAAATCTTATTTGTAGTCTTGGAACAAGGCCTTGACTCTGTGGTTATGAATTTCTGGAATTATGCATTCCATCATTATGAAAGTGGCTATTGATATTGCATTTGATTATTCGACTAGGTGAATATCCATGTGAGTATGTAAGTGGCATTATTTGATTTTATCTTTTCTATATTATGCTGAAGTTCAAGTTTAAAATGATTTTGTTTTAGTATTATAAATTGCCTTAAATGTTTATCCTTATTTATGAATGTTTCCTCTATATTATTATCCTTACTGAGCATCTGAGCTCACCCCTTTCTATGTTTTATTTTTTCCAGGATGCGAAGAAGTATTTTATGACTGACCTATAGGGATAGTCTGAGGGGATATGAGTGTGGTCTATGGAAACAATTTTGTTGTAGTTTTTCATTTTATTATGTAATGTAAACCTTATGAATGTATCTAGTAATTATAATGTTGTTAAACTAATCGGTCTTTTGAGACATGATCTTTTGTGATCGTGCCAATGTTATGTAATAATGCACCGAATCTGGGTAACTAGGGTCGGGGCGTTATAGTTGGTTTCAGATAATGTTTAGTACAAACCATAGAATCTATATTTAGATAGACTCTGATTAGAGTACATTACCCTAAGATAGACTTTGGGGGTTAGTATAGAAGAACTTTAAAGAATTTTGGTATTGTACAGATTTGGTGAGTTTTCCAAGAAATACATCCTTGTCTAGATACAAGAAGGTAGAGGTGACTCTGGAACAGATGTACCTAGGGGTAAAACATGAAGACACCGCTTTGAACTAGACTCGAACGAGAAGTGGTTCACGACAACGGGCCTTGCTGCACTCTTCGTTACGACACTCTCGAGGGATATGCTTAGGATAATTCTCATTTTATTTACAAACCATTATGAATAATTTATGAGTATATATTTCTTCAAAGAATTTTTTTTATGATTCTGTTTTAAATCCATAAACTGTTCAATTTATGTTAAGTGTGTTACAAGTTTAAAATTTTGTATTTTGATTCATAAACTAATCTAGTTTATGCCATTTTTTAGAAATGGAACCTAGTGGAAGTAATGGAAACTGTATCAATATAGTAACTCCATGTAAGGATTTCCCTCCTGCTCAAGATAATTATAGTGGAGCCGGTGATACAACTGGTGATGATCAGTTAATCACCATACTGGGAAAACTCACTCAGGTTATGAATAATAAAATTACCTGTATGGATCACCCTAATCCATAATGTGGATAATCAATATTAGATCACTTCACGAGGAAAAAAGCACCAACATTCAATGGGGGTACAAATAAACTAGTATTTGAGTAATGGATAATTTCCTTAGAGAAAATATTCCATTCCATGGGGGTAGTGAAATGGTAAACGTTGTCCTGGCAGTTTACCACCTCACTGGAGATGATGGTCAATGGTTGTCATTGATTCAAAACACAGAGGAACATGATGAAGTATCAAATATGGAATGGAGGGAGTTTGAATATCTTTTCTTATAAAAATACTTTCCTCATGACCATCGAGCAGATATGGAAAGGTAATTTCTAAGTCTGATGCAAAAGGAGGATGAGAATGTTGCAATGTATGAAGCTAACTTTACAAGGTCAGCGAGGAATGCTGGAAATTATATACATAACCCAAGAAGTAAAATTGATCATTTATTTGATGGTTTAAACCCATTTCTCCATCAATCATTAGTCTCACAATCCTTATTGTCGTACGAAGATATTGTCTCATATGCTATAGAGATAGAAAAAGAATTATCTATGTCTTACAACTGTAAAGAAAAGAAAGAGAATAAGATATCTGTTAAACACTCTAGAAATAGACATAAGGGGAATACGGGAAAAGTTGAATATCCATCCTGCAGTAAATGTGGGAAGAAACAACTTGGTACATGCCTGATGGGAATGGGTTTCTGTTACAAGTGTGGTGAAAAAGGACACCAAGCTCGTGATTGCAAGGGGAAGAAAGAGGCTATCGATGTTGAATGATAAAATTGTAGAGAGAGGGGGACATTATTTGAATGAATGTCCTATGCTTCAGGGTAACTTAACTCAGAAAAGGCCAAGGGATCAAGGCCAGTCGTATGTTATCACTATTGTTGAGGTAGAAGCTCTGAAAGATATGGTGGCAAGTAATTTAATGGTTTCCTCAAGTTTAGAAAATACTTTATTTGTTTCTGGATCATCGCATTATTTCATATCTTCCCAGTTTTCTAAGAAAATTAGATATTTCAAATTTTATTTAACAAGGGAGTTGTCATTCAAAACTCTTAAGAGAAGTATCATTGTAATAAATTTTTTTGAATCAGTCCCCATTAGGGCATATAAATGTTATTTATCTACTGATCTCATCGTCATACCCATGATTGAATTTGATATAATCCTCGGTATTGATTGGCTTTCAAACCATGATGCAAAAAAAATTCTAAGAAGAAGGAGGTTACTATTTTTTATGATGATGATAAAGAACACCTGATCATTAGATTAGAATCATCACCACATAATTCTTATCTAGATCCACCCCTAGTAGCTCAACTAAATTCAATTATTGGAGAGGATGATAATGGAATAACTATGAGTGAGGAAAATAATTTTCAAATAGAGTATGTACATATTGTGAAATAATATGTTGATGCGTTTCCAGAAGATTTACATGTACATACTCCCGAACAAGAAATTGAATTTTCTATTGATTTAATTCCTGGATCAAGGCCCATATCGAATACCACTTATAGAATTTCCACTGTGGAATTAGTGGAACTAAAGAAACAAATAGAGGAATTTAGTAATAAGGGATTTATTATCTCCAGTGTTTCTCCATGGGGAGCCCCTGCCCATTTTGTTAAGAAGAAAGATGGATCTATGAGGTTGTGCATTGACTACAGGGAGATCAATGCTATAAAAATAGAGAACAAGTATCCCCTACCTCGCATTGATGATTTAATTGACCAACTGCATGGAGCTCAATAATTTTCAAAGATTGACCTTCGATCTAGATACCATCAGTTGTGTGTGAAGAAAGAAGACATTCTGAAAATAGAATTATAAACCAGGTATAGGAATTACGAGTTTACAGTAATTCCTTTTGGATTAACTGATGCACCCTCTTTCTTCATGGATCTAATGAAAAGACTTTTCAACAAATATCTCGATGATTTTTAGTGTTATTTATTGATGATATTTTGGTATACTTAAAAAGCTACAATTATCATGAAAATCACTTGTGTATTATTCTAAAGACTCTTAGAATACATGAATTACATGGAAAGTTTATCAAGTGTGAATTCTATCTTTAGGATATTTCTTTTCTTTCCCATATTGTCTCTAAGGCTGGAATCTCCATTGATCCTTCAAAGACCAAGGCAATCCAAAAATGGACAGAACCGATGAGTATAATTGAGGTATGCATTTTTGTTGGTTTAGTATGTTATTATCGATGTTTTTTCCAGAATTTTTCTCGGTTGGCTAACCCATTAACAAAGCTCACCCAAAAAGGGGTTAAATGTGTTTGGAAAAAAGAGTGTGAAGAATTTTTTGAATAACTGAAGAGAATATTAGTCAATTCTTCTATATTGACTCTACCATTGGGTAATGATGGGTTTGTTATTTATATTAATGCTTCAAAGAAACAACTTGGTTGTACCCTTATGCAGAATGACAGAGTTATTGCCTATGCATCACGATAGCTAAAAATTCATGATCGAAACTATCCTACTCATGATCTTCAGTTAGCAGCTGTAATCTTTGCTTTGAAGATTTGGGGAAACTATCTTTACGGTGAAAAATGTGATATATATACTGCTCACAAGAGTTTGAAGTTTATTTTCTCACAAAAAAAGAACTCAACATGAGGCAAAGGTGATGGCTTGAACTACTCAAGGATTATGATTTCACTACAAAATACCACCTGGGGAAGGAAAATAAGGTGGAAAATGCTTTGAGCAGAAAAGATCATGCATTTTTGAACAATATGAGTGTTTAAAAGGATCCTATATACATGGATCTAGTAAAGATGGATATGGTAATAAGCATGGAAGGTTAAACATCAATACTTTTTCAAATGGTTACCAAATCATCTTTACTAGAAAGGATAAAGAGTTCTCAGACTGGGGATGAGGAGTTTCAAAAGAATATTAAAGCTGTGAATGATGGGATATTGAGTGACTTGGTTTATGAAGATGGAATTTTGAAATTTGGTAAGTGACTTTGTGTTCCCAATATACCTGATCTAAAAAGAGAATTTTTGGATGATGCTCATAGCTCTAAATTCACTTATACACCTTAGGGGCCCCAAAATATATAGATATTTGATGGAACATTTTTTTGGGACAACATGAAGAGGGATATTTCTAATTTTGGGTCAAGATGTATAGTTTGTCAACAAGTAAAAGATGGAAGGAAACATCCTGGAGGAGTCATGCAACCTCTTCCCATACGTATGTGGAAATGGGATAATATTACGATGGACTTTGTCATGGGACTACCAAAGACTCCTAGAAGGAATGATGCAATATGGGTCACTGTTGATCGTCATACAAAGTCAGCACATTTTCTTGCTATAAGGGAAGATTTTCCACTTGAACGCTTAGCAAGACTATATATTAATAAAGTTGTAAGACGTCATGGAGTACCAATATCGATTGTTTTTTATCGTGATCCACGTTTTACATCAATATTCTATAAAATTCTTCAGAAGGTTATGGATACTGAACTTCATTTGAGCACTTCCTACCACCCCCAAACCGATGGACAATCAGAACGGACTATTCAAACCTTAGAAGAAATGTTGAGATCATGCTCACTTGAATTTCAAGGTATGTGGGATAAATATTTACCTCTAGTAGAATTTTCCTATAACAATAGCTTCCATTCAAGTATTCGGATGGCACCATATGAAGCGTTATATGGAAAGAGATGTCGCACACCAACATTTTGTGATGATGTTGGTGAAAGAAAACTCGTAGGCCTAGAACAGGTGGAGGAAATGATGGAAATGGTTATGGTAATCCAAAACTACATCAAAGAAGCTCAAAGTAGGCAGAATAGCTATGTCGATAACCAAAAGAAGGATTTGGAATTTCAGGTAGGAGATCATGTTTTCTTGGAGGAATCTCCATGGAAGGGTGTTATATGTTTTGGTAAGAAGGGAAAATTGATTCTTAGGTACATTGGACCTTTATAAATTCTAGAATGAATTGGGTCTGTAGATTACCGGTAGGTAATGCCACCAAGTCTCTCCAAAGTCCATGATGTGTTCCACGTATCACTGTTGAGAAAATACATTCATGACCCAACGCATGTACTCACCTATGATGAATTAGAACTGGAATACGATCTGTCTTATTGTGAAGAGCCTTTCAAGGTTCTTGATACAAGAGAACAAGTGCTGAGAATCCGGACGACTCGTCTGGTAAAAGTTCTATGGAGAAACCATAAGATAGAACATGCAATGTGGGACCCCGAGGAACTTATAATGAAGAACCACCTGAGTATTTCTACGTAGTAATACTATAGCAATATCGAGGACAAAATTATATGTAGGGGATAATTTAACACCTCAAGCTTCCACGGTACGCTTCTCTTTGAAAAATACAGTAACATGCGTTGTACGCAACTTCGATTTCTAACACACCACAACCAATCAAACTAGCTGTTATGAATAGTAATACCCACTTTTCAAAATTTTATAAATTTTATAATTCAAAATGGACTTCATTTTTGGATTTGGAATATCAAAATTAGCTTAGGGTAAATTTTTGGTATTTTTCTAAAAACATTCAATTTTTAATGAACTGTGAAAAACACTGAGTTATAGTTAAAAACAGAATTTTTATTTAAATAATTATTAATTTTATGTAAATTTATTTTAGGTCAAAATAGATAAATAATACCTGTTTCAATTTAATTCATTGGAGTTAGTTTATAATAATTTTTTATATATAAAAATTTTATTGAACTTTTCACCATCTTTTACCCAGCTCCTAGGAGAATTTTCAAATTCACATAGAACATAATTTTACCACTTCTGTGAGTGGAATTTCAAAAATCCAAGAGACATAGTTGATATTAGTAATCAAAATTTGGTTCAATAAGATGAAAATAATTTTTGGTTAATAGTAACTTTTTACTTTTATTTACCACAGTTAAAAGTAAATACGATATGTAAGGTTAAAAATGATATTATTATTACCTTAAACCATGTATTAATTCTATTGGATAAGTATATTTCGTCCAAACACAACCTTAGGAATAAAATATTATCCTCTTTGGTCCACTTGGATTAGATTAGGACACTTATTATAATTTTATTTAAAGAAGAGTTAAAAGAGTTAAACTCAAAGTATAATAACTAAAACATTTTTAATATTGGGTAATAAAAGAGATATATTCGATTATAAATATCCATTAGAAATATAAATAGATTTACTAAATAATATTATTTTATTTATATTTTTTATACATTAAATAATTTAATTTATTTAGGAAACAATGATGATGCAGTAATTACCTAATTAATGAAATATTAAAATAATTGATATTATAAATATACAAATAAATTTAATTTGAGAATTTTCATGAAATAAACAAATTTTATAGGTTAATATGACATATTAGGTTTGTTTAGATAAACATTTTTTAATGTAATAATGCTATTATGAATTTAGAAAAAACAAAATACCAAATAGTGTCAAAATTGACATAAAAGAGTTTTAAAACAAATATTATATTATTAATTGATATTATATTCCTAAAAATATAAGGTTCGGCCAAAGGACATATATAATGATTGGTGTATCATTAATTAATGACATGGAATTCTCTTGGAAGTATATAGTATGTTTATTAACCATATAATATAAAAATACAAAGAGACATGGTAAATGTCAAACTATTTAAATAGGAGTTAAATCTAAAAGATAAGGTTAATATAGTGACCCAAACCTATATAAAACCTATTTTTTGAGTTTATTTCGACCCAACCCCACCATAGTATATAAATAATACATTTTGTATCCATTATATATAGAAAATTATTTTATTATAAAATATTATTTCTAACTTTTCCTAAGTTGACCCTCACCCCTCTTATAAAAGGGCACTCCCACTTCTGTCTAATTCACACCTTCAAAGACATTTTTTTCGGAAAAACCCAGACAAAATACCCTATAAACTATCCTCAATTTATCCTAGATGCCTTCCTTTAGTAATAAATCCAACTTAATGAGACCTTTTGATTAAATCAAAAGGAAGAACCCGAAGAAGAAGTAAATATTCCATCACCTCTTTCAAGTTCCTTTCTTCTTCCACTTCCTTTTAATTTGTTGTTTCCATTATAAAATAATAACTCCATTATCTTCTATATAATATGATGTTATTATAAACATGTTACAACCAAATTAATTATTCTATCCATCCTTTGAATGACATGTCATCATACGTACGTACGTACGGCTTACCGTCTCCACGTCGTGGTGTAATAGTTATTCAATACATTATTATTTGGATGGGTATAATAATGATGTGTAATTCATGTAAATAATAAATATAACAAGATAATAATTCTATATATATGATATACTATCCAATTACATATTATTTTAATATCAAAAAAATGATATTGTCGCTCGTGTGTACGTACGGATAACCGTCTCCACGAACATGATGAGATTTATTCCCCATCGTATCCATTAAAGACTAATTTCCATTAGATGATAAAAAATAATGTTTTAATACTTGATATCATTCTGGTTATGAATATTATACATCCCATACATAACAAATATGACTCAAATAACAAAGATTATAAAGGAAAACGAATCTGTTAACACCCAAAACGACGATAATACTAAGATATTATTAACAAAGCAATGTTAAAAGATTATATATGATATTATATTAATGTATATGATTCTTGTATAATTTAATAACAATTATTTCACCATTATACATGAGTTTAACCTACTCTTGACCAAAGACAAGTACAAGTTATGGGTTAATTATACAATCTCCTCATTATCTGGGGTTTTTTATAAGTAATTATCTACTGGGACCTATTTATCATCCACATCCATGTTTATTAAAAATGCTTTTCAAAACATTCTTACTATTTTATATAATATGGGTTAAAGTCATTTATTCTCTTTTTTGACTTTTATAAGATGTTTATAAAGTGATTTTCCATCATTTTCCAAACAAGGTACATTTTGACCTTTTCGATAATTTTAAAATAAGAATGTTTTTTTAACTTATACTGCGGGTGTGGCTATTTTCTACCGTTAAAACATCATTATAGATTCTCATACAAGCATATAAGAATATTTTAAAAAATAAATGTTTTATTTTATAATTACATGACTTTTAAATGATTTCAAAATAGAATGAGATATTTCTCTAAAAAAAATTGAATTCATTTATGTCAACATACTTTATTGGATTTTAAGCTTATTTGAAGTTAATTTATTATGATAAAAAACATTCATATTGTTTTGAAGGTTTTGTGATATGATTGAATGTGGATGTCTTAATTTTATACCATTCATGGTTTATGGATAAAGTATTATCATTTTTTATGCTAGTTTTAATACGAGTGTTCATGTTATGTTTAAACCTATTCATATGAGGAATGCATTGGAATTAGTAAGTGACGGGTGGAGCCTGCTATAGCTCCTTGATACATCATTAGGTCTCATGAGACACACTAGTGTCTTGGCACAAGGCCTTGACAAAATCTTATGTGTAGTCTTTCCACAAGGCCTTGACTATGTGGTTAGGAAAGTCTGTCAGTATGCATTCCATCATTATGAAAGTGGCTATTGATATTGCATGTGATTATTCGACTAGTAGAATATCCATGTGAGTAAGTAAATGGAATCATTAGATTTTATCTTTTCCATATTATGCTATAGTTAAATATTAAAAGGCATTTCTTTTAGTCTTACACATTTCCTTGAATTTTTATGCTTATTTATGAAAGATTCCGCTATATTGTTATCCTTACAGATCATCTAATCTCACCCCTTTCAATGTTTTATTTTTCCCTGGATGCGAAGAAATATTTTATGACTGACATGTAGGGATAGTCTGAGGGGATATGAGTGTGGTCTATGGAAACAATGTTGTTGTAGTTTTTCATTTTATGATGTAATGTAAACCTTATGAATGTATCTAGTACTTCCAAGGATACTAAACAAGTCGGTCTTTAGAGAATTGATCTTTTGTGATCATGCCAATGTTACATAATAATGCACCGACTCTCTGTAACTAGGGTCGGGGCATTACAATATGGATTCTAAAATTATAAAGATTATATAAAGTTCAAAAACAATTAATACTATATATAACCTCTTTTGAATGGCCAGTTTAGTAAGTCGTGGTGTGCTTGAATTCGGTGTTGCGTGTAGTGCAAGTTATTGAATTACTTTGAAGAAATAACATACTATGAAATATTAGGGTGTTACATTCTCCCCTCCTTTAATAAATTTCATCCTCTCAATTTGAAATTGTTACTCGAAAATAAAAGGTTGAAAATCGAAAATACCATTGTGTGAAAACCCACATTGAAAATTGGGTTAATAAAATTAAGTCTTAATAAGAGGAAAAGGGGAATGAAAAAGTCACCACCAAATTCTGATCTCCATTAGGAGAGAATTGGTGGAAATTAGAGACACATAATTGGAGGGAAAAACGTAAATATTTATAATGAGTGATTGAGGTCATTAGTCATAAAAAATTGTAGAATTGAGCGCATAAAAGACATCAATATATGATGATTTAAAATATCATTGATTTGAAAAAAACATATGGTATTAAGATAACACATTTTTAGTTTTAAGACCCCTTACCAAAAGTTTAAGAATTAATATCTTCATATAATAAGAGAATAAAAAAGATATACTTGATAAGTACAGTTCTATCCTTTAACTAATTTCTACCACAACCTCATCTTTCACTCTAAAAGATAATAGAACTTAAAGAAATATTCTATTTATCCTATTCATATAGGGTTACAAAAAAATGAATTTGTAATTCATCTACCAGACCTTTTAAAAAAACTACATTATTCAATCTGGGACATCATGTTGTCTAGTGGTAGGTGATACACCCTTGTCACCCTTCGGTTGCGGGTTCAAGTCTCGCGGCCATGCCGGACGTGATGGGTTGTCACCCGACATCTGGGTTGTCCTTTTTAAGTAAACCCAAAAATAATCTCAAACTAGACTTATCCAAAATACTTCTATCCAAACTCACAGTCCAAAATTTATAAGGAAGGTAAACACAATAAAGATCCTTTTTTCCACATAATAACATGTAAACACCTTCATCATGTATTATTTTAAAACATGGCTACATCCTAAATTACCTTAAAACCTTATTGATTACATTCATTATCCCTTATTCCTTATAGAATACTAGATATACTCCTTCTATCCAAAAATGTTTTAAACTCCAAATATGATGGAATATACAAGTCATTAATCAGTTTCAAGGTAGTCAATAATATTCAATATAATTTATCCAAATCAATCATGTATTAGTCCAAAATAACTACCTTAGTATCTGAACCATATTATGGTTTATCTTTCTCTAAACCATATATTTTCCAAAAATTTAACCTTCTATTGAGTAACTTTTCTTGGTTCCACACAATCTCAAGTCCTTAATGAAATAGTACTGCAGTAAAATCCTTATATACCCTATAATTCTTATAACTTGTACATCATTAATACAATACTCAAATGAAAAAATATTGTAATAACAATGTAAGAAATATAATCATTCCTCTTCATCTTCGGTAGTATCATAACTTTATTATTATCCAATAGCAGCATTTGGGGTATACTCTGATGATTTGGACATTGATTCATGTAGTGTCCCAAATCCTTGCAGAAGAAGCATTGTACATTTGAATCTTTTTTCTTACCCTTTCAATCATGTACTTGGTGTCATTTTTCCCCACACTTATAAAAAAATCCCATTCCCTTCAATCATTTGACAAGGTGATTCTTTCCACAGTTATCACGTATGAAAAAATCCTTCTTTTCACTCTTCCCTTTATCCATCTTTCTCTCTTCCATCATTTTCTTCTCTTGCTTCCCTTCAAATCCATAGGACTCCGAGAATTTTTTACTTATCATATTAGCCCATAATACAATTTCATCATATGTTGAGAATATAGGGGAGACTATTTCCCTTCTAAATGTTGTCTTAATACAATGAAATATATGATCCTTCTTAATCTTTGGATCATACATATTGTTGGAGTTCACATTCCTTCTATGGGGCGCCATTTCTATACCATGTCATACACTAAGTTAGTTTATGAATTTCAATGAATAATTACAAACTTGTAAAATACCTAATTTATATTGAATAGTTTATGGATATAATCCATAATCATAAAAATATTTTCATTGAGGAATTATATAGTCATAAACCCTTCATAATGTTTTTTAAAGAAAAAGAGAATTATCCTAAGCATATCCCCCAGGAGTGTCGTAACTAAGAGTGCAGCAAGGCCCATTGTCGTTCACCAGTTCTCGTTTGAGTATAGCTCAAAGCGGTGTTTTTGGGTTTTACCCCAAGGTACACCTGTTCCAGAGCCGCCTCTACCTGATTGTATCCACACAGGGATTTATTGCTTAGAAAACTCACAGAATCTCTACAATACCAAAATTATTGGAAGTTCTTCTATACTAATCCTCAAAGTCTATCTTAGGGAAATGTGCTCTAATCATAGTTTATCTTAATCTAGTTTCCAAGGTTTGTACTAAACTTCCACTAATACCAATTATAATGCCCCAACCTCAGTTACACAGAGTCAATGCATTATTACATAACATTTGCATGATCACAAAAGATCAAGTCTCCAAAGTCCGATTAGTTTAGTAGCCTTGGAAGTACTAGATACATTTATAATGTTTACATTACATCATAAAATGGAAAACTACAACAACATTGTTTTAGTACACAACACTGAGATCCCATAGACTATCCCTAAAGGTCAATCAAAATATACTTCTTCACATCCTGGGAAAAATAAAAGGGGTGACCTCAGATTCTCAGTAAGGATAACTATATAGCGGAAACTTTCATAAATAAGCATAAACATTTAAGGAACTATATAACACTAAAAAAAGACTTTTAAACGTCAACTTCATCATAATATGGCGAAGATAAAATCAAAATAATTTCATTTACTTAATCACATAGATATTCTACAATTCAAATAATCACATTAAATATCAATATCCACATTCATAACGATGGACTGCATAATGCTAGACTTTCATAACCACAGAGTCAAGGCCTTGTTCCAAGAATACAAATAATATTTTGTCAACGCCTTGTGCCAAGACACTATTTTGTCTCATGAGACCTACCGATGCATCGAGGAGCTATAACAGGCTCCCCTCATCACTTACTAAGTCCAATGCATTCTTCATATGAAAATTTTTAAACATAACATAAACATTAGTATTAAAAATAGCATACAAAATGTAAATACTTTATCCATAAACCATGAATGGTGTAAAAATAACACATCCACAATCAAACATGTCACAAAACCTTCAATACAATATGGAAGTTTTCTATCATAATAAATCAACTTCAAATAAACTTAAAATTCATCAAAGGATGTTGACATAGATGAAATCAAAACCCTTTTTTAGAGAAATATCACTTTCTATTTTGAAATCATTTAAGAAAACAATTATTTTGGAAATATTATTATAATCTTGTAAGGGAAGATTTGACGAAGTAATAATGGCGAAAAATAGCCGCACCCGCTGTATAATTTAAAAAAAGACATTCTTAACATAATTTTGTCGAAAAGGTTATAAAGGACCTTTTGGAAAAATGATGGAAATATTCCTTTATAAAAATCCTATAAAATCCAAACAATTATATAAATTACTTTAACCCATAGTCTATAAAATAGTAAGAATTTTTTGAAATACAATTTTAAGAAACATGGATGTGGATGATAAAGAGGGTCCAGTCGATAATTACGTATAAAAAACCTCGGATAATGAAGAGATTGTAGAATCATCCCTTACCTTGTACTTTTCCTTGGTATAGGGTAGCTTAAACTCATATAAAATGGTTAAATAATTGTTATTAAATTATAAATTAATCATATACATTAATATTATTTCATATTTGATTTTTTAACATTGCTTTGTTAATAATATATTAATATTATCGTCGTTTAGAGTGTTAACTGATTCGTTTTCCTTTATATGATTTATTACGTATGTAATGTTTGTTATGGATAGGATGTATCTTATTCATATTAAGAATTATATTAAGTCTTTAAACATTATTTTTAATCATCTAATGAAAATTATTCTTGAATGGTTACGATGGGGAATGAATCTCATCGCGTTCGTGGAGACGGTAATCCGTACGTACGCTTGAGAGACAATATCTTTATTTTGATATTAAAATAATATATAATAGGATGTTATATCATATATACATAATTATTATGATGTTATATTTATTATTTAAATCAATTACACATCATTATTATACCCATCCAAATAATAATGTATTGAATAACAATTACACCACGACGTGGAGGTGATAAGTCGTACATACGCACGTATGGTGACATGTCGTTAAAAGGATAGATAGAATAATGAATATGGTTGTACCATATTAATAATAACATCACAGTATATGGAATATACTGGAGTTATTATTTTATAATTGAAATAACAAAGAAATAGGATGTGGAAGAAGAAAGGAACTTGAAAGAGGTGATAAAAATATTTACATCTTCTTCAGGTTCTTCCTTTTTATTTGATCAAAAGGGATCCTTAGGTTGGATTTATGAATAAATTAAGGCCTATAAGATGAAGGGAGGAAAATTGATAGGATATTTGGGCAGTGTTTGGCTGATTCAAATGGTTTTGAAGGTGTGAATTAGAGATAAGGGGGGGTTCCCTTTTATAACAGGGGTTAGGGGAACCTTGGGAAAAGATAGAAATGTTATTTTATAATAAAATCATTTTCGGTTTTTAATTGCTCCAAAATGAACTATTTAATTTCTAAGGTTGTGATGGGTCGAACACCACTCAACCAATAGGTTTTATATATGTTTGGGTCACTATATTAACTTTATCTTGTAGATTTAACACTTAGTTAAATAGTTTGACATTTACCATGTCTCTTTGTATTTTTATATTATATGGTTAATAAACATACTATATAATTACAACTGAACCCCAAGTGGTTCATTAATGATACACCTATCATTATATAAGTATTTTGGCGAAACCTTATATTTAAAGGAATATAATATCAATGAATAATATCAAATTGGTTTTAAAAATCTTTCATGTCAATTTTGACGCAATTAGGTATTTCATTTTTTCTAAATTCATAACAGGATTATTACTTCGAAAAAAAATCGTATAACCAACCCTAACATGTAATATTAACCTACAAAATTATTTTAATTCATAAAAAGTCTCAAATTACATTTATTTGGATATTTATAAAATCAATTATTTTAATATTTCATTAATTAGGTAATTACTGCATCATCATTGTGTAATAAATAAATTAAATTATTTAATGTATAAAAAATATAAATAAAATACCATTATTTAGGAAGTAGATTTATCTTTCTAATGATTGTTTATAGTCGAATTTATCTTATGTATAACCCTATATTAGAAATGGTTTAGTTATTAAACATTGAATTTAACACTTTTAACTCTTCTTTGAATTAAATAATAATAAATTTCCTAATCTAATACAAGTGGACCTAAAGGACCATATTTTATTAATAATGTTTTTTGGTCTAATTATACTTTTCCAATAGAATTTGGACATGTTTTAGGGTAATAAAAATATAATTTTTACCCTTAATTCCCCTATTTACTTTTCACCGTGGTAAATAAAAGTAAAAAGTTACTATTAACCAAAAATTATTTTAATCTTATTGATCCAAATTTTACTTACTGATATAAACTGTGTCTCTATGATTTTTTAAATTCAACTAAAAGAAGCTGTAACATTATGTTTAATGTAAATTTGCAAATACTCCTAAGAGGTGGGTAAAAGACGGTAAAAAGTTCAATAAAATATTTATATATCTAAAATTATTATAAACTGACTCCAATGAGTTATATTGAAATTATATTTGTATTATGTATCTATTTTTTCCTAAAATAAATTTAAATAAATTAAATAATTATTTAAATAAAAATTCGGTTTTAACCAATAACACATTGTTTTTCACTATTCATCAAAATTAGAAAGTTGTCAGAAAAATACCAAACTTTCACCCTAAGATAATATTGATATTATGAATTCAAAAATTTATTCTATTTTACCAAATTCAAAACATAGAAGTTTCATTTATTAATTTAAAATTAATTCTCATTGCCAAAACCCAAATGTGTTTTGTTAAGAAATAATAACTAACAAAAGATTGATACTTGTTTATGTTCAATTTCAAAGTGAAATTATTTCCAATGAATAACATGGGATTAAATGGTAAAAATATAATCTATTTATACTTAAAACCCATTAAAATTTATAATTTAACATTACAATTTATTTTTATTAAAAAAGTTGTTTTCAGATAAAATATAGTATTTTTCACTATTCACCCAAATATGAAAGTTATCGGAAAAAAAACCAAAAAATTATTCAAACTAGATTTTTATGTCCCTATTCTAAAGAAGAAGTTTTTTTTTGTCATATTGAATATATAAAAGTTTAAAATATTGGATTTAAAAAGGGTTCCCCATTAAAAGGTTGTAAAATTTCATTTTTTTAAATACTTCTTTTATCTAAAAAATGGATTTTTTTTCTCATTATGTCTTAGAAACTCATAATATGGATTATAAAATAATAAGGATTATATAAAGTTTAAAATTTAGTTAATAATATTCATAACCTCTTTTGAACGGCTAGTTTGTTATGTCGTGGTGCGCTTGAACTTGGTGTTGCGTGTTGTTCAAGTAATTGAATTACATTGAAGAAATAATGTACTACGAAATCTTGGGGTCTTACAGAAACTTGGCATCAATTATATTCCTATTCTATGGGAATTTGTGGATGTATTTACTGAATAGTTTCCTAGACTTCCACCAAAATTTGAACTTATGTTCACAATAGAAATCATATCTGGTTCCACGCTAATTTCAAATACTCCCAATAGAATGGACACAATTGAGTTCCAAGAATAGAAGAAAAAACTCAAAAGAAATGGTAAGGGATTCATTCAGCCCATTATGCTACCTTGGGGTGCACCGGATCTCTTTTTGAAAAATAAATATAGATCAACATGACTATATATTTATTATTGGTAGCAGAACAATATCCTAATCAAGAACAAGTATCCTCATCCCTGTATTTATGAAATGTTTGACCAACTTTGTGGATCTCAATACATTTCCAATATAGACCTTTATTCAGGATATCATCAAATGAGTTTCAAGAAGGAAGATATATGCAACACGAAATTCCATATAAAGTATGTAAACTATGAATATATAGTGATTTCTTTCAATCAAACAAATTCCCCTGTTATCTTCATGGATTTATTGAATAGATTATTTAGAGATTTCATAGGTCATTTTTTGTTAGTCCTTTGAGATGATATTATTATATATTCACAGAGCATGTAATGTCATTAATATCATTGTATAATTTTACTAAAGACCCTAAATAATGAGAAAAAATATTAATAATTTACAAACTGTGAATTTTGGATGCAAACAATTTCATTTTCTGGGTTATATAATCTAAAGAGAGGGTATAGAACTATATCCATATAGGATAGAGTCTATTGAATGCTGGCCTAAACCAACCATGGTGACTAAGATATATAGTTTTCTTTATTTATCTTGATATTATCAAGGTTTTGTGGATATTTTCTCATGAATATCTAATATTTTTACCATGTTAACTCTAAAGGGTGCCAAGTTCCTCTCGACAGATGAATGTGAGGAATATTTAAAGGAACTAAAGAGAAGGATAGTTAGTGCACCTTTAATTACATTAAACTATAGTATTGATGGGTCTTTAATCTATAGTGATGCATCCAATAATTGAGTGAGGTGTGTAATTATGAAAAATAACATAGTTATAGCCTATAACTTATGATAATTGAAGATTCAGGCAAAACATCACCCAACTCAGGATTCTGAGTTAGCTACTATTAATTTTTTCATTAAATATATGGGGGTATTATATTTATAGATAAAATAGTGATGTATATATTAATCATATAATTTTTACATATATATTCACATAAAATTAGTTGAACATGCACCATAGATGATGGTTAGGGATGATAAGGGCTTATAACTACTCCTTACATTACAACCCTGGGAAAGAAAACAAGGTGAATGATACTTTGAATTGAAAGTATCACGATGTATTATCCATGATAAGGATCACAAAAGATCCAATATTTCTATATTTTAAAAGTATGTATCTAGAAATATTAAAGTAAGGGGAAAAGTATTATCTTGATTAATTGAAATTTCAACTATCTATCCAAGTAATGATGAAATATTTGTCTAGGAAAGATATGGAATTCTTGACAAAAGTAAAACAATTTCTTGAGTATAAACTTTATCATGATGAAAGGTTAAGGTTCAGAAACCATGTATCTATTACCACCATACTAGATTTGAAGAAGGAACTGATAGAGGAAGCTCAATTATCTCTATTCTCTATTCATCCTGGAAGTAAAAATATGTATAGAGACATGAAAGAGTACTTCTGGGGGATCGTATGAAGACATATATTAGCAATTTTTTATCTCATTTCTTAGTATTCCAACAAGTTAAGTTTAAAAAAAATTCTAAGGGGGTGTTGCATCTATTACCCATACCAAAATGGAAATGGGAGAGAATCACTATGGATTTTGTCTTTGAAATAAACAAAAACTTATAAATGGAATGATTGTATATGGTTGTAATTGATCTCCTTACTAAGTTGGAACACTTTATTGCTATCAGCTAAGACTTCTATATATATCATCATTACAAGATATACATTAATGATGTGGTAAGGTTTCATGGATTACCACATTCCACTATATCTGATCGGGATCTGAGGTTTACCTCAATGTGCATGAGAAGTCTTCTGCCATCCCTTGACACAGAATTTAGTTTCAACACTATTTATCATCCTCAAATTAATGGTTGTTATAAAATAAAAATTTAATCCCCAGAGGATATGATGAGAACTTGTTTTTGGATTTCACGGGTGGTTGGGATAAACACCATTCTCTAGTAGATATTTCTTACAAAAATAGCTACCACATAAGAATTCAGATGACATCTTATGAAGCCCTCTATAGAAATAAATATAGATCTCTAACATGCTGGAATGAATTTGGATAAAGAAAAATATTGGGACCTGAAATTGTTGAAGAAGTTTATGAGAAGGTTAGAACCATTCAGTAGCATATTAAGGTAGCTAAATGTCAGTAGAAAATGTATGCTGATAACTGATATCATAATCTAGAATTTGAAGTTTTTGATATGGTGTTTCAATTAATTTATCTATGGAAAAAGGTTATAAGATTCAAGATAAGTGGGAAAGTAATACCTAGGTATATTGGTCACTATATAATTCATGATTGTATCAGGATGGTATCATATCACTTGGATGTTATTAAAAATATATCTCATGTCCATGATATGTTCCATGTATCTTCTCTAAGGAAATATATATCAAACCCTTCTTGTGTACATAACTCAGAGGTCATACTACCGAAGAAGGATAATTATTAAAATGAATAACAAATTAACATTCTACATCCTATATAGAAAGTTTTATGAAATAATAACACTCATTTGGTCAATGATTTGTGAATAAATCACCAGTTAGAGGAAACCATGTGGGATCTTGAGGATATGATAAGGCAGAAGTATATTCACTTGTTTGTATCAGAATGATAAATTTTGAAGGGAAAATCATTTTAAGAGGGTAGAATAAAACATACTATATTTTTTAAAACATTTTTTAAAAAATTATTTTCTTCAATGTCTTTCATTATATTCTACATCGATAAAATATTACGTTACACGCAACACTAACTTGGCTTTTGTTACATGGAACACTGAGTTTCTGCAAGAAAAAAATTTATTATTATAATTATTCTGATGAAATTTTCATAACATAGATGTTAAAAATATTAAATTTAATATTAATATATACTTTTAAGATTTAGATTATAATGGATTTTTATAAATAATATAGATCTTGGGAAAGGTTTTAATTTCCTTGAAACTATCTTTTTCTCTAATAATAATCTTTTTATGTCCTTCACTGAACAATAATAAAATTAATTTGATAAAATTTTAGAAATTTAATTTAATAATAAAAACATTATTTTTGAAATCAAAATTTAAAAATTTTATTAAGTTGATTTTTTAGGATTCTTCTAAAAAACTTAATTTTTTGGATGAATAGTGAAAATATTGAATTTTAATTCATAACATTTTTATTATAATATTTTATATTGTTAAGATATATTTTATTTTGGTTATAAAGTATAATTACATCAATTATAATTCAATAAATATAGTTTAGGTCATTAGAACCTTTTCACAATGAAATTGGATATGAAGACATTTTAAACTTTTGGAATGTTTCACATTAAAAACCTATCATCTCATCTCATCTATGGGTTTATTTTTAATTTATGACACTTTTGTGATAAGAATTTTAAAACTGGATTCCATATTTGGAATAATATATATTTATAATTAATAATGAGGTCAATATAGTTTTTGAACAAAAATATTTGTGAAGTTAATTAAAATTAATTACAGAGATTAAGGTAAAAATGACCTTAATTAATGTCTAAACTTATAAAATAAGGTCAACAAATGATCGTAAACATCTCTAGAAATTATTTTCTAGACATATTTTAGCCATTAAACCTATAATGATCTATAATGGTTCATTTTTGACCCTTGGGAGGCAACTAAAACATGGTGATTACTCAAGTCTTTTCAACAATACCCCATTTATCATTTTCCACATTCATAAACGGTCTCCTATCCTCCCCATCTCTTGATACCTATCAATACCTTTTTTCCTAGACAAACCCTAACCAAATATTATACCAATTCCCCTAAATTTATCCAAGAATCATACCATTTGGAATAAATCCAGCTATGGTATCCCTTTGGTCAAAACCAATTGGTAACACCCTACAACAAGAACTTTATTTTCATTTCTTTCTACACCCCCTAATATATCCTTATTTCAGGATTACATAATAACCATAGAATAATAAATTTATTTATTTGTTTTTATATTAAGGTTTAATTCGTCACTCACACACACTTCCATCAAATTGGATATCTAATCACCATTCTTGTGTACTGTAGACTACCACCTCGCGAACTGATTTCGTTCATTCTTCCATTTCCATGTTTCAAGTTTGTGAATATTGATGTAATTTCTCTTTAATATGATATATATTATATTTATTATGTATTTAAGTTTTTTATTTTTTATATAACACATACCTTCCTGATTTCCATTTTGTGTTAATATGATAACTTCGTTTGTGGACGTGTGGAATACCCCTTCTCAAAGTGACGTGATTCATCCACACATTACATGGTATGTATTAAAGATGGGTTAAGTGAACATATATAATTTATATGATTTAATAATTCTAGAAGAATGAAATAATATATATATATATACAGATATATATATATATATATCGTTTACTTTCTTTCCTTCCATAATATAATAAAATACAAACAATGTTCATGCTTATATACGATCTACCGTCTCCAGGAACAATGTATTTCGTTTTATATTATTATATTTTATATAATATTTTAAATAAAAATATAATGAATATATATCTACATGATACTTATATCATTTTCATCGTTGTTTAGATGATGGAATCGTTATATAAGTAATATGATCAAAACTATAGCAAATCAAAACACATGCGAAAGACAATGGTGTTATTACCTGAAATGTATCTTTAACATGAATTTGTTAATAAAAATGTAATATAAGGTCATAAGTTAATAATATAAGGTAACATATAATTTAATATTGTTATGAAATATATTTATAATAAAATTATATTTATTATACAATAGTTTTAATGTGTACGAAGTGGTTTAAGACATAAGGTAATGAGATTTCTAGTCTCACTTTTATTTTTGAAAAATTTATTCCATATTCACCATTCATTTCTTTTTTTGTGGTGTATATACAAACCATTATTGTATTATATAATAATTATAATTAAATTTATGGATATTTACATATACATTTTATTATTTCTCTTCCATGGGTTTTATAATTCAAAAGTTACCAAATCAGTAATGTATTTTATTCCATATTTCATATTCACCATTCATGAAGAAGTTGCTGGGGAGGAGTAGTTCCAAGTAGTTAGTGTGGGGTGTATGTAATGTTTGAAGCATACATGCAATGAATTCCTTTAAGGCCTATGGTCCAGGTAATACTTATGCCTACGGTCCATTTAAGGGTTCCACCGCACCCCTCGAAAGGTGGATTATCAAAAATCAATAAAAAATGAAGGACTTTGGGCCATTGGAGGAGTGTTATGTTACCATAGTGGTGAGAGTTTATTGCAACAATCTAACTGTTATTTGAGATTGTTTATGATTATGATTCCTTTAATGGAATATTTTGATCATCCTATTAATAACAATCAGTAATTTTCCTATCTAATATTTATCCATTATATCTCCTTATATCGATACTATTATTCAACTATTTGGTACTTATGTAAAGTATGGAAATATTTTCAAGAAAATATATCCTAATTTCACTCTTGGGTCACAAATTTGTTTTATTCAAAAACCATGTTTTCAAATATGTTTTCAAAAAGATTTTCAAAAAGATTTTTTATTGAATTATATTCAAGTAAAAAAGGATATTAAATGTTTTTATGGTTTTCAAGTATGTTTTTAAATAAAAATATTTTCAAAAATGTTTTATGTTTTAAAACATTTTTTATAGTAGAAAGGATTTTTTCCTCATGAAATGTTTTCAAAAGATAAATTCCATATCAGAAGAAATACATTGAAATAGTTTAGTATTTACTATAGATATATTCCAAGGACAACATTCTTATTATTTATTTGAATGTTTTATGTTCTATACTATATTTTTTTCTGAAACTTGTCCCGATTCTATGGGTTGTATGATTCAGAAACCTTCTTCATTTCATGAGTAATTCTTTGATTAAATGATTATGAGAGCTATATATTTCCCATAGGTTATTATATGATTACTTTTTTATTATACCCATTTCATTTTATAGGTTATGAAATGATGTTTATTAAACCCATATTTTTTATGGTTCAAGACGTGATAAAGTTTTTATTATCTTATTGATCATGTATACATGATTTTATTATGTGACAGGTGGGACCTATATCTCCCACTAATGAATAAGATGAAGATTTATATCTCTTTATATAATGACGGGAATTAAGTTTATATACTTGATCCACTATGGAAGATATGGAAACCTGATCACCTATGGGGAGATGTGAAAACCCGGTTTACTGTAGGGATATGGGGAAACCAAATCCACTAGGGGAATATGTTTAAACCATAACCAATATGGGAAGATAGGGAATTCTGATCTATTATATGTAATGGAATACAATTTGGGGTGGTTTTGTGTCTGAACCGTTAGGTTTAGTCCCCATGAAGTTCCCTGATATATTTTGGAAATGTTTCTTGACATATAGGGAATGATTGTGCATCTTTATGTGTATACCACAATTCCATGTCTTATTTTCACATTATGCTTTCATGGCATATTCTATTTATTCCCTAATGATTCATGTCTTATGAACAACCAATATTTATTCCATGATAAATGTTTATGATATTTAATATGTAGGTAATGATCTATTAATTTTATAATCATGTTCTCATACATTTATTCCCATGATTATGCTTACATATCTCCCTTGTTCACCCTTACTGAGCATCTGATATCACCCCTTTTTGTTTTTCATTTACCCATTTTATAAAGATATGTATTATGTATGATTTTTCAAAGATGGGTTCATGTCATGAAGAACCTAGAGGGAGATAATGTATCTCACTTATGTACCAGTGTTTGCATTTCCATGTTTCCAAAGACACTAAACTAATACTGTCTCTGGGTGTCTATTTATGTAATGTATTAATTATTCCAAAAAAATGTTATAATTTTAATGTTTGAGAAGCGAGGGTCTCTATATTTATTAATATATAAAATATTTTGATAACCTTTGGAAAATAATATAATAAAACCTTAGTGTGAACCCTAAGGATGGGTCTAAGGAAAAGTCTATAGATGAGGAAAAGTATAAGAAAATGTCCTAGAATTTTCTTAATGGACAGATCATGGGTGTTTCTAGAAATTATTCCCTATATAGATACTAAATGTGGATATGGATCTAGAACAGATGTACATAGGGGTAACAACCCCAAAAACATTGTACTGATCAAGACTTAATCAAGAACTGGGGCCTAGAAAAGGTCCTTGTTCTGCACCTAGTTTTACACTCCTAGGGTATATGCTATGGTAATTAACAAACTCTTTAGAAAAAATTATGAAGGATTTAAATATATATTGGAATTTAATAAGCTAGGATAAACCTGAGGTGTTATATATTAAATAAGGGGTCATAATTTAGAAATCCTATAATTATTTTTTCCTGATTATGTGGTTCTTCACTATGATAACTGTTTCTTGCTCTATGAATTTTGGTTTTAGTCACAATACATAAAAACTAGTCTATAACCATGATTTGGAAAACATCTATGGGTACAGGTCACCCCTATATCCCTTGTTTTCTAAAAAACATGGGTATGGGGTTTAGTTTAGACTTATGCCCATAGGTTTTCTAAAAATATCAGTATAGGTTTTGGTTTATGCCATATGTCTATGGTTTTGAAAAATCATGGGCATAGGGTATTTTTTCAAGACTCATAACCATGGTTCTTCCAAAACCTTTCATATTGGTTTTGTTTCAAAAACTAGAACCATGGTTCTCTAAAAACTATGGGTATAGGGATGACCTATACCCATGATTTTGGTGAACCATGGGTATAGTTTTCACATACAATCATGTGAAAAATTTCAATGGGGAACAAGAAAATCATTGTGAAAACATTTTTCCATTGTACTCAACCTATAGCCATGATATAGAAAAATATAAATAAATAAATATATAATTATATACCATAAACTATAAGTGATGAATTTGTTAGGAGTGTCGATTGAATAGAGGTGGTCTATGGTTTGAATTCTATAACTGGTGTTTTTTTAAATCTTATACTCATTGTTTTAGAATTGTGGGTGTATGGTTATTAGCAAGATGAACTATTTCCCACAAACATATTCCCACATTTATTAACAATGTGTGTATCATTTTCAAACAATAGTTGTAGCTTTAAGCTATACTAAAGACTTAATGTACCATAGTTCTCTAAACCGTGGTTATAGCCTATACCCACGATTTTATAAGTTATACCCATGGTTTCCAATTGTGGGTATAAGTCAATTTTATAGTAGATTCAATTGATAGAACCTAAAGGAACATTTTTAATGGATCTTTTTATGGAAAACACAACAATTTTCCTCTTGTGAAACTTAATTCTATGGGATTAGCAATGAAAAATATTATTGTTATGCTTAACCAAATTTCTCAAGCTATAAACCATGCTATAATTCCAAATGATCAATGGGGGGAACAAAATTCTATTGAGACCATCACGAGGGAACATATAACATATTTTAGTATTAATTTTTATCAACTTATTTCAAAATAGTGGATCAGTACCACTGAAAAGATATTCTCCATTATCCAGGGCTCAAAACATGACAAATGTATTCTAGATTTTTATTGGTTTGAAGATGAAGCAAACCATTGGTGGACTCTAATCAATAATATGATCTAGAGAGTTGAAATTGAATCCAGATATTGGGATGAGTTCAATAACTTATTTTTTAATAATTAATATCCTCTTATTCTTCATACATATAGTCATAATTATTTCCATTATTTAAGGATAATGTATGATGAATTTGTTCATACCTATGAGGTTAATTTCATAAGACATTTGTGGTATGATTCTGTTATTATCATTTAACATGAAAGTAACATTGATAGGATCTTTAGTGGCTTAAATCCAATTCTCAGAAGGGTTATCTTCTTAAGAGACTTTACAAGTTACTAATAGATTGTGCATTGTAAAATCATGTTTGAAATGGAGTTTACAGTTATGTATCAATCTCATGGTTTTGACAAGAAGATGAAGATAGAGTTTGAAGGAAAACTTAAAAACCATGTAGATAAGAAGATAATCCTTCCATTATTCTCCATGTTTAGAAATAAGCTTGTTGGAAATTTCCACTTGGGGTCTAATAAATTTTTTAAGTATGGAAGGGAAGGCCATCAGAAAATTGATTACCAAACTGATGGAAGGAAGTTGGATAATGATGTGAATAGATAGAAAGCTACAAATGATGCACCTCTCACACATTAGTGATTCAAGTGTAATTAGAATGGGCATTATGTTATCCAATGACCATAACTGGGGGTTAGTGATGATGATCAATGTCAGCAAGCTCCTAATCCTAAGGACAAGGGGAAATATCATGCAATCACTGTTTCTAAAGAAGGGTGTGATAATGATGTGGTGAAGGGTACAGTTACCATACACTCTAGAATTTATAATTTCTTATTTTATTCTATTTATACCCATTATTTTATATTTAAATAATTTTCTAACGGTTTTATGATTCCTCCCAAATGATTAAATGTGGAATTATAACTAAAATCCCATAATGGTATAATGATTTCATGTCAAATTTAGGATACTTATCTTGTTAATGTTTATGGGAATGTGTTTCCTTAAAATCTAGTCATACTTCATTTGGTTAAATTTGATGTCATATTAAAAATGGATTAGATTTCATTGCATAAATCCCACATCAATTGTTGATGAAGGGAAGTTAGGTTTGATATTCCAAACCAACCTATTATCATCTGTTAATGTGATGATAACTATGAACTTCCTATGGAGATAACATATTTTTATGGGTATTAATTCTTATATATATGGTTTGTTTATATAAAATGGATAGGGAGAAAATCAAAAACTATGGTATTACTACTTTTAATTAATCTTTGGATGTATTTCCGAAAGAGTTTCCATGTCATCAACCCAAATTTGGATTTGAGTTCTTGATTGAAATCGTACCTATTTACACACAAATTTCAAATACTTCCTATAGAATTTCCCCTATTTTTATTCCGTAATTGAAGAAGAAACGTAATGAAAACCATGATAAGGGATTAATTGAACCAAATACGTTACCTTGGGGTGCACGTGTTCAAGTTATGAAAAAGAGAGATATATCAGTATGACTCTGCATTGACTATCGGGTGTTGAACAATATCACTATTAAGAAAAATTATCATCTTCCTCATATTGATTACATGTTTGAACAATTCGGTGGAGCTCAATACTTTTCCAAGATTGAGCTTCATTTGGGAAATCATCAATTGATGTTTAAAAAGGTGGATATACCCAACAAGCCATTCGTTACATGTTATGAACGCTATGAATATATATTTATTCCTTTCGGACAAACTAAATATCCTTCTATATTCATGGATTTAATGAATACATTCTTTAAAGATTTCATTGACCAGTTTGTGGTAGTCATTATAGAGGATACTCTTATCTATTAGTAGATTAAGGTATATCATTAATATAACTTGGAAAGTGTACTAAGTCACTAAGGAAGGAGAAAATAAATGAAAAATTTACATTATGGGAATTTTTTCTACAAAAGGTTTCATTTTGGGTCATATAATATAAAGATATGGTATAGGAGTAGATCCATCAGAGATGGAGGATATTAAATAGTGTCCTAGAAAAATCATGGTGACTGAGATACATAATTTTCTTACTTTAGAAATATTTTATTGATCGTTTATGGATATTTTATCACAACTATATAATGCACTAACCAAGTAAACTCAGAAGGGTTCCAAGTTCCTCTGAGTAGATTAATGTGAGGAACATTTCATGTAACTAAATATAAGGTTAGTTGGTTCCCTTGTTATTACATTACCCTATAGTATAGAAGGATTTGTAATCTGTAATGATTCATCTATGAATTGATTGGGATATTTTCTTATGCATAATAACATTGTGATATCCTATGCATTGTGAAAATTTAATATTCATGAACAAAATTAACCAACTCATGATTTGGTGTTAGCTGCGGTTATTTTATGATTTATGATATGGAGGCATTATATTTAAAAATGAAACTGTTATATATAACCAAAAATCATACATGTTTGAAGTATATATTCAAATAAAAGGAGTTGAATATTTTCCATAGAAAATGGTTAGAGATGATAAAGGATTATAAATTCTTAACAAATTACTACCCTGGGAAATAAAACAATATTTTCAATGCTTTGAGTCAAAAAGATCATGCTAGATTATCCACAACCAGGATCACAAAAGATCCAGTGTTTCTATATTTTAAAATGATAGATCTAGAAATTTTGAAGGTCGGGTAAAAATAATATCTTTCTTAATTGAATGTTCAACCCTCTATCCATGTGAAGATTAAAGAGGCGCAGAGGGAAGATTTAGATCTATAGAAGAAGGTTGGAAATGTTTCTGAGTTTAACCTTGATCATGATCAAATGATGTGGTTCATGAATCGTGTATGTGTTCCATCCATACATGGTTCAAAGATGTAAATTTTAGAGGAAGATAAAATATCTTCATTATCTATTTGTCCCAGAAGTAAAAATATTTATAGAGACTTAAAATAATACTTCACGTGGGATGGCATGAAGAGGTATGTTGGTGAGTTTGTATATCGGTGCTTGGTATTCCAACAAGTTAAGGTCGAAATGTAATGCCCCGACCCCAGTTACCTAGATTCGGTGCATTATTACATAACATTAGCATGATCACAAGAAAGATCAAATCTCGAAAGACCGATTGGTTTAGTAGCCTTGGAAACACTAGATATATTCATAACGTTTTACATTACATCATAAAGTGAAAAACTACTAAAACAACATAGTCTCCATATCCCACACTCATATCCCCACATACTATCCATGTAGGTTATTCATAAATTACTTCTTCAAATCCTAGGAAAAATAAAACACAGAAAAGGGGTGAGCTTAAATGCCCAGTAAGGATAACAATATAGCAGAATCTTTCATAAATAAGAATAAAAATTTAAGGCAATGTATAACTTAAAACAAAAGCCTTTTAAACTTGAACTTAAACATAGTATGAAAAAAATAAAATGAAATAATTCCGTTTACTTATTCACAGGGATATTCTACTAATCGAATAATCACATGCAATATCAATAACCACTTTCATAATGATGGAATGCATAATGCCAGACTATAATAACCACATAGCAAAGGACTCGTGCCAAGACTACAAATAAGATTTTTCCAAGGCCTTGTACCAAGACACTAGTTTGTCTCATGAGACCTACCGATGCATCTAGGAGCTATAGCGGGCTCCACCCGTCACATATTAAGTCCAATACATTCCCATATGAAAAGGTTTAAACATAACATAAACATTCGTATTAAAACTATCATACGAAATGTCAATACTTTCACCATAAACTATGAACGGTATAAAAATAGCACATCCATAGTCAAAAATATCATAAAACCCTCAATACAATATAGAAGTTTTGTATCATAATAGATCAACTTCAAATAAGCGTAAAATCCATCAAAGGATGTTGACATAGATGAAATCAAAACTCTTTTTAGAGAAATATCTCTTTTTATTTTGAAATCATTTAATAGTCATGTATTTATGAAATAAAACATTTTATTTGAAAATATTCTTATAATCTTGTAAGGGAAGCTTCGACGATTTTATAACGGCGGAAAATAACTGCACCTGCCGTATAAGTTAAATAAACATTCTTACCTTAATTCTGTCGAAAAGGTTAAAAATCACCTTTTTTGGAAGACGACGAAAAGATTCCTTTATAAACCACTTATAAAAAGTCAAACAAGGGTTTAAATAACTTTAACCCATATTCTTGTAAATAGTAAAATAAATTTGAAATAAATTTTTAAGAAACATGGATGTGGATGATAAAGAGATCCCAGAAGATTATTATGTATAAACAACCTCGGATAATGAAGAGATTGTGAAATAAACCCTTACCTTGTACTTTTCCTTGGTTGGGGTAGGTTAACCTCCTGTATAATGGGGAAATAATTGTTATTAAATTATACAAGAATCAGATACATTAATATGTAATCATATATGATCTTTTAACCTTGCTTTGTTAATAATATCTTAGTATTATCGTTGTTTCGGGTGTTAACTTACTCGTTTTCTTTTATATGTTTTGTTACATAAGCCATGTTTGTAATGGATAGGTTGTATTTTTTTCATATTCAGAATTATATCAATTCCTTAAACATTATTTTTAAATCATCAAATGATAATTATACTTGAATGGATACGATGGAGAATGAATCTCATCGCGTTCGTGGAGAGGGTAGTCCGTACGTACGCACGACCAACAATATCATTTTTTTGATATTAAAATAATATATAATTGGATAGTATATCATATATAAAAAATCATTATCATGTTATATTTACTATTTACGTGAGTTACACATCATTATTATACCCATCCAAATAATAATATATTGAATAACAATTACACCACGACGTGGAGACGGTAAGCCGTACGTACGCACGTATGGTGACATGTTATTCAAAGGGAGGATAGAATGCTGAATATGTTAGAACCATATTTATAATAACATCACATTATATATAAGATACTAGAGTTATTATTTTAGAATGGTAATAACAAAGAAAGAAGAAGTGGAAGAAGAAATGAATTTGAAAAACAGTGGTGAAAACATTACCTCTTCTTCAGGTTCTTCTTTTTGATTTGATCAAAAGGGCACCTTAGGTTGGCTTCTTGATCAAAATAAGGCCTCTAGGTTGTATTGAGGGAAGTTTAGAGAGTATTTGGGTAGAGTTTGGATGAACCAAAAGGCTTTTAAGGTGTGAATTAATGATAAGGGGGGTGCCCTTTTATAAGAGGGATGAGGGGCACCTTTGGAAAAGCTAGAAATATTAGTTTATAATAAATTCATATTCGGTTTATAATGGCTCCAAAGTTGATTATTAAAAGGTTAAGGTGGGGATAGGTAGAAAAAAATTCAACAAATAGAATTTAGATATATTTGGGGAACTATATTAACCTTATCTTTTAGTTTTAACTCTTAGTTAATTAGTTTGATATTTACCATGTCACTTTGTATTTTTATATTATATAGTTAATAAACTTACTATATACATCCAATCGACCCCTAAGTGGTCCATTAATGATACACCTATCGTGATATAAGTCTCTTGGCCGAACCTTAGATTTTTAGGAATTTAATATCAATTAATAATATAATATTTGTTTTAAAAACTCTTATATGTCAATTTTGAATCTATTCAATAGTTGATTTTTGTGAAACTTATAACAGAATGATTAATTCGAAAAAAGTCAATTAAATCAATCCTAATATGTCATATTATCCGATAAAATTAGTTTAATTCATTAAAATTCTCATATTATATTTATTTGGTATTTATAATATCAATTATTTTAATTTTTCACTATTATGGTAATTACTGCATCATCATTGTGTCATAAATAAATTAAATTATTTAATGTCTAAAATTATAAATAAAATATCATTATGTATGAAATTTTTTATCTTTATAATGAATATTTACAATTGAATTTATCTTATGTATAACCCTGTATTAAAAATGTTTTAGTAAATAAACATTGATTTTAACTCTTTTAACTCTTCTTTGAATTAAATAATATTAAATGTCCTATTCTAATCCATGTGGACCTAAATGATAATATTTTATTCATAAGGTTGTTTTTGGTCGAGATACACTTGTCCAATAGAATTAGGACATGTGTTAGGGTAATATTAATATCATTTTTACCCTTAATTACCCTATTTACTTTTAACCGTGGTAAATAAAAGTAAAAAGTTACTATTCACCAAAAATTATTTTCATCTCATTGAAGCAAATTTTACTTCTTGATATTAAGCATTTCTATTGGATTTTCGAAATTCCATTCACAAAAGTGGTAAAATTAAGTTTTATTAAAAATTCAGTTTTTTAACTACCACTTAGTAGTTTCACTATTCATCAAAAATTGATGTTTTTCCGAACAATGCCAAAATTTCACCCTAAGCTATAATTGATATTCCGAATTCAAAAATGATGTCTATTTTACAAAATTACAAACATATAAGTTACATTAATTAATTTTATAATTAATTCCCGCTGTCACAACAAATAGCGTGTTTTTAAGAAACAATATATACCAAAAGATTGACAATTCTTTAGGTCCAATTTCAAAGTGAAATTAATTCTAATGAAAACCATTGGATAAAATGGAAAAAATATATTCTAATTATACTTTAAAAAGACTCAATAATATAATTTATCACTATAAATTATTTTTATTAAAAAGGTTGTTTTTAAGTATTTTTCACTATTCATAAAAATTGGAAGTTCTCAGAAAAATACCAAAAATTCATCTTAGGATAATATTGATATTCCAAAACAAAAAAATGAAGTCCATTTTGAAATATCAAATATATATAATTTCAAAAAGTAGTTATTACTATTCATAACGGCTAGTTTGATTGGTTGTGGTGTGTTAGAACTCGATGTTGCATACAACAGACGCTATCGCGTTATTCAAAGAGAAGCATACCGTAGAAGCTTGGGGTGTTACATTCTCCCCTCCTTCAAATAATTTTGTCCTCAAAATTTCCAGAATACTACCGCATGAAAAGACTCGGGTGGTTCTTCATCATATGTTCCTCGGGTTCCCACGTTGCCTCTTCCATCTTATGGTTTCTCCACAAATCTTTTACCAGACGCGTCGTCCGGTTTCTCAGTACTTGTTCTCTTGTATCAAGAATCCTGACGGGCTCTTCACAATAAGACAAATTGGGTTCCAGTTCTAATTCTTCATAGGTGAGTACATGCATTATGTCAGGCATGTATTTCCTCAATAGAGATACGTGGAACACATCATGAACTTTGGAGAGACTTGGTGGCATTGCCAATCGGTAAGCTACAGCCCCAATTCGTTCTAGAATTTTGAAAGGTCCAATGTACCTGGGACTCAATTTACCTTTTTTACCAAAACGTATGACTCCCTTCCATTGAGATACCTTCAGTAAAACATGATCACCAACTTGAAATTCCAAATCCTTACTTCGATTATCGTCATAGCTCTTTTGCGTACTTTGAACTACTTTGATGTGATTTTGGATTACCTTCACCTTTTCCATCGTTTCCTCCACCAGTTCTGGGCCTACAAGTTTTCTTTCACCAACGTCATCCCAACAGGTTCGTGTGCGACATATCTTTCCATATAATGCTTCACATGGTGCCATCTGAATACTGGAATGGAAGCTATTTTTATAGGAAAATTCTACCAAAGGTAAATATTGATCCCACATACCATGAAAGTCAAGTGAGCAAGATCTCAACATGTCTTCTAAGGTTTGAATAGTCTGTTTTGATTGTCCATCTATCTGAGGGTGGTAGGCAGTGCTCAAATTAATTTCAGTATCCAAGGATTTCTGAAGACTCTTTCAGAATCATGAAGTAAAATGGGGATCACGATCAGAAACAATCGATAGGGGTACTCCATGAAGTCTCACAAATTCACTAATATATAGTCTTTCTAGACGTACTAGTGGTAGATCTTTTATTATAGCAAGAAAATGTGTTGACATGGTAAGATGGTCAACAATAACCCATAATGCATCGTTCCTTCTAGGATTCTTTGGTAGCCCCTTGACAAAGTCCATCGTAATATTGTCCCATTTCCACTCCGGTATGGGAAGAGGTTGCATGACTCCTCCAGGCTATTGCCTTCCAGCTTTCACTTGTTGACAAACCATACATCTTGACACAAAATCAGAAATCTCCCTCTTCATGTTGTCCCACCAAAAATGTTCCTTCAAATATCTATACATTTTGGTTCTCCCAGGGTGTATATATAAATTGGAACTATGAGCATCATCCAGCAATTCCATTTTTAGATCAGGTATATCGGGAACACACAGCCTCTTCCTGAATTTCAAAATTCCATCTTCATACACAAAGTCTCTCAATCTCCCATCATTCACAGCTTTAATCTTCTTTTGAAATTCTTCATCATCAGTCTGAGAACTCTTAATTTTTTCTAGTAAAGATGGTTTGGAAACCATTTGAAAAAGCATTGATGTTTCACCTTCCCTGGTTATTCCCATGTCCATCTTCACTAGATCCATGAAAATTGGATCCCTTTGAATTCTCATATTGTTCAAAACTCCATGGTCATTTCTTCTCAAAGCATCTGCAACCTTGTTTTCCTTCACCGGGTGGTAGTGTATCATACAATCATAATCCTTGAGTAATTCAAGCCATCTCTTTTGCCTCATGTTGAGTTCTTTTTGTGAGAAAATATACTTCAAACTCTTGTGATCAGTATAAATCTCACATTTTTCACCATAGAGGTAGTGCCTCCATATCCTCAAAGAAAAGATCACAACAGCTAACTCGAGATCATGAGTAGGGTAGTTTTGTTCATGAATTTTCAACTGTCGTGATGCATAGGCAATAACCCTATCATTCTGCATAAGGACACAACCAAGTCCTTTCTTCGATACATAACTATAAATAACAAACCCATCATTCCCCGATGGTAGATTCAATATAGGATCATTGACTAATCTTCTCTTAAGTTCTTCAAAACATTCTTCACACTCTTTTTTCTAGACAAATTTAACCCCTTTACATGTGAGCTTCGTTAATGGGTTAGCCAACCGGGGAAAATTCTGGACGAAACGTCGATAATAACTTGCTAAACCAATAAAACTACGTACCTCAATTATATTCGTAGGTGCTGGCCATTCTTGGATTGCCTTGGTCTTAAAAGGATCAACAGAGATTCCATCTTTAGAGACAATATGTCCAAGAAAAGAAATCTCATGAAGCCAGAATTCACCCTTGCTAAACTTTCCATATAATTCATGTCTTCTCAGAGTCTTCAGGATAATGCGCAAGTGATTTTCATGATCTTCGTAGCTTTTGGAGTATACCAAGATATCATCAATAAATACCACCACAAATTCATCGAGATACTCCTTGAAAACTCTATTCATCAGATCCATGAATACAGAGGGTTCATTAGTCAATCCAAAAGGCATTACAGTAAATCGTAATGCCCATACATGGTTCGAAATGCTATCTTCGGAATGTCTTCCTTCTTCACACACAACTGATGGTATCCAGATCAAAGGTCAATCTTTGAAAAGTATTGAGCTCCATGTTGTTGGTCAAATAAATCATCAATGCGAGGTAGGGGATACTTGTTATTTATTGTTATAGCATTGATCTCCCTGTAGTCGATACATAACCTCATGGATCCATCTTTCTTTTTAACAAAAAGAACAGGGGCTCCCCATGGAGAAACACTAGGGCGAATAAATCCTTTATTAATCATTTCCTCTAGTTGTTTCTTTAGTTTGACTAATTCTACAGTGGAAATTCTATAAGAGTTATTCGATATAGGCCTTGATCCAGGAATTAAATCAATGGAAAACTCAACTTCTCGTTCTGGAGGATGTCCAAGTAAATCGTCCGGAAACACATCTACATATTCTTTAACAATGGGTATATCCTCTATTTGAACATTCCTTTACTCACCCATAGTCATTTCATTCTCTTCCTCCCCAATAATTTAATTTAGTTGAGCTAATGGGGGTGGATCTAGATAAGAATTATGTGGTGACGATTCTGCTCTAAAGATAAGGTGTTCCTTATCATCATCATCAATAATCATAACCTCTTTATTCTTACAATAAATATTCACACCATAGTTCGAAATCCATTCCATACCAAGGATTATATCAAACTCGATCATAGGTATGATGTTGAGATTAACTGATAAAGAACATTTATGTTCTCTAATGGGGACGGATTCACAAAACATTGTTGCAATGATACTTCCCTTAGGAGTTTTAACTGACAACTTCCTTATTAAATCAAATTGGAAATATCTAATTTTCATAGGAAACTAGGAAGATATGAAACAATGCGATGATCCAGAATCAAATAATGCATTTTCAAAACTTGAGGAAACCATTAAATTACCTGCCACCACGTCTTTCGGAGCTTCTACCTCAGCAGTAGTGATAACATAAGCTTGGCCTTGATCCCATGGAATTTTCTGAGGTAAGTTCCCATAATTCTTAGGACATTCATTTTCATAATGTCCCATCTCCATGAAATTGTAGAACTTAACAATGGTAGCTTGCTTCTTCCCTTTTCAATCCCGGTGGCCTTTTTCACCACACTTGTAACAGACTCTCGTTCCCTTCAAGCAAGTACCAGGGTGTTTCTTCCCACATTTACCATAGGATGGATATTTAACATTTCTCTTGTTCCGCTTATTTCCATTCCCAGATTGATCAACAGATCTCTTCTTCTCTTGCTTTTCGTTAAATTCATAAGCCTTAGAGAATTCCTTTTCGGTCTTGATAGCATGTGAGACAAAGTCTTCGTACGACGAGAAGTATTGTGATACTAATACTCGATGGAGAAATGGTTTTAACCCATCAATGAAACAATCAATATTACTTCTTGGGATTTATATATAATCTCCAACATACCTTGCTAACCTTGTAAAGTTAGCCTCATACTTTGTGACATTCTCATCCTCCTTTTGTCTCAGACTCAGAAACTGCCTTTCCATATCTGCTCGATGGTCGCGAGGAAAGTATTTTTCTAAAAACAAATCTTTGAACTCCCTCCATTCCATATTTGATACTTCATCATCTTCCTTCATATTTTGAATCAATGACCAACATTGATCAGCATCTCCAGTTAGTCGTTAAACTGCCATGATAACTTTTTCCCTTTCACTACTCCCCAAAGCCTGAAATATTTTCTCTAGGGAAAATATCCATTTCTGAGCTACTAAGGGATTTGTAATCCCATTGAACGTTGGTGTTTGTTGCCTTATGAATCGATTTAACATCGATCCTCCACGCTGTGGATCAGGGTGCTCCATACGGGTAAGGATATTATTCATAACCTGAGTGAGTTGTCCTAGTATGGTGATTAGCTGATCGGCACCAGTTGCATCACCAGCTCCACTATAATTATCTTGCGCAGGAGGTCAATCCCTACATGGAGTGTGTGAATTTATACGATTTCCATTTCTTCTAGTAGGTTCCATTTCTAAACAATGGCATAAACTAGATCAGTTTATGAATCAAAATACATAATTCCATACTTATAAAACACTTAACATAAATTGAACTATTTATGGATATAATACATAATCATAAAAATGTTTTCTTTGAGGAATTATATACTCATAAACCCGTCATAATGATTTGTAAAGAAAATGAGAGTTATCCTAATCATATCCCCTAGGAGTGTCATAACCAAGAGTGCAGTAAGGCCCATTGTCATGCACCAGTTCCCGTTCGAGTCTAGCTCAAAGCGGTGTTTTCGGGTTTTACCCCTAGGTACATCTGTGCCAGAGCCGCCTCTACCTGCTCGTATCCAGACAGGGATGTATTGCTCGGAAAACTCACAAAATCTCTACAATACCAAAATTCTAGGAAGTTCTTCTATACTAATCCTCAAAGTTCATCTTAGTTCTATGTGCTCTAATCAAGGTTTATCTAAATCTAGCTTCCAAGGTTTGTACTAGACTTCCTCCGATACCAACTGTAACACCCCAAACCCAGTTACCGAGAGTCGGTGCATTATTACATAACATTAGCATGATCACAAGAAAGATCAAATCTCGAAAGACCGATTGGTTTAGTATCCTTGGAAACACTAGATATATTCATAAAGTTTTACATTACATCACAAAGTGTAAAACTACTACAACAACATAGCCTCCATATCTCACACTCATATCCCCACATACTATCCCAGCAGGTCATTCATAAATTACTTCTTCACATCTTGGGAAAAATAAAACAACGAAAATGGGTGAGCTCAAATGCCTAGTAAGGATAACAATATAGCAGAAACTTTCATAAATAAGAATAAACATTTAAGGAAATGTATAACTTAAAACAAAAGCCTTTTAAACTTGAACATCAACATAGTATGGAAAAAATAAAATGAAATAATTCCATTTACTTATTCACATGGATATTCTACTAATCGAATAATCACATGCAATATCAATAACCACTTTCATAAGGATGGAATGCATAATGCCAGACTATCATAACCACATAGACAAGGCCTCGTGCCAAGACTACAAATAAGATTTTTCCAAGGCCTTGTGCCAAGACACTAGTTTGTCTCATGAGACCTACCGATGCATCAAGGATCTATAGTGGGCTCCACCCATCACATATTAAGTCCAATGCATTCCCATATGAAAAGGTTTAAAAATAACATAAACATTCGTATTAAAACTAGTATATGAAATGTCAATACTTTCACCATAAACTATGAACGGTATAAAAATAGCACATTCACAGTCAAACATATCATAAAACCCTCAATACAATATAGAAGTTTTATATCTTAATAGATCAACTTCAAATAAGCGTAAAATCCATCAAAGGATGTTGACATAGATGAAATCAAAACCCTTTTTAGAGAAATATCTCTTTCTATTTTGAAATAATTCAAGAGTCATATATTTATGAAATAAAACATTTTATTTGAAAATATTCTTATAATCTTGTAAGGTAAGCTTTGAAGATTTTATAACGGCGGAAAATAACTGCACCCGTCGTATAAGTTAAAAAAATATTCTTACCTTAATTCTCGCGAAAAGGATAAAAAGCACCTTTTTTGGAAAACGACGGAAAGATTCCTTTATAAACCACTTATAAAAAGTCAAACAAGGGTATAAATGACTTTAACCAATATTCTTGTAAATATTTGAAAAAATTTGAAATACATTATTAAGAAATATGGATGTGGATGATAAAGAGATCCCAAAAGATTATTATGTATAAACAACCTCGGATAATGAAGAGATTGTGAAATAAACCCTTACCTTGTACTTTTCCTTGGTTGGGGTAGGTTAACCTCATGTATAATGGTGAAATAATTGTTATTAAATTATAAAAGAATCATATACATTAATATGATATCATATATGATCTTTTAACATTGCTTTGTTAATAATATCTTAGTATTATCGTTATTTCGGGTGTTAACTTACTCATTTTCTTTTATATATTTTGTTACGTAAGCCATGTTTGTAATGGATAGGTTGTATATTATTCATATTTATAATGATATCAAGTCCTTAAACATTATTTTCAAATCATCAAATGATAATTATACTTCAATGGATACGATGGAGAATGAATCTCATCGCGTTCATGCAGACGGTAGTCCGTACGTACGCACAAGCGACAATATGATTCTTTTGATATTAAAATAATATATAATTGGATATTATATCATATATACAGAATAATTATCATGTTATATTTATTATTTACATGAGTTACACATCATTATTATACCCATCCAAATAATAATATATTGAATAACAATTACACCACGACGTGGAGACTGTAAGCCGTACGTACACACGTATGGTGACATGTTATTCGAAGGGTGGATAGAATACTAAATATGATTGTACGAAATTTATAATAAAATCACAATATATATAAGATACTGGAGTTATTATTTTATAATGGTAATAACAAAGAAAGAAGAAGTGGAGGAAGAAATGAATTTGAAAAACGGTGGTGAAAACATTACCTCTTCTTCGGGTTCTTCCTTTTGATTTTGATCAGAAGGTCACCTTAAATTGGCTTTCTGATCAAAATAAGGCCACTAGGTTGTAGTTAGGGAAGTTTATAGAGTATTTTGGCAGAGTTTATATGATCCAAAAGGCTTTGAAGGTGTGAAGTAATGAGAAGGGGGAGTGCCCTTTTATAAGAGGGGTGAGGGGCACCTTTGAAAAAGATAGAAATATTAATTTATAATAAATTCATATTCGGTTTATAATGGCACCAAAGTTGATTATTCAAAGTTTAAGGTGGGAATAGGTCTAAAACCATTCAAACAGTAGAATTTAGACAGGTTTGGGTTACTATATTGACCTTATCGTTTAGTTTTAACTCTTAGTTAATTAGTTTGACATTTACCATGTCACTTTGTATTTTTATATTATAGAGTTAATAAACTTACTATATACATCCAAGATACCCCTATGTGGGCCATTAATGATACACATATCATGATATAAGTCTCTTGGACGAACCTTAGATTTTTAGGAATTTAATATCAATTAATAACATAATATTTTTTTTAAAAACTCTTTTATGTCAATTTTGACACTATTCAATAGTTGATTTTTGTGAAACTTATAACAGAATTATTAATTCGAAAAAAGTCAATTAAATCAATCCTAATATGTCATATTATCCTATAAAAATAGTTTAGTTCATTAAAAGTCTCAAAGTATATTTATTTGGCTATTTATATTATCAATTATTTTAATTTTTCACTATTATGTTAATTACTGCATCATCATTGTGTCATAATTAAATTAAATTATATAATGTCTAAAAATTGTAAATAAAATATAATTATGTAGGAAATATTTTTATCTTTCTAATTAATATTTACAGTTGCATTTATCTTATTTATAACAATATATTAAAAAAAATGTAGTAAATAAACATTGATTTTAACTCTTTTAACTCTTCTTTGAATTAAATAATAATAAATGTCCTAATCTAATCCAAGTGGACCTAAATGATAATATTTTATTCATAAGTTTGTTTTTGGTCGAGATACACTTGTCCAACAGAATTAGGATATGTGTTAGGATAATATTAATATCATTTTTACCCTTAATTACCCTATTTACTTTTAACCGTGGTAAATAAAAGTAAAAAGTTACTACTCACCGAAAATTATTTTCATCTCATTGAACCACATTTTACTTCTTGATATTAACCATGTCTCCCGGATTTTCGAAATTCCATTCACAGAAGTGGTAAAATTAAGTTTTATGAAAAATTCAGTTTTTAACTACCACTTAGTAGTTTCACTATTCATCAAAAATTGAAGTTTTTCAGAACAATACCAAAATATCACCCTAAGCTATAATTGATATTCCGAATTCAAAAATGGTGTATATTTTACAAAATTCCAAACATATGAGTTACATTAATTAATTTTATAATTAATTCCCGTTGTCACAACAAATAGCATGTTTTTAATAAACAATATATTCCAAAAGATTGACAATTATTTAGGTCCAATTTCAAAGTGAAATTAATTCTAATGAACACCATTGGATAAAATGGTAAAAATATATTATAATTATACTTTAAACCCACTAAATAATATAATTTATTACTATAAATTATTTTTATTAAAAAATATGTTTTTAAGTATTTATCACTATTCATAAAAATTGATGGTTCTCAGAAAAATACCAAAAAAATCATCTTAGGATAATTACGATATTCCGAAACCAAAAATGAAATCCATTTTGAAATATAAAATATATATAATTTCAAAAAGTAGGTATTACTATTCATAACGGCTAGTTTGATTGGTTGTGGTGTGTTAGAACTCGATGTTGCGTACAACACACGCTATCGCATTATTCAAAGAGAAGTGTACCATAGAAGCTTGGGGTGTTACACGAAATACAAAAGTATAAGGGGGTATTACATCCATTAAATAAAATTGAATGTAAATGCACGAACAACACTTTGTATTTTGACTTTGGACTCCCCAATACTTCTGAAGTGCATAATGTTATATGGGTGGTAGTCAATCACCTTACTAAGTTAACACAATTAATTACTATTATAGAAGATTTATATCTAGATATTCTTTCTATGATATACATTAAGGAAGTGGTAAGGTTACATGGAGTACCAAATTCTACTATAGATAATCGCCGTATGAGATTTACCTCAATGTTCTAGAGATGTATTTAGAAATACCTTGATAAAGAATTGAGTTTTTATACTATTTATCAACCTCAAACAGATGGTGATTCTGAAAGCAAAATTCAAACCCCATTGGATATGTTGAGATCTTGTTTTTTGGATTTAAAAGGTGGTTGGGATGAACACCTACCTCTTGTTGAAATTTTTTACAACAATAGTTACCACTAAATCATTAAGTTGGCTCCGTATAATTCCCTATATGTAAAGAAATATAGAGCTCCAACCTGCTGTAATGAAGTTGGATAAAGAAATCTATTAGGACCTAAGATCACTGACATAATGGAAGAGGATTTTAGTACTTTTCAGTATCATATTAAGGTAGCTCAAAGTCAATTGGTGAGTTATTATGATAACCAACGACATGATATATAATTTTACGTTGGTGATAAGGTGTTTCTACGAATTTCTCAATAGAAGAGGGTTATGAGTTTTGGGAAGAGAGGTAAACTAAGACCTCGTTTTATCGGTCCCTTTTGGATTATTGATTTTATCCGGATTATAGCATATCACTTAGAACTTCTTCCAAATATCTCTCAAGTCCATGATTTTTTATGTATGTCTCCTAAGGAAGTACATACTACACCATTCACATGTACTAAACTCAGTGTTCATACCACTGAAGATGGATGGTTATTACCGGGAACAACCAGTTGAAATTCCAGATCATGTTGAAAATGTTTTATGAAATAAGACCACTCACCTAGGCAATGTTTTGCGGAAAAATCACTAATTATAGTAAAACTATATGGGATGTTGAGTATATGATAACATTGAAGTGCCCTCATTTTTTGTATCATAAAGGTGAATTTGGGCAGGAAAATTCATTTCAAGGGGGTAGAAAGTAACACCCTTTATTTTTAAAAATCTTTTTTTCAAATAAATAATTTTCATTGAAGTCATTTTTTATTTTGTACATCAACATAAGCTATCTCTATATGCAATAATGACTTGGCTTGTGTTTCATTCAAAACTGAGTTTCTACAAGAAAAAATTGTATATTATAATTTTTAAAATGAGATAGTTATAACATATATGTTAAATGTTGTAATATGAATAGTAATAAATATTTTTTAAATATTTTATATAATGGTTTTTTTAAAATAAATCATATTTTTTTATAAAGCCTTAATATGCTTGAACATGTTATTTTATCAATTAAACTGCTTTTTATGTCCATCTCTGAACAATAGTTAAATGAATTTTAGAAATATTTAGAAATTTAATTTGATAACATAAACGTTATTTTGGAATTAAAAATTAAAAATTTATCTTATGTTTAATTTTTTTGTATTTTTCTAAAAAACATCATTTTTTTGATGAATAGTGAATATATTTGAATCTTAATTCAGAACTTTACTTTTGTTTAATTTATTCCTATATTTAAATTATATTTTATTTTGTGATTAATGTATAATTAAATAAATAATACATCAATAAATACAATTTATTTTATTATTACCAATTTCACAATGAAATTGCATATGAAAACATCACAAACTTTTAGACTTTTCACTTTAAAAAAACATCATCTCATCCCGTATCTCAGATTTTTTTTAATTTAATTTATGCAACATATAGGATTATAATTTGAAAAAATGGTTTTTAAATTTGGAATTTTAATTATTTATAATTTATAATAATTTAAAAATAGTTTTGGAAAAAAATATTTCTAAAGATAAATAAAACTAATTAAAGTGATTAAGGTAATAATGAGCTTAATTAATTGATAAACTTATAAAATAAGGTGTAAAATGACTCTGAACATGTCTAAAAACTTTTTTCTATCTATATTTAATCTAATCTATCTCTATGGATATATAATGGTCTATTTGGAACCCTTGGTGGACACGTAAAACATTGGGGGTCACTCAAATCTTTTCAAGAATACCAAATGTGTCATTTTCCCCAGTTATACAAGTCATCCTATCCTCTCCATCTTTGTACACCACTCAAGGCATTTTGTCTTATCCAACCCCTGACCAAATATCCTACCAATTACACTCTATTCATTATTTTATCCTACCTTTGGGAAGAAATCCAACCAAATAATCCCTTTGGCGAAAACTAAAAGGAGTTACCCAAATATGTTGTAACACCTGTCAACAAGCCTTTTACTTTCATTTCTTTTGACACCCCCTAAAATATACTTATTCTATTTTTACATAATAACATCAATATAATAAATATACTAATGTGTTTTTATATTAAATTTTCCACCTAAACTCACACACACTTCCATCAAATGAGATATGCAATCATCATTCGTGTGTACGGTGGACTACCGCCTCACGAACCGATAACATTCGTTCATCCATTTCCACCATTCATGGTTGGGAATAATGATGTAATTTATAATTTTATATTATATTTATAATTTATTTATGATAATTTAATTATTATATAACACACACCTTCATGATTTTTATTTTTTGTAAATATGATAACATCGTTTTCGGATGTGTCGACTACAACCTACTCGAAGTTATGTGATTCATTGACACTTTACATGGAATGTATTAAGGATGATTTTAGTGAAAATATATTATATTCATGATGTAATAATTATAATATAATGTTACTATATATCTATATAATAATTTCATTTACTTTTGTTCCATCAATACAATAATAAAATTGAAACAATTTTTATACGTATATACAGTCAACCATCTCCATGAAAGGTGTATTAAATTTTTTATTTGTATATTTTATATATTCTTATGAATAAAAATATAATGAATATATATTTTATTTATTTCATTTTTATCATTATAGATATTATTATATCATTACATATTTAAGAGGACCAAAAATATAACAAATCAAAACACGTGTGAGTGACAAAGTGGTTATTACTTAAAATATAACTTTAGAATTGAATTGTTAATAAATATGTAATATAGGGTCATATTTAAATATTTTATTGTATGATATAATTGAATTTGGTTATTTAATATATTTATAATAAAATTATATTTATTATACATGAGATTTTAATGAGTATGAAGAGGTTCAATATATATAATGTAAGGGGATATCTAGTCTCACTTTTATTTCAGCAATACTTTTCCATATTCACCACTCATTTATTTTTTTTGGTGTAAATAATTCACATGAATGTATTATTTGATGCTTATTCATAAATTTATTGGTATTTAAATATCTACTTTTTTGTTTATCTTTCACAGGGTTTACAGTTCAGAATATACCAAATCAGTAATGTAATGTTGGATTAATTTTCCTTCTTTGAGACACATATTTTTTTATGCACATATGTTATTTCATGAGGTGTATTTATTGTAAAATTTACCGTTTATATCATTAATATTTTTATTTTCATGATATTATAAGATTCATGTAATTTTTTTCTCATGTGGATTATGTTACCAAAGTGGTAAGAGTTTATTACTACAATTTAATCGTTTATTCAAATTATTTATGATATTGCTTCCATTGAGGGAATATTATGATCAATATATCAAAAAAATCATAAATTACCTTATCCTATGTTTATTCATGATATCTTTATGTATTGGTACCATTATTATACACTTTGGTTGTTATGACAAGTAATGAAATGTTTTTAAGAAAATATGACTTTATTTCTCTCTTAGGTCCAAAATCTATTTTATTAGAAAACCATGATTTAATTTTTTTTAAATGTTTTCAAAAAGATTCTTTTTTCAATAATATTAATGTAAAAAATAGATTTTTGAAATTTTTTGAGATTTTCAATGAATTTTTCAAATAAAAATGTTTTAAAAATGTGTACTGTTTAAAAAATGTTTTTCAAAAAGAAAGGATTTTTTCCTCAAGAAATTTTTTCAAAAGATATTTTCAATATAATATGAAATAATTCTAAATTTTTTAATATTTTCTTTTGATATGATCCATGTAAACAATTCCATTTATTTTATTGAATGTTGTATGTTTATGATAACAAGTTGTTTAGGACACATGTCCCTCTTCAACGAGGTATGTGCTTTTGAAACCTTCTTTTTTCCGGGGTTATGCTTTGATGAAAAGTTTATGAGGCCTATATCCTTTCCATAGGTTATGATATGATTAAATTTGTATGATAACCATTTGATTTTATGGGTTATTATATTATGTTTATAAAAATCATAACTTTTTATGGTTCCAAACATGATAATGGTTTTATTATCTTATTGAACATGTATGTATGATTTTATTATGTGATGGGTGGGACCTATATCTACATATAAATAATTGGGTAATGATTTATATGTCATGAGATAATAATGGGAATAATGAATATAGGAATTATTCTCTATGTAATATGGAGAAACGCAATCCACTATGGGGAGATGGGGAAACCTGATCCACTATGGGAAGATGGGGAAACCTGACCCACTATAGGAAGATGAGAAAACATGATCCCTTATAAGGAAAGGAAAATGATTTGGGAAGGTGGTGTGTCCCACCCAATAGGTTTAGTCCCTAAAATGTTCCCTGATATGTTTTGGAAATGTTGCTTCACATATAGAGAATAATATTACATGTTTATGTGAATGTTGAAATTCCATGTTTTATGTCTATGTAATGATTTCATGTATTATTCTCTTTATTATCTAATTATTCATGTATTATTAATGACCAATATGTATGCCATGATTCTAGTTTATGATATTTCATATGAAGGGTATGATTTTCTAATTTAATGATCACATTTTCATACCCTTATTCTCATGATTATGCTTACATATCTCTCATTCTTACCCTTACAGAGCATCAAAGAACACCATTTTTTATGTTTCTTATCCCCAAGTTATGAATATATTTATTACATATGATATGTATAATAAGGGTTCTAGTCATGAAGAACCTAGTGGGAGATAATGTGTCCCACTTCTATAGCATTGTTTATATTTACATGTTTCCAAAGGTACTAAACTAATATGGTCTTTGGGAATCTGTTTTTGTAATGTATTTTGTATTCCAAAAAAAATTATGTAATGATAATGTTGGATAAGCGAGGGTTAATATATTTTGAGGTATGTTTAAATATAAATTTTTCCATTTCATATATAAATAGGCGATTTTTTACTAAAGATGAACTTTTATGTGAAATTAATTTAAAACCAAGAATGATAGAGAACCCTTCAAAACTAGTGTGACATTGAAAGCTCCCACCAATGTCTGTTGGGATCTCACAAAAAGTCTTGTAATAAAGGTACTGTTCAAGAATGCATTGACCTCCCGATGTGAGACCACATGACTCCCTGTGGCACAACAAAACTCATCCACCCCCCCCCCCCCCACCACCGCCACACCACCACTTTATGTGGGGGGATTTTAGTAATTTTGGTCACCACTTATTAATTTACATGGCATTATTATCCTCCACAGTAAAACTCCCCACCCCCTTTATAGTTCTTCGACCTCTTTAGGTATCACTTCTTCATCCAATATTCAAATCTATAATCATCTGGTATGATCTTCCTCTTATGGTATGGATAGTATCAAGAAAGATTATAATCTTCATTATATTATTATTTCCCTCTTTATTATACAAAATCACTAAATATGAAGGGGTTGTATAGGATTTTTTATTTGTAATGGATTTATATTGAATTAGTATACTCCCTTCTAAGAGGTTTCTCCTCAAGGTTAAATGTAGGATTTCTTTAAAATAACTCAATGTTTTTATGGTTTTATATGATCTTTACATGAATGTGGGTTTTTTGCTTTTATGTTTTGACTTTATCCAGTATTCTTGGATGTTCATATGGGCTAGTTGAGATTGGTACTACCATTATGATTTTTTTCAAATGATTCATCTATATTAGTACTTAAGCATATATTAAATAGAGATATTTTCTTATGGAATCTCCAATTTGGAAAGAGGGTTTTAATTATAGTCTTTCGGGATTATTGAGGTCTAGTAAATGGATCATTAAAGCTTTGGTTTGGTTAAGGTGTTTCATCAAGTTTGAATGTCTGGGATTTTGAGTGTATGCTTGTTTTTATTTTTTAGATGAGTTGTTTTATATGAGTTAACCTATCATATTAAATATTATTTTAAGAAGAAATGGGGTTATGTAATAGGTGTAAAAGCACATAAATTATAAATATAGTTTTATTATGATAATATCTTCTTAAATGGATTAATTCACAATTAAAACAAACTGAAAATATTTTTAAGATGATTTTCATTAAAAATAATAAATGAAACTAAGTGTTTTAATTAATTTTATTTTATGTTAATACATATAATTAACTATATTTACTAATTATAGCTTAAAATTGAATTTTATAAAAACAAAATTTTATAGTATTATTTTGTTTAAATACTCATTTAATATAAATATTCATTTTTTAAAATATGCTATGATATTTATTATTTCATCTGAAATTGTGATTAATTATTATATATTAAAAAATGAATAATTTGTTTTTATAAATTTTGACTTTTAAAAAATATTATATATATATATATATATGATGCTATAATTATGAATTTTTAATTATGAATTCTAACTAAATTGTTTTGAATTATGAAAAACGATTTTAAATAAATAAATTATAATTATGATATTTTTCTAAAATATTTTTAAAAAAAAATTATAACCAATTTACGATTATATTTTTTTTATTGTTTGATGATATATTTTAATATTAAAATTATACATATAAAATATTAAATTATTATATTTTGATATTTTTATTTTATGTGTAAAATAATTGAGTAACAAAATAAAATGATAAATGATTTAAAAAAGATAAGAAAACGAGTTATAGGGGTAGAGGTGCATCGACCCTAAGGTGGAAAGGGGTCAAGGATTCACTAGAGAGATGAGGGAGAGATGCCTGGGAGAGACGGTCTAGGCGTGACCTTGACGATTGATAGGTGGAGAGGGTTCAATCAATCCCAAGGGATCTCAATTCCGGCAAGGGAGTCCTAGATGGTGGTCGAGCCGATGATGGGGGCTTGAACCAGGGTGAACCAAGAGCCGGAAGGGGATTCCAACTGAAGATGTAGTGATCCAAGCTTCATCATGGTAATCCTTCCATGTCTAGGGTTTGACCCAAGTTAAGGTGGGTTTCAATTCTTTGCAAATATAGGTGAGGTAGGCTTGTTTTTTCTTTCTTAGGATTAAAGTTTCTACTTTTTAAACATTAATGTTTGTCATTTATTACTTTTTCCTCATCGATCATTGTCTAAACACTTTTGTTCATTTATTTGAATTTTATTTTTTTGTAATGTTCAACAATTTTTAATTTTTTTAGATTATGAGAAGATTCTGCTAATGTTAATCCAGTTTTCCCTGTTTTAATATTAAATTGTAGTTTCAATATGTTTTGTGGAATTTTTTATATGTTGTATGTATCTTCTACTCTATTAGAAATTGAATAATTACTAGTGTCATTATTTTTTGAGTTCTAAAAATATTTTCTAGTGCTTTTAAAAATGTTTTGTCATTGTGGGTACTGGTTTTTCTTCATCTGTTATATCTGTATGCTCAACTTTCCAAGAAATCTTGTAAAATTATATCTTCAAGTCTCCCCTAGTATATGGTTTCCCATTATGTGTATAGATATATGTGTATATATATATATATATATCACTATGCATAGAGAAAAATATATTTTTATAAAATCAATATACATTTGTCAAAATGTTGAATGGAAAACAATTTGCATTCTAGGTTGATAGGTTGGTGAAGAAAGGCCTTCAACTCTTCTATGTAAATTATATAATGGTGTAATAAAATTATTTTTATAAATTTGTTTTTTTCATTATATTATTTAAAGAAAATGTTATAATTTTTTTTCTTATTAATAATTTATGTTCCTAAAGATTAACATTTTAAATATCATATAGTGTTTTGAAACTTATTTTCGTAAGGGGTCATAAAATCTATTTGACTTATGTTTTATGTAAGGGATTTAAAATTTTTATATTTATTTTTTATGGGAAAATTTATTTTGTTTTATTTAATTATAATTCATTGGGAAAATTTATTTAATTATTACATTTTCAAAATCAAGTAAGGGGAATTTTTTCTTCTAAAATCATTATTGAAAATTATGGAATATATATATGCAATGAATTCAAGCCTCACCATTATTTATTATTTAACTATTATTACTACTTCAATATCAATCCATAAATAATTTTATTTTCTTGTTTACATAAGAGTGTATTTAAAATATATTCAATATTATTATTTTATTATGTTTAATGTTATTTTAAATAAATTTTAATATAATTCTTATTTTAATACATGATGGTGTAATGAAACTATTTATGCACTTATAGAAATGAATATATTTTTTAATACTGATAAATTTATCTATCAATGATTCATTGAAGAATGAATTCATTCTTCATTAATGTTACAGTATTCATGGTGTGCATATTTGTATATGTAAATAAGTCATTCAGATATATATAAGTATTTTATCAAGTACATAACTAATCATAAATAAATTTCATATAAAAATTTATATTATTGTGAATATGTATTATTTTGAAAATAAAATTTATGTATTTCATAGAAATAAATCATGTCATCATTTTTTTCATGTTTATAATTTTATTGTCATGTTTCCAAAAATGTTTATAGCAAGTCATCAAGTTACATTGAAATTAAGGGTGTTGCATTTGAATGTCGTAGTGGTCATACCGAAATTTACAACAAAAGTGAATTATCATTTAATTTTTAGTTTTTAATTTTGAATTATCAAACTAAGTTTTATTTATATATGTATATATATATATTAATGCACACACAAATATCTATATCTACCTATTTTCATATGTTTTATGGATTTAAAATCATTTCTAAACATATAATTTCTTGTAAGAGGATCATTTGGTTCCATTTAACAAAGGGTTTTGAAATTATTTTCAATCCACCCATTTAGGTTTTATTTACAAAGAAATATATATATATAAATATATATTTTTGCATGAACAGCTTTATTTAAGACATGTATTTTTGTGTGTGTATAAATAAATATATATATATATATATATATACATTACTCATTGTGTTTATATATGTATGTAAGTGTATATTCCATTTTGTATAATAGAGTGATTATATTTAATATCAATGTACATGCATGTAGAGATAGAATTGTATTTTATTTAAATATTAGTATTTATGCAAACAAATGTATATATAACTGTATCTTTGATGTTAAAATATTGTATATATTTTTTATAGGTCTGAATTCACGAAAAACTATTTTTTTCATGACACATATATAGCCATGTAATTTTTTTATGAAATAAATATAGATTATCAAAATATAAAGAATCTTCCCAACCCTTATGATGAAAAATCGGAGTCATAATGTTTTAAATTATAAAGCATCGTACCTTGATTTTATGAAGGTGGGGTATGGGGAGTGAACCAAAAACCTATATGGGACATTGCCTAACTATGTTATCGGTGTTCCTAGATAGTGCTAAGTGAGCTTATTATAGCTTACATGATGGATTCTCCCATATATGACTCCAATACATTGGTTAATCTCGATAGATGTTATGTATGATGTGTGGGAGGCTTATCCAAAGAACATTATGGTCTGTGGGAGGTTTATCCCAAACACATTATGGTGGATGGGGGGTTTATCCTAAGAAGATTATGGGATTTGGGAGTAAACCTAATCCACCATGGGACTATTTCCACCAAGTCTAGGGAGTGAACCAAGAATCAGTGTTATGATCCAATATTCTTTTGAGATTTAAATTACGAAATGCTTATAAGTTTCGAAATGAATTGTCTACGGTTGTATAAAGGAATGAAGTTGATTGTTGATGTTTTTCTAAATTGTTTGCATCTATTAATCTATTTGAATTTGTATGATTTCAAGTGTCATTGTTTTTGAGTTATGAAAATCTTATCTAGTCATTTTAAAATAGTTTATATCATTGTGGGTGCCGGTTTTTCTTCATCTGTTAGCATCTGTATGCTCAAATTTCCAAGAATGATTGTAAATATATGTTTCTAAGTCTCCCATGGTCCTCAGTTTTCCATTATATATATATACATATATATATATATCAATTACAATTGTAATTCATTTTTCTATAAAATATATATACATTTGTCCAAATGTTGATTCGAATACCCTTTATAGTTTCGAGTGAGAGCTTACTAATGAAAGGCCTCAAACTCTTCAATGTAAATAATGGAAGGGTGTACTAAAATAATTTTTAGATTTTGGTTCTTTATTTTTATTAAATTATTTGAGGGAAATTATATAATTATTTATTTTCGATTAATCATTTATGATCCTCAAAATTAGCATTTTAAAACTCATATAGTCTTGTGAAATTTTTTTTGTAAGGGATCATAATATCTATTTGAATTATGATTCATACAAGGGATTTAGAATTTTCAAATTTATTTTATAAGGAAAAAATTATATAGTTTTGTTTTTAAATTCTAATAAAATTGGAAAATCTATTTAATTATTACATTTCCAAAATCAAGTAAGGTGAAATTTTTCTTCAGAAATTATTTTTACAAATTCCAGTATATATATATTCAATGAATTAAAGCCTTATATTTATTTCATATATATCTATTATTACTACCTCAAGATCATTTCTTAAAGAATTATTGTTTCAGGTTTATGTAAAAGGTGTATTTAAATTACATTCAGAATTATTATTTTTTTATGTTCAAAATTATTTTAAGGAGTTATTAATATCAAATCATGTTTTACTACATGATGGTGTAATGAAACTATTTATGTACTTATGGAAATGAATCTGTTTTTTAATATAGATATATTTATTTATCAAAGTTTTATTTCATAATGAATTCATTCTACATTAATTTTACAAGATTAATGGTGCGGATATATATATATATAAATAAGTGATTTGGACATATATAAGTATTTATCAAGTATGTAACTAGTCATAAATACATTATAGATGAATATTTATATTAATTATAATATGTATTATTTGGAAAATAAAATTTATGTATTTCATAGAAAGAAATAATGTCATCATTTTTGTTATGTTTATATTTTTATTGTCATGCTTCAAAAAATTCACGTAGCACATCATCATGTTACATTGAAATTAATAGCATCACATTTTCATGTGGTAGTGTCCATTAAAAAATTTATAACGAAAGGGGATTATTTTTTAATTTTAGAGGTTTTATTTTGAAGTATCGAACTATTTTCGATACATATATATATATATATATGCACATATATATAGCTACCTATTTTCAACTGTTTTAAGGATTTCAAATCATTTCTAAACCTATCATTTTATGTAAGATGATTGGTTTTTTTTCATTTATCAAAGGGTTTTGAAATATTTTTCAATCCATCAATTTAGGTTTTATTTACAATGAAATATATATATATATATATATCTTTCCTTATGAAACAACTTTATTTAAGACATGTATGTGTGTATGTATATGTATATATATAATACTCATGATGTTTATATATGTATGTAATTGTATATGTCATTTTTCAAAAAATCATGATTATATTTAATATCGATGTACATGAATGTGGGTATGTAGTCATATTTTACTTAAATATCAATATTTACTAAAAAAATTATATATAATTATATCTTTTATGTAAAATTGTTCCATAAATTTATATAGGTATTAATTCATGTAAAACTATTTGTTTCATTACCCATGTATAGCGATGTAATTTTTTTAATGAAATGGATGTTAAAGCTCAAAGTCTAAAGAGGCTTCATAGCCCTTATGATGAAAAAATGCAAAGATATAATGTTTTTTATTACAAAACATCACACTAGGATTTTATGAAGGTAGGGTATGGGGAGTGAACATAATACCCTTATGGGACATTGTCCAACTATGTTATGGGTGCACCCAGATAGTTCCGAGTGAGCAAGTTATAGATTAAAGGATGGGGGCATCCATATAGCATTCTAATTCATTGGGTAATCTCATGAGATTTTATGTATGCTGTGAGGTAGACTTATCTTGAGCACATTATGATCCACAGGAGGTTTATCCCAAACACATTATAGTTCGCAAGAGGTTTATACTAATCACATTATGGGATTTGGGAGTAAAACTAATCCATCATGGGACTATGTCCACCATGTCTCGATAGTGAACCAATAATCTATGTTATAATTCAAGATGCCTTTGATAATTAAATTATGAAATGATTATAAGTTTTGTAGTGAATTTACTATGGTTTTAGGAATGAATGAAGTTGATTTTCAAAGTGATATATATATAATGAAATAATTTTGATAAAAATTTTATTTGGGAAGTACACATGGATTTATAAGCCTGCATTTTGGGACTCTATGACATCTTCTGCTTTTTATGTTGAATTTCAAGCATTATTTGGTTTCCTTTTATTTTAAATTCCCCTTACAGAGATTTTTTCAATCATCCCAATTTTTTTAATTTTTTTTTACCTGGTATAGTTTAACTCTTCAATTTCATCCTCTTTGATAAAGAGTTATCACATGAAGTATTTTTATTTCATTTCGTACAGCCTTGAGGAAACATGATAGTAGTATCTAATTCTATAAAACCTAGACCAAAAAAACATCTTGGTATGTAATTGTTATGTTTTTTTATTATTTTTTTGCTTCATTTATAAAAAGAATACACATCAGTTATAAGGGATGAGTCTAGTATCTTGAGCTTGGGTCATTATAATAGGTCTTTCTAATGATGGATGGTATCTAAGGTAATTATATGAATAATGTCATGGAATAAATGGATTCTCATGATATGATAGAATTACAATTTATTCATGGTTAGGAATTGAGTACCATATGTTATGATGTTTTTTTAGATTGTTTGTTATATATTCCCATTAGGTGAGATCTGATGAGGTACACCTCATGATTCAAAATCACTTCATGACTACACTAAAATATATGAAAACTATAAGAAATTCATGGTACCTCGTTTTGGTTCTTTCCAAAGATGTTGTACATGATTATGTTTCACTCTCTATTCACATTAATTTCTAATTATAATGGATACATACCCTTTTAACATGAGAATAGGTTAATTATGTTATAAATAATGTAAATAAATGCTTCATACAATCAATTTTTACAATAATTTATTATTTTACTAATGTAATAGATATGATTAGGCCATCCCATTATTCATACACTAACTTAGTGATTGAGATACAAATTTATTGATATATACCATTACTAATATATGGATATCTCATAGGTACAATATGACTCCTTTTATTCTCATTTTCCAATATCGGTAAAAATGGGTTTATAACGAATTAGTTATTGAATAATAACCCAAATTTTAGGTATATTAGTTATTTATTATTAATTATTCAGTTTGTATACATACTTATGTTATTAGATGTGTGGTAAGGTCATGTTGGTGTTGTCTTACTATGTTTCATACTTGTACCCCACTCATACATTGTGGTAGGAATACATATTTCTCTATAAAGGTTCCGTAGAAGGATAAAGCATCTATGTTATTGGAATCAATTGGAAAATCTAGAAAGAAATATGAATGTGGTACCCATACATAAAAAAAAGATAATTTTTGTAACAAAGCCTCTAGTAATTATTTTGCATTTTTTATTTCCATTTATATGATCTAGTAGACATTGATATTTATAAAATCATGGACTCTAAAAATGCAGAGCTGATAGTTACATTGAATTATTGGGAAAAAATAATGAAGTATCCAATAGTTTAGTAGTCCCGAAATACTAGATATTTACATACGTTATGCATGATATCCTAAGATACAATATGAAAAAAGTTTGAAAACGTTATTAACCCTTCTATAATATATCCAATAAATAATCATAGTTATCCTCTATGATTCCTAAGGAATGGAAAAAAATAAGGGTGATATTAGAAGCTCATTAAAGAGTTTTATATAGTGGATTCTTTAATAAAATAAACATGGCATAAGTGATATGGAAAGAATTAATGAAAAACCTGATGTAATAATCAACTGAAACTGAGGGAATTCTATTTACATGGGAATAAATGAAAAAACTGTTAATGATAATCATTGATCTCATATTGATGGAAGGCATGATGTTAGACATCATGAAATGTTGTTAAATCCTTATGTCAAGACATTATCCAGTTATAGGAATATAAAACACCAAAACCCAACATTTATTGTCTCATGAATCATGTAAATACATTGAGGGGATATAAAAATATAGAATCCACCCACATCCAAATTAGAACAAATGCATTCACCATAGGATTCATGAATACCTTTCATACAACTATTTAAATAATCTTTGGCTGATTAAAAACATGGATAACCATAAAACAAGAAATATAGAATAAATACGTCCCATATAATATAATAATTTAGATGTCTATGATCGAATCCCTTAATCAACATAAAGGTTTTGGGGTATTATCAAGGTGATATGAAGTATACTTATCAATGAAATATAGTGGCGAGGGTAATATCAATGTGTTAGGTTATCCATAGAAGGCAGTAATTCGGTTTAATAGATTTAATTTGTATAAGGACAGCGAAATGGTAGGAGAAATCATTTAACATTCTTCATAAAGAGAGAGTGAATATTCAAAATCTTATCATCCATGAATATCTATCTAGGTGTACATTCTTAGGCCCATTCTTCATGCATTCGCGTGATGATTGAGTCAATTCTCAACCAAAAAAATTCAGGGTGATTAACCCTACATTAATATATGACACATTCACATCCAATTTCAAGTATCTATAGAAGGATGTATATTATAGGTAATTATACACACAGTAAATATTCCAAAATGTTGGTTGATTGTTAAACCATGGAAAAGATTGATTTTTACAATGCTTTTGGTAAATCATCACTAAAAAGATTATGAGGGAGTGAAAATAACATAGACTTGTAAATCCATTAAATTTCTTGTGTAATATGGTAAAAAATATTTAATGGAAATGTATGCACCATACAAAAGGAAATAGCTAGTTAATTTAACATGAGTTCCCAAGAGTGAAAATTGAGATAGAAAACCCAACATATGATTTAGGGGAATTAAATAAATATATCTTGAAATAAAGTGTTAAAGTTGATCATAAATCACCATAAATAAATCAATTTGATGATATAACATCTCTAATTGGCAATATATACACTATATAATGGAAATTTGGTACATAATACAAAATAGGTATCAAAGAGAAGGATCTATGATGCAAAATCCTTACCTCTAATAATAAATATGAAAAACACACTTTAACCTCATTTTTCACAAACATATATATCTTAATAAATTAATTAAGATCCTCTGTCATATATATTTTCATTAGTACCCTTCATAAATTTTAATTCTCGATATGAATTCTTTTTATTTTCCAAATCGAGTGTTTATAGTTTTTAATGTTTTACTAGTTTCATAATAGTAGTGTATGTTTTTATTGTTCGTCCAAATTTAAAAATTACTAGTCCATATAGTTCACCATTGGGTATGTTTTATAATTATTTATGATGTTTCAAATTCCTTTCATTAATGTTATATTCTTTATCTTTGAATATGAAATCGATAACATGCATATTTTAGTGATTCTTGATGATCAAAGGGTGTTTTCTTAATTGATGAATTAAATATTTATATAACATATAATAAATAATAAATAATTATTTAAATTTTTATATTATATTACCCCATCAATTATGTTCCTGTATTCTTTAAGGATATAAATTCTTAGTATTATTTATGTAGATTGTCAAAATGACTCAAACATGAACATACCTTGATTTAATTAATGATTGTGAGGTGTTTTTGTTGTAATATCATTATATTAAAAGAATAATGATCTTATTTAGTGTATATTTTGGTGATATATATTTTCTAAAAATAAATAATAATAATAACTAATTGATATTAAAAAATTACATAATTTTAATAAATTCTTCTTCTCTTAGCACACTTATTTTAAACGATTATATTAACAATGATTTTTTATTCATTATATCATTAATAGGTTCCCCAATTTATTATACCAAAACCTTAATGAAATAAAACAAATCATATTCCCTCATTAAATCTATTATAATAACTATCAATGATGGTTGGGGATGATAAATTAATTCGGCTTCTTGAGGAGGCGGTAGTCCGCACAAATGTACGAATGATGATTTTGTTTTTATTAATAGAAGATACAGTTGAATAAAAATTATTTTCCCTTTAATATAGTAATAATAAATTATATAATTGATACAAATATCATGATATTTATGTTTATATAATAAATTTTAATGAGCGTAATTAAGAAGAAATGTTATGTAGAGTATAATACTCATGTTGAGGAATTTAATTTTCCTTGGAAGTATCCTTAAAATTAAGTCCTTATGATCAATAATGGTTATTATAATATTTTTATTGTGGTTGAGGGTTATAGGTGGAGAAAATATTAATTTTATCAAGGATAATTTTTTAGTGAAGGCGAGACATCAAGTAGTGGAGTTGTTTCTCTTTGTAAATTAGGAGAAGGGTAGTTTTGGGAGTAATGCTTAACTTTTCAATAATATAAGGCTATTATTCATTGGTATATGTCCTAAAATGGAAACAATGATTTGGGACAATTATTTTCCATCTTAAAACACCAAAAAAAATCAATTTTTTTTTACTATTTTAGGGCTATTATTTGTTTAATTTGTTTTACTTTTCACCTAATTTACTTTTACCCTGGAGATTAATTTTTAACTGTACTAATCAATTATAATGATAAAAATTTAGATTGTATATTTTAACTAAACTAATACATATGATTTATAATTTAAATATAATTTTATGAAATAAAATTTATATATGTTTGGAATGTTAATTTTAAAATAAACACACTTAATCACGTAAAAACTGTTTTTAGAAAAATAATGTTTTTATGATTTAAATTTACTTATAGGATAAAATTGTTTTACATAATAATTTTAATGACCTATTTTTTTATAAAACTAATAAATGGTATGATTATATAAAGGTAATCCAATATAAATCTCCCTTTAAAATACTATTTTCAAATAAAATACTGAAAGTTATTTTTTATTTGTGTAAAATTTTAATTAGTTCTAAAAGTGTTGGATAAAGGATTTATAAGTTAAAATATTTTAAAATTCATATTAGTATTCTTTAAATTCATATTTCATTACATAAAATGTTTTTTTAAATTTCTCTAACATTATTATATAATGATAAATTTGTACAAATTAAAGTTTTTGTGAAAAATGTACTTTTCAAAAAAAACTAACTTCTTCATAAAAATATCCAAAGTCCATTAAGCCTAATTTTTTCTTTATGAATTAAAAAAATAAGATAATATGGTCACTTTTAAAATTTAAAATTTAACTTTTAAATAAATTATTGAATAATAAAGTCTCCTAAAAGTGTGAATTGAGTGATAGTTCAGGGTATAGTTATTACATGATACAATAAGGTATCTGGTATTACATGATCCATTTTCATATTGATGAAGCCTGTTATCATGGTTTTATTTTGTAAATACATGATTTATTATTTATATGGTTAGAATACCACATTGAATTGAAATTATGTGGTTTATTTTTAATTTATTTGTATTTAATTATTATTATTTTATATAATTTTGAAAAAATAATAATATCTCAAATGTATGGGATCATAACTCATTGTTAGTCATAAACCACTTGTAAACAGGGATACTTTCATGTGTCATTGCAGTGCTCCCTTCTGAAACTATCAACCCACGTTTTGGAATTGAAAAATCATATTATATGCCCTTATTTTCTTAACTTTTGATTTTTGGGATTGGAATATTAGAGACATTATGGTTATAACATGGGTTTTATTCCATGATTATATATGGATAGTACCTGTATAGAGGAAACCAAAGTTAATATAAGAGTGGTATTGATGTGACTAGTTTTGTTGACTATGGTTTTTTTATTTTTTTTCTAGTGATGTTTTAGAGTTATGATTGTTTATCTTATCTTTATGGATTTGGTAAGAGAGTATGAATAAATTATTATGTTTTTCTAACATAGGTTCATATGACATGTGATTTCATTTATGTTATTGGAAAATATTTTTTAAAAATATTTTTTACTTAGTTAAATATTTACAATGTATTATTTTATGATTTATTAAATAATTTTTTAGTGTCGTTATCATTTATTGAAACACTTATTGATGGATTTTATATGATAAGTAATTTCATATAACAGTGATATGTCTACATGTTCATGTTATGTGAGTTTGAGATTAGGGTGTATTGATGGTAGTGGTTTCTAGTTTTCTAGGGAAATGGGTTTTCATTTGTTCCTAATAGGTACGGTATCTTGGTATACTATGTCATGACCCCATCCCCACAAGGTGTACCTCTACTTGGATGGGAATTTGATAAGGGAGATAGTGACCATCGAGTCTCACCTCAAGTAAACCCCGGGTTAGAGACTAGCATTAAGGGTATAGTAAACACATAAATGGGAGGCATTACCGTCTAAGGGAACACATGTGAAAGAGTGATATAACATAGAGACCAACCAACTCAAAATCAGAATGCAATATAAAATAAAACCCATGAACACATCTGTAATTTCATGAAAGAACTACTATAACTGAAAGGGAAAACTACAAGTACCAAAAGAAAGTAAAATAGCAGCAACCATGAAGACCGAATAGCTCCTACCACCCCCAGTTAGTAGTAACCAACCTGATCTCCAACATGCTCCAAGTGACCTGAAAAATAGTTTATATATACATAGGGTGAGTATACAATATACTCAGTTGGATCCTCCTTAGAGCCTCTCTTGCAAATGTAATGAAATCATGCTAAAGCACAGTGAACAACAAATGAAACTAACTCATCAGATAAATAGGTATATTATGTTCCTAGCCTCACCCTAGAAACTCTCAAAATGTATTTCATGTAAGAGTATATAATATAACAAAAAATATCAAGGGTACCTCACTACCAATTCCCCATTGGTTTTCTTCTTTTCCCCAATGTGCACATCCTAAACCTCTCTCTCCCAAAAGTCTTTCCCGCACACACCAGGTAAAAGCTCCACAATATGCACCTCATGCTAAAAAACCAATATGTCCACATATCCAAAGTAACTAGGTAGTTTCCAGGAGCCACCATAGCTCTCATATTGTGTATTATGCATTAGAAATTATACAACAATCCATTGTATCCCATACACTGAGTAAGGATCCTCTAGCCATCATGGAATATACATGTTACACTTATAGTAGTCCATAAAAACAATATCCAGAATATATGTGTGAGAATAACCACATGTCATTCAAGCCCTCTATATACATATATTGGGAAAACTAACAATTGTTCCTACCAGCATAAGTAACTACCAAAATAAGAGTGTGGGGCCAAAAGGGGTAGTCAGCCTTCCAATCTCCCACTAGAATGTTGGGGAAAAAACACCCCATGGCTCTGAATCCCCAGGGTGTCATTTTCCATAACTGATGGGATGGAGCAACATATAGAGACACAAAAATTACATAATATACTATATCTCACAACCGCACTCTGGGTATAACCTAATATTTGACTCAGATGCAACTAACGTGGACTCCAGGTTGCCACTACTAAGACTAGGTATCCCATAAGAACACAACCATTTAGAGATATTTATTACATTATTTCATTCCCTTTTTATTAGTTTCACTTTACATTATTTATTATTAAAACATTAATGAACTATTATCAATTTCACTGTATATTTCATTAGCATCACACCAATGTTTTATTCCCTCTAGGAATAACCAAACCAATTCCACAACATCTTAGAAGTATTCCCTCAACATTGCATCTCTGCAAGCTCCAACCCCTTGGGTTAACATCATTTAATCATTCATTTATTAATAGAAATATTACTTTCCCCTATTCCTAGGCATTCTATAAAAACATTCTATGCTACTTAAAAAAAGGGGGATTACCCCGTTGAGTAGAAAAACTACCCATCAATTCTTTACCACCTATAGCAGGAGTGTGGATCCATCCTCCTTTAAGAATCTAAACACAGAAATCAAGTAGCATACCCCACACGTATACACCCCTTTTGGGTAGAGGGTAAGAAAGACTATCTTCCTTGAGTTGTGTGGAATGTATAGAATATAAACAACCAATGGGATTTATCAGACATCCAATCATTGACATCCAACCCGTTTCATTACCTATGGTTTCCTCCCTGACACCCACCTGCATAAATTGATGCATCTCACCACTCAAGGAATCAACTGCTGCCAAAACCACTAGTAATCCCTTCCCCCACATCTCAGAACAACCATCTAGGCTCAATCACATCACAACCAATAGGATGTTACAAGGAAATAGGGATCTTGTCCCTAAACAAGAATTTTTCATTCATAAGAAATGATCTATCACACCTCCAAGCGTAACGCTCTTTATACTTTACAAGAAAGATGGTAACTCAGAACCCTACCATGCATTATCTTTTATAAAACTAATAGTTTTTTAATCTATCTTGAATTAACTGATTCATTATTTTTAGGTTCCAACTTTGAGAAATATAAAATTAAATCTATCAGTGCTACCAGAAATTAATTGAGCAATTAATTTGACATTAATTTAATCAAAAGTCACCAACATGTTTCATGTTTAACAGCCAAATAGAATAGGCATGCACATATGCATCAATTTTATTAACATCAAAATATAAAAATAAAAACCATATTCATTTATATGCATCTTTATCTTTATCTATTTAATTATCATTTAATTCTAGATTCATGTTCATTATCAATTTCATTAAAAAAATCTAAAAAGAAAAGCATAGATATCACACTATCAAGAAAATATAGAGGAAAACCTTTATCATGGTGTAAAGCAACAACATGTGATCAAAAAAATCCTTTTAACCTGGTTCAAGTAATTAATTAGGTTAATTCCACTGTGATCCAAAGGGAGAAAGCATTCTAAATCTAAATTTTATTGTAAAATAAGGGAGAATAAATGAATCCCATACCTCAAAAGGTTTTTTATGTTCTTCGCTTGAGAATGTATCAAATAAACGGATCATGATCTCCTTCCCCGCAACAATTGCGTCCACCCGAGGATGTCGCAGCGCAACCCAATGAGCAACACCCAATAGAAACTCCCTAAAAACCTTAGATATCGAACTCAATATCCTGGAAAATATAAACAGGAGAAAAATGATCGATGAAAACCAAATAACAGATGTAGATCTTACCTCATATTGAAGAAAGATCGAAGAAGGAACTAGGGAACTAATCCATGACAATGGAATCACCAAATGTTGAAGAGGGGGTGTCTAGGTTGTATGGGGTCAAGAGGGGGTGTACTCAAGCCATATGGTTTGAAAAACCTAAGTGGATCAGTTTCATTGAAACACCCAGGGTCGGGGTAGTACATTACATGTACTACCTCATCATTTCATGTACCCCCTCATGGTGACTTACGCTGAAAAAAGTGTCACCTCTAGGATTTAATTTATTTTTCTGAAACTTGAATAGTACACATCGTGTCCCCCTTGGTCATGTCTTGTATCCCCCCTATTTCCATCTTCTCACAACTAAACTCCCCTAGACATCCTCTGATCCTTCTCTAAGAAACTTGGTCTCTGAAAACATGCAAAGGGTCAATCCATATGGATCTGAACCCTTACATCAGATACCTCTCCAAACATTCTCATCCTCAAGATTCCAAAAACAACCTAGCGGGGAAATAGAAAATGGGTTTTCCAAACAACCACACCTCGAGATACCTCCTGGTGATTTCACCACCACGTGAGATCAACCACACCAAAAGAACAATGTGACACCTCGTGACAACCAAAACCATCACCTAAACACTCTCTTGGGGGAGATACCTCGCAAAGAGAGCAATCCACAACAATAACAAAAAAATAAAGGCATCTCATAGTTAGGAAAGGTCCACAACCAAAAAATAAACATCATTACAAAGAAAGAGTTATACATCAAACAAATCGGGATACTGAGCATGTATTTGGGAATCACTTTCCCATATACTCTCCTTCATGCCAATTTGTTTCCACAAGACAAGAAGCAAGGGAATATAATTCTCATGCAACATATTCTCCTTATGGTCTGAGATCTCCATAGGCTGATCCTCTAAGGTCGCATCATCGTCAATGTCGATCTCTCCCCAATAGATGACACGAGAGTCATCATGAAGATAACTTAGGAGATGTGACAATTGGAAAACATAGTGTATCGGGCTCTTCTATGGGAGAAGTTATATTCGATACGCCACATTTCTAACATGATCCAACACATCAAAAGACCTAAAAACTGATAAGAAAGATTACTCTCATGACCAAACCCACGCTGCCAATGATGGGTAGTCACGTTCAAAAATGTGTGATCCCCAAAATTAAACACTAAATTTATCCTCCTTTGATCAGCATATGATTTTTGATGATCCTGTACTGCTTCCATCCTCTCATGAATCATTTTAACCATCTCTGTTGTATTCTACACTAGTTGAGGTATGAGAATTTCTAACTCTTTGACCCCATTCTAGCACAATGTAGAACAAAAAGGTCGACCATAAAAGGATTTAAATGGATCCATACCGATGGTAGAGTGGAAAAAAAATTGTAAGAGAACTCCATCAAGGGTAAGTGCCTCATCCATGAACCTCCAAAATCTAGGAAATAAGAGCACAACATGTCTCTAAGAGTTTGGATGGTCTACTCTGTCTGGTCGTCCGTCTACAGATAAAAAGTAGTTCTAAGGCATAGTTAAGAACTGAAATCATGCTAGATACCAATCCACACCCTAGAGGTAAAATGAGGATCTTGATCAGAAATTATCATCCTTGGGACTCCATGGAGTCTCAGCACCTCATATAGATACTGCCTCAACAAAACCTCCACTGAGCGCGACTTTTTGATTGCTATGAAGTGGGATGATTTCGTTAAATGATCCACTACCACCCAAATAGCGTCATGGTCTCCAAGATCTCGAGGTAAACTAGAAACAGAGTCCATGAAGATATACTCCCACTTCCACTGAGGAATATCTAATGGTTAGAGAAAATCACTTGGTACATGGTGCTTGGCCTTCACCTTCTAGCAGACCAAACAACGAGACACAAACTCCACAACTGCACACTTATTCCCTGGCCACCAAAACTAACTCTTCACGGCATGGTACATCGTTTTCTTCATAGGATGCATTGATAAAGGTGAACTATGGAACCCTTTGAAAACTATCTCATGCATCTCCAAAGGAACATAAATCAATCCCTAATACAACACTTGGTGTTTTTTTTCATCAAACCAACCATCAGGGGCCTCACCACAAAAAACTCGATCTCTCCAGATATCCACCTATAGATCTCCCAACTGGGACCCTTCCACTTGATGCACCAGATATGACTTCACTGTTATCTGAAAAAGACATCCTTTACCCCCAACTTCTCCAATATTGAGTTGTAATGCTGAAATTGCTTCCATCACTCTACAGGAATCACCAGATTCATGAACTCCATCACTAAGTTACTTAATGCTCAACACATCTGCTAAAAAATTACCCTTTCAAGGAGTATATGATATTTCAAATTCGTATTCTATAATAACTCCATCCACCAATGATGTCACAATTTCAAGTAACATTGGGAGAAAACATACCTCAAGCTCTTATGATCGGTGAAAACCACAAAGTGCTTGACAATGTGGTAATGTCTCTACAAATTCAGAGCAAACACCACTACCGCTAACTCAAGACCATGGGTGGTATAGTTACATTCATAGGGATGAAACTGGTAAGACCCATAAAAAACAACTGATTTCAGCTTCATCATAACACAACCTAACCTCATGTGTGAAGCATCGTAGAAAACATCAAAATTAACTCCCTCTACTGGAAGACAAATAACTCCATCAATTACCTAGTTATCCTTCATATACTCAAAGGCTACCTCAAACTAATCAGTCCACATGAACACTTTATTCTTTCTATTAAATACTTTCAGAGGAGTTTCACCCCAAGTGAAATTGGCTATGAACCTCCTATAGTACCTGGTGAGACAAAGGAAACTTCGCACCTCTATCACTATCATGGGGATTTCCAAGACCCAACAACTTATATATACAATTAGTCCATAATTACTCCCTATTGGGATACAAAATACCCCAATAAATAGACTTCTCGAGCCCAAAATTCACACTTTGAAAACTTCCCAAATAGGTGATGTTGATGAAGAACTCGTATAATGGCTTGTAGATTCTCTACAAGCTCCTCCTTAGATGTGGAGTACACAAGGATTTCATTGATGAAAACCACCATGAACTTATCTAGGAACTCATGGAACACAATGTTCATCAACCCCATGAACAAAGTTGGAGAATTTTTCACACAGAATGACATTACAATGAACTCGTAATGCCCAGGACAATAGCGGAAAGTAGTCTTCAGGATATCCTCATCCTTCACATGCATCTGATGATATCCTGAATTTATGTTGATATTTGAGAACCAGCTTTCACCTTTCAGCTGTTCAAATAAATAATAAACCCTTTGAAGAGTCTAGTAATTATTCACTATCACTTTGTTTAAGCAATGATAATCGATACACAACTGTAAACTACCATTAGCCTTCTTCATGAAAAAAAACTAGTGTGCCCCACAGTGATGCACTCATCTGAACAAAACCACATTGTAATTTTCTATTGATCTATATATGGAGCTCAAGTAACTCAAAATGGGATACCTTATATAGAGGCATAGAGATAAGAGATTCTCCTGGCTGTAGCTCGATACCAAACTCTATATCTCATCGAGGGGGTAATGCTACAACCTCTTATGGAAACACATCAAGGTACTTTTCTATAACCCTAGGAAATTCCTACTACTAAACCTCTAAAAAACATAGCATCAGCTCATCCATCAATGATGATAAGGATGGAATACGCCTCTGACCTATCTAAGGGTCTTGCTCACCAATAAACACTGTTATCTCTCAATTAGCATCTAAGAAAACCACCTACCTCCAGAAGCATTCAATGATATCCTAAACCAAATACAACCAATACATGCTAAGGATTACATCATATGGTTGTATTCTTAAACAAATGAAATATTCCTAAGGGCATTGTTGCACTAGAACTACCTCAAGTCTCCACATACTACAAACAAGTCAACTCAACCTCCAATTGGAGTAGTCAAATCCAAGTGCACCGGAAGGCTCTCTACCTCAAGTCCCAATGAATGGAAAAGGATATGTGATATGAAGGAGTGTGTCACTCCTGAATCAAATAAAGCATACGCCCAAGTATAAAACAAGAAATGGGTACCTTGAACGATGTCTGGCTCACCTAGTGTTGGGAATGCTAAATCATGAAGGTGACAACGACCTCCTCCACGACCTCTCTAACCATGATGATGACTACCACCATGGATGAGCTCTACTCTCTAAATATGGGTAACATCATGGGGTTGTCCTCTGCCTACCCCATCTAATCTCTGCTAATCCAAAGCTGGTGCAACCAGATGTTGCTACCTCGGCTGTAACTGACTCAATATGGGAACCTAGGGCAGAACACCTGGTGCACGATGACTGATTTGAAAGTTATGTCACTCTCACTACTAATGACCACAACCTCTAGAAGAAAAAAAGTTCCTAATACCTTGGAATTATACTAAGAGCAACTGCCCCCATTGAACGGTGATGCTGAGGGCTAGGACCTACCCCCATCCAAATGGAAAATCCTATTCCCTGAAAACCGTGAACCCCGTACCACAGCTCCACTTTGGGAGAAATCATGATGACTCCCCTCTCATGACGATCTGGTTCTTGAAAATGTCTTCTCGATGACCTCTACCCTCACAAACACCTTAATATATGTCTATTGCCTAAATGGGGTGACCTGGCGCTGGATCTCTGGATGAAAAACCTCCTCAAAATGCCTCTTTTGGACATCCTCATCTGGAAACAGGTCTGAAGCATACCATAAAAGGTTCTTGAAATAGATTCCAAACTCTCTCACACAAGATCTCCCCTATCAAAGGGTAATTAGCTCCTGGAAACTGGATGCCTTCGTGGTCGAAGAAAGAAACTTAGCTCGGAACTTGCTTTGGAACTTGTCTTAGATCTCCTCCCATGAGATCGTTGACTCCTTATAATCCCCGAGGAACAAGAACCACCACTGCCTCACTTCCCCACATATCATCGTCACAACCAAAGCCACCCAATGCCTTTTTTGAGCATGGATCAATCTGAAGGTTATATCAGACTCATCAAACAATTCTTATGTGACTGCATATGAAATGGATCTCTCGTACTTCTATAGACTCTAGCATTGAAACTCTCGGAGTTTCCTCTACCAAGTGTCTTCATCATCAACCTATACTATACGACAATCTCCAGACATAGCTTGCTGGACATATTCTGTTTAACCTGATGAGGATGTCAACCTAGTTCCATACCTAAAAAATAAAAAAAAATTAGAGCTCCTAAACCTGGAATATATAATACTCTACATTAATTAATTAATTGTTATCTTTTATTCATTTTAGGATGACTTGTACCAATGTCTACCCATTCAATTATAGGCACAAAGAAGAATGATTCATGATCCTTTCCTAGGTCTCTACCCTACAACCAGTATCACCTCGTTTAGTAGACACTGTAAACATAATGTTTTGTGCATCAGATCACAGGGGGGCCTAAATGCTTACGTATTATCCGGTCTCTAGTGTTTACATCACATGATTGAATTAACTGACATTTTTTCCCTACCAACCCATGAAACGTCACCTTTTCCTAACACCAAACCCCATCATATACCTCTACCTGGCCTTTGATACCACTTTGTCGTGACCCCTTCCCCACAATGTGTAACCCACCTAGGTCAGCAATGTGATAAGGGAGATAGTGACCCCTCAGGTCCCACATTTAGTCGGCCTTGGGTTGGAAACAATCTTCGAGGGTATAATAAGCACACAAATGGGAAGCATTACCCTCTAAGAGAACACATACGAAAGAGAGATATAAGACAGACACCAACCAACTCCAAATCAGACTACAATATAAAAGAATACCCAAGTACACATATGTAATGTCATGAAAGAACAACTATAACTAAAAGGAATAATTTCAAGTACAAAAATAATGTAAAAATAGTAGTGACCATGAAGATCGAACAGCTCATGCGACCCTAATCTATAAGTAAACAGCTTAATCTCCAAACTTCTCTAAGTGACATGAAAAATAGTTTATATATATGTAGGTTGAGTATAATAGTATACTCAGTAAGATCCTCTTTGGATCTTCTTGTGCAAAATTAAATAAAGAATGCTAAAGCATAGTGAATAACAAGTGAAACTAACTCGTCAACTAAACAGGTATACTAAGTTCCAATCCTCACCATGGATACTCTCAACAAGTATCGAATACAAAAGTATATAATATAAAAAATAATATCAAGGGTAACCGATAATCACTTCACTAATAGTTTTCCGCTTTTACCCAATGTCGCATGTCAGAAGAATCTCTCTCCAAAAAGGATTTCACGAATACACCTAGTCAAAGCACCACAATATGAACCTCATGCAACAAAAACACTACCTCTATATAAACAAAGTAACCAGGTAGATTTCAAGAGCCACCACATCTCTCATAATGTGTATTATACATCAAAAATTATACCACAATCTATTACAGTACATACAGCGAGTATGTATCCTCAATCCATCATAGTATATACAAGTTACACCTATAGTAGTCCATAGAAAACTACATCAAGAATATGTGTGTGTGAATAGATGAAAACCATTATATCCCTCTACACACATATATGGGGAAAAATAACTATTGTTCTTACCGGTACAAGTAACTAACATGAGAAGAGAGAAGGTCCAAAGGGGTATTCATCCATCCATCCTCCCATCGGAATGTGTGGGAAAACACCCCATAGGTCTCAGAATCCCAGGGGTATCTGTTTCTCTAACTAACATGGTGGAGTAGCATATAGAAAAAAAAAATTATAGAATATAGTACATCTCACAACCACACTATGGGAATAACCTAATCTTTGACGTAAATGCAGGTAACCTCTCTCGGACTTCCGACTGCCACTGCTTAAACTTGGTATCCTATAAGCACACAACCATTTTAAGAGATTTATTATATTAAATCATTCCATTTTTATCAGTTTAAGTATACATTAATTATTTCTTTAAACGTTAATTAACCATTAACAGTTCCACATTATATTTTATTATCATCACACCAAAGTTTCATGCCTTATAGGAATAACAAAACCAAGTCCATAGCTTCTCAAAAATATTCTATTAGCATTGCATCACAGAAAGATCCAACCCCATGGGTTAACATCACTTATTCAATCATTTATTAACAACATTATTACTTTCCCATATTCCAAGGAATTCTATAAAACATTCTAAGATACTAAACATAATGGGGATAAACTTGGTGTGTAGATGTACTACCTATCAAGTCCTTTCCACTTATAGTTCAAGTATAGACCCATCCTCGATTGATAAGATAAACATGGAAATCATATGGCACACCCCACGCATCTTCCCCCCTTTCAGAAGGAAGGTAAGAAAGAGAAGTTTCCTTGATCAGTATGGAAAGTAAAGGAGATAAACAACCAAGAAGATTCAAAAAACATCCAATAATTCACATCCATCCTATTTCATCACCTTTTGTGTCCTCCCCGACACCCACATGCATAAAACAATGCATCTTGCCACTCGAGGCGTCAACTGCTACCATAACCACTGGTCCTCTCTACCCCCAAATCTCACAATATCCATCTAGGCTCACTCACATCACAAGAAGAATGAAACAATAAGGAAACTGGGCTCCTGGCCCAAAACAATGCATTGTGCCTTCACATGTAATGAGGTCTCACATCTCCAAGCATAAGGCTCCTTGGCCTTTATAAGAAAAATGGTAACTCACTAACCTTCTAGGCAATATCTTTTATCAAACAACCAATTAATTAATCCATCTTGAATTAATCGATTCATTATTAGTAGGTTCCAACTATGGGAAACCAAAACTGAAATCTATCATAGATACCAAAAATTAATTAAACTACTAATTGAAAAATCCTTTAAACAACAAGAAACAACATTCTTCTGGTTCAATAACAAATTAGAATAGTCATGCATATCTACCTAAATTTTATTATCATTAAATTACAAAAACAATGACAACTGGATTCATTTACATGCATATTTTTATTTTTCCATTTAATTATCAATTAATTATGGCTTTACATTAGTTTCCAATTTCATCAAGAACAACATGCTAACAAGAAAAGCATAGATAACATAATATCTAGAAAATCAAGTGGCAAATTGTTATCATAGTGCAAAGTAACAACATGCGATGAAACCAATTCTTTTCATCTGGTTCAAGTAGTTAATTAGCACAATTCCATTTTGATCCAAAGGGATAAAACATGATAACTCAACATTTTCACATAAAATAATATAGGAGTAATGAATCCCCTACCTTGAAAGTTTTATAATGTTCTTAGCTTGAGAACAGATCAACGAAAAGGATCATTATCGCCTTCACTATAATAACTGCATCCACCTAAGGATGTTGCAGCACAACTACATCAACAAAAACCAAAATAAACTCCCTTAGAACCATGGAGATCAAATTCCATAGTATGGAAAAGATAAAAATGAGAAAATAGATCGAATAAAACCCAATAATGGAGGTAGATCTTACCTTGGATAGAATACAGATCAAAGAATGAAGTAGGGAACCAATCTAGGATGAAGGAATCCAAAAACATTGAAGAGGGTGGTGTCCGGGTTATCTAGGGTTGAGAGGGGGTGTGCTCAAGCTATAGGGTTAGAAAAAACTGATCATATGGGTGTATTTAAAACACTCAGAGGTGGGGAAGTACATAATGTTTACCTCCTCGTCATGTCATGTACCACCTCGAGGTGACATATGCTAAAAACGCATTGACTTGACGCTTCGTTTTATTTTTTTGAAACTAGAATGGTACATGTTGTGTCCACCTAGGTCACATCGTGTATCCTCCTATTTTCGGCTACTCATGACTGAACTACTCTGGACATCCTCTGATCCTTCTCTGAGAACCTTGGTCTTCGAGAACACGCATATGGTTGATCCATGCGGATCTGGGCCCTTAATTGCCTACTAAACTTAAATATTGATAATTAAACATTATTAAAATACTTATAAGTTGATATTTTGGAATTTACAAAAATACCTCCTCGATGAAATCCTGTGGGGTAGTATTACAATAATATTGATGATATTCATGAGGTTTATGATGATTAGTGGGTGGAGAAGAGCCTAATTCTGGGTCATTTTTGGTAGTTTAGGTTAGAAATCCTCTTTAGGAAAGAGTGTTTCACCTAGTTTTTTTGAGGTGTGCATGTTCATAGGGGTGAGGAAATTATGGTATAATTATATAGAGATTTTTAAATAAAAAATCCCCAACCCTTCAAATACATAAATAGACCTCAGGATTTCAAATAATGAATCAATAAAATTCAAATTATTTTTTAGTAGGTTGAGACCCACAAGGAAAATAGTTAAAGATAGTCACCTTTATAATTCAGGAACATTCGTAAAGATGATGGGTGTAATGGTACCAATGAGGAGGAATAAGGGTTTGATGTGGATGTCCTTCAAGGGCCTCTATATTTATTAGTTTTTCATTGATGATGGTAAATATGAATCGAGCATAGATGTATATAGATAAATATTAAAGAGTTACCTCTATAAGATATTATACTACTAAATTTTTATATTTTCTTACATTTTATCCTTTGATAAATGGGAATTATCCCACAAAATATCACAAATTTTAGATAATCCTTCATTCATACCTAACATAGTATGGACAGATGTTTGATAAGACATCATATTCTGAGGCAGATTTTAGGTCTCCTACTACTAAGAAGGGAATTTTATATCGTAGTTTTTTAGGAATTTTTACTATGTTTAGTGGTCATAGTGGTGTCTAATTAGGATGTTTTTCTAGTAGATCATCTGATGGAAATAATGGGATACAAAATAAGATGTGTCAGGGTACTCAAAGAAAAGGATCATCACTTCCTCCATAAGAAGGAGCACTGGTTTTATGTTTCCCATATGAGACTATAAGCCATATATAGTCAACATTTCATATTCCACTAAAGGAGTAATTTAATTATGGTGTGATTTTTCATCAATGAAATTAATTTCACAGGATGACACAACATGATTTAGGGTGATGCATAGGAGAAACCAATGATTCTAAAGTATGGTCAAGGGGTCCTTAGTAGCCATATAATTTGACTTTATCTAACCAGTTAAGACATGGAGGTTGTCAAGGACCTCATGATAAATATTAGTAGGTACCACATGGTGGTGAGGGATTCTAGAGTTATGGTCATTGACTCAATTGAGGTATATTTTTTTCATAGGAATAGGTTTCAACTAATGTGGGTGAGGGGCCTTTTATAATTATAGGTAAATATTTGGTTACCTATACACTATCAGATGAATTCATTGACATAGGGGAATCCCCATATTTTCTCTCTACATTACTACTGGTGGTATTCGGGCTTGAGTTTGATATTTCTTCTACATTTTTTAAGTTATATACACGTTTTCGGATGAGATTGTATAATATTCGAAAATTTACAAGAGTGCTCCATTGTGGTTGAGGGTTATGAAAACTTATGGGGTCTCTTAATTATAGACATTTCTAGTGTTGATATTATTTTTTGTATGGGTTAGATAACTCCCTTTTAGGCGTTCATCAATTGCAATAGAGGTCATATCTATAATGACCTCTCCTTCTCAATATAAAAATTTACCCATTTAATAATTGTGTGAGTTTGTAATATTTAGGTTTAGTGAATAGTATAAATCACATGCACCATGTAATAAAAATAAATACCATTTTATTTTATAAATATATAAAATTTCATATGATGAATAAATACATTCCAAAAAATAAAAATTAACATAATGAGACAATTAAAACATGTAATAAACATGACTAGAATCAAGATATCTATATGATCATGGTCTCTTAAACATTTTTTAACCAAAAACATTGTAAAAAAACACAAAATTAGAATTATGATTAGATTTATTTATAGGGAATAGATAACATTAAGATAAAACTATGGGAATGATGATTGGAGGAAGTAATATGTGTTTGTAGGAATTATAAAGGTAATAAGATTGTTGACTAGTAACATTGTTATTAGAATGATAACATGCCCTTTGTAATAGTAAAATGACAAGAAATTAATATTTAACATGAATAATATAAGTAAATATAAATATTATAATGATGTAAAATAAATATTAAAATTATGTAAATCAAAAAACTATGGGTATATATTTTTAATATTGTATGTTTTAAATTATTCTTTAAAAACATTAATTTTTATTTTAATATTTAAATATTAAAATTAATTATATTTAAAAATTATTTCCATAAAATGAATTTAATTTTTTTATTAGTGTTTTGAAATTATCTAATAGTATATTTGTTTGTATTTTAATGATAAAAGCTAATTTTCTTGTGAATAGTAAAAACATAGTTTTTCAAATATGGTATGTTTTATCACATAATAGTGATTCAATAATGAGATAAAAAATTATATAGTGGTTAAATTAGCTCAATATACATTTAATAAGGTACATAATATATCTAAAAATCATAAATTCAATTTTCATACTTAAACATAATTTCCAAGGTCTACAAAGATGATTTATTCAATTAAAAAGTTATTTTTCAATTTTTTTCTTTATTTCTAAATGTATAAACTAAAATATTCGTTGGTGTAATGGTTTAAAATTCATAAAAACAGTGGATTTTAATTAAATAATATTAATATACTTAAATAGAACCATTATTACAATTCTTGGTCTTGAAACAATATTTTATTCTTTATTTTAACTAAAAAGTACTTCCCTTACATGTATAAAAACCATATATCACTCCAATGATAAATCGCAACTAAGATTTAATCCCACTGACCAATATTTTTTAAATTACATCCTCATAATAATCTAAGGATCCATATAGATTTTCTATAGTCAACTCACATTAAAACTCCATGGAATGGGGGCCTTGTAAAGGGAGAAAATATCAAGGATGTGTTAATGTTCCTTCGTATTCCATTCATTATCTCTTCTTTTAATCTTTAATTGCTGTTTATATTTATAAAATAATCCTTTAAAATTTATTAATTATATTATTAAACTTAAAATTATGATATTATACTACTATAAAAATATTAATTAAATTATATTTATATATACATTATATCACTCTTTTTTACCACTTCCCATTAATGTTTTGTTTACCTAATTACAAGGACATTGTCAATTTTTTATTTATCTAATTATTCATGGATATTTAGTTTTGAATATTCATATTGTGAGAGTTTTTATGTCTGTGTGTTAATGTGTTATTAATTTTCTAATGGTAATTTAACAATTGAATAGATAAAAAATATCAAAATAGAAATAACGAAATGATAAATGGAGTAATTCATACAGACAATCCTTTATGTCATTCCTAATTTAATAAAAATTTATAAAGAAAATTTAATGACTATAAGTGATTAATAAAAAAATAATGAATTTAATATACTTATAGATTAATTTCTTAATAAACATAATTTGGTTATACAATAGGTGTAAACATGATACAATGAAATAGAACCTAAATTAAGGGGACACTCAAACTCTTTCTTTTTTCGGATTTATACTCAATCTAATCCTGTATTTTTCATTATTATTCTTCAAAAAAATTATTGAATCCCTTATAATTTTTTTTATTTCATCTTTACTTTCCTTTTCTAAGGATATTAATTCCATTATCTCATTGGGATGAATTATTATCTGACTCCAAATATTTTGATAAAGACAGTAATGTCAAAACGGTATTTGATTCATCGTATGTTATTTTTTTCTTCTATTCAAGACCTATATTATTTTTCATTATTGATAATATCCTATAATTTAGAATATAATTTATTATATTCTTCTTTTGGGTACCTCCAATTTTATACATTAACATGTGCTTTAAGATATTATTATGAAACCCATTTTCTTATAATGTATTATTTCTTATTTATGCTTGATGTATGTTTCCTATATATAAGAAAATTATTGTTTTGATAATAATATGATGTGTTTATTATTACTATTATTATAAATCCCTCCATTTCATTGGGTAAATATTTATATCTTAAGATATCATTTTGTGTAGACATGATGTAATTATATTTTTCTATAATGTTATCCATAGAGAAGATGTAACGAGTTTTATCCATTATGATTATGGTTATTTAAAATGATCCTTGAATTATGATGTTCTATTATTATGAGTATCCCCATTCCATGTCTTATTAATATGATTATTATGATTATGATCCTATGTTTACCTTGTGATAATGACTATTGTGCTCTCCCATGTACTCATATTGATTTATGTCTTATTTTCTTTCCTTTTATTTTAACCTTATAAAGATTCTAGCTCAACCTATAAATTATTTATATAACTATGTGATCAAATTTATTAAAAATATTATTAAATCCTATATTAGTACTATTCTGAATTATTTAAATTAAGGTTAAAAAATTTTATGTGTATTAATGTTCTATAAAACTAATTTTTCAAGATATTAAAACTATTGGTTTTATGAGGTATAATATTTTGTATGTTTGTATTAGAAATAAATTGATAGTCATGTATGTGATGTATGGGTTGCTATAGTTGGTATCAGAGTAGGTTTTTTTATTTTTTTTATTTTTTTGTAAATGGAAACCTAGGTTAATCTTAGTTATTTAATAAGTTAATTTATTAAAATTTATATACTAATATGAATTAGTTTTTTATCCATGATTTATTGACATGGGTTTTATTCTATAAATTTATATTTTAGAAAATGGTTTGAACCATAATAAATTGATCCAAAACACCATGTGATATACAATGAAATGATTATATGAATTATATTTCTAATTAAATGGTTGGATATTCATAGAATGTTTCCTTATGGTTTTATATTCATATCCTCCCTTTGGGTATGGTTTATTAAGCTATGCTTATGAATTTATGTAATATGGTTTCATGGGTAAGGTGGATCAAATTATAAAATACATAACTAAATAGTTTCAATTATTCATTATATGATTGATCAAGTTCATTTTATTGTGGATAGCATTGATATTTATTTTGGAAAATATCATTGCATTGGTTATTAATTCTCTTTTCAAGGTACCTGACACTAAACATTATAATGAGGGATTATTTTCTACATATACCCATCATTCATAAAATGTTAGATGAGAACCATAATTCCATTTATGGATACATGTTTTCCTCATCTAATAAGTATTTTCTAGTTTACTTTCATAAAAATAAAAACCTATTCTCCTCGATTTTAGTTCTCTCATTCAATAGGATTTTGGAGTGAATGGTTTAGTGGGGGTTTTTTATTTTTAATAAATGAATACCAACTAAAAAGAAGTTCCTTATTTGGAATATTATAAATAACACAATACCATTAATATTTTCCATCTAGATTAGATGTATATCCTTGATGATAAATTCAGGTTATGCACTTCCCAATCATTTTAATCCTTAGACCGCCACTTCACTAAATGTGTATGTGTGTTGGCTCTATTTAATTGCTTTGGAAACATCATGGATCAAATTCCCAGTACGGATTCCTTAGAATCACTCTTCGATCCCTGGTTTGTATATATATCTATCAATAATGTGGGGATACTTACTCTTTTCATTTTTTGTGGTTGGGTTAGGAATGTTTACATGGTGGAAGATAGAGTTAACTTAGGGATATAATTCATTGTCTATCAACATAATTTTCTACTAGAGTCTCAAAAAAATAAATTAATTTGATGATGATATAAAAGAATTTTTACCAGGGGGACTCATTTATTCTCTATGATTTGAGATCCTTCTCTTAAGTCATATGAAGATGATTATGGTAAGAGTTAATTATGTTTCATATAATCCCTCATATCTAAAGTATAAAAAGAACACTAATATTTCTACCTAAAACAATAACACGAAAAGGGGGTGAAATTTTTATCATTATAGTTTAGTATTTCTAGGGTTAATTAAAAATCATAGGCATGGATATTTTCCTATAGTGGAGTAAAATTCATTATTATTTGGTTTGAACTTCACCATGAGAGATGAATCCAACTAACATGCATTGAACTAGATATTGATATCAATATCATATTTTTGAATAACTGAGAGATAGTCCACTAGAAATTCACATAAGTTATACAATCATGTTCCATGAATATTAAAGATAATATTATTATTTCTTACACATTGAATGAAAAAAAATATTTTGGTTGGTAACCTTGTACATATGGGCAGTTGGCTTGTGATTTTTTTGTCTTCTCCTCTCGTAAGAGTCTTCCTTTACATTGTATGTGATTTTATAGTGTTGATTCACTGGGCCTTCCATTATTTTTTCCTCATTAATTTTTTCCATCAAATTATTTCTAATGGTTCATATATATTTTTTCTCTTTTATATTTTAAAAATTGATTTTATTCTTAAAAAAATAAAATGGTATATGGAGTTTGGAACCATTTGGAGATACTTAAATATTTGTTCCAGGTTATTATTAATAACCTAGAACCTGTGAAAATTCCACCTTCACCAAATAATGAATAATTATTTATTGGCTCCATTATGTGAAAATGACTATCATGGTTTATTGGATCTTTATTTCCACATATTATAGTAAATTGGGTCTATTATTTAATATTTTAATCAAGAGAAAGATACTATAGTATTATACCATATTGATGGAGAATCTTATCCATAATGGATATTTATTAGGAATATAAATCCTAAGGAAATAGGTGAATAAATTGAATGGTGCTATTTTAAGAGAACATTTATTAATAAATATTTTCCATGTACCCTTCATTAAATGATGGAGAGAGTATTTATATTGACTAAAAAATAATATTTTTATAAAAAATAGGAATAATTTCCCAATGAATGATAAGTATTCCACTGGTTTTGTTATCAACCATGATAGGAAATTAGATATATTCTTTAGTGGTTTAAAACAATATTGAAATAAATTTATTTATCATATAATTTATGGGTACTAATGAATTTGTTTTATGTTCTCTCAAAGTAGTAATGGATTTGAAAGAATGGTCTCATGGATATAGAGATAAAAAACTGAAAGATAGGTTTTTATAATAGAGGATCAAATAAAAAAATGAAAAGGGGAAATAATATATTATTACCAACATAGAAAAGATGGGGAAATAATTACCCAATGACTTAAGGGAATTAGGAAATGATTCAAGTGTGGAAAATTATGGCATAAAACACAAGAGATTAAAAGGTGCATAAAGTATTGACCTGATACATTTTAAGGGAGAAAGTCTCCACTTATTTCACTACTCATATTACATTTCTTCAAATATCAGGAAAATGGGAACTAAAAATTTTATTATAATAAACCAATTGTTTTTTGGTTAATTTTCATTAACAAACACCAACCCCAATAAATAAATGAAGTAAGTATTCCATTACCATCATTTATATAGAATTTTTAATCTAATTTGTGTAATTTTTATCTTTTTTCAATGTGATTTCAGTAGGTTAATATCAATATAATAATTTATTACAATTCTCATAGGTTGTTGGATAACACAAACATATTGATGAAAAAGAATGGGCGATGAATTAAAATGTATTAATTTTGAGTTATGAAGAACCAAAAATTATAGTATAGTATTACCCCATGTATTTTGTCACATTATTGGGGGACTGATTATAATATAAAACATTTATTATATGTTTAGTTTGAATGGTTCTATAGTTGAGGTGTTACTGTATGGGTACTACTTCCAGAGTGTTGCTGTTGAGGTGTTACTTCCAACGTGCTACTGTTGAGGTTATACTGATAGGGTCATAACATTGAAATGATTCCTCCAGTGTGCTACTATCAATGTATTATGTATAGGTTCTATCATCAAGAGTTAATGTCATGTGTTTCTTCTATGTGCTACTTTTACGTTCTGCCTCCATGTGTGCTACCACTAGGTACTACTTCCATTAGGTTCTACCATTGGTGTGTGGTGGTAAGAGGTGCTAAAACTAGTTTGTTATGGTATGTGGTGATAATACCATGTTTTGATGATACAAGGTGCTACCATTGGGGTGTGATGGTAGGATATGCTACAATCAGGAGCTTTTATGAGCTCTATACGATAAGAGGGGTTATTAAGTATTTGAGACAAGAATAGGTTGACCTTTCATATCCTAGAATTATGTCATGTTTGGGGACTCTCGTGTAGGAAATATATCTATTTTTTCACATATTCATCTAGATATGAATACGGGTTTGTGAAAAAAATGATGTCTCATGCATGCAGTGTTACTTGTATGCATGAATGTTATGTGAGTTAAGTGAAGACATATGCATCTACAGTTCATTGATCTATTCACTATTATAAATACATGAAAAATCATTAATTTTTTACTGTAAATATCATGTAGTATACTAAATATGTGTGAAAATGAAAATAGTGGAATGAAATAATGGATTCTATGAAGAAGAATAAAGAAAATATATGATGAGTGAGGTTTTCTAGGCCATGCTGAAGAACATGTATGATGTCTGTATACATACAGACATAGTATACAATATTTATATAGATATTTAATAATAACTAAAAATATTAAAATAATAGAAACCATGTAAAGAGAAATATGGAAGACTAATCTAGTCACTGGTTTATTTAAATGGGGAGCAATAGAATAAGTAACCATGATTACGCACATAAGTCATCCATTGAATGAATAATTTATTGATTTATGGATCTTGATTCATATAGAATTGATGAAGAATAATTCTTGGATATTATGCTTCAAATAATATCCAAAATCAATGAGATTTTAATTCATGTTTTCATTATGGAAAAATTTAAATGTTATAATAATTGGGTTGCGGTTATGTGCAATTATGAAGAAGAAATTATTGGGGGAAATATTAGAGATAAATCATGTAAAGGGAAAACTAATTTTATAGTAATTATTATCATATACATATGTACATTGTTTTTTGTAGATTAAATCATATTATTTATTGATTTGTTAATCTGATATAAAATCTGAAGTGAAAATATTTTTGCATAAAAGAAAAATATAGAGAACCAACTCAATTCATTTATATAAATCATAAAGAGTTGAATAAGGAGAATTAGATTAAATTTAGTCTATTACACACTAAAAAATAAATTGATAAGATAACATATGTATGTGAATATCTATTTTTATTGGAAGTGGAAGGAGAATAATTGGATGAGTTGGAAAGAATGTTCAAAGAAATAAGAAGAGATATATGCACTTTGATTTTCATTGAATAAAAATAAAAAAAAATAATATTAAGGATAAGTAGAATAATAATAAGTCTTATATTACTTTTTCACTATAATTAAAATAATAATAGGTTGTGTATAGTGTTGTTCATAAAAATAGAATTAGAGAATTTCTACAATGTAGGTGAAGAAGAAGAAAAAGAAGAACATAAATAATAATAAAACATTTTATATTGGTGTTAAAATATCTTATTATTTACCATTCATTAAATTAAAATGGTATTATATTTACCTGAGTGTGAGATGTTCAAAAAAAGTGTGTGGGATACACACTTTACACTTTCGGAAGAAAATAGTGTAATTTTATTTGGTTTTTACTATTGGGTATGTGAACATAGGTTTTACCAGATCCCACAAAGGATTGGAATTCTCATACTTAGAGGTGAACCCTGTAAATCATCATTCCTTCTATATGTGTGTTTTAGGTTGTGCTACAGGAAAGAAAGAATTTAAGGAGATAGATAAACTATAGAGTCAATACACCATAAACAATGAATGATTTTTGATGAAAAAATTGATAATTTTTTTAAATTGATTGGAAAAAGGACATACATTAATTCAACTCCCCCTCCCCCCATTTCAATCATTTCCCTCCTTGGATCCTAAAATAGGTATCAATTTGAAGTACACCCCTTTTTGATTCTCAATATAAACTTCTTCTCATTAAATATTTTTATTTTCTTACTTGAAAATTTAATAAACGGAAATTTCTTCTATATTCATTCTTTTTTATATCAAAATTCAATTAATACCATGAAATTAATCAAAAAGAAAAAAGATGTAGTACAATAAGATGAATAAGTTTTCCCACATATCAAAAGAGGAATATTTTTTTTCCAGTGCTCCAAGAAAGGACGTCAAATCTATCTTGGATTGAGGATAACATTTTTTTCAGGGTACAATAAAGGATATGGATTACATTACTACCTCAAATATTTCATGGGGTTCATGTGATCTTATGTTATCAGATACTTATATTTTAAACTATGCATAAGAAAAATAATCAAATGAGTGTGATCATATGTCAATGAATGTATCTGTTGAAGAATTAAAGGATTTGTTGAATTTAGTCATCAAATAATTTGATTCTATTATCGATGGACTTGTGGAAACCATACAAGAATAATAACTAAAAATGAAGTTGATATAGATAACATGAAGGAAGATTTAAGAAAATGTTATCTAACTTGTATAAATTTCTCAAAAAAAGTTACTGTCAAGAAATATCTATATATGGATCCCGAATATAGTGATATAGATTTGGATAAAAGTGGGTGATCACAATATAAGATAAGTATGAGACTAATAAATATTTTTAAAAGAATATCTATTCATTGGAAGAAAATATGAAAAACAACATTGATTTCAGAAATGCACAATTGGATATTAAATCCATTAGAATCAAAGAGCATGTCACTATATTGAAAACAAATGTGCATTAAGAATTTTATTTGGATATAAGAAAGGTTTATTAATATAGATTTTAATTTATTGAATATTAGAAGAACTTACTCAATATGAAGCTTCATGAATTGATGTTTAAATTGGTTAATCTTATGATAAATATTGAGCCTTAAAAATTAAAATAAGATGTATCTATTTTTTAAGACAATTATAATGTAAATTATAATGCCTAATACCTCTATTATGTGAAAACATGATCATGACATCAATTTATGATCTATCACGAGTATATGTGAATAATGAGGTATCATCCATACCAATTTATAATTGTTTTTTCAAACATGTTTTCAGAATGAGTAAAGGATTAGAAACAAAAAATGCACAAGTATGGGTGAATAAAAATAGTGAAAAAACAACCACCATGTCCATAGTGGACATAATAAGATGTGTGGATGATTTCTCGATAAGAAGATCCTAATAGGTGATGAGGAATACCCAAAAAAGTGTTCTAATTATTATGGATGTTCTGGATAGCATATAGTCAGTATACAAAGATTATTTTTTGTGGGACGTTGTTAGTTATGAAATGGAATTGGGAATTTTTTATGGGACATTATTATAATTATTTAGATTCTAAATCACAAAGGAAGCCTATATCAAGGGGGATAAATCTAGTGAATATGAAGTAATATTCACATAATAATAAAAATATATCTATATCAACCATATTAGATTCACTCAAAAAAATTTGTGATGTTGGTAGAGGAGGTGGTCACAAAAGTGATTCATGTAGATCTCAACATGTATTAGATTTGAATAATAAGATAATATTATTGAATATTGAAAAGGAAACCTTGTTTATAAATCATAATACACATAAAAAACAAATTACCCCCAAAACATTTTTAGAATAATTCATCCTTGGACATAATTTTCTAGAGAAAAATATTTAAAATGATTTATAAGAGTAGTTATATATTTCAAATGAAATATGTGAATGGTGAAACTTAGGATAATATATTGGGAAACTCTAAGAATGTTATTAGAGTACCAAAAACAGTCTTGTGATCTGAGAAGTAGATTTAGAGTGAAAAAATATGGAAGAAGAATATGAAATGGCTAGTGAAAAAGGAAAAGGGAATATTCAAAATGAAGAAAATAAATTTCTTAAGAGGTTTTCAACAAATGAAAACTCTTGAGATAGATAAGTTCAGTGTGAGAGAAACAATAATGCTAAACTATAATTCCCCAACCTTAAACATTATATAATATTGAGTTAAGTCAATAATTTGACTTTTAATCCCATTGAGGAACTTTTTGGTTTTATAGTAGAAGAGAATTATGTCATAATTCATACATAACTACTTAAATATTAAAACTATACACTTATACTCACAATCCAAATTTTATTCCCAAAACATAAACATTTTCAAAATAAATGTGGCTTGTTTCATGTTTAAATAGAATGAATTTTACCTGATCCCATCATTGAATCTATTCTTCTTTAAGTCCTATAAAAAAACATTTCAAAACATGGGAGGTATATAAAAAATCTCAGTAAGGGATAAATACAAAATGAAAACTATTAATCTTTCGAAATAAAGTAAACTGTGAATAATTTATCATAAAGCAATACTTTTCACCTTTAAGAAGTAGAAAATACACTTCACTGAATATAATCTCATTACTTACACTTTTTATAACAAAAAGATTAGCATAATTCCAATACAAAGAAACATAAAACATATAAAGATAACTTGGGACATAAACATACATAAATAAAATAACCATATAGTCAAATTCCACACATATCACTAAATAGAATATCCATATAGATGACTTTATACTCAATTCATTGGAGGTTATAATGCAACCATTCGTACATGGTTTATCACGGAACCACCCATCTTTGGATTATCATGTAACCACCCATATTTGTTTTTTCATGTAACCACCCATATTTAGTTTATCACGTAACCACCCATCAAATTCCCAAGTGAAAATATATAATTATAACACATAAAAGTTTCAAATTATTACATTTCAATCATAATATTTTATTTACAATCACAATAAATTATTTCAAGATATTGAAATGTTCAATAAATTTCAAAAACCATTTAAAACATATAATAAAAACGAATTTTGAATCATAGTGTCTCATACCACTTCTAGTTATAAATACACCATATCACCTTGTAACACCACAAGATTTTAAAAAAACACTATATTCAATAGAATATACAAGATACAACACCAAGCTTAAATGAACCATGAAATATTATGACCATTATATCCTAGATGTTTAATTGATGGGTATGAATAGGGTTGTCCACATTATGAAAAAATGTATATAGGTTTTATATAATGTGTTTATTAATATTAAATAATTATTTTATTTTCAGTAGATTCATTTCATATTTCAAAAATATATTCTCTTCAAAAATTATTTTATTTTACATTTTGTGTGCAGAAATTAAAATTAATTTATGAACATTTTAGAAAAAATGTATAAAATGAACATAAATTTAAAAATTATTGTATAAAAAATATATTAGGATGAAATTTTATAAATTTTCTGAAATGACTTATTTTCCAGTTAATAGTGAAAAAATATATTTTCACTGAAAAATAAATTTTTGATTCAAAATTTTAAAATGTTCTACTTTATTTTTAAATCGGTTAATAATAAAATTAGTTATAATATGCTATTAATAATTATATTAATTTAGTTGGATCAATGTTATGGTTTAACTTAGTATAAAAACATTTTCGTACTTAGAAAGACATTTTATGAACAATTATTTTTTATTGTGTTTTGTGTTTTAATTGTAAATTAAGTTCTTCCACTTATAGAAATTCAATATTTAAAAATGGATTCTATATCTTTAATCATGTGTTCCAAATTTCATAAATGGTTCCATTATTTTTTTTTCATATTAATAGTAACCATATTAAATAATTATCACCGTAGAAAGGGGAAATTGGGTAATTAAGGTTAAAAAATTATGAGGACTAAAAAATTAACCTGACACTTACCTATATCCTATTACATGAGCTTAATTTTAAAAATTCCATCCAATTTTTAAAAATATGGAAATTTTTGTGCCATATTTCTTTGACTTTAACATTTATAATTATTTAGTGAGAGATAAAGATAAAAATGTCTCTTATTAATTTTAATAGATATAATATTTTTTGTGGTTATAAATAAATATTACATTGGGTTATAAAAGTATATTTTATATATTAATAATTAATTTTTTTCATGGTAATTTAATTTAAAATTTTTGTGATTGGATAATTTTCTTAAATGATTATGCAACGAAGACAAGGTATTTTTAAAATAATAGAAAAATAAAATAAAGAATTTTAAAAAATTGTAATTAATTCAAATTGAGTGAATTACTATGTTTTAGGAAGTTTATAGATATGTATGACATGTTAAGTATGTGTGAAATTATTATATTTTAATTTCCACTTTTTATTGAAGCATATAATGTAAAATCAAATAAATAGTGTCCAAAATGAATTTAATGATATTTTATGGAAATAATATTTTATTAAATTAATTAAAATCAATAAAAACAATAAAATTAGATGGGGGTAATATATTGTTGAATATTTCATCACTTATTCATTATGAGCGAATTTTTATCTTATAAGTAAAATTATAACCCTTTTATAGTGACATATGTATTACCTTGGTCAAGATTAAAATTGGTTAACTAAGGGGATAAAGAAAAAGGTGTGTTTTAAAATACAACTTAAATATATCTAAATTTTATTTTTTTATGCTATTTCAACCATATAATATCTTATCAGGGAAATTATGGACACAATTTTTCAATTTCAAATTAAAATTAATTAATTATATTTAAATCTTTTTTGTAATTACATGTTTATTTCATCTTATAATTCCTATTAATGTGTTGTAAACATCCTAAAATAATAAATCCAGTAGATAAATATGTTTATATTCTATTATTATTATGGGAAAACCACATTCCATATCTTTTCCAGCCTATGGAAAGAAAAAACATCGCTTCTGCGTTTGTACGGCTTACCGTCAATAATAATATTGTGATTCTAATTTCATCAAAATATTACATGGATGATTATAAATATGGAAATAATAAATTTATATGAGATTTATGAAATAAATATGATTCTATAATTTTTATATCATGCATAACTTCTTACCTTCTAATCCATTCAAAAATGATAACGTCTCTCACGCCTTCATGTGGACTATAACCTCTATGAAGAGATGCGATCTGTTTTTATTTACACTTCACGTGGATGGTAATAAGGATATATTTAGATAATATAAGTGATATTTATATCATGATTTATAATATAGTGATTATGGAACCATGAAAAATGTAAAAGGACCACAACTACCGAAGCAAAACATATGAGAAAATTGATGCAGTTGTCACTTGGAACAATGATTTTAATAAATAATGATTAACAAATGGGTGATAAAGGGTTATAAGTAATTAATATGTGGTATTATATATATGATTATTTTTCAACAATATATCTATTATAAATAAATTTTTATTATTAGGAATGTTTGAATACATATGAAGGAATTCAGACCCGATGTAATGGTTTCTTGCATCAATTTTTCTCATGTGATACACATGTCATATTCACCATTCGTTTCATTTGTGTGGTGTATATAATTAAATAGTGATAAGTTGTGTAATTAATATATTTTTATTAATGTTATTAAAATTTTAATTTCAATTTATTTCTTTCATCCGATTTTTATTTGAATATCACTAAACTGTTAAGGGATTTCTTCTCAGTTTCCACTCCATCGATACATATTTGGTTTTATGGCCCTATTTATATTTTTTTACTGTATATAATTCCCATGTGCGGTATTTAACATGAATATAAATTTATTTATTATGACTAATTATTTAATTCAATTTACTCTTTCAATAGGAATGTTTAGAAGTATATTCGATCATATTTATCTTTTTCATCGAGTATATTTTTCTTCCATTCCCATATTTTTTCAAAATTATTTTACAAAAAATCTTTTTTATTCTACAAATTTTTTTTCAAGGGCATTTTTTGATATACTTTAATTTTTTTAAAAAGATTAACGGAATACTTGTAATGATTTTTGAGGGGGTTTTTTACATTTTTTTAAGAAAATCAAAATGAATGTTTTTAAACGTATGAAACGTTTACAAACAATCCCACTACTATAACCAATTGAAAATAATTATCTTATTTTATAAGATTTAAGTTATTCTTAAAAGGAAATAGATAATGAAAATTTATTTTAAATGTTTCTTTTCTATTGATTAAAATATATTATTTTACTACATAATCTACTTTTCTGATGGTCACCTCTCGTATCTTGATTAATTTTTAAACATTAACTATAAGATGAAACATTAAATTTCATATAATCATTGGAAATTAAATTTATCAAAAATATACATATTCATTATCATGGATATTATTTTTTAATAAATTGTATACCATTTCAACATATGGGTTCTTACTATGAATGTTTTTTATTGAGAAGGGAAAATATGATAAATTCATATTCTTTACTCGATGAGAATATTTATTGATAGGGCATATTGTTTATAAATTAAATTCATCATTAAATATATAAGGAATGAATTTTACATGAAGTTATGGTTGGGGAATGGTTATAGATATCTCTTAATTGTGTTGATAAGTGTCGTGAGACAAACCAATTGGCTAGCCTTATTAAATTGGTTTTTGTTGTATACATATAATGGAAAAAGGAATCTAAGGTAAGTTTCAGATGTTGAACATTAGGAATTACATAATTATCAAATATTTTATTAAATTACATTGGTTTATTTTGATTAATATCCAAGAATATGTTTCTAGAACATGTGATTATTTATATGGAATCACTTGATCTCCATTTACTCTTGTGATATAGGTCATTATGGTAAATTTATTTTCTAAATTGAGTGTTTTTTCAGTTATATACCTTTATATATTGGTTATGTCTTGTTTTATCATGATATATTTCATTATACATATCCATTGATGATAATATAAGCTTATACTTTCTCCCTTTCCCCAAGATAGGAAGAACAAACATTTTAAAGACTTCACGAATGAAAAATGTTTACTTTCACTGTGTTTTGTATTTTATTTTTTTAAATATAATTTTAAATTGAAGTATATATCTATTTTACCTATAATAATATACTATTCTATACTTTGGTATATGATTCCTTGTATCTAGTGAATGTTTAATAAAGTAACCACCAGTTATGGGATACTTAGGTTGGCTCCTTTACACACCCCCATCTAAAATAACTTCTAAAATTCATCTGATTCCCTAATATTTTCTTAATTAAATCCTCATAATCCATATATAATCCTTATATATTTCCTTTACAACCCCAATAAAATCCTCCAACCCATTAGGTCCTTATAAATTGAGAAAACATCAAGTATTATGAAACATTTCATCCACCTACTTTTAGTTTCTCTTCTTCTAAAGCTCTAATCTCATTTCCATTTTAAATATGATCCTAAAAAATTAATTAATTATAATATTAATATAATATTTATGATATTATGCAATAAAAAAAATAATTACAATATATGTTTATATACATTATCTCCACCGCACTTTTGACACGTCTTGTTAATAGTCGGTTTAACCACCAGTGAGGATTTGTATATTATTTTTTTAACATTTCCATCATAGTTTGTTATTGTATCATATATATATATATTTTGTGTGTTTGTGTATTTTAATTCATTTTTATGTTTCTATTAATATTTTATCTAATTAATAAATTAAAATGATCAAAACCATCTATTTGAAAATAACAAGGGAATTAGTCAATGAAACATGTCTTGGGCCTTTTTATCATTAATGAAAATTTAATAAATGAATTATGATAATTATAATTTATTTGAAATAATATAAATTAATATAATATAATTCAATATTTTTATTTTAAAAAATATATGTTCGGTATATAGGATGTGTGAATGTGATGAAAAAAATAAGACATAAGGTAAGAGGAATCTTAATCTCTTTCCTTTGCTTTTGTGTTTATATTCCCTCTTATTCTCTATTTTCCATATGATTATTATAAATTTTCATTATATATATTTTATATGTACTTTATTTTATATTTAAATTCGTTTTAGGGATATTATTGTCTTTATCTCCTTGGTATGAATTCTTAGAAACCTCCAATGATTCAGATAAAGACATTATTTTTAAAAGATATCATGGATTCATGATATATTCTATGTTATTATCTTACTGTAATATACACATTTTATTAATTAATAATAACATTTATACTCTAATATAATGTGTTACCTATTTTATTTTGGTAACTTCTAAATTATGAATTCATATGTTTTTTGTGATATTATTATCCAAACTATTTTATTCTCATAGGTTATTTCAGGTTTATGATTGATACATCAATAGTTTATAAGTAAAACAAATGATTTTGAACTTAATATGATTTTATGAGTGAGAATATAATTATAAATACTTCCAATTTATTGGATAAATATTTATATATCATCATATCATTATAAGTATACATTATTTAGTTAGCCGTGTATACAATTTTAAGCATGGAAATGACACAGTTATATTTGTCCATGGTGATTCTGATGTCATGAAACTGTTCCTTAATTTATCATTTTTTATTGCTATATATGTTTGAAATTCCATGTCTCATTCATATGATTATGATCCTTTTTTATGATGTGATGGTGATTATTTTCCTCACCCATGTACTGATATTTATTTATATCTTCTTTTCATTTCATTATTTCTCAACTAAATGGGATTTTAGCTCACCCTTTCTTTGATATATGTTACAAAGTTATCACATGTATTATAATTATTATGAAATATTATATGAGGAATATATTAAATTATTTAAATAAATTTTAAATTTTTTTATTTGTATTAATGTTGTATGAATATAATTTTCCATGACACTAAAACTATTAATGTTTATAGTTGTGAAATTTAGAATGTTTGTATGAAAATTTATGTAGTAATAATTTAAGTGATTTATGAGTATCTATAATAATTCATTAACATCCCTAACAGTATAAAATAAAACTTTCATAGGGGGATCAGGATTTTATGAAGAATGTGCTAGAACTAACCTTAGGCAATTAAGGGGGATAATAGCATTGATGTCTATGATGGTTTTCATATCTTAGTAGTTAAAAAATCTATTTTGTTTTCCTCTAATGTATCTTCATTTATATAATATTTTAAATGATGAATTATCAATATTTCTCTCAAAGTGCGAGATAGCTATTATGATTTTCCTCATATCAGGTGTAGAGTCTATTTTGATACATTCTTATCCTATATAATTCATCATGCTAAGAGAGCTGAATATTCAACTTCAGGTTCATGAGATGAAGGTTTTTATACATCCAAGTATGTCTCTAGGGGTTTACCTAATCTTTTTATCCATTAAATTCAATAGAAACATGAAATTTTACATATACCACATGAAGCTAAATATTTTACCAGGAAGAATAGGTATCCAAATTCATGTATATGTATTTTTTTTAATTACTTTATGGGTTCCCAGTTTTTCTATAATAAATATTTATGCTCATGATATGATCATCTATTATCTAGGATATATTATATACCACAAAATATTTTCCAAATAAAGTATAGGTTATATGAGTTTTTATTGAGTCCATTTGGAGAATTTATCCTCGGTGTTCATGGATATCATGAACAAGATTTTCCATCCCTACATAGATTTCTTAATTTTAGTATTTTTCAATAATATTATTGTATATTATCAAAAAAGATTCAAGGGGATCATTTAGATATATTATTGTGTGTGCTTCAAGTATATCATTTATATAAAAATATATCAATGTGAAATATCTAGATTTAGGATGTGTGTTTCATTGGGAACATCAAATCTGAGTTAGGTATTTCATTTTATCCAGAGAAGGTGGAGGTAGTGACATCTTGGGCTAGACCCAATTATGTATTTGATATCAATAGTTATCTTATAGTGAATAGTTTTTATTGATGATTCAATCTAGATTTATCCATATTGTTTGTTCTATTATAGGTTTAATCATGAAAGATGTAAAATTTGAATAGATTGATCAGTGTGATTCTATATTTTAGAGGTTGGAATATGGTATTATATTAGCTCCAATTCTAATTCTACTTGACACTAAAAAATGTTTAGAGTATCTAATGTGACACCATATGATTTGGATTAGGAGTGGTGTTGATGTAGGAGGATAGGGTTATAAGGACCCAGCCTTAAACATTACATAATCTTGAATTATGTCATGAATTCACATTGAGGATCTTTCCAGGTTTAGAGTTTTAGAGAATTAGGCCATAACTATTATATAACAACTTTAATATTACATGCAGACACTACTACCCATTATCCATTTTTTATAAAATAAAAACTCTTGAAAAAAAGATGCATGTTTTCCATGCTTTAGACAACATTACTTTTCCTTGATCTCATCCTTGACCCTATTCATCTTTATGTCTTGTGAAAAACAATTCAAACCATGGTATGAGCATAAAAAGATCAGTAAGGGTTATACAATAATGAAAAGTAACATTATCCCATCAATAAATACAAATCAATGAAACCATACTTTTCAATCATAACATACCTCATGAAATCATAAGATTTATGAATAACATACAAAAATCATAAATCATAATGGTAACTTATGGTATTCATAACATACATACATTGCAGATATCACAGATACATAGGGAATCATATTTGGAATACTCATCATAGTATATTCCCTAAATCTCTTAGGAGAAACATTAACATTAACCTATGTCACGTTACCCAATGCATTGGAGAGCTATCTTAGGCTCACCCACCCTAGGTTTATCACAGAACCACCCGTATACATAAAAAAATGCCCAATTATCATAACATAATTAGAACACATAAAACATGAATAATGTAATGATATCATTTCCCCATTATAATCACAATATATCAAATCAGGATATTAAAATAAACAATACTTTATCAAACCAATTTCACAACCATTTAAAACATTTAATAAAGAGATTTTTTTGAAATCAAAGTGTCTCATACCACTTTGAAATTTTTAAATAAATTGTCATTTGAAAATATTAATGTCCATATAAATAAATCCCCAAAACCATTTTGAAAACATGGACATTAATGAGAAATATTTATAAGAATACATCTTTAAATCAGTTAAAACGATATTTTAGTTAAAGAGTTTTTAACAAAATCGGAGACACTTGAATACAAATAATTGAGGAATAACATTTAATCAGAACAATATAATATCATGGGAATAAAGGGATTCATAATATAATATGATAACGGATATTATATACACCATATAAGAGTTAATTGGTGCATAACAACAATGAAGTCTCAATGGAATTTAAATTGAGATGAAATTCCTTATAAAAATAGTATCCTTAGATTAAGGATAAAAAAATTACATAATAATGTGTGAAAAATATAAATACACACAATATGATTAGATATTCAGTGTAAATAAATCATAGAACATTCACACATGTTGTTTTTAAGACAAAACCAACGACTTGGATGTTTAAATCAATGAATGGAAATTTAGTTAAAATTACTCTTATCAAGTTCATATCGATGAATTCAGAATTTATCAATTGAGTGATTATGTGTATCAAAAGTGTATCCACAAAAAGTGGAGTAGAATTTACAACATGAATAAATAAATAATTATTCCAAACATAATCATATCATGACATAATCAAGAAGTAGAAGTTTAACATACGGAATTGAAATTGGGTGAAGAAGTTCCCTTACAAAAATTCGACAGCCTAGCGACGTCACTTTAAAATTCAGAAAATGAGTTGATGAGAGGTCAAATTTTATCTAATAACCTGGATATAAAAATGACATCAACAATGATATATTATCACATATCCAAACATAATAATATGTAAATTAAAAGACATAACAAAAAGATGTCTTTTAAAAAGAATTGGGTGAAAGGTTCCCATACTGATTTGCTAAATTATGAAACATACAACCCATGAAAAAAGGATCATAAAATGAATATTTAAATACCCATAAATTTAATTATATTAGACAAAGAATAAAATAAAGTTCAGTAAATAAACTCCACAAAATGAAATAGTGGAAATATAGCATGAATCTCACAGGAATAAAAAAGTGAGATGAAAACCCCTTATCACGTTGTAATCAACCGAGTCGTATGACCAAAAGTTAATAACCACAAAAGTAATCATAGAATACCATGAGTATAAAGATAATAATGATAATGTATATATATATATATATAATTTCAGTACACAATACACCAAATGCAATAAATAAGTTGCGAACAATGGAAATCTCATGGAATTAAAAGTGTGATAAGAAATCCCTTAACATGTTGTAATCAATCGAGTCGTATAACCAAAAGTTTAAAACCAAAAAATGAATCACATAATACCATTAATATAAAAATAATCATGATTATATATATCAAATGGCAGTACACAGTACACCACATGCAATAAATTAGTGTGGAACAATAGAAATCTCACAGAATTAAAAGTGAGATAAGAAACCCCTTACCTCATGTCTGACTTGACTTGTTTGTTCCTTTTTATTCTTGAATAATAAACATAGGTTAATTTATACTTGATTAAGATCCCTTTTTTCAAGTTTATTATTCTTTTTATATCACTTATTACCATGTTATAAACAATATGTAATCCTTTAAGTTAATAATGGTCGTTTTGTCGATATTAGGTACTTGAGTAAAAAATTAACACCTTATAATTACAGGTTGTCCATCAGGTCAAGATTCCATTATCTATATAATGATATTAATTATTAATATATCATATATATCATATGTATCTAGTATATATATGTATTTATAACATTAAATAACATTTAGAGATAAGAAATGAAATGCACCGTTTATGGAGACGGTAAGCCGTACGTACGCATGAATGATACTTTCATTTCTATTTTGAATTTTAATTGAATGAAAAATTAATTATAAATAGATATATTAAAATTATAGCATAATATAAAATATTATTTCAATAACTCCATCACTTATATGTCCCACGTATTGTATGAACGTGTCATATCACTTTAAGGGGCGGTTGTCTACACTTCCTCAAATGAAATTATCAAGTTTACCCATAATAGAAACCCTAAAGGTGTGCTATAAATGAAAAAATATAGAATAATTATGAAAACATAAATATAATATATATATATATATATAGTTCCATTATAATGGCCATAAAGAGAGGCGGTAGGAGATTTTTGAACAATCATCGTTTCATGAGTCAGTAGTTCGTTGTCCACAGAAATAGTATGTTCTTTACCCATTATATAGAGGTGTGTGTAAGGGTAGTTCAAATACATCTAATAAAAACATACTAGTATATTTAATATTCTGGTGTTTTTATAAAATAAATTAATAAAAATAGTTTAGGGGTTGGATAAGTAAAATAAAAAAAGAAGAATTTAAGAGAAATTATTACCTTTAATTCGGGTAACTCCCTTTGGTTTGAACCAAAAGGACTTTTTGAAGTGTCTTCTGCCTAAGTTAATGCTTCTAGGAAGAAAATAGGGATCTTTAAAGTTAATTGGGGATGGTTTTGGACGATCCAAGGGGCTCGAGAGGTGTGAGGAATGGGTTAGAAGTGAGGGCTATTTATATGGGAGATGAGGGGTTCTTTAGGAAAGTGTGAAAATATTATTTTATTATATAATGATTTTCGGTTTCTAAAGGTCCAAAACTCATTAAGTTCTATGATAATATGCCTCATGGTAGAAATAAATTCATCCAATAATAATTTTATAGGTTTTGGATATCATTTAAATATTTATAATCTTATTTATTTAAATCATTTATTAATGTGGTAAATACTGCATCATTTTTGTGTCATAAATAATTTTATTTATTGGATGTATAAATATTATAAAAAAAATAACATTATGTAGGAAATATTTTTATCTTTTAAATGAATATTTATAGTCTAAAGGATAACTTATATAACACCATGTAAAAATTAATTTACTAAAAGATATTTTTTTTGTCATTTTTGTCTTTAATTTAAATTAATTAATATAAAGTGTCATTATCACTCCCAAGTGGCTCCATGGGGTCCCAAAATAGAAACAAGGATTCCCATGGTTGGATATAACTCATCCAATAAGTTTAGAAAAAATGTTACGATAATTTTGTACTATTATAATACAACTTTTACCTTGAATTACCCTATTTACCTTTAACTGCGATAAATAAAAGTCAAAAGTTACAATTTACCAAAAAAATTATTTTCATCTTATTGAGCCAAGTTTTACTTACTAATAACAACTGTGTATGTCAGATTTTCAAAATTCAATTCACAGAAGAGGTGAAATTTCATTTAAATGAAAAGGTCGGGTTTTTTGAACTACTACTTAGTGGTTTCACTATTCATCAAAAATTGATGTTTTTCATAAAAATACCAAAAATTCAGCCTATTCTATATTTGATATTATGAATTCAAAAATTATGTCTATTTTCAAAAATTAATAACATAGAAGTATCATTAATTAATTTAAAATTAATTCCCGTTGTCAAAACAAATAGCGTGTTTTTAAGAAATGATATCTGTCAAAAGATTGACACTTGTTTATACCCAATTTCAATGTGAAATTTCTTCCAATGACCAGAATTGGATTATATTGTAAAAATAAAATCTATTTACAGTTTAAAACCATTTAAAAAGATAATCTAACCATAAATTGAAATTATATTAGAAGGCATTTTTGAATTAAAATACAGTATTTTTAACTCTTCATCCCAAAATGAATTTTATCTGAAAAATACAACAAAAAATCCCATAGTAAATTTTGATGTCTCGAATATAAAGAAGAATTTTTTTTTCAAATGGAACATATAAAATTAACCAAAACTAGATTTAAAGAGTTTTCACCATTAAAAGGTGGTAAATCAATCTTTTAAAGTAAAGTATGCATAAAATTAGATTTATTCACATTTTATGTCTCTAAATTTTATTGGATGAATGTAAAAACATTTAACCAACAAGTATAATCATTTTATAGTTAGTTATTTTCATTCCTAACATTACAATTACTAGGCTTTAACTACCAGTTAAAATAATATTATATTATTATTTTTCAGTATGACCAAACGTTGTGTGCAACTTAAGATTTCAAAGAAACCTGTTGTTGTGTATCAGGTATGCCATTGAACAAAGAATCCCATTAAATTAAAAGTAAAAATTAATTTACAAATATTAATAAATATAAAAAGGTCATATTCTCTATTTATCTGGGATGTTACAAGGGTAATCACTTATATGTTCTTTCAACAGTAACCCCATGAGTGGAACTATCAAACACATAATGTAGACCTATATATTGTGGTCCATGGTCTATATTTCACACACCATTGTCCTTTTTCATAGATTTTTTTAGTTTATATCTAACATGTTGGAACTTTAATTTTATCATAGGATAACATCCCCCAATCCATTAAAAGGAAAAAATAATTTTCAAAAGGATAGAAGATAACTAGGTGTTTAGTATGTCATTATCAGTTCCATAAAGAAACCACATGACATACATTCTAGTAACGACCAGAGTCCAGAGCCCCTCCACTGGTTCCCCACACCCGGTTCACCACATGACCTCATGTGCATTTCCCCAAACACTAGAGGCTACCGAATAGCAGCGAGGGCCTTGGCGAGTCGGTGGGGAAACTATGCCCTCATTCGGTAAGGTATACAAGGTAAGAAACAACAATAAATAGCGGAATCAGTAAACAACATGCATAACAACAGAAACCAAACAACGAAAGCAATGTAGAGATATGACTATGATGAAAATGATGCAGCAGGTACAAGTATCTAAGGAAAACAGCAAACACAACAACGTGCTAAAATACAACTGAAACCAAGTGCAAAAGAAAAACAAAATAATCTCCTCATCATCGTGAGCCACAGCTCAGTCCCATGCTCCCCAGCTCCTGGTGCAATCAAGATCCTGAAGTAGAAGGGCGCTTGCCCTTGTCTATACCCGTAGCTACATAGTCTTCTTGGGCCCAAAATCATGGCCCAAACAGGGTGTGAGATACGATCCCAGTAGGCAATCACCCAAAGAATTTTTCCTAATAGTCAATGAATACATGGCAGTACAAAAACAAGAAGCAGTAAATAGAAAAACACAAATAGCTACAATCCATAGTTCTAACAAGTATAGCACACATGTAAGCAGCCAGCAACAAAAGAGAAAACAGGTAACCCTCTCGGTAGCTCTCCCAGTCTAGCCCCTATGGTTCAACCTCTATGTACTAGAAACCCTCTGGGAGGCACACACAGTCTCACCCCATTGGTTCAGCTACGTAATTAAGGAGACACTCTGGGGAAGCACTCACCGTCAATTCCCCCTATAGTCTCGTATTGTGCTAAAGGCTCTCTAGGGAAGCACTCAACGTCAATTCCCCCTATATCTCATGTCGTAATTAAATGAAACTCTAGTGAAGCCCTTCTGTCAATTCTCCACTTGGTCTAACATCGTGATTAAAAGACGCTCTGGAGAAGCCCTTCCGTCAATTCTCCCTTTGGTTTACTACTCTAGGTTCTCACAGTCCGGAGTAACTAAACATGCTCAGCGCATGTATACCGTCCAATTAAACCTCAAGAAATACTTGGCTATCAACTAAGGCTCAGCAGCAATAATAAAACAACAGTTCCACTATCCTAGGACTAGGCATGGAAACTGGAAAAATGCCAAACTGGCAGAACAAGCATGGAAAAGAAATCTGAGCACAAACAAAATACTCTAATCACAAGCAATAACCTCTACTAAATCAATCATGAAAAGCAGGCAAGAAATAAGGGCAAAACAGGAAACACGCAATACCCCGTTCAAGGGTATTGGTAGAATTTGCACAAAATACTCAAAGACTTTCTACAGAAAGGCACAAACCACCTACCTTGATCCTAGGAGATTGACATACGTGAACCTTGATGACAGATTCCCCTTAGAATAACGTAGATCTGAGAAAACGTACAAAATGTTCATCCCACAATTACTTGAAAACAAGGAGGAATCAAGAAACAAGTCTCAAGAAGAATGAAGAACTCACCGCTGCGATTCCAACGCAACTGACTGTGCTTGAATCAGAGAACAGACGGCGAGGTAGGACTCCGTCAAAGATTCAGCCATATGGTTACTCTCAGACGGTCGAAAACTGAAGAGGAAGAAGAATATGGGGGTTAGGCACGACCTCGGTCCGTTTAATGAAAAAAAAGTACACGGCGTGTACTTTTAATTTTCCGTACTCTGAAATAACCGGCCTCCATCTCATCCTTACACACCGTGTGTGTGGCCCGGACATGACCAGAACAGGGCTTTGAGCCGGGGAAGAGTACACGGCGTGTACTCAGAAAGTACACGGCGTGTACTTCTGAAATTTCCATAGAATTAATTTTTCTCAAAAAACTCTATAAAAAGGAAAATGTAACTGAAAAAGAAGATCTGGGTTCTTACAAACTTCCCCCCTTAAAGAAATTCTTCCCTGAATTTCCCTAACGAGTCGGAGAAGAACAAACCCCGAACAGCTCTGGCCACTACGATTATACATCGGCCTCCCTCTCCTAGGTCTCATCCTGTACTCACCCGTGCTGCCATAGCACTCGTACCAAAGGAACAGACTGCCCGCGAAGAACATTCGTACTACGATCAAAAATCCGGATAGGATGCTCCTCAAACGACGCATCTACTTCAAGCTCGACTTCCTCGGGATGGAAGACGTGAGAAGGGTCTAAAAAGTAACAACAGATTTGAGAGACATGGAAGACGTCGTGCATGGCCTGATACCTCTGAGGTAGCTGCAACAGATAGGCGACCGGCGCCACTCTCTCCAAGACCTCAAACGGCCCGACATACCGCGTTGAAAGCTTACCCTATCTCCGAATCCTTTTGTGTCCCAACCTCGGTGCAACACGTAGGAAAACTTGATCACCGACCTCGAACTCCAGAGGTCGCCTCCGCTGATTAGCATAAGACTTCTGTCGAGACTGTGCTATAGCCATCCTCTTTCAAATCAGCTCTATTTGCTCTGAAGTCTCTTGAACAAGACGAAGTCCCAACAAAGCTGCCTCTCCTGCCTCCAGCCAGTATAAGGGTGATCGGCATGGCCTACTGTACAAAGCCTCGTATGGTGCCATATGAATGGTCACCTGGAAACAATTGTTGTAGGCAAACTCCACTGGGGGAATATGCATCTCCCAAGAACCGCCAAATTCAAGGATGCAAACTCGAAGCATATCCTCCAGCACCTGGATCGTGCGCTTGGACTGGCCATCAGTCTGGGGATGGTATGCTATACTCAAAAGAACTTGTGTACCAAAGGCCTTCTGAATTCCCTGCCAGAACTGAGAGGTAAAGCGTTCATTTCTGTCTGAAACAATAGAGCGCGTAACACCATGCAGACGCACAATCTCTCGGATGTAAAGTCGTACTTGATCATCGACACTGAAGTTCTCCATGATCGGCAAGAAGTGAGAAACCTTCGTAAGTCTGTTGATGACAACCCAAACAGCATCGTTCCCTCACGGTGACCTCAGAAACCCAGTCACAAATTCCATCACAACATCGTTCCACTTCTACTCGGGAATGGGTAACTGTTGTAAAAGGCATGATGGTCGCTGATGCTCTGCTTTCACCTTCTAACAAGTAGAACATCTCATGACAAAACCAGCAACATCCTTCTTCATACCTGGCCACCAGTACTGGCGATGAAGATCCTAATACATCTTGGTGACGCCAGGATGAAATTCCCAAACAGAGGAATGGAAATCCCGCATCATCTCCTCGCATATGTCTGTTAGCACCCATACGCATCCTGAGAAACGCAAGATCTCATCCTCTCCCACTGTCCATCCAGGAAGAGGGTCCCCTCCTGACACACTCTCCCGCAGGACTAAGCCTTCCGAGTCTGATAGCTGCCTCATCCGTACCCGATCAAGTAGCATGGAGGTAACAGCTACAGAAGATAGAAAAGTCGGTCCCCGTCTGTCGTGCACCTCCAAATGCATCTTAGAGAACAGAGCCATCAGCTTCCACTCACTACTAGCCTCCTGAACTACCTGAATCTGAGTTCTCATGCTCAACGCATCAGGCATGGAGTTGCCCTTTCCCGGCGTATAGGCAAGCTCGAAGTCAAAATACTGATGATATTCAACCCACCTGCGCTGCCTCAGATTCAGATCACGCTGAGTGAAGATATACTTGATACTCTTGTGGTCAGTGAAGACCAAAAAGTGCTCTCCCAGAAGATAGTGTCTCCAATAGAACAAGGCATGAACAGCAGCTGCCAACTCCAGATCATGTGTAGGGTAGTTCTTCTCATGTGGCCTCAACTACCGAGACCCGTATGCAATGACTCCATCTCTATGCATAAGAACAGCTCCTAGCCCGACACCTAAAGCATCACAGTAAACAGTGTAGCTCTTGCCTGGCTCTGGCAAGACTAGTATCGACGCTGACGTCAACCTCCCTTTCAGCTCCTGAAAGGCTGACTCACAAGAATATGACCATAAGAACTTTTCCCCCTTCTTGGTCAGACCTGTCAAAGGTTCTTCTAGAAGAGAATAGTCCGGAATGAAGTGTCTATAGTATCCAGTCATCCTTATGAAGCTCTGTACCTCAAAAATGTTCTTTGGCTGCTCCCAGGAAACAACAGCTCTCACTTTCTCTGGGTCCACAGATACTCCTGCCTCTGATATGACATGACCCAATAAGTGAATCTGATCCATCCAGAAGTGGCACTTCGAGAGATTGGCATAAAGCCGATGCTCTCTCAGTGTACTCAGAATTATCTCAAGATGTGTGTCATGGTCGTGTCGAGTGTGAGAGTACACCAAGATATCGTCCACGAAGACCACGATGAAGGAATCCAAGTAAGGATGGAACACTCGGTTCATCAGTGCCATAAAAACTGCAGGTGCGTTCATGAGACCAAACGGAATGACTGTATACTCATATAGACCATACCTACTCCTGAAGGCTGTCAGAGGTATATCTGATGGTCTAACGTGCAACTGAAGATAACCGGACCTCAAGTCAATCTTCCAGAACACTCGGGCTCCTCAAAGATGATCAAAAAGGTCATCAATCCTCGAAAAAGGATATTGGTTCTTGACTATAAACTGGTTCAGCTTCCGATAATCCACACAAAGCCAAAGGGTACCGTCTGCCTTCTTCGCAAACAGAACAGGCGAACCCCAAGGAGAAGTACTGGGTCGGATGAAACCCTTAGCATGTAGTTCCTGCAACTGCTTCTTGAGCTCCTACAACTCAGGTGTGGCCATCCTATAGGGAGGAATGGACACCGGTGCCTCTCCTGGCACGATCTCAATAGAGAAGTCTACCTCACGCTCCGGAGCCAAACATAAAAAGTCCTCTAGAAAGACATCTCTGATGCGATCCACCACTCGAGGAAAGTCCAACTGTGGAGTCCCCTGATCATCTAGATAAAGACTTGAAATCTGGACTGTCACCCCTCCGAGCCCAAGATGCTCGAGTCCCGCCCGACTCTCCCGAACGTTTCATTCGCCTCTATGAAGGAAAGATTCACCTTCTGGGGAAATGAAATAGATTATGTGGTGATAATAGTCAAAGACTTCCTGGAAGGGAATCAACTAGTCCGTGCCGAGGATGACATCATAGCCTGTAATCTCTAGGATATAGAGATCCCATAAGAAGTGATACCATGCAACCTCGAGAGGGAACTCTCTACACTGGTGTACACTAGATGTCCTCGTTCCCAAAGGTGTGTCTAGTGTCAAAGAGTCAGCAGAAGAAAGGGTGCAGAGTCCAAGGATCTCCACAACAGCAACAGAGATAAATCTATGTGTAGCACCAGTATCGAAAAGGGATCAAGATAAAACTGAGGCTACTAAAATCATACCTCGAACAGTAGAAGGGATGGGATCCTGCTCATGATAAGTCTGCTCCACAACGAAAGACTAGCCTGCACCGCGACCCTGCGCCCCTGACTGACCACTCTGAGCTGAACCTCCCTGTTGGTGCTGAGGGACTGGTGGATGACCGCCATGGCATCGACCTCCACCTCGGCCCGAACGGCCAGAAGAACTCTAGTTCCCTGACTGGTGAGAGACTGGTGGGGCTGCTCATTAACGAGGAGTCATGAAAGAACCGCGGTCACCTACTGCTTATGGGAAAACATGGCAGAAATGCTGAAGGTGACCCATCTTACCGTAAGATTGGCACTCCATGGGGTCTCTCTAGCACTGTAGCCTCATGTGCCCTATCCTGCCACATTGGTAGCATGTCACCTGGCTGCCTGATGATGTGTCTCGCTTCCTAGAATCACCGCGCATAGGCTCCCTACGGCACTTCTTGATGTCATCTGAAGGGAAGCTAGCTCTAGAAGCAGAACCGCCCTGACTCGCGGCTCCAGAGTCTCTCAGATTGTGCTCCTCAATAAGTGCCTGGTTGATGATGGAAGTAATGAAATTCAGCTGGATGATGTTCACCTGTGAGCGGATCTCCCACCTAAGTCCATCCTCAAACTTCCTCACCAAGAACACCCCACTCCCATCCCAATGGGGTGTAAAATGCTGCAGTTCAGTGAAACGGGAGGAATACTCCATGACAGATAGAGCACCTTGCTCTAAACTCATGAACTCCTGGGCTCGATCATCCCTCAGAGTCTCCGGGTAGAAGTAGTCGTAGAACACGCGCTGGAACTCCTCCCAAGCCATAGCCTGCTACTGACCCGCCTGTGAGATCACGTCCCGCCACCTCTTGGCAGAGTCTCGGAGCATGTAGGTGGCGAGCTTGACCCTCCTCTCCGGAGGCGTCTCCAGATGCTCAAAGATAGTCATCATGGATTCCAGCCATGACTCTGCAGCCTCAGGTCCTCCCTCCTCGGAGAATGTGGGAGGATGCTGCAGCTGAAAGTCCCATTTCAAGTCTACCATAGACGAGGCAGGAGGTGGTTCTCCCTGGAAGGCCTGAATCATCCTCATGAAGCCTTCCCAAAACTGTGCATCAGTGCCTGCGACTGGTACAGCAACCGGTGCCAAGGCTGACTCGACTGGGGGATCAATAGGAAGTCATTGATCAGCCCTGTATGGCGTCTGATCACTGCCAAATGACAGACGTACAACCAGAGGATGTATCGGAGGCATATCTCTGAAAGATCAAAAGCATGCCTTGGATCAGGAAAACAAGGACAGAGAACACAAGAGTACAAAACGGGAACAAAGGAAGAAAAACACACAAGATTGCATAAACACGACTACACGGCGTGTATAAAACTACACGGTGTGTCTTCTTAACTCACTGACAAGGGCGTGTACTCCTGCCCCTCAAGTCATGTACAATACAAAATACACAGCGTGTTGACCCCCACACACGACATGTACTTGAAAACTATTACCCTGCCTGAGTCTCCTTACACGGATAACCCCCACGGTCCGACTCAACCCGAGACTACACGGCGTGTTCGAAACAAACAAGGCGTCTACTAGACAAGGCTTTGGCGGTCTGTGTTGTTGAGTACACGGACATCTACACAGCTGGACCTTACACGGTGTGCTCCGAACAAGCACAGTGTGCATAGGTGAAGGAGACATTGTCCCGTGTTGTTCGTGACACGGCCGGGTACCTGGGAAAGACTACACGGCGTGTTCCGAACAAACACGGTGTGTGGAAAGGAAGGTAACGTCGGCCCGTGTTGTTCGTGAAACAGCCGGGTACCTGGACAAGACTACACGGTGTGTTCCCTATCGACACGGTGTGTGGAAAAGAAGGTCGCACCGGCCTGTGTTGTTCGTGACACTGTCGGGTACCTAGACAGGACTAAACGATGTGATCCCTATGGACACGGCGTGTTCTACCCGGGCTTCCCCAGCCCGTGTTATTAGTGACACGGCCAGGTACACGGCTCCGAACTCACACGGCATGTACCAATGGTACATGGCGTGTTCTCGAAGTTACTCCTACGACACCGTGTTTTACTCACACAGTCAGTGACACGACCTGAAAACTACACGGCATGTTCCCGGAAAGTACACACCGTGTATTCTGGGTTTTTCTGGGCAGTAGCTCAGAAACTGTGAAAAATTCCAGAAACACTAAAAACAAGGGGAAAAGGTTCCCAATTCTGATCCGTGAGGGCCCATAACACCTCAAGAAACAAACTTCGGCATTCACTTTAATAAAATAACAAAACAAACAGTTTTCTAACACAACAGTAGAGAGTCTATCAAGCATCTATCACAACAACATGCATAATCTACACAGAGCCTATCACAACAGCATGCAATCGATAATGCACCCTAGATGTCATGGCATGAATGCATGACATGTGATTTCTACAAGTTCCTATATGATGCATGAGAAGGAATACACTCATCTCATCGGGTTGAGACAGAAATAGAACCAAAATATCAAAACAATAACCGCACAAGTCATACGAATCACTCTAGGTGAAAACATACCAACCATAAAATCTCAAAACAAAAAAACTGCAATTAACGAGGTAGTATGGTTTTTCCTTGTACACGGGTTAGCTACTCCCGAGCACAACTTAATACCAAGTACCGAATCCGTCCTATCCCTGACTAATGTCTCCAAATAGTAAAGAAAGAGAAAAGAACATGTAATGCCCCGTCCCCAGTGACCTAGAGTCGATGCATTATTTTAATACATTGGCATGATTACAGGGAACCAAGTCCTGAAGAACCGATCAGTTTAGCAGTCTTGGAAAATAGATTACATACATGAATGTTACATTACACTTCATAACATACAAAACAACATAAATAATCCTTTATGAATGTCATTATTCCATTGTCTTAACCATGCATATCAATCACATTACACTTCTTAGAATCCTGGAAAAAATAAAACATAGAAAGGGGTGAGCTCAAATGCTCAGTAAGGGTAAGAAATACAACGGATACTTAAAAATTAGCATAAACATTTAAGGTAATGTATAAAACTAAAAAAAATCCTTTCAAACTTGAACTTTAGCATAATATGGCAGAAATAAAATTAAATAATGCCATTTACTTATTCACATAGATATTATACTAATTGAATAATCACATGCAATATCACTAACCACATTTATAAAGATGGAATTCATAATTCTGAACTTTAGTTTCTTTATCAAGGCCTCGTGCCAAGGCCTAGGGGCTAACTATAACCGGAATCCAACACGGAGTGCATCTAATAACCGAACACCAACCCGGAGTGCCTCTAATAACCAGACACCAACACGGAGTGCCTCTAATAACCGGACACCAACCCGGAGTACCTCTAATAACCGGACACCAACCTGGAGTGCCCCTGATAACCGGACACCAACCCTGAGTTCCTCTAATAACCGGTCACAAACCCAGAGTGCCTCTAATAACTGGACACTAACCCGGAGGGCTTACTTTTACCAGTCCCCAACCTGGAACATATTAGTCCAACACATTCATCTTAAGAAGAGGATGAAATATAACATAAAAATTTGTATTAAAACTAGCATGAGAAATGTCAATACTTTACCCATAAACCATGAATGGTATAAAAATAACACATCCATAGTCAAATATATCAAAAAACCTTCAACACAATATGGAAAATTTGTATCATGATAAATCAACTTCAAAACAAGTTTAAAATCCATTAAAGGATTTTGACATAGAAGAGATTGATTTGTAAAACTCTTTGAGAGAAATACCCCTTTTTCATGAAAGCATTTAAAAGTCACACAATTTAGAAAAGAAGTCATTTAAAGACATTTTTGAATAAATGTGTCCCATACCACTTTGAAACTTTTGAAAGTAATTAACATTTTAAAAAAACATTCATGTCCATATAAATAAATCCTTAAAAACCATTTTGAAGACATGGACATTAATGAGAAATATTTAGAAGAATAAATATTTAAATCATTTGAAATGATTTTTTATTAAAAAGTAACTTTAAATAATCCCTTTGAAAACTCTTTCATAAAACATGTACATGGATACTAAATATGTCCCAGTAGATACTTATGTAAAAACAACCTCGGATAATAAAGAGATTGTGAAATTAACCCTTACCAGTTTGGTAACTTACGAAGCATACAACCCATGAAAGAGGTATCATACAATGAATATGTAAATACACATAAATTAAAGTGTATTACACAAATAATATAATTATGGTCAGTACATACACCACACAAAAGGTAACAGTGGCAATATGGCATGAATCTCACGTGAATAAGGAGTGAGATGGAAACCCCTTACCTTTCACTTTCCTTTAGTCGAGGGTACGTTTAACCTCATGTACGAAGATCGTAGCATGTCATTAAATTATACCAGAACCATATTAATATTTATGATATCATACCTGATTTATTTATGACTTTATATTACCCATTTAATAATAATTTCCATGTTAAGTTAACATTTTTTGTAATAATCACTTTCTTTATTGTACGTGTTTTAACTTGTCACTCTTGGTTGTATCACTTAGATCATGATTTAAATACATACAGAATATAAAACATGATAAATATATCATATATATTTAGAATATAAATATGTATAATAGTCATATATATGAAATGGAAAACACCGTTTATGGAGACGGTAGTCCGTACGTACGCATAAACGTTGTTTCTGTTTTCATATAGTATTGAACAGAAGTAAATGAATACGATATATGTAAGTACATAAATCCTTATATATATATATATATATATCTAGTAGAATTATTATGTAATATATTACATACTTATTAGTAATATATATTTTTATAATCATCGATGAATGGTGAACTTGGAAATGAATCTCATCGCGTCGTGGAGACGGTAATCTGTACGTACGCACGAGCGAAAATATCATCTTTTGATATTACAATAATATATAATTGGATGTTAATCATATATATAGAATCATTATCATGTTATATTTATTATTTAAATGAATTAAAATTCATTATTATACCCATCCAAATAATAATACATTGAATAACAATTACACCACGACGTGGAGACGGTAAGTCGTACGTACGCACGTATGGTGACATGTCATTCAAAGGATGGATAGAATAATGAATATGGTTGTATCATATTTATAATAATATTACAGTATATAGGAGATACTGGATTCATTATTTTATAATGGTAATAACAAAGAAATAAGAAGTGGAATAAGAAAGGAACATGAAAAAGGGTGGTGAAATCATTACCTCTTCTTCGAGTTCTTCCTTTTGATTTGATCAAAAGGGCTCCCTAAGATGGCTTTATGACTAAAGTAACGCCTATATTATTAATTGGGGGAAGTTGATAGAGTATTTGGGCATTTGTTGGCCGAACCAAAAGGCTTTGAAGGTGTGAGTTAATGATAAGGGAGAGTTCCCTTTTATAAGAGGGGTGAGGGGCACCTTTGGAAAAGCTAGAAATATTATTTTATAATAAATTCATATTCAGTTTATAATGGCTCCAAAGTGGATTATTTAAATTATAAGGTGGTGATGGGTAGTAAAACACTCAAACAATAGAATTTAGATAGGTTTGGGTCAATATATTAACCTTTTCTTTAAGTATTAACTCTTAGTTAATTAGTTTCACTTTTACAATGTCTCTTTGTATTTTTATATTATATAGTTAATAAACTTACTATATACATCCAAGAGACCCCCAAGTGGTCCATTAATGATAAAACTATGATTATATAAGTCACTAGGCCGAACCTTATATTTTTACAAATTTAATATAAATTAAAAATATAATATTCCTTTTAAAAACTCTTTTCTGTCAATTTTGACACTATTCAATAATTGATTTTTGTAATACTCATAACAGAATTATTACCTCTAAAAAAGTTAATTAAATCAATTCTAACATGTCATATTATCCTAGAAAATTATTTGTATTTATAGAAAGTCTTAAATTACATTTATTTGGGTATTTATAATATCAATTATTCTAATTTTTCATTAATTAGGTAATTATTGCATCATCATTGTGTCATAAATAAATTAAATTTTTTAATGAGTAAAAATTATAAATAAAATATCATTATGTAGGAATTTTTTTTAGCTTTTTAATGAAAATTTACAATTGAATTTATCGTATGTATAACTCTATATTAAAAATGTTTTATTAAATAAACATTGATTTTAACTCTTTTAACTCTTCTTTGAATTAAATAATAATAAATGTCCTAATCTAATCAAAGTGTACCTAAATGGTAATATTTTATTACTAAGGTTGTTTTTGGTCGAGATAAACTTGTACAATAGAATTAGGACATGTGTTAGGGTAATATTAATATTATTTTTACCCTTAATTACCCTATTTACTTTTAACTGTGGTAAATAAAAGTAAAAAGTTACTATTTACCAAAAAATATTTTCATCTCATTGAACCACATTTTACTCCTTGATATCAACCATGTCTCTCGTATTTTTGAAATTTCAATCACAGAAGCGGTAAAATTATGTTTTTTGAAAAATTCAGCTTTTTTTAACTACCACTTAGTAGTTTCACTATTCATCAAAAATTGAAGTTTATCAGAACAATGCCAAATTTTTACCCTATGCTATAATTGATATTCCGGATTCAAAAATGATGTCTATTTTAAAAAATTCCAAACATATAAGTTTCATTAATGAATTTTATAATTAATTCCCGTTGTCACAACAAATAGCGTGTTTTTAAGAAACAATATATATCAAAAGATTGACAATTGTTTATATCCAATTTCAAAGTGAAATTAATTATAAGGAAAACCATTTGATAAAATGGTAAAAATATATTCTAATTATACTTTAAAACCACTCAAATTCATAATTTCTCACTATTAATTATTTTGATTAAAAAAAATTAAGTAAAATTTAGTAATTTTCACTATTCATCAAAATATTAAAGTTATCTGAAAAGTACCAAAATTTCACCTTAAGCTAAATTCGATACTCCGAATCCAAAAATGAAGTCCATTTTGAGAGATAAAATTTATAAAATTTTAAAAAGTAGGTATTAATATTCATTACGGCTAGTTTGATTGGTTATAGTGTGTGTTAGAACTCGAAGTTGCGTACAACACACGTTACTGTATTATTCAAAGAGAAGTGTACCGTGGAAGCTTGGGGTGTTACATTGTAAAATTTTTTTTATGTCCCAATTCTAATTAATAAATTTATTTAGTCCAATTAAATATATAAAAGTTTAAAATATTGGATTTAAAAAGGGTTCACTATTAAAGTTGGTAAAAGTGCATTTTTGAAAAATACTTCTTTTAACTGAAAAAAATGAATTTGTTCTTACATTATGTCTAAGAAACTCATAATATGGATTCTAAAATTATAAGGTTATATAAAGTTTAAAATTTAGTTAATACTATTCATAACCTCTTTTCAACGGTTTTTTTGGTAAGTCATGGTGCGCTTTAACTCGGTGTTGCGTGTAGTGCAAGTTATTGAATTATTTTGAAGAAATAACACACTATGAAATCTTGGGGTGTTACATTCTCCCCTCCTTCAATAAATTGTGTCCTCGCAATTTGAAATTGTTCTTCGAAAATAAAAGTTTGAAAATAGAAAATATCTTTGTGGGAAAACCCACATCGGAAATTGGGTTACTAAAATTTAGTATTAATATGAGGAAAAGAGAAATGAAAGGGTCACCACCAAATTATGATCTCAATTAGGAGAACATTGGTGGAAATTAGAGACATATAATTGGAGGAAAAACATAAATATTTATAGGTAGTGATTGAGTTCATCAATCACAAAAAACTGTAAAATTGAGGTCCTTAAATTCATCAATCTATGATGATTTGTAATACCATCGGTTCAACAAAACATAGGGTATTAGGATAACACATTTTTGGTTTTAGGATTCCTTAAATAAATTATAAGAATTGATTTCTTCATAGAATAAGAGAAGAAGAAAAATATATTCTTGACAAGTAGAGTTCCATCCATTAACTAATTTCTACCACAAACTCACCTTTCACTCTAAAAGATAATAGAATGTAAAAAAATTCTATTTATCCTATTCGTATAGGGTCCCAGAAAACAAATTTATAATTCATCTACCAGATCTTTTAAAAAAAACTACATTATTTAATCCCGGACATTACGTGGGCCAGTGGTAGGTGATACACCCTTGTCGCCCTTTGGTTGTGGGTTCAAGTCTCGCGGCCTTGCTGGATGTGACAGGTTGCCACCCAACCTCCGGGTTGTCCTTTTATGGAAATCCAAAAATAATCCAAACTAGAACTATCCAAAATGCTTTAGTCCAAAAATGAAGATCCTTTTTGCTGCGTAATAACATGTGAACACCTTCATCATGTATTCTTTTAAAACACTACAACATCCTGAATTACCATAAAACCTTATTGATTACATTCATGATCCCTTATTTCTTAAATAATAATGGATATACTCCTTCAATCCAAAAATGTTGTAAACTCTAACAATGATGGAATATTCAAATCATTAATCAGTTTCAAGGTAGTCAAGAATATACAATATAATTTATCTAAATCAATCATGAATTATTCTAAAATCACTACCTCGGTATCAGAATTATATTATGGTTTATCATTCTATCAACCATATATTTTCCAAAAATTTATCCTTCTATTGAGTCACTTTTCTTTGTTCCACACAATCTCAAGTCCTTAATGAAATAGTGATGCAGTACAATCCTTATATACTCCATAATTATTATAACAAGTACATTGTTGATACAACACTCAAATGACATAATCAACATAAGAAGTCTAATCATTCCTCTTCATCTGTGGTAGTATCATAACTTGATTATTATCCAATAGCATCATTTGCAGCATACTCTGATGACTGGTACATAGGTTCGCGTAGTGTCCAAACTCCTTGCAAATGAAGCATTGTACATTTGAAACCATTTTCTTACCCTTGCAGTCATGTACCTTGTGCCTTTTTCTTCCACACTTATAATGAACTCCCATTCCTTTCAGGAAAGTTCCAGGGTGTTTCTTCCCATAGTTATCACATATGGGTAAATTCTTCTTTTCCCTCTTACCTTTATCCATCTTTCTCTATTCCATTCTTTTCTTCTCTTTCTTCCCTTCAAATTCATAGGACTCTGTAAACTCTTTAGTTATCTTATCCACACAATATACTATTTATTCATATGATGATAATACGTGGGAGACTATTTCACTTCTAAATGATGTCTTAATACCATGAAAGATATGATCCTTCTTACTCTTTGGATCATACGTATTACTGGAGTTCACATTCCTTCTACTGGGCACCATTTCTATACAATAGCATAAACTAGATCAGTTTATGAATTGCAATAAATAATTCCTAATGCAAATTGACCAGTTTATGGATATAATCCATAATCATAAAAAAAATTCCTTTGAGTAAGTATATACTCATTATCCCTACATAATGGTTTGCAAATAAAATGAGAATTATCCTAATCATATCCCATGGGAGTGTCGTAACCAAGAGTGCAGCAAGGCCCATTGTCGTGCACTAGTTCTCGTTCGAGTCTAGCTCAAAGCGGTGTTTTCGGGTTTTACCCCTAGGTACATCTGTGCCAGAGCCACATCTATGTGCTCGTATCCGGACATGGATGTATTGATCAAAAAACTCACAAAATCTCTACAATACCAAAATTTTAGGAAGTTCGTCTATACTAATCCTCAAAGTCTATCTTAGGGCTATGTGCTCTAATCAGAGTTTATCTAAATCTAGTTTCCAAGGTTATTGCTAAACATCCTTTGATACCAACTATAACACCCCGACCCCAGTGACCTAGATTCGGTGCATTATTTTAATACATTGGCATGATTACAAGGACCCATGTCTCGAAGAACCGATCAGTTTAGCAGTCTTTGAAAATAGATTACATACATGAATGTTACATTACACTTCATAACATACAAAACAACATAAATAATCCTTTATGAATGTCATTATTCCCTTGTATTAACCCTGAATATCAATCACATTACACTTCTTGGAATCCTGGGAAAAATAAAACATAGAAAGGCGTGAGCTCAAATGCTCAATAAGGGTAAGCAATATAATGGAAACTTAAAAATAATCATAAAAATTTATGGAAATGTATAAAACTAAAACAAAATCATTTTAAACATGAACTTTATCATAATATGGAAGAAATAAAATGAAATAATTCCATTTACTTATTCACATGGATATTATACTAATCGAATAATCACGTGAAATATCACTAACCACTTTCATAAAGATAGAATTGATAATTCTGAACTTTAATTTCTTTACCAAGGCCTCGTGCCAAGGCCTAGGGGATAACTATAACCGGAACCCAACCCGGAGTGCATCTAATAACCGGACACCAACCCGGAGTTCCTCTAATAACTGGACACCAACCCGGAGTGCCTCTAATGACCGGACACCAACCCGGAGTGCCTCTAATAACCGGACACCAACCCGGAGTGCCTCTAATAACCGGACACCAACCTGGAGTGCCTCTAATAACCGGACACCAATCGGGAATGCCTCTAATAACCGGACACCAACCCGGAGTGCCTCTAATAACCGGACACCAACCTGGAGTGCCTGTAATAACCAGACACCAACCCGGAGGGCATACTTTTACCGGTCCCCAACCCGGAACGTACTAGTCCAACACATTCATCTTAAGAAGTGGATGAAATATAACATAAAAATTTGTATTAAAACTAGCATGAGAAATGTCAATACTTTACCCATAAACCATGAATGGTATAAAAATAACACATCCACAGTCAAATATATCACAAAACCTTCAACACAATATGGAATATTTGTATCATGATAAATCAGCTTCAAAACAAGTTTAAAATCCATTAAAGGATTTCGATATAGAAGAGATTGATTTGTAAAACTCTTTGAGAGAAATACCCCTTTTTCATGAAAACATTTAAAAGTCACACAATATAGAAAAGAAGTCATTTAAAGAAATTTTTTAATCAAAGTGTCCCATACCACTTTGAAACTTTTGAAAGTAATTAACTTTTTAAAAAAACATTCATGTCCATATAAATAAATCCTTAAAAACCATTTTGAAGACATGGACATTAATGAGAAAGATTTAGAAGGATAAATATTTAAAACATTTGAAATGATGTTTTAGTAAAAAGTACCTTAAAATAATCCCTTTAAAAAATACTTCATAAAACATGTACATCGATAATAAATATGTCCCAGTAGATACTTATGTAAAAACAACCTCGTATAATAAAGATATTATGAAATTAACCCTTACCAGTTTGGTAACATACGAAACATACAACCCATGAAAGAGGTATCATAAAATGAATATGTAAATACACATAAATTAAAGTTTATTACACAAATAATGTAATTATGGGCAGTACATACACCACACAAAAGGTAATAGGGGCAATATGGCATGAATCTGACGGGAATAAGGAGTGAGACGTAAACCCCTTACATTGCACTTTCCTTTAGTCGAGGGTACGTTTAACCTCCTGTACGAAGATCGTAGCATGTTATTAAATTATACCAGAACCATATTAATATTTATGATATCATACATGATTTATGTTTTACATTATATTACCCATTTAATAATAATTTCCATGTTAAGTTAACATTTTGGGTAATAATCACTTTCTTTATTGTACGTGTTTTAACTTGTCACTTTTGGTTGTATCACTTAGATCATGATTTAAATACTTACAGAATATAAAACATGATAAATATATCATATATATTTAGAATATAAATATGTTTAATAGTCATATATATGAAATGGAAAACACTGTTTATGCAGACGGTAGTCCGTACATACGCATAAATGATGTTTCTGTTTTCATATAGTATTGAACAAAAGTAAATGAATAAGATATATGTAAGTACATAAATCATTACATATATATATATATATATATCTCCAGTATCATTATTATGTCATATATTACATACTTATTATTAACATATATTTTTATAATCATCGATTAATGGTGAACTTGGAAATGAATCTCATCACGTCGTGGAGACAGTAATCCGTACGTACGCACGGGCGAAAATATCATTCTTTTTATATTAAAATAATATATAATTGGATGGTATATCATTTATACAGAATCATTATCATGTTATATTTATTATTTAAATTAATTAAAAATCATTATTATACCCATCCAAATAATAATACATTGAATAACAATTACACCACGACGTGGAGATGGTAAGCCGTACGTACGCACGTATGGTGACATGTCATTAAAAGGATGGATAGAATAATGAATATGGTTGTACCATCTTTATAATAATATTACAGTATATAGGAGATACTTGATTCATTATTTTAGAATGGTAATAACAAAGAAATAATAAGTGGAAGAAGAAAGGAACTTGAAAAAGGGTGGTTAAATCATTACCTCTTCTTCGAGTTCTTCCTTTTGATTTGATCAAAAGGGATCCTTAAGTTGGATTTATGAATAAAGGAAGGCCTCTATGATGAAGTGAGGGAATTTGAGAGAGTATTTGGTGATATTTTGGCCGAACCATAAGGCTTTAAAGGTGTGAGTTAATGATAAGGGAGAGTGCCCTTTTATAAGAGGGGTGAGGGGCACCTTTGGAAAAGCTAGAAATAATACTTTATAATAAATTAATATTCGGTTTCTAATGGCTACAAAGTGGATTATTTAAAGGTTAAGGTTTAATGGGTCTAAAACCACTCAAACAATAGAATTTAGACAGGTTTGGGTCATTATATTAACCTTATCTTTATGTATTAACTCTTAGTTAATTTGTTTCACTTTTACAATGTCTCTTTGTATTTTTATATTATATGGTTAATAAACTGACTATATACATCCAAGAGACCCCCAAGTGGTCATTTAATGATACACCTATCATGATATAAGTCTCTCTTCTTAACCATAGATTTTTAGAAATTTAATTTTATTAATAATATAATATTTCTTTTAAAAACTCTTTTATGTCAATTTTGACACTATTCAATAATTGATTTTTGTAAAAAATCATAGGAGAATTATTACCTCAAAAAAAGTTAATTAAATCAATCCTAACATGTCATATTATCCTAGAAAATTATTTTTATTTATATAAAGTCTAAAATTACATTTATTTGGGTATTTATAATATCAATTATTCCAATTTTTCATTAATTAGGTAATTATTGCATCATCATTGTGTCATAAATAAATTAAATTTTTTAATGTCTAAAAATTATAAATAAAATATATTTATGTAGGAAATATTTTTAAATTTCTAATGAATATTTCCAATCCAATTTATCGTATGTAAAACCCTATATTAAAAATGTTTTAGTAAATAACCTTTGATTTTAACTCTTTTTACTCTTCTTTGATTTAAATAATAATAAATGTCCTAATCTAATACAAGTGGACCTAAATGATAATATTTTATTTCTAAGGTTGTTTTAGGTCTAGATAAACTTGTCCAAAAGAATTAAGACATGTTTTAGGATAATATTAATATTATTTTTACCCTTAATTACCCTATTTACTTTTAACCGTGGTAAATAAAATTAAAAAGATACTATTCACCAAAAATTATTTTCATCTCATTGAACCACATTTTACTCCTTGAAATTAACCGTGTCTATAAGATTTTCGAAATTCAAATCACAGAAGCGGTAAAATTAAGTTTTTTGAAAAATTCAGTTTTTTTTAACTACCACTTAGTAGTTTCACTATTCATCAAAAATTGAAGTTTTTAAGAACAATGCCAAAATTTTACCCTAAGCTATAATTGATATTCCAAATTAAAAAATAATGTCTATTTTACAAAATTCCAAACATATAAGTTGAATTAATTAATTTTATAATTAATTCCCGCAGTCACAACAAATAGCGTGTTTTTAAAAAACAATATATATCAAAAGATTGACAATTGTTTATGTCCAATTTCAAAGTGAAATTAATTCTAATGAACACCATTGGATAAAATGTTAAAAATATATTCTAATTATACTTTAAAACCACTCAAATTCATAATTTTCTAACTATTAATTATTTTGATTAAAAAAGTTGTTTTTAATTAAAATTTAGTAATTTTCACTATTCATCAAAATATTAAAGTTATCCGAAAAGTACCAAAATTTCACCTTAAGCTAAATTCGATACTCTGAATCCAAAAATGAAGTCCATTTTGAAAGATAAAATTTATAAAATTTTAAAAAATAGGTATTAATATTCATTACGGCTAGTTTGATTGGTTGTAGTGTGTGTTAGAACATGAAGTTGCGTACAACACACGCTCCTGTATTATTCAAAGAGAAGCGTACCGTGGAAGCTTGGGGTGTTACATTGTAAATTATTTTTTATTTCCCCATTCTAAAGAATAAATTTATTTAGTCAAATTAAATATATAAAAGTTTAAATTATTGGATTTAAAAAGGGTTCACTATTAAAGTTGGTAAAAGTGCATTTTTGAAAAATACTTCTTTTATCTAAAAAATGGAATTTGTTCTTACAATATGTCTAATAAACTCATAATATGGATTCTAAAATTATAAGGATTATATGAAGTTTAAAATGTAGTTAATATTATTCATAACCTCTTTTGAACGGCTTGTTTGGTAAGTCACGGTGTGCTTTAACTCGGTGTTGCATGTAGTGAAAGTTATTTAATTATTTTGAAGAAATAACACACTATGAAATCTTGGGGTGTTACAGAACTCCTCTGATACCACTCTGTAACGACCCGAGTCTGGAGCCCCTCCACTGGTTCCCCGTACCCGGTTCGCCACATGACCTCAAGCGCGTTTCCCCGGATTCCAAAGGCTGCTGACTAGCAGCGAGGGCCTTAGTGAGTCGGTGGGGAAACTATGCCCTCATTCAGTATGGTATACAAGGTAAGAAACAACAATAAACAGCGGAAGCAGCAAACAACATGCATAACAATAGAAACCAAACAACGGAAGAAATGTCGAGATATAACTATGATGAAAATGATGCAGCAGGTAAAAGTATATAAGGAAAACAGAAAACACAACATCGTGCTGAAATACAACTAAAACCAAGTGAAAAAGAAAAACAAAATAATCTCCTCAGCATCGCAAGCCATAGCTCGGTCCCATGCTCCCCATCTCCTGGTGTAATCAAGATCCTGAAGTAGAAGGGCTCTTGACCTTTTCTATACCTGTAGCAACATAGTCTGCTTGGGCCTAAAAGCATGGCCCAAACAGGGTGTGAGATACAATCCCAGTAGGCAATCACCCAAAGATTTGTGCCTAACAGTCAATGAATACATGACAGTACTAAAACAAGAAGCAGTAAACAGAAAAGCACAAACAGCTGCAATCAACAGTTATAACAAGTATTCCACACAAGTAAGCAGCCAGCAACAAAAGAGAAAACAGGTAACCCTCTCGGTAGCTCTCACAGTCTAGCCCCTATGGTTCAACCTCTAAGTACTAGCAACCCTCTGGGAGGAACACACAATCTCACCCCTCTGGTTCAGCTACGTAATTAAGCAGACTCCCTGGGGAAGAACTAACTGTCAATTCCCCCTATAGTCTCTTATCGTGGTAAATGCTCTCTAGGGAAGCACTCAATGTCAATTCCCCCTATAGGCCACGTCGTAATTAAAAGACACTCTGGAGAAGCCCTTCCGTCAATTCTCCACTTGGTCTCACATCGTGATTAAAAGACACTCTGGAGAAGCCCTTTCGTCAATTCTCCCTTTGGTCTACTGCTCTAGGTTCTCACAGTCCTGAGTAACTAAACATGCTCAACGCATGTATACAGTCCAAGTAAACCTCAAGAAGTACTTGGCTATCAACTAAAGCTCAGTAGAAATAATTAAACAACAGTTCCACTATCCTACCACTAGGCATGGCAACTGGCAAAACGCCAAACAGGCAGAACAATCATGGAAAAGCAATCTGGACACAAACAAAATACTCTAATTACAAGAAATAACCTCTACTAAAGAAATCAAGCAAAGCAAGCAAGAAATAAGGGAAAAATAGGGAACACGAAATACCCCGTTCAAGGGTATTGGTGGAATTTTCACAAAAATACACAAAGACTTTCTACAGAAAGGCACAAACCACCTACCTCGATCCTAGGAGATCGATATACGTGAACCTCGACGACAGATTCCCCTTAGAACGACCTAGATCTGAGAAAACACACAAAATGTTCATCATACGATAACATAAAAACAAGGAGGAATCACGAAACAAGGCTCAAGAAGAAGGAAGAACTCACTGCTGTGATTCCAACGCAACTGACTATGCTCGAATCGGATAACGGACGGCGAGGTAGGACTCCGTCAAAGATCCAGTCGTACGGTCGCTCTTATACGGTCAAAAACTGAAGAGGAAGACGAATATGGGGGTTAGGCACGACTCTGGTCCGTTTAATGAAAAAAAAGAAAGTACACAGTGTGTAATTTTTTGAGTACACGGCGTGTACTTCGAATTTTCCGTACTCTGAAATAACCGGCCTCCACCTCAACCTTACACACCGTGTGTGTGGCCTATACACGGCCAGCACACGGCTTCGAGCCGAGGAAGAGTAAATGGCGTGTACTCAGAAATTACATGGCGTGTACTTCTGAAATTTCCAGAAAATTCATTTTTCTCAAAAAACTCCAGAAAAAGGAAAACATACCTGAAAAGAAGATCCAGGCTCTTACAATTCCAACCACCTAGAAGCTAAGGCTTCTAAATACCTTAGTTCCCTATCTTTCAAGAGCCTACATGAGTTTTTCTCATGGAATTGATATAATGTTCCCTTCCCTAAGGAATTGTGTTCCCTAAATAGTGCTAATAGTTATGGGGCACCAAAATCTATTATACTCTATAAGGACACTAAATCCCACCATTTTTTTCTTCAAGTGGAGTGGAGAAATCCAGACCATATCTAATCACATGAAATTACATCTATAATAATTAAATGATTTTAATTTATGTAGTTTTGAATTCCAAACTAAGGGGAAGGAATATAAAGTATGGGTACATGTGTCCCATAGTGAATATGATCATTATAAAAGGCCACCTTCCACAGGCCATCCCCAATACTAGGGAAAATGACCTTTCATGAGAAGCACTACTAAGAAATTAGGGCATAAAATCTTTGTTCTTATTTATCCCAAAGAGGTATCAGGCCTAGTTCTCCTTAGATGATCTACACCCAGTTCCCAAGGGTCCAAAAAAAGATTTCCCATCTATTTAATCCCCCAATCTTGAGTGACATTCACTCTTTGAGACCCTCCCAATACGGTTCCCTGGTGTTCCTCATTGATGTTCCACATAGATCACCTAAATAGGATCCCATTTTTCAATACTACCCCATATGAATCCCATGTGCCTAGTTCACCTAATTATGAACTCGTTTTCCCATAAACTCTACTAGAGGCCTCATCTAACTCCAAATACATATCATGTATAGACTTGTATGGGTAGCTCATTCACCCTGGCCACATAATTAGGTGAAATTAATTTCCCAAAATACCATACAAACAATCTATATATCAAGTCAGACTTCTAATGAGTCCATTTTATTTGGAATCCTCCATGATCCTCCTACAAGTTGTAATATTCTACCATGTACTCATAGATAATATCATATATTTTTCCTATAATTGAGTCAAAAATACCACAAACATCCAATTTATTGTAAACCCTAACCATACCATATCCTATTTTGTTAGAAACTGATATGATGCACTAGGTAGGATCACATATAACTAAGCCCAACATAATCCATTTCTAGGTTTCTTTTACCAAGAAGTATTTTTTTTATGACATTAAACTAATCAGAACATTTTATAGTCATATGATACTAAACTACAAGACACCTAGTTCCTAGTTGTATGACCCTATGTACACAACATCATGGTCCTTTCCACAAGACCTTAAAAGGTGCATCATTGGTCCTTTCCACATAACCTTAAAAGGAAAACCATTGGTATTTATCAAATTACCTTGAATAGAGCCAAAATGGTTATTGATATATGGCTGTAAAAGATATTAAATATTTAATTAAAAAGAACTAAATTTCTTAGGTTTTGATTCCCATCACGGGGATATGTAGGAATATCCTATCATTGGGTAGGTCTCAACTCCACAGCACCTACTGCCTCCCTAGTTGTAGAGAAATGTTGTAGTTCTTAGCTACGTGACTTTAAAAAATAGTGTAACCAACCAGTATAGGAGAAGGTAAAAAAATTATGATGCATATGTATAGTCACATAAATTCTTGGTATCAATTGAAATCTCTCATGACCAAACTAACTGGTATTGTTATACCGATTTATTTCATAACTATATTTTAAATATATTAGAGTGTCCTGAATATTGAAATAAAATCATCATAGAATGAGACAACAACTTTTCTACATGACCTCAATATGATATTTGAAGTTTTTTACACATATATCTATGGTTTCCTAATATTATAAAGTAGGTTTTCATTGAAATTATACCTAGAAATGGGGATGTGTGTGGGAACAGAAATGGTGAACATGATGTGAAATATTTTACATGTGAACTATGTCAATTCATATTCCAATTTTGTTTTTGATGTCATGCTACTAGGTTTATTATTTATGGTTTCCCCATTTAGGGTATCCCCTAAATCCAAATGGAAGATCCACTCAATTCTCTAACCACCTTTATATTCCCCAGATAGGCTAGTGGAAATGGAAAATTGACCGGGGTACATAAACATCACCAATAGGTGGAACCCAATTAATATGTCTCAACTACAATGAAGGATGTGGACCCAAAATCCTAGTAGAAATATTTCCTAATCAAGAACCTATAGAATCATCTAAATTATTCCATAATATCAGTGTAAAACATCAATTCCTTCATACCATCCTAGGAGTGTCCCAGGAGAACCTTTAAGAAATGATTCCCTACATGTTGTCTCATTGAGAGAGGTTGCTGGGAATAAATTAGTCCCTCTATCCATGACCAATCACGTCAAGAGACTACACCTATATCATAACATCACTTATCTCCCTTATCTCATGGGGAATTATGAGGACATAAACTATGTCCCAATTATTTTTGAAGACCGTCCCTGGAGAGAACCCACCAGTCACCATCATTTCCAAAATTACACATATTTGGCCCCTCAAGAATATGATGGGGAGGATAACTCATAGATTTTGACCCCTATTTTCTATACCAGGATGGCCAAGAGGATTTTTAATCAAGTTAAATTAAAAAAATTAGGGAAGTTTTACACCCATATTAACATCGTTTTCCATAATGATCATCAATATTTTCTGATGGAAATTGAGAGATGCCTAAGAGGGACCCAACTAAAGAAGGTCATTTCCCATATTGTGTGGAACCCATATTAATCTAGGTTTTTACAATAGTTTCCCAATAAATATTATCAAAAAGTAGGTTTCATCAGATAAAATACACAATTACAGTCCTGGTGTAGGTCCCTACCATAATAGACTATAACAACTTTGTGTCTCATTGTCTAACCCAACTATGTATTGAGGATTATATGAAGTTATTACTTTCCAAAAGGATGAAATATTTATATGTTCGACATTGATTACTACATCCACCAAATTGTTATCAACAAGGGACAAAAACCATGGCCATAAAGGAACTCAACATAATATTATAATAGACAACTCTATAAATCCTTCCAAGAGAATCTATAGTGAACATCCTCCACATAGAACCATAATCAATATTTTGGAGTTCCTCCCTAGATCACTCCTTATAGAGGTCACCCCCCATGAAATTAAAAATATTATCTATGAAGTTTTTATTCATGATAGAAAATAAGAAATCACTGTCCACAGAGGTCCTCACAATGGCTAAGAGAATCCAGAAAGTTGTAAATCATCTCCTCAAGGAACCCAATATAGAATTAAACCCCATAGAAATGTGATTACTAATCATTAAGATCATTCAGATTATGCTAGTTGTGATGGTCCTCCTCATGATGTATCTTTTGGAGGTCCTCTCTGTAGTATGATGATTGATTTTTAAGTATGTCCTCTCTTGGATGGATCATAAATAATAAGTAAAAACGGAGGACATCCCCATGGAAACCAAGATAATAACTCTAGAGGTCCTCCCTAAGGAATATGTTACATAGTTCCTCACTATGAAAACAAACTCATCAAAAATAGATGTCCTTCTAGAAATGGTGAATCAAGAATCAACCATAGATGTCCCTCCCCATGTTAATCATTGTAATGTAACTCCTTGAAATGGAATATCTTCTCAACATGAAGGTCCTCCTTATGTCGAAATAAATATAAAATTTCTCTTATACCAATAGGAACTCAGGAAATAAAGGTTTGATACACCGAGTGCCTCATCACTAATAAGTGGTGTCTCATCCTAATCAGGGTTTAATTTGATGTAATGATCATCATTTGTGCCTCCCCCAAACCATTCAACCTTGGATATAACTAAGCATTTACATAATGATCCTACTCTTCTTGATAATATAGTGGAGAAAATACCATTATAGTAATATTATTTTGAATAACCAACTACTGTGGTTGAGGAAAATTTAATTATCATATAGAAAGAATTGTCCAAATATAGAATATTGGTCATGTTTGGCCCATGTCCACTAATCGGTATAGAATTCCTAGTATATTGAAGTAGGAATGTATACTTCAACATAGTCACAACCTGTAGGAAAATATCATTCATCTCAATAATAGGAACATATATTACATGGAGTACATAAATCATTTTAAGGAACTATATGATTAGTGACTACATGTCAACCTGAATACCCTTTTAGTGGATCAAAATACAAAATCAAAAAAATGGTGTGAGTATCTCCGATGTGTCTACCTTAATAATATAAATTAAATATGCCAAATAGTTATTGATACATGACCTAACATGTATATTAGAGGTATGGGTGAATATAAATCCCTATATTTCACTCTCATTGTAGATCAATAATGATCACCAAGGAAAAAATATGAAACATTATCACTTCAGGACAAGTTATATGTCATGAATCTAGATATTATAGTTAGCGCATATAATAAAGTCCCACCATTCCAAAATCCAAAAAATGTATAATTGATGAGAGAAATCCATTGGAATTATTTTTCATCAGGCTATTAAGAAGGTAAAATAAACCACCCATTTGATGAAGGAAAAACCTAAAATAACATATGAATATTTGATAAAAAAACCTATCACCCAAAAAACATATGCTGCATCTAACTCATTCTATGATGAAATACCAAAATGTCAAGAAGGATATGGTATCATCCCTATTGTTAGTACTACAATTGAACTATATCATATTGTTATAGTAATTTTTACCATAATTCTTTGCCTCTAAAATTATCAAATCCATAGTGGAGTGTGGTCATGATGACAGTAGATAAAAGTTTAACGCATACCATAGGGAATGGGGGGGGGAATTTTACCTCCCCCTCCATCATGTAAATTAGACTTTTATTAAATGTAATTGGATAAAAAAGAATCACTAATATGGTTTCCTCTATTAACATTTCTAGATTCATCTATATTCATAGAAGCATGATTAGTAAAATCTATGGGGGAGAATCCCTCAACATTACCATCCACAAACCACTTTTGAAGGAGCATCGAGAGAGTGATGAATCTCATTAGAGACACAAGTCAAATAATGCCACTATGGAAACATAAATCATGGGAAATTGTGATTTATACCCTGAAGGATATTTAGAGGTTTATAAATCTCATTAATACTCTAACATGGATGGGGATTTGGTTCACACTACAAGATTTTTGTCATAGATTTTTTTTGTCACCTCTGTGAATAATTAAAATCCTGACCCTGATAGAGAAAGAAATAATGAGAATAAATACATTAATTTTTTTTTTCAAAACAAAATAAATTAAGTGTCCATGCACACCTAACATTATACGTAGGCTCTCCATTTCAGAGATCCTTTTAGTATTCAGTTATTTCTTACTTGATGAGCTTTAGTAAGGATAAGGGGAATACTGTAACTATATCCCCATCCCACCTACTACTTGAATATGTTGATCCTATTTTGTGTGAGGATAAGATTGACCAGTATAAACATGAGTTTGAGATGCGAAGGTGACTCAATGTTGAATTTCTTAGAAGTTATATACTGAGTGAAACTCCCACATTCAGAATAATATATCTCCACTGATTTATCCTCTAAATAAAAAGGAATTTCTCAACAAGTAAGAGATGATTATATTTAACTGATCAACATGAGGCCCATATAACAAGTATCTCTAATCATAGTGGTAATTGATTATACATAATCCCCTCCATTGTGGAAATAGTCACTACCATTTCAATAATATTTCCTGAAGCCCACACAAGATAGTTTTCAATGTAATGAATAGATAATCCTGTATTATCATGATTGTAGAGACAAAAACATTATGTAAAGAGACATTACATTTCTTTTGTGGAATACTTAATACATGACACAAACAAACACCCAAAGATCATATTATTTTAATGTCTTTGGAAACTCGGAACACAATCTTCTAACTTGGTGAAAGATCTTCAAGATCTCCCATAAAGACCTTCCCCTTTTTGTTTTCCTACCTAAAACCTTTCTTTATATCCTGGGGGAAAGAAAACATAAAAAGGGCGATCACAAATGATAATTAAGGTTAAACATGGAGAACATAAAATAAACCATATACATTATAATGTAAAAACATGAACATAAAGTTTAAACATCAAAATCTTGAATCATTGACTAAATATTGGCAGTTCGTAAGGCATAGATAATAATCGAACATTAGTCATGATAACATATCATGGGAATAAAACTTGTAATTGTGGAAAACCGTTAAGTACATAATATAATTTCCATAGTATCCAAGGAATTTTGGCCAAGACTATCATAGTAGATGAAAACCATTACTGAACTGGGTTTACTTGTCATTACAAACCTGTATTAATGAATCAGATTTAATTGTCGTTCCATCCATGTCTATCTCATGAGATATAAATCCTTACCTAACAATTTTGAGGGAGATATAGGTCCCACCCATCTCATAATGAAATAATTATTACATGTTCCACAAATCATAAATCTTTAATCAAAACATATCAAAGAAATAAAATGGGTTTCTCAAATATCATTCCATCATAGAATAATCCCTATAAAAGATCATTACATCATTAATAGAATCAAATAATAGTATTAATAGGGATATAAATGTAACCCTATTTAAAATCATCATCTTAGATAGAAAATAATATTTATAAAACACTTGAACTTACTTCTTGAGTAAAATATCCTTCCTTCTATAAAAAATGTTGTCTTTTCTCAAAATATCGAGAAATTTAAAAGAAAATATATTAGGTTAAAATAATCATGAAATAGTGTATAAGAAGCTTCTTGGAAATAAGGCGTCATGAAACCATAAAAATCCATTCATGTCGTATAATTTAAACAAAAACATTCTCCTTATACTTTTACTTGAAAAATCAAAATAGTACAAAAGAAATATTCCTTCCTTACGAGGTAGTAAAAGTAAAAAATGGCTAAAAATGATGTTAAACATACATGGTAAAACATTAAACCTTTTATTAATTCATTTTTAGAAAACATGGACATTAATGATAAATATAAAACTAGTAAATACTTAAAAATAAAAAATCTTGGATAAAAATGAGATTGCAAAATTATCCCTTACCTTAGCTCCAATTTCTTCCGTACATGTCCGAAACTTCTGTATATTTGGTTTAAAGATATTATTTACTTCTAAAAAAATAATAATAATATTTATGATATCATATATAATTCTCTTATGCCTTTATATTACCCGTTCATTTGTTAATTCAATGTTAAATAATCATTTTGGGTAATGATTGTTTTATTTATCGTAAGTATTTAGAATTGTCATTCTTGGTATTATTACATAGATAATGATTTAATTACTTCCATAATGTAAACCTTTATTTATATATCATATATATTCAGTATATATATAATAGATTGATAAATGGAATGGAATACACTGTTCATGGAGATGGTAGGTCGTACGTATGCATGAACACTGTTTTCGTTTCCTTATTAAATTGGATGGAAGTAAGTAAATGTAATATATATATATATATACATAAATCCAATAGAATTATTATATCATATATTTCATTATTATTTATTATATATAATTTATAATCATTTTCGAATGGTTAACATGGACAATGAATCTCATCGTGATGAGGAGATGGAAAGTCGTACGTACGCACGAGGGACTAAATCATTCCCATAGTTGTTGAACGGTATTGAATTGGATGGTGAATAATATATCAAAATTAATATAATGTTATAATAATCATAAATAGTTATTAATTCCACTCTTATACCCATCCGTGTAATGTGGTGATGAAAAACATATTACACCACAGTGTGGAGACGGTAATCTGTACGTACACACGCGCAGTGATTTCATTTTTCGTAGTATAGATAGAATATGAAATAGTTTTGTTTAATATTTATAATAACATATCATTATATTAGTGATACATATGTTATTACATTATAATTAAGAAACTAAATAAGATGAAGTAGAAGAAGAAATAAATTTGAAAGAATCGGTAGAAGAGATTACCTCTTCCTCGATGTGCCTCCTTTAAATTTCCTCTTATTGCAATAGAGTTGGTATTTTGAGAAGACTAGAACCTATAGAATGTAAATAGGGAAGTTGAGAAGATAATGGGGTAGGTTTTGGACAATCGTTAAGTATTAATATGGAGTGAAGAGGAGATAGAGGAGGTTCCATTTTATAAGGGAGGAGAGGGTCACTTTAGGAAAGTTCCAAAATATTAATTTATTATAAATTCAATTTCAATTTAATATTTTCCAAAACTTATTTAATTATGAGATAATATGATGTTGGTTTAAATTCCCATCATCCAATAATTTTTGGAGAATTTTTGAGTATATTTTTTTCTGTATCATTTGGTTTTTACCCTTATTTTTACCATTTTAATATTACCATGATATCTTGTTATTTACACACTATGGGTTAATGTAATTACCATATCATGTAAAATGAACCAAATGAGTTATTTATGACATATTTGTACTTATATTAATTATTTTTCTATATCATATATTTTTAGGGATTTAATATCATTTAATAATCTATTTTATATTTTAAGTTATGAATAATGTCAATTTTGGACACTATTCATACTTGACTTTTTTTAAAATTTCATAAAATATTGACTCCTTCGAACCGAAGGATTAAAAGCATACCTAGAATGTAAATTTCATCAATAAAAGTCTTTTATGTCATAAAAATAATGAAATAACATTTTTTTAATATTTATATATTAATTTATTTCAATCCTTCATTAATGAGGTAATCACTACATCATAATTGTGTCATAAATAAATATTTTAATCTAATGTCTAAAAATTATAAATAAAAAACCATGATGTAGGATATCTTATTATAATTCCAATTACTATTTATAGGCATAGATATATATTATATAACCCCGTATAAAAATCAATTTAGTAAAAGATATATGTTTAGGTTATAATTATCCTTACTTTAAATTAATTTTTATAAATTTTCATTTTCATATCCATGTGAATACATGTGGTCCCCAAATCGACCAAAGGATTCCCATGGTCATAAATATCTCATCCAATAGGATTAAGTCAGGTGTTAGTGTAGTTTAATATTATTATAATATCATTTTTTACCCTTATTTACCAGATTTACCCTTTATCCATGGTAAATAAAATAATTACTGAAGTTACTTTTCAAAATATCCAAAAATAAAAAGTACATGTTTACAAAATTTGAGACTTATGATTCCAAATAAATAATCCATTTTTCCAAATTCAAAATACAGAAGTTTAATTAATTAATTTAAATTTAATCTCGTTGACAAAAAATTGGAGTTTTTGTTTAAAACATTATGAAAGATTAAAATGTTTTTACATATGAATTCAATGTAAAATTAATGATAACTATATAAATTATATTAAATTGTAAAAATATATTATATTTATATTTTAAAACCATTCAGTGTGATAATTTAACAATATAAATTATATCAATTATAAAAGTTGATTAAAATTAAAATTTTGTATATTTTTACTATTCATCAAAATATGAAAGTTATCAGAAAAATATCAAAACTATATCCAAAGTAAATTTTTATTTCCTATTCCAAAATAAGAATTTTATTTTTTCAAATTAAAAATATATAAATTTCCAAAACATTATTTAAAATGGGTGCACCATTAGAAGGTGGAAAAAATATATTTTTTGAAAAAATACTTATCTTATCTGAAAAAATTGATTTTGTTCTCATACCATGTTATAGAAAATGTGTAAGATGAATTCTAATGTTATATAAAATTCATAATTTGGTTAATACTATTCATAATGTCTAGTTTATATCCCATTTAAATAATAATATTTTATTGATTAGTGAAACTCAGTATCGTGTACAACGCAAGCTGTCGAGGAAGTTCGCTCTTGCGTGTAATGAAATCCATATCAGTGTTGTGTGTGGTGAAATATTCCTTAGGTGTTGAGTAGAGAATAATCTACACTTATTTCATTTATACACTTAACACAATCTATACTCAATGTTGTTTGACATGAATTCTAACAAAAGAACTTGAAATTGTGTGCAACATGAGCCAATGATAATGTTGCATATACTACAAACTAATAAGGTGTTGCGTATAGAGAAATCTAATAATGGTGTCATGTACAACACAATACATAAAAGAAATTAAAGATAATTTATCTCATAAAATATAGAGGTGTTACATTCTACCCCCATTTAAAATTAATTTCATCCTCAAAATTTTTCACAGTTATAAATGGTTTACTACATGAAAGTTTCATTCATGGAAACCCACATCGTAAAAAGAAATATTAAACTAAATTTAAAATAAAAATATAGAAACATAATGGCTACCCAATGTAACTCATCATTGTGTTTTCTCATAGGATAACATATGTGGGAAGTGAAAACATGGATACATAAGATAATTCTAACAATCAAGTTTTGATTGAGTGTGGTAGAGAAGCTGGCTAGAGAATGTAAAAAATCCCAAATCCATAAATTTATGATAATATAAGGTACCATATGATTCATCATATATGAAGGTACTAGGATATCATTTTTTTTTGAGAACCTTACCTAAAATTTGAATAATTTTTCCTGAGAATAAATACTTACTTGATTTTTCTACAATCTCATCGGTGTTAGTGTGTTGAACAATTTCCACTTCATACCTTAAAAAATTAAGATGAATTTTTCATTAAAGAAGTGTTAGCATATCAGGTGATATAATGATATGTCATTCCATTTGTCTCAAAAAAAATGTTATAATAAGTTATCAAATAAGCATAAGTCCACCTATAGTGATACATTAATATAACAAACATAAAACAAAAAAAATTAATTATATTATCTATAAATGGATAACATTAAAATCCTTCCAAAAAACTAAAAATATAAAACCTTATAACGAGGTGAACTAAATAAACATAACATTTGTCTCCCATATATCATAAGGTAGTTCTTGGTTGTCACATTCTAAACATTTGAATATCGTAATCATGTATTCTCTTGAAAACATGAATGTTATCAAATGTTTACTCTTTCTACATACCAAAATCCAAATAATTCTACAAACTCAAACCATGATATCACATTTTACTTATATCATTAATTATCTCATTAATACTATCAAACATATCATTATCTCATTATCCCTTCATTATACGCATATCATGTGCTTTCCAAAAATATTTCAATCACTTTTCATAGTTACCGGTACCATATTCTAATGGAATTCCACAATGGACCAATACATTGATAGGAAAATATTCCATAATACTATAAAAGAGATTCAATAACACTATTTTTTAATCCCATTACATAATCACTTAATCATTCCACCATTTCATTGGAATACTCTACTTCACCAATAGGGATCGCATGTGACTTGCCTTTGTCTTTGGCCTTAAATGTTTTCTGGTGTCGATAATCATCCATAACCCTTGTATTAGGGAATTTTTTAGCATAATTTCCCAATTTCATGAACTTTAAACCCTAATTTTTGTGAGGTCCACTCTTTAGAGCTTTCTATTTATTACAATCACTTCGGTAGTAAAATGCTTGATGACCTTCTTTCCCACAATTAAAACATTTATCAGTCTCTGTAATACAATTTCCACCATGTGTCCTTCCACACATTGAGCATAAATAAAATCTAATCTTCTTTTATCCATAATTTTTATAGTTTCCATCTAATTATATCCTTATTTTCATATCACAATCAAGAGATAGATGAGAAACTTCAATCTCCATTTTTGTAAGAAGAATATGAGGAAGGTACATAATGAAAAATAAGTTCATGAACTCATCCCAATCCATGGAGTATATTTTATCTTGTTGCATTGTATTATTGATAAAGTTCCACCACAAATTTGCTTTACCTTCCAGGAAATAAGTTTAAAACATAACATTTTCACATTCTGAACAATGTAGAATGAAAAATATCTTTTCAACAGTACAAATCCATTTCTCTGCAACTAGTGGATAAGTCTTTCCACTAAAATAATGTGGATTTATCCTTAATAAATATTAAAATGAACGTTGTTCCCGCCTTTGGTCATTTGGGAGCCTATCAGGATATATTTTCCTAGAAACAAGATTATTTATTTGAGATCCCATAACATTTATTTGTTCAAGATGATAATCATTTCTTTTCCCATCGCATCCAACATTATTGTGGTTCTTTTGGGTTCCACCCATTGTCTAAAACCCAAAATTAATATTATGAGAGGAAAAATCATAAAAAGAAAACAACATAATCAAGGGGGTAATTTTAATCTCTAACATCTTAGGTTAATCCTAGGTTATTAATGATTGTTACCATAATTCAAGGACTCTAATTTATAGTCATACATACCTTTACGGACAACCCTAGATATACCTTAGAAATATCTCTAGGGATCTCACTAATGTTTTCTCATCCTAGTTTCCAAAGGTTGACTAAACCGAAACTCTGATACCAACTGTAGAGACCAAAACATTATGTAAATGTACATTACATTTCATTTGTGGAATACATAATACATGACATAGTAAAACGCCCAAAGACCCTGTTATATTAGTGTCTTTGGAAACTGGGAACACAATCTTACAACTTGGTGAATGATCTTCAACATCTCCCATAAAGATCTTATACCTTTTTTCCAACCTAAAACCTTTCTTTATATCTTAGGGAAAATAAAAAAAAGGGTGAGCTCAAATTCTCAATAAGGTTAAACATGGAGACGGTAATCTGTACGTACGCATGCGTAGTAATTTGATTTTTCATAGGATAGATAGAAGATGAAATAGGTTTGTTTCATATTTATAATAATATATAAGTATATTATTTATACTTATGTTATTACTTTATGATGAAATAAATAAAAAAGAGAAAGTATAAGAAGAAATAAATTTGAATGATTCGGTAGAAGAGATTACCTCTTCCTCGACGGGTCTTCTTTAAATTTTCTCTTATTGCACTAGAGTTGGTCTTTTGAGAAGATAAGAACCTATGTAATGTAACTAGGGAAGTTGAGAAGAGAAATAGGCTGGGTTTGGCCAAACATGAAGTCTTAATATGGAGTGAAGAGGAGAGGGAGGAGGTGGCCATTTAAAAGAGAGGAGAGGGGCACATTAGGAATGTTCCAAAATATTAATATATTATAAATAAAATTTCGATTTAAAATGGCCCAAAACTTATTCAATTATATAATAATATGTATTGGGTTATAATAACCATAATACAATAATTGTTTTACAAGTTTTGAATATTTTATTTATCCTTATCTTTTTGGTTTTACCTTTATTTTACCATTTTTAATCTTACTATGATTTCATGTTATTTACACATTGTGGGTTAATGAAATTACCATATCATGTGAAATGACCCAAAAAAGGTATTTATGAAATATTTTTCCATATATTAACTATTATTATGAATATTATATTTTTAGTAATTTAATATCATTTGATAATCTATTTTGTGTTTTAAGTTATGAATTATGTCAATTTTAGAAACTATTCATACTTGACTTTTTTTTAATTTAGAACAAAAACATTTCTTCAAAACAAAGGTCCAAACCCATACTTAGTATTTCAATTTCATCCATAAAATTCATGGATGGCTTCAAAATAAATAAATTAATTTTTTTTTAATATTTATATATTTATTTATTTGAATACTTCATTAATGAGGTAATCACTACATCATAATTTTTTTATAAATATGTATATTTATCTAATGTATAAAAAATATAAAAAATTGAGGTGAAAAATATTTTTTATCTTTCCAATTACTATTTATAGATATAGATATATATTATATAATCCCATATTAAAATCGATTTTGTAAAAGATAAATGTTTTGGTTATAATTATCCTTTAAATTAATTCTTATAAATTGTCATTTTCAAATCCATGTGAATCCATGGGGTCCCAAAATAGACCCAAGGATGCCCATGGTCAGACATATCTCATCAAATATGATTATATCATGAGTTATTATAGTTTTACATTATAATAATATTATTTGATTACCCTTATTTACATGATTTACCCTTTAACCATGATAAAAATAATAATTTCTGAAGTTACAATTCATAATGTCCAAAAATAAAAAGTATGTATTTACACAATTTGAACCTTATGATTCCAAATATGGAATCCATTTTTCCAAATTCAATATACTTAATTTTCAATAATTAATTTAAATTAATTGAATTGTTGAAAAAAATCGGTTTTTTTGTTTAAAACTTTGTAAAAGATTGAAATATTTTTACATATGAATTCATTGTAAAATTAATGCTAATTACATAAATTATATTAAATTGTAAAAATATACTCTACTTATAATTTAAATTCATTAAATATTATAATTACCCATAAAATTTATCTCGATGAAAAAATTTGTTTTAAATTAAGATTTAGCCTATTTTCACTATTTATCAAAATATAAAAGTTATCAGAAAAATATCAAGAATTTATCCAAAGTAAATTTTTATATCCTGTTTCAAAAGAAGAAGTTTATTTTTTCAAATTAAACTAATAAATTTTTCCAAAACTATATTTGAAATGGGTGTTCCATCAAAAGGCAGCAAAACTGCATTTTTTGAAAAAATACTTAATTTATCCGAAAAATTGATTTTATTCTCATACCATGTTCTAGAAAATGTGTAAGATTATTTATAATGTTATATAAAATTCCAAATATGGTTAATACTATTCATAATGGCTAGTTTATGTCCCACTTAAATAATAGTACATCGTTGTTTAATGAAACATAGTATTGTGTACAACACAAGCTATTGGGAAAGGTCACTCCTGCGTGTAACGCAAGCCAAGTCAGTGTAGCGTGTAGTGCAATATACTTTGGTGTTTTGTATATCATAACCCAAACCTAGGTCATTTATATATTGAACAAATTCTATACTCAATGTTTTTTTAAATTAATTCTTTCAAAAAAACTTGAAATTGTGTGTAACATGGGCCAAGAATAGTGTTATGTATACTACAGGCTAAGAAGGTGTTGTGTATAGCGCTAGCTAATCTTGGTTTCTTGTACTACACCAGACATAAAAGAAATTAAAAATTATTTATCACATAAAATCTCTTGGTTTTACATTCTACCCCCCTTAAAATGAATTTCACCCTCGAAATTCATCGAGGTTATAAATGGTTTACTACTTGAATGTTTCTTTCATGGAAACCCACACCATAAAAAGGAATACTAAAACGATATTTTAAAATAAAAAGTTTGATACATAAAATCTACCCAAATTAACTCATCATTGGGTTTCCACAGAGGATAACATATGTTGGAAGTTAAAACATGGATACATAAGATAATTCTAACCATCGTGTTTTGATGGAGAGTGGTAGAGAACATGGATAGAAAAAGTCAACAGTCACAAAGATATAAATCTAGGATGATCTAAGGTTTGATCTGATTCATTAGATATGAAGGTACTAGAATAAAATTTTTGGTTTTCAAGATCATTTCCTTAAAGTTGAAGAATTTTTCATTGGAATAAATACTTACATAGTTTTTCTACAATATCATCATTGCTCAGGCATTGAAAAATTTCCACTTCGTCCATTAAAGAAATAAAGATGAATTTTTTATTCATGACGTGTTATCAAATCATGCAATATAATGATAGTTCATTCCATTAATCTCAACAAAATGTTTAGAACAGGTTATCAAATAAGCATAAGTCCACATATAGCGATACATTAATCTAATAAACTTAAAATATAAAAAATAACTCATATTATCAATAAATGGATAACATTACAATCCTTCTAAAAATTAAAAATATAAAACTTTAGAGGGAGGTAAACTAAATTGACTTAACATTTGGATCCCATATCTCATAAGGTAGTTCTTGGTTGTCACATTCCAAACATGTGAATACATTAATCATGTATTCTCTTGAAAACATGAATGCCATCAAAAGTTAACTATTTCTACATACCAAAATCCCAAAAATTCTATATACTAAAACCGTGATATCACTTTTTCCTTATACCAGTCATGAGATCATTATTACTATCAAACATCTCCTTATCTCTTTATCCCTTCATTATGCACATACCATATTCTTTCTAAAAATATTTCAATCACTTTTCATGTTTACTGATACCATATACTTATGGAAAACCACAATGGACCAATACATAGATATTCCAAAATTCCAGCACTTTAAAAGATATTTAACAAAACTATTTTGAAATACCATTACATAATCACTTAATCATTACAACACTTTGTTGGAAAACTCAACATCACTAATAGGGATTTCATGTGATTTTCCTTTTTCATTGGCCTTAAAAGTTTTTCGGCATCAATAATCATCTATAACCCTTGGATTAGGGAATTGGTTAGCATAATTCCACATTGCCATGAACATGCAACCCTAATTTGTGAGAGTTCCACTCTTTGTAGCTTTCTATTTATTCCCATAACTTTGGCAGTAAAATGTGCGATGAACTTCTTGCTCACACTTGAAATAATTTTTAGTCCCCTTAAGACAATTTCCTCTATGTGTCCTTCAACACTTTGACCATAAAGAAAATCTAATCTTCTTTTCTCAGTAATTTTTATAATTTCCATTGAATTCTATCCTTATTTTATTACAATAACCAAGAGATAGATGAGAAACTGAAATCTGCAATTTTTGTAAGAAGAATAAGAGGAAGGTGCTTACTGAAGAATAAATTCATGAACTCATCCCAATCCATGGAGTCAATTTTATCTTTTTTCCTCTTATTCTTCATAAATTTCCACCATAAATTCACTTTAACTTCCAAGAAATAAGTTTCCCACTTAACCATTTCACATTTTGAACAATGGAGAGTGAAAAATATATTTTCAACAGTGAAAATCCATTTCTCTACAACTAGTGGATTAGTTGTTCCACTAAAATAAGGTGGATATTTCCTTAAGAAAGATTCAAGAGAATGTTATTCCAACCTTTTTCCATTTAGAAGCTTAGTGGAATTTTTGGTCCTAGAAACCAGATTCTTTATTCGATCTCCCATAAAATTTGGTTGTTCAATAGGACAAACATTTCATTTCATATCATCTCCATCATTATTGTGGTTTTTTCGGTTCCATCCATTGTCAAAAACCAAAAATTAATAGTATGAGAGGAAAAAATCATACTAAGAAAATAATATAATCAAGGGGGTACTTTCAATAATTAACAAAATAGGTTAATTATATGTTATTCATGATCATTAACATAATTCTAGGACTGTAATTTATAGTTAGACATACCTTTAGAGAAATCCATAAACATACCTTAGAAATATCTCTAGGGGTATCACTAAAGTTTTTGCATACTAGTTTCCAAAGGTTCACTAAACCTTCGCTCTAATACCAAGTGTAGAGACCCAAACTTTATGTACATAAAAATCACATTTCTTTTGTAGAATACTTAATACATGAGATAAATAAATTCCAAAAAACCATATTAGTTTAGTGTCTTCGGAAACTCGGAACACAATCTTCTAACTTGGTGAAATATCTTCAACATCTTGCATAAAGATCTTCCCCATTTGTTTCCTACGTAAAGGCTTTATTTATATACTAGGGAAAATAAAACCTAAAAAGTGTGAGTTTAAATGTTAGGTATGTTTAAACATGGATAAAATAAAACAAACCATAAACATTTGAACGTAAAAACATGAACGTAAAGTTTAAACATCAAAAACATGGATCGTCAACTAAATCTTTGTAGTTTGAATGGAATAGATCATAAATGAACATTATTCAAGATAAAATATAATTGGAATAAAACATGGAATTGTGTAAATCCATTAAACACATAGTATTATGTCAATAGTAGCCAAGGCACTGCTGCCAAGACCATCATACTGGACGAAGTCTATTACTGAACTGATTTTAAGTGTCATTCCATCCCTGTATTACTAAACCAGATTTACTTTTCATTTCATCCATGTCTATATCATGAGATATAAATCATTACCCAATTCATTGGAGGGAGATATAGGTCCCACCCATCTCATAATGAAATCATTATTACATGTGCCACAAAACATAGACATTCATCATAACATAACCCATGAAATAAAATGGGTTTCTCAAATATCATTCCATCAAAACATAATCTATAAAAAAAGATTATTCCATAATTAAAACATTAAAATCATAGTAATTGTTGAGTAATGTATTGTTTTCAAACAATTCAAAATAATGTTTTTTAAAGGGGGAGATTATTTCAAATAATACTCTGTCTCTTTATGATGATTTTGATGCTCACAAATACCCTTAATTATTTACTAATTATTTCATTGAGTATTTTGCAGGAATTTATTTTATTTATTTATTTCATACAATGAGATTTCATACTTCATTTATTCCAAGATCAATTTTAGTGTGTTCTGGAATCACTGTAGCGCAAGATCAATTTTAGCGTGTTCTGGAATCACTGTAGCACGAGATCAATTTTAGCGCGTACTGGAATCACTGTTCATACCCTACGTTGATGAACGTAACGTATGGATGAAAAGTTTACTTTTTATGTTAAAAGAAACGTATGGTTAAGGAACCTTACGTTATTTTGAAACGTATGGTTAATGAATCTTACGTTGTTGAAAAGTATGGAAGAAGAACATTACGTTTGGAAGGAACCTTACGTTTTCGTTGTTGGACAAGTATGGAAGAGAAACCGTACGTTAGTTTTCAGTGTTGAGTTTGTTTCTCAAAAGTATGGATGATCAACCCTATGTTTGAATGCTGAAGAGAAAAGTATGTACGTTCTGAACCTTACGTTTGTGAACCTTACGTTTGTGAACCCTACGTTTGGAGCCACGTCATCAACCCTACGTTTGGCGTCGGGATATTTTTGACAGACGATATTTCCTTTTGCATTGGTCAAACAAGCGGATTATTAAGCGGATTTCGAGCCGATTCTTAAGTACGACTTTGACTGAATGAAAGACGATTTTCAACGGATTACTGATTGATTTAAATAGAGCTTTTTATGCCGATTCTTCAGGGGAGTTACAACGGCTCTGTTATTTCATTTAATATCACGAATCTAAAGGATATTTTCATGGATCTATTTATGCGGAAGATTTTCTCAGATTTGAATATATATGTTCTATCTTGGAAACTTCTGATATATATATATACACAGGAAAGTGTGTGAAATATATAGATTGATCTTTTAACGAGCAAGAAACAGAGACTGTGTAAAGGCGTTCTTTTCTGGTGATCGAGAAGAAGTGTAAAACCTTTATTGCCGAAGGAAGATCTTGATAGCAGATTCACGTGTTCTACATCGACTATCTGTTGTGAATCTATTGCTGCTGAAGTTGTGAAGTTTCTGGTAATATCTATTGCAACTGGATCGACTCAGAACTGTTTTGATTACAGATCTTTATTTTCTGAAGACAACGATCTATCTACTGTCAATTGCATTCTGTTGCAATTGTGAAGAACAACTGGAGAAGTCTTTTCTTTATCGAAACCCTTTTTTATTTTTGAGTGATCAGCTTCTCGTTCTAAGCTGTGTGGGTTCGTGTTTGAACCAGGAAGGCTGTGTTTGCCTGAATCTTGTAAAGGTGTCAACTGCCTATACTCAGTTGTGAACAGGTCTGTGGAAACGAGGACCAGATAGTGAAAATCGCCAAGCTCGTGGATTTGAGCGTTGGTGGAGTGGACTAGGGGCCTTCTGTTCCCCGAACCACTATACATCCGTGTGTTCATGCTTTTACTTTTTCCGCTGCATATTTAATCGTGCAAAAGCATAGTGGACAGAATTTGTCTAAATTGAAGAGATTGTAATAATTTTGAAAAGACACAATTCACCCCCCCCTCTTGTGTGTAATCCGTAGATTCAGATCCAACAATTGGTATCAGAGGAGGAGCTTCTTATTTTTAAAGTCTTATCAAGCTAGAAGTATTTAAAGATTATACATAGTGTATCATGGCTGATATGAGAGAGGGAATGTCAATGGTCAGAGCTCCTTACTTTAATGGAGATAATTATGGCTGCTGGAAATCACGTATGATTATTTATCTGAAAAATCTTGGTTACAAAGTCTATTCAAAGATTCTGACTCCCTGTGAAATTCCTGAAAATCCCGATACATGGAGTGCTGCTACAGAGGCTGAGTATGACATAAATTCAAAAGCTATGAATGCAATCATCTGTGGTCTAGGACCAGATGAATTTAACAGAGTATCTCAATGCCCGACTGCATATGAAATGTGGCAAACAATAGCTGTTGCTTATGAAGGAACAGATAATGTAAGACAGATGAGATATGCAACTGCTAAGTTAAAATTCGATACTTTCAGAATGATTGAAGGAGAGAGCATCACTCATATGAATGGAAGATTGACAGAAATTGTCAATAATATAACAGCTCTAGGAGAACCAATCAAGCAGGCTGATCAAGCGTTGAAGGTACTGAGAGTACTTCCTACTCGATGGAATGGAATCTCTGCAGCAATCAGACAATCAACTTCTGTTAAAGATCTAACTATGAGAGAACTGATTGGTACATTGATGATGTACGAAGCTGAAATGCAAGATGAGGTAAATGAGCATAAAGTCTACATAAAAAGGGAAAATACTGCTTTGAAAGTGACTTCTCAACAAAAGGATAGAAAGATGAAGAACATAGAAGTAAGTGCTAAATCAAAAAGCTCTGATTCTTCAAATTCGGATGAAGAACTGGCTCAGCTAGCCAGAAAATTCAGAAAGTTCTACAGTAAGAAGAAAGACTTCAAGAAATCCTTCAAAAAGGATAGCAAGGAAGTGAGATGTTATGAATGCAAAAAGATGGGACATATCAGACCGGATTGCCCAAAATTGAAAGATGCAATGAAGAAGAAATTCTTCAAAAGAGATGATTATGAGCAGAAAGACAATAAAGCTATGAAAGCTACTTGGAGTGTTTCTGAAGACTCAAGTAATTCTTCTGAATCAAGCTCAGAGAAGGAGGAAGCCAATTTAAAAGCAAATATGTGTTTCATGGCTGAAACTGATGAGGTACACTCATATTACTCCTCTGACTCAAATAATGAATCAAACTCTGAAACAAGCTTCTCAAATAAAAAACTTGCAGCTTACTGCAATATGATTGAAGAAAGGTATGACTCATAATTTAAAAAATATAAATCTATAAAGAACTTGCACAATGCTATTTCAGATGAGGGAAATACTTTGCTAAAACAACATAAGGAATTAATTGACAAATACAACTCTGCTGACTCAAATAAAATTAATTTTGAATCAAAAATAAAAACTCTACAGGATGAAGTAGAATCTTATAAAAAGGCTGCATTAGTTTTTACAAAAGGAGAAAACACCTTAAATGAGATACTTGGAAAAACTGTAATTAAAAAGGAAAGGTTTGGAATTGGAAGTAAAGGAGAAAAACCTAAGTTATACAAAAAATATTTTGTTCCTAGCACTAAACAGGTTATTTGTAACTTCTGTGGAACAAAAGGTCATATAGCTAAAAACTGTTTTCTAAGACAACCTCAAATATGTGGAAATAAGAAAGCTTATATTTCCAACGATCTATATGATTCAATCAATTTTAAGAAAACAAAGCAAATCTGGATACCCAGATCACTGCTTGCTAACACTCCTGGACCCAACAAAATATGGGTACCAAAGCAATTTGTTTCAATGTCTTTGCAGGTAGCAGGTCACCAAATAAAGAAAGAAATATGGTACATGGACAGTGGCTGCTCAAGACACATGAGTGGAACTTCAGCTAATTTCTCTTCTCTTACTCGAAAGGAAGGAGGACTTGTCACCTTTGGTGACAATGCCAAAGGAAAGATTATTGGTATTGGAACAGTTGGAGATCCAGAGACAGTCTCAATCAACAAAGTACTTTATGTACAAGGGTTAAAACACAATCTGATAAGTATCTCTCAACTCTGTGATGATGGATACACTGTTTATTTTACTAACAATAGTTGTACTGTTTCTAAAGATAAACTGTTTAAGTTTAGAGCACCCAGAACTGATAATGTTTATACTTTGGATTTGTATTCCTTGTGTAAACAACAAGTAAACTGCTTAACTGCTAATATAAGTGAATCTTGGATCTGGCATAGAAGACTTGGTCATTGCAATATATATGCTTTACATAAATTATCTAAGAAACATCTAGTTTCTGATTTTCCTAGTCTCAAATTTGAAAATGACAGATTCTGTGATGCATGTCAGCTTGGCAAGCAACACAAATCATCATTCAAATCTGTTAATAAAGTTGCTACAACTAAACCTCTAGAACTTATCCATATGGATTTGTTTGGACCTTCAAGAGTAGCAAGTTTAGCTGGTAAATTATATGTTTATGTATTAGTTGATGATTATTCTAGATTTACTTGGATTTTCTTTTTGAAATTTAAAAGTGAAGCTTTTAGTTTATTTGAAGGTTTTTGTAAATCTATTCAAAATGAAAAAGGTTTTAATATAATCTCATTGAGAAGTGATCATGGTGGAGAATTTGAGAACCATGAATTTAATTCCTTTTGCTCAAACATGGGTATTAAACACACTTTCTCTGCTCCAAGAACACCTCAACAGAATGGGATTGTAGAAAGAAGAAATAGAACTATTCAAGAAATGGCTAGAACTATGTTAAATGAATATAGCCTACCTATATATTTCTGGGCAGAAGCTGTTAATACAGCTTGTTATATAATGAATAGAATTTTAATAAGACCTATTTTGAAAAAGTCACCCTATGAACTATGGAATAACAGAAAACCTAAAGTAAATTACTTTAAAGTTTTTGGATGCAAGGTTTACATCTTGAATACCAAAGATAATCTTGGTAAATTTGATCCAAAATCTGATAAAGGTATTTTCTTAGGATATTCTGCAACCTCCAAACCTTATAGAGTCTATAATAAAAAGTCAAGGATTGTTGAAGAATCAGTTCATGTGAAATTTGATGAATCTGGTCCTTTTGAGAAAAGGATAGAACAAATAGATGAACCTGATTCTAATGAAAACATGAGACTTGAGAATTTAAAGAATGATTTTGAAAATGATATAAAAGAAATTCAGTCCAGTTCAGAAGAACATGACACTGAAGAACCTTTGAATGTAATGCCTAGACAGTCTAGAACCATAAAGAATCACCCTTTAGAATCTGTGATAGGTGACTTAGAGACTGGTATTCAAACTAGAAGAAACTTTGGAAACATAGTTAAATTCTCTTCTTTCCTATCCCAACAAGAACCTAAGACCATAGAAGAAGCCTTAGATGATGAGAGCTAGGTAATAGCAATGCAGGATGAATTGAACCAGCTCAAGAGAAATAAGGTTTGGGAATTATTTGAAAGACCACATGATTATCCAGTAATAGGAACTAAATGGGTCTTTAGGAATAAACAGGATGATCAAGGGATAATAACTAGAAATAAAGCAAGATTAGTAGCTAAAGGATATAATCAAGAAGAAGGAATAGATTATGATGAGACCTTTGCACCTGTAGCCAGGTTAGAAGCCATTAGAATCCTTTTAGCCTATGCATCTTATATGAATTTTAAATTATTTCAGATGGATGTTAAATCTTCCTTTTTAAATGGTTATTTAATGGAGGAAGTTTATGTTGAGAAACCTCCTGGTTTTGAAAATTCTCAAAAACCAGATTCTGTTTTCAAACTTACTAAAGCTCTTTATGGCCTTAAACAAGCACCTAGAGCTTGGTATGAAAGACTAAGTTCTTTTCTTTTGAAAAATGATTTTACTGTTGGACTAGCAGATCCAACACTCTTTAAGAAAACTGTGAAAAATAATGTTTTGTTGGTTCAAATTTATGTTGATGATGTAATTTTTGGATCAACCAATAAAATTCTTTGTCATGAATTTTCAGAATTAATGCAAAAAGAATTTGAAATGAGTATGATGGGAGAATTAAATTTCTTTTTGGGTCTTCAAATATTTCAAAAAGATTTTGGAAATGTTTTAAATCAATGCAAATACATTACTGATTTACTTAAGAAATTTGGACTTGAAAACAGCAAGACATTTACAACTCCTATGTGTACTAATATAAAACTTGATTTGGATGAAACTGGAAAATCAGTGGACAACAAGTTATATAGAGGTATGATTGGTAGTTTGTTATATCTTACTGCTAGTAGACCAGATATAATGTATTCAGTATGTCTTTGTGCTCGATTTCAATCAAATCCCAAAGAATCCCACTTAACTGCTGTTAAAAGAATTTTTAGATATTTAAAAGGTACTATTTATCAATCTCTGCTTTATCCAAAAACCTCTGATTTTAATTTAATTTCATATTCAGATGCTGACTTTGGAAGCTGTAGATTAGATAGGAAGAGTACTTCAGGAACATGTCACTTTTTAGGAAAGTCTTTAGTATCATGGTCTAGTAAGAAACAACACTCAGTTGCCCTGTCAACAGCCGAGGAAGAATATGTGTCTGTAGGTAGTTGCTGTGCACAGGTGTTGTGGATGAAAAACACTCTTATGGACTTTGGATTAAATTTCAATAATACACCTATTTTATGTGATAATACTAGTGCAATTAATATTTCAAAAAATCCTATTAGTCATTCTAGAACTAAGCACATTGATATAAGACATCACTTTTTAAGAGATCATGTGTTTAAAAAGGATATATTTTTAGAATTTGTAAATACAGAAAATCAATTAGCAGATATTTTTACTAAACCACTTCCCACGGCAAGGTTTGAATTTATTAAGGGGGAGTTAGGTTTATTTAATTTTAAATAGTTTTTTTTTAAATCTTATTCTGTTTTCGAATTCTGCTTAATTTCTGTTTCCCGCTATAAGTAATTTTATTTTGTTTTAAATAAAAGTAATGATTAGTGATTACATGGGAATCAAGGCTGTCAGAACCGTTTCACCTTCTAAACTGTTTCACCTTTTTCGGAAACCCTTTCGAAAACCTAAAACCGCACATCTGCTCCAAAACCCTTTTCTGAATCTTCAAACCCTAAACTTACGAACCTTCAGAAATCGTTGTTGAAATGGCAAAGACTAAGCGTCCAGATGAAGCTGAGAGCAGTGCTGCAAAGAAACCTAAAGTAGTTGGTCGGAAAATACTGCAAGGTAAAGTCATAGATTTAGAATGGCTGTTTGAAACTAATTTACTGTTGAAGCAAGCGTTGTCGTTTCAAAGTCTTGAGCAAACTTTTAATAGTGCAAATTCTGAGTTTCTATATGAGGCAGAAATGAGACATTTCTTTAGAACTGTTCAGTTTAACCTTGGAGATACGGAGGATAGTTTATTGGCTCAAATAGAGGATAAGGACTTTTCCATATCATCTGTAGAGATAAGTCAAATTCTTAACTGCCCTCATGAAGGAGTTTTTCATTTCGATTTACGGAATATTGGAGATTCTGTACATAAGTCTGAAGACATTATGTCTTTTCTGTTTGGAACCAGAGTGATAAAGAAAATGTTTATTATAGATTTGGAGCCCGATCAGAAAATCTTGGTAAAATTTGTTCAGACTGGTTTAGTACCAAGGATGGCTGAGATGGAGAAAATCCTATACCCTGACATGTACATAATGTATCTTCTGATGTGTGATATTAAGTTTAATTTTCCTCGGTTTATGATAAGATATCTGAGATACTGCTGTCAGAGTGAAGCAAGAATGACCTTTTTCCCTTATGGAAGGTTCATTTATTTGTTTTTGTATAAAAGAGGAATGATCAGATTGGTAGATGCTGGGGTGAAATGTCACCACAGTAATGTTTTTAATGATGGAACTTTGAGGAAAGTAGGATACTTCTGGAGCACAATTAAAGGAAAACTCTTACCTGTTGGAGGTGAGGAAGACTCGGAGAGTGCTCAAGCTCAACCGGCTAAGTCCAAGGTGGGACAAGCACAATCAAGGGTTAGTACAGTGGCAAGGAGAATTCGCTTTGAGATGGAGGAAGTTGAGGAAGAGAGAAGTCAAGAAGGACTTCAATCAAGAAGGAAGAGGTCAATTGATGAAGAAATTATCTCTCCTTCCTTGAAATCCTCTGAACCGGTAATTTATTATTCATTTGTGAGAGAAGCTGTTGTGGAGCAGACTGCACCGATAGAGGAACCAGCAGCTCAACCGGAAATCCAAAAAGAACCTCAATCTGCTGCTGTGGCTGTTGAAAAAGTAATTCCACAAGAACAACTTATGGAGGCAGTGCCTGGTGAAGAAGTGGCCCGACCTCAAGATTTACATGAAAATATTGTTCTTGACCATTCAGTAGAAGTCAGAGAGACTACTGTTCATGATGAACATTCTTCTGAAGCTAATACAGAGGTACTTCAGGAAGATTTTTCAGTGGAAGAGTTTCAGGCTTCAAAAGCTAGTTCAGTGGATCAACCTTGTCAGGACAAGGACAAAGAACAGTCAGATGCAGATTCTTTACCACTTTCCCTGCCTCATCAACCTATTTCTGGACATGAGAATAGAGCACAGGGTGCCCCTGATTCGAGAAAAGAAGAATTTGTTGAGTTGTACAAGCGTATCTCTCAATTAGAATCTGAGAATGTTAGTCTCAGAAATTCTCTGAACTTAGAGCAGTTGAAGTTTCAGAAGCTGAAAGAATCTACTGTTTCAAGACAGGAAGTAGATTTGTTTAAGACTGATATGCTGCATGCTGTTGATCAGTTAAAATCAGAGATGGTAAAGAAAGATGATTTGTCTGAGATGAATATTTACATGGAGAATAAATTTGAGTCTGTTGCAAACAATGCTGTAAGTGGATCAGGCTCTTCACCTGATTTGATTCGGAGATTTCAAGCAATTACTGCAGCAATGAGCAATATGAGTGACAGATTACACGATCTTCAGTGTAATAGTGCCCCTTTGTCAGTTTTGCTAGATAATCAGAAATTTTTAGTGGATCAGTTGACATCTGGAGAGCAACCGATTAGGATTCTTTTGAATCAGTTATCAGAGAAACTGGCTCTTTTTGTTGAAAAAGAAGAAAGAATGCATGAGTTTTTTAGAGTTAATTTGATTGAAGATATTCATATGACTCAAGAGAACAGAGATCTTATCATCAAGTTAGGAGATGGGATGATGAAGAGGCTCAGAGAACAGTTTACAGAGATCAAGACCGCGATTCAAAGGAGATAAACACCCCTTTTTTCCCCTGTCTTATCTATGAACCTTGATTCCTCTGTATATCACAATCGTTTATATATAACAGCTTGTGAATGAAAATTCTTTTCTTACTTCTTTTTTGTTTTGTTGTTTATTGATTTTTGATTAAGTTAGCCAGTATAACAAATTCACTCATTCATACACAGTTAATTATAGCATTTACTTATAGTTCAGTGCAATATTGAATGTGTTCAAATCCGTAATTTTTCATTCTTTTTGATATCACAAAAAGGGGGAGAATTTGGATAAACACAACATTTAAATTCATTTGTTTCCTATGATGAAATTTGGATATATGGGAGAAGACATTTATCTTTTATCTATTTTTAGCTGAAAATTTATTTTTATGGGGGAGAAATTTTATTATAGTTAAATATTGTTTTAATCCTTTCAGAATTCTAAAATTTTATAAAACTAATTTTTCAATAAAGATTGCAATTAAATTAGTTCTATTATTTTATGGGTTTTGTGATCATCAAAAAGGGGTAGATTGTTGAGCAATGAATTGTTTTCAAACAATTCAAAATAATGTTTTTTAAAGGGGGAGATTATTTCAAATAATACTCTGTCTCTTTATGATGATTTTGATGCTCACAAATACCCTTAATTATTTACTAATTATTTCGTTGAGTATTTTGCAGGAATTTATTTTATTTATTTATTTCATACAACGAGATTTCATACTTCATTTATTCCAAGATCAATTTTAGCGTGTTCTGGAATCACTGTAGCGCAAGATCAATTTTAGCGTGTTCTGGAATCACTGTAGCACGAGATCAATTTTAGCACGTACTGGAATCACTGTTCATACCCTACGTTGATGAACGTAACGTATGGATGAAAAGTTTACTTTTTATGTTAAAAGAAACGTATGGTTAAGGAACCTTACGTTATTTTGAAACGTATGGTTAATGAATCTTACGTTGTTGAAAAGTATGGAAGAAGAACATTACGTTTGGAAGGAACCTTAAGTTTTCGTTGTTGGACAAGTATGGAAGAGAAACCGTACGTTAGTTTTCAGTGTTGAGTTTGTTTCTCAAAAGTATGGATGATCAACCCTACGTTTGAATGCTGAAGAGAAAGTATGTACGTTCTGAACCTTACGTTTGTGAACCTTACGTTTGTGAACCCTACGTTTGGAGCCACGTCATCAACCCTACGTTTGGCGTCGGGATATTTTTGACAGACGATATTTCCTTTTGCATTGGTCAAACAAGCGGATTATTAAGCGGATTTCGAGCCGATTCTTAAGTACGACTTTGACTGAATCAAAGACGATTTTCAACGGATTACTGATTGATTTAAACGGAGCTTTTTATGCCGATTCTTCAGGGGAGTTACAACGGCTCTGTTATTTCATTTAATATCGCGAATCTAAAGGAGATTTTCATGGATCTATTTATGCGGAAGATTTTCTCAGATTTGAATATATATGTTCTATCTTGGAAACTTCGGATATATATATATACACAGGAAAGTGTGTGAAATATATAGATTGATCTTTTAACGAGCAAGAAACAGAGACTGTGTAAAGGCGTTCTTTTCTGGTGATCGAGAAGAAGTGTAAAACCTTTATTGCCGAAGGAAGATCTTGATAGCAGATTCACGTGTTCTACATCGACTATCTGTTGTGAATCTATTGCTGCTGAAGTTGTGAAGTTTCTGGTAATATCTATTGCAACTGGATCGACTCAGAACTGTTTTGATTACAGATCTTTATTTTCTGAAGACAACGATCTATCTACTGTCAATTGCATTCTGTTGCAATTGTGAAGAACAACTGGAGAAGTGTTTTCTTTATCGAAACCCTTTTTTATTTTTGGGTGATCAGCTTCTCGTTCTAAGCTGTGTGGGTTCGTGTTTGAACCAGGAAGGCTGTGTTTGCCTGAATCTTGTAAAGGTGTCAACTGCCTGTACTCAGTTGTGAACAGGTCTGTGGAAACGAGGACCAGATAGTGAAAATCGCCAAGCTCGTGGATTTGAGCGTTGGTGGAGTGGACTAGGGGCCTTCTGTTCCCCGAACCACTATACATCCGTGTGTTCATGCTTTTACTTTTTCCGCTGCATATTTAATCGTGCAAAAGCATAGTGGACAGAATTTGTCTAAATTGAAGAGATTGTAATAATTTTGAAAAGACGCAATTCACCCCCCCTCTTGTGTGTAATCCGTAGATTCAGATCCATGAGTAATAACATAGATAAAAACATAACCCTATTTAAAATAATCATATTAGATGGAAAATAATTTTGATAAAACACTTGAACATAGTTCTTTAGGAAAATATCCTTTTTTCTTCAAATGCATTTTCATTTCAAGAAATGCTGCACAATTTTAATAGAGTAGAATTTAGTTGAAAATAAACATGAAATAGTGTATAGGATTATTCTTGATAATAAGGGATCATGAAACCGTAAAAAAATACATTCATGTCGTATAAGTTAAACAAAAACATTCTCCTCATATTTTTTCCGTAAAAGTCAAAAAAGTGCAAAAAAAAAGATTCCTTCCTTAACAAATAGTAAAAGAAAAAAATGGGTAAAAATGACTTTAAAAATACATGGAAGACTAGTAAACATTTTATGAAAATATTTTTAGAAAACATGGAAATGTATGAGAAATATAACCCCAGAAAATACTTAAGAATAAATAATCTCGGATAAAATGATATTACAAAATTATCCCATACCGTAGGTCCAATTTATTCCATATGTGTCTGAAACTCTTGTTTAGTGGGTTAAAACAGATTATTAACTTGTAAAAAACCATAATAATATCTATTATATCATATATGTTTCACCTACGACTTTATATTACAAATTCATTTATCAATTCCATGTTGAAGCAACGTTTTGGGTAATAATTGTTTTATTTGTCATACGTGTTTAGACTTGTTATTCATGAAATTATTAAATATATCATGATTTAATAACATCCATAATGTAAAACACAATTTATATATCATATATAATTGGTATATATATAATAGATCGTTAAATGGAGTGGAATACACTGTTCATGGAGACTGTAGGTCGTACGTATGCATGAATGATGTTTTTGTTTCCTTATTAAATTAGATGGAAGTAAGTAAATTAAATATATATACATATAAATAAATAAAATAGAATTATTATGTCATATATTTCATGATTTTTTATTATATATACTTTTTAATCTTTCTTTAATGGATAACCTGGTGAGTGAATCTCATCACGTCGTGGAGACAGTAAGTTGTACGTACGCACGAGCGACGATAACGTTCCCATAGTTGTTGAAGGGTATTGTAGTGGATGGTGTAAAATATCTCAAAATTAGTATAAATTTATAATAATAATTTATTGTTATAGTTTATACCATTATACCAATCCATGTAAGGTGGTCGTAAAAATCAGATTACACCACGGTGTGGAGACGGTAATTCGTACGTACGCACGTGGAGTGATTTCCTTTTTGTAGGATAGATAAAAGGTGAAATAGGTTTCTTTAATATTTATAATTACATATCAGTATATTATTACTACTTATTTTATTATATTATAATTAAAAAACTAAATAAGAGGAAGTAGAAGAAGAAATAAATTTGAATGAATTGGTAGAAGTGATTACCTCTTCCTCAACGCGCCCCCTTTAAATTTCCTCTTATAGAACTAGAGTTGGTCTTCTGAGAAGACCAAAACCTCTAGATTGTAACTAGGGAAAATGATAAGAGAAATGCGTAGGTTTTTTCTGACATTAAGGCTTAATATGGAGTGAATAAGAGAGGGAAGAGGTTCCCGTTTATAAGAGAGGATAGCGGCACTTTGGGAAAGTTTCAAAATACTAATTTTTTTAAATTAAATTTCGACTTAAAATAGTCCAAAAATTATTTGATTATAAGATAAGTTTATTTTGGTTCGAATTCCCATCTTCCAATAATTTTTTGATAAGTTTTAGAATATTTTTTTATCCTTATCTTTTTGGTTTTACCCTTATTTTACCCTTTTTAATCTTACCGTGATATCATGTTATGTACACGTTGTGGGTTAATGTAATTACCATATCATGTTGAAAGACCCAAAAAAGTTATTTATGACATATTTGGACTTATATAAACTATTTGGATAACCCTTTTATTTTTAGGAATTTAATATCATTTAATAATCTATTTTATGTTTTAAGTTAGGAATTATGTCAATCTTAGACACTATTCATACTTAACTTTTTCTGAACATTCATTGCAATTTGATTCCTTTGAACTAAAGGATTAAACTCATCCTTATTATTTCTATGTCATCCATAAAATTCTCGTATGGAATCAAAATAAACAAATTACGATTTTTTAATATTTATAAATTCGTTTATTGGAATCCTTCATTAATGAGGTAATCACTACATCATAATTATGTCATAAATAAATATATTTATATAATTTTTTAAGATTATAAATAAAACACCAAGATATATGAAATATTTTTAAATTTCCCATGACTATTTATAGTCATATACATCTCTTATATAACCTCATATTAAAATCTATTTAGTAAAAGTTATATTTTTAGGTTATAATTATCCTTTAAATTAATTCTTATAAATTGTCTTTTTCAAGTCCATGTGAATCCATGGGGTTATAAATCGACCCAAGGATGCCAATGGGTGGACATATCTCATAAAATAATATTAGTTCATGTGTTAGGGTAGTTTAATATTATTATAATATTATTTATTTACCCTTATTTACCAGATTTACCCTTTAACCATGGTAAATAAAATAACTACTGAAGTTACGATTCATAATGTCCAAAAATAAAAGGTACCTATTTACAAAATTTGAACCTTCTTATTCCAAATATGGAATACATTTTTCCAAATTCAAAATATTGAAGTTACGGTGAATAATTTAAAATTAATCTCATTGTCGAAAAAAACAAGTTTTTTGTTTAAAACATTGCAAAATATTGAAATGTTTTTACATATTAATTCAATGTGAAATTAACGATAGTGAAATAAATTATATTAAACAGTAAAAATATATTCTATTTATACTTTAAAAACATTCAACATTATAAGTTAACCATATAAATTATCTAGACGAAAAAAGCTATTTTAAATTAAAATTCAGCGTATTTTTACTATTCATCAAAATAAGAAAGTTATCAGAAAAATAAAAAAACTTTATCCAAAGAAAATTTTTATATTCTAATTCAAAATAAGAAGTTAATTTTGTCAAATTAAACTTATAAAAATATCAAAAACTATATTTAAATTGGGTGTGCCATCAAAAGGTGACAAAACTGTATTTTAAAAAAATGCTTATTTTATCTGAAAAAATGATCTTGTTCTCATAACATGTTCTAGAATATGTAAGATGAATTCTAATGTTATAAAAAATTGAAAAAATTGTTTAATAATATTCATAACAGATAATTTATATCCCATTTAAATAATAATATATCTTTGTTTAGTGAAACTCAGTATCGCGTACAACACAATCTATCGAGGAAGGTCACTCTTGAATGTAACACAATCCAAGTCAGTTTTTTGGGTAGTGAAATCTTCCTTTGGTGTTATGTATAGCATAATCTAAACTTAATACATTTATACATTGAACAAAATCTATAATCAGTGTTGTGTGAAATGTACTCTATCAAAAGATCATGAAATTGTGTGCAACACGAGCCAAGAGTAGTGTTGCGTGTACTGCAAACTAATATTGTGTTACATATAACGCAAGATAATCTTGTTGTTGTGTAAAAAACAAGACATAAAAGAAATTAAAAATAATTTTATCTTATAATGTCTCAGGGTGTCACATTATACCCCCCTCAAAATTAATTTCACCCTCAAATTTTTTTGGGGTTATAAATGGTTTACTACTTGAAAGTACCTTTCATAGAAACCTACATCATAAAAAAATACTAAAACTACATTTTAAAATAGAAAGTTATAAACATAACATCTACCCAAAGTAACTCATCATTGGGTTTCCACATAGGATAACATAGGTGGGAAGTGAAAACATGGATATAGAAGAGAATTCTAACCATCATGCTCTGATGGAGAGTGAGAGAGAACCTCTCTAGAAAAAGTCAACAATCACAAAGCCATAAATCTATGATGATCTAAGGTACCATCTGATTCATCAGATACGAAGGTACTAAGATAACATTTTTTTCAAAATCCTTTATATAAATTTTGAATAATTTGGAATGAGAATAAATACATATTTATTTTTCTACAATCTCATTGTGGTTCGTGCGTTGAACAATTTCCACTTTATCCCTTAAAGAAATGAAGTTGAATTTTTCATTCAATAAGTCTTAGCAGATCATGAGATAGAATGATAGGTCATTCCATCTATCTCAAAAAAAAGGTATAATAAGTTATCAAATAAGTATAAGTCCCCATATAGACATACATTAATCTAACAAACTTAAAACAGAAAAAAAAACTTATATTATCCATAAATGGATAACATTACAATCCTTTAAAAAACTAAAAATATAAAACATTAGATGGAGGTAATCTAAATCGACTTAACATTTGTATCCCATATCTCATAAGATACTTCTTGGTTGTCACATTCCAACCATATGAATACCTTAATCATGTATTCTCTTAAAGATATGAATTCTATCATAAGTTATCTCTTTCTGTATACCAAAATCCTAAAAATTCTATATACTCAAACCTTGATATCACTTTGTCCTTTTATCATTCATGAGCTCATTAATACTATCAAACAACTCACTATCTCCTTATCCCGTCATTATTCTCATATTATGAGCTTTCCAAAAAATATTTCAATCACATTTCATGGGTATTGGTACCATATACTTATGAAAAACCACAATGGACTGATACATATATATGCCAATTTCCATAATACTATAAAAGAGATTCGGAAACACTATTTTGGAATCCCATTACATAAAAACATTTTCATTACACCACTTAGTTGGCATACACAACATCCCCAATAGTGATCTCATGTGATTTTCCTTTTCTTTGGTCTTAAAATTTTGTTGGTGTTGATAATCATCCATAACCCTTGGATTCGGGAATTGGTTAGCATAATTCCTCATTTCTTTAAACATGAAACCCTAATTTTTCGGAGGTGAAATCTTTGGAGATTTCTTTTTATTCCCATCACATCGATAGTAAAATGCTCTATGACCATATTTCCCAAACATAAAACATTTATAAGTCCTCTTCAGACAATATACTCCATGTGTCCTTCCACACTTTGAGCATAAATAAATGTTAATATTATTTTCTCCAGAATTTTTATAGTTTCGATAGAATTTTATCCTTCTTTTCATACCATAACCATGAGATAGATGAGAAACTAAAATCTCCCTTTTTTAAGAAGAATATGAGGAAGGAAAATACTGAAAGATAAGTTCTTGAACTCATCCCAATACATGGATTTTGTTTTATCTTTTTGCCTCATATTCTTGAAAAAGTCCCACCAAGATTCATTTTACCTTCCAAGTAATAAATTCTGAACTTAACCATTTCATGTTCTGAAAAATGGAGAATGAAAATATCTTTTCAACAATAAAAATCCATCTATCTTCAACTAGTGGATCAGTTATTCCACTAAAATAAGGTGGATTTTTTCCTTAAGAAAGATTCATGAGAACATTGTTCCCACCTTTTTTATTTAGGAGTTTAGCAGGATTTGTGGTCTTAAATACAAGATTATTTATTCGAGATCCTACCAAATTTGGTTTCTCAAGAGGACAACCATTTCATTTCCCATCGCATCTAGCATTATTGTGGTTCCTTTAGGTTCCATCCATTGTCTAAAACCCAAAATTAATAGTATGAGAGGCAAAAATCATACTAAGAAAACAATATAATTATGGGGGAGTACTTTCAATATATAACATATTAGGTTAATCCTAGGTTATTCATGATAATTACCATAATTCTAGGACTATAATTTATAATTAGACATAACCTTAGCGACATCCCTATACATACCTTGTAAATATCGTTAGGGATCTCACTAAAGTTTTTGCTTCCTAGTTTCCAAATGTAGAATAACCCTTTTCACTAATACCAATGGACGAGTTCCAAACTTTACGAATATTGACATAAAATATATTTTGCAGAATACTTAATACATGACTCAAACAAACTCTCGAAGACCCTATTATTTTAGTGTCTTTAGAATCTCAGAACACAATATTCTATCTTGGTGAAAGATCTTCAACATCTCCCATAAAAATCTTTCCCTTTTTGTTTTCCTACCTAAAACCATTCTTTATATACTAGGGAAATAAAAACCTAAAAATGGTGATCTAGAATGCATTTTATGGTTAAACATGGAGAAAATTAAAAAAACCATAAAAATATGAACATAAAAACATGAACATAAAGATTAAAGATCAAAATCTTGAGGCCCAAACTAAATCTTGGAAGTTCATAAGGTATATTTCATAAAGTAACATTATTCATGATAAAATAGTGTGTTAATAAAACATAGAATTGTGGAAAACCATTAATGACATAATATTATTTGCATAGTAGCCAAGGCATTGCTGCTAAGACCATTATAGTGGACGCAGTCCATTACTGAATTGGGTTTACTCTTTGTGCCATCCCTTTATTACCGAACCAGATTTACTTACCATTTCAGCCATGTCTATCTCATGAGATACAAATCATTGCCCAATTAATTAGAGGGAGATATTGGTCCCACCCATCTCAAAATGAAATCATTCTTACATGTTCTACAAAACATAAATCATCCATCATAACATAACCCAATAAATAAAAAGGGTTTCTCAAATATCATTCCATCATAACATAATCCATATAAAAGATAATTCCATCATTAACACAATACAATAATTGTTATAATAGGGATATGAATATAACCCTTTTTAAAATCTTCATCTTATATGGGAAATAATTTTGATTAAACACTTGAACTTAGTTCTTGAGGAAAATATCCTTCTTTCTTCAAAAATGTTTTCTTTTCTCAAAATGATGAACAATTTAAAATGGAAAGAAATCAGTTGAAAATAAACTTTAAATAGTGTATAGGAAGATTCTTATAAATAAGGCATCATGAGACCATAAAAATCCATTCATTTTGTATAAGTTAAAAAAACATTCTCCTCATACTTTTTACGGAAATGTCAAAAATGTTTAAAAGAAAGATTCCCACCATACCAGGTAGTAAAAGAGAAAAATAGGTAAAAATGAATTTAAACATACATGGAAGAATATTAAACATTTTATGGAAACATTTTTAGAATATAGGGACCTGGATGATAAATATAACCCCCGTAAATACTTATGAATAAACAATCTCGGATTAAAATGTGATTGCAAAATTATCCCTCAAATTAGGTCTAATTTCAGTCATACGTGTATGAAACTACTTTATAGTGGATTTAAACATATTATTAACTTATAACAGAACCATAATAATATTTTTTATATAATATATGATTCACTTATGACTTTATATTACTCGTTCATCTGTCAATTCCATATTAATGCAACGTTTTTGGTAATAATCATTTAATTTATTGTACATGTTTAGACTTTTTATTCCTGATATTAATACATATATAAACATTTAATTACTTACAAAATGTAAAAAATTATTTATATATCATATATATTCATTATATATATATATAAGAGATTGATAAATTTAATTGAAGACACCGTTCGTGAGGATGGTAGGCCGTACGTATGCAAGAATGTTGTTTTCGTTTCCTTGTTAAATTAGATGGATGTAGGTAGATGAAATATACAAATATGAATGAAATAAAATTATTATGTCATATATTCCATGATTATTTATTATATATACATTATAATCATTCTTTAATGGTTAACATGGAGAATGAATTTCATCGTGTCTTGGAGACGGTAAGACGTACGTACGCACGAGTGATGATATCTTTCCCATAGTTGTTGAACAGTATTGAATAGGATGGTTTATAATATCTCTGAATTAGTATCATGTTATAACAATAATATATAGTTATTATTTTCACCATTATACCCATCCATGTAAGGTGGTGGTGAAAAATATATTACACCATAGCGTGGAGATGGTAATCTGTATGTACACACACGTTGTGATTTCATTTTTTGTAGTATAGATAAAGGGTGAAATAGGGTTGTTTAATATTTATAATGACATATAATTATATTAGTGATACTAATATTACTACTTTATAATGAAACAACTAATGAAGAGGAAGTGGAAGAAGAAATAAATTTGAAACAATCGGTTGAAAATATTACCTCTTCCTCAATGTTCCACCTTTAAATTTCCTCTTAGGGCACTAGAGATGGACTTTTGAGAGACAAAGAACATCTATAATGTAACTAGCAAAGTTTATAAGAGAAATGGGCATGGTTTGGCCGATAATTAAGGCTGAAGATAGAGTGAAGAGGAGAGATAGGAGGTTCCCTTTTATAAGAGAGGATAGGGGCACTTTAGGAAAGTTCCAAAATATCAATTTTTTATAAACTAAATTTAGATTTAAAATGGTCCCAAACATATGTAATTATATTATAAGATGATTATGGTTCAAATAAAAAACATAAAATAATTTTTTTTCTAGTTTTGAATATTCTTTTTATCCTTATCTTTTTGGTTTTACCCTTATTTTACCCTTTTTAATCTTATCGTGATATCATGTTATTTACACATTGTGGGTTAATGTAATTACCATATCATGTCAAAAGACCCAAAAAAGTTATTTATGACATATTTCGACTTATATTAACTCTTTTTATGAGTCTTTTTTTTAGGAATTTAATATCATTTAATAATCTATTTTCTATTTTAAGTTATGAATTATGTTAATTTTGGACACTATTCATACATGACATTTTTTAAAAATTCATAAAAAATAAATTCCTTCAAAACAATGTCTTAAACACATCCCCAGTATGTAAATTTCATCCATAAAATTATTTTTTGGCATCAAAATAACTAAATTAATTTTTCATTAATATTTATTATTTCGTTTATTTGAATCCATCATTAATGAGGTAATCACTATATCATAATTGTGTCAAAAATAAATATATTTATCAAATGTCAAAAAATTATAAATAAAATACCATGATGTAGGAAATATTTTTATATTAACAATGAATATTTATAGACATAGATATCAGTTATATAACCCCATATTAAAATCTATTTAGTAAACATTATATGTTTAGGTTATAAATTATCCTTTAAATTAATTTTAATAAATTGTCATTTTCACATCCAAGTGAATCCATGGGGTCCCAAAATTGACCCAAGGATGCCCATGGTTATAAATATCTCATAAAATAGGATTAGGGAATGTGTTAGGGTAGTTTAAAATGATTATAATATTATTATTTTACCATTATTTGCCATATTTACTCTTTAACCATGCTAAATAAAATAATTAATGAAGTTACTATTCATAATGTCTAAAAATAAAAGTACATGTTTACACAATTTTAACTTTATAATTCAAAATATTGAATCCATTTTTTCAAATTAAAATCACCAAAGTTGATGTAATTAATTTTTAATTAATACCGTTGTTGAAAAAAATGGGTTTTTTGTTTAAAACATTACAAAAGATTGAAATGTTTTTACATATGAATTCAATGTAAAATTAATGATAATGACATAAATTATATTAAATGGTAAAAATATATTCTACTTATACTTTAATACTATTCAATATTTTAATTTTACTATATAAATTATTCTATGAAAAAAGTAGTTTTAAATTAAAATTTAGCATATTTTTGGTATTCCTCAAAATATGAAAGTTGTCAGAAAAATATCAAAAATTTATCCAAAGTAAATTTTTATATCCTAATTCAAAAGAAGAATTTTATGTTTCCAAATTAAATGTTTCAAAATATATATTTCAAATGGGTGCACCATCAAAAGGCGGCAAAACTGCCTTATTTGAAAAAATACTTATTTTTTCTAAAAAATTGATGTTGTTCTCATACCATGTTCTAGAATATCTATAATATGAATGATAATGTTATATGAAATTAAATTTTTTTAATACTATTTGTAATGGATAATTTATATCCATTTTAAATAATATTATATCGTTGTTTATTGAAACTCAATATCACGTACAACACAAGCAATCGAGGATGGTCGCTCTTGCATGTAATGCAAGACAAGTTAGTTTTGTGTTTAGTTGAATCTTCCCTTCGTGTTGTCTATAGAATAATCCAAACATATTTCATTTACACATTGGGAAAAATCTATACTCAGTGTTGTGTGAAATGAATTCTATCAAAAAAAACTTGATATTTTGTACAACATGAGTCAAGAATAGTGTTGTGTGTGCTGCAAACTAATACGGTGCTTCATATAGAGCAAGATAATCTTAGTGTCATGTAAAATAGAAGACATCAACAAAATTAAAAATAATTTATCTCGTTAAATATTTGGGTGATACATTTTACCCACATTAAAGTAAATTTCTCCCTCGAAATTCGTTAGGGTTATAAATGGTTTTCTACATGAAAGTTTCATTCAAGGAATCTCACATCATAAAAAGGAATAATAAAACTACATTTTAAAATAGAAAGTTAGAAAAATGACTGCTACCCAAAGTAACTCATCACTGGGTTTCCACATAATATAACATAGGTGGGAAGTGAAAACATGGATATAGAAGAGAAGTCTAACAATCATGTTCTGATGGAGATCGGTAGAGAACATGGTTAAAAAATTCAACAATCATAAAGCCACAAATATGTGACGATATAAGGTACCATCTGATTCATTTGATATGAAGGTACGAGTATAACATTTTTGGTTTTCAAGATCCTTTCCCTAAAGGTGAATAATTTTTCATGAGAATAAATACTTACTTGATTTTTCTACAATCACATCGTTGTTCCTTCATTGAACAATTTCCACTTCATCCCTTAAAAAATGAAGATTAATTGGTCATTCAAGAGGTGTTAGAAGATCTTGTGATATAATGATACTTCATTCCATTTTTCTCAACAGAAAGGTTATAATAGGTATTCAAATAAGAAAAATTCCACCTATACTGATACATTAATCTAACAAAATTAAATTGGATAAAAATAACTTATATTATCCATAAATGGATAACATTACAATCCATCCAAAAATTGAAAATATAAAACTTTAGAAGGAGGTGAACTAAATAAACTTATAAAACTTCGCCTATATCTCATAAGGTAGTTCCTGGTTGTCACATTCCAAACATTGGAATACATTAATCATGTATTCTCTTAAAAACATGAATGCTATCAAAATTTAACTGTTTCCCTATACCAAAATCACAAAAATTCAATATAATCAAACCATGATATGACTTTGTCCTTATATCAGACCTGATCTCATTAATACTATCAAAAATCTCTTTATCTCCATATCCCTTCATTATGTATATATCATGTGCTTTCCAAAAATATTTCAATCACTTTTCATAGTTACTGCTACAAAATACTTATGGAAAAATACAATGGAGCAATACAAAGATATTTCAATATTCCATAATACAATAAAAGATATTAAACAACACTATTTTGGAATCCCATTACATAAACACTTAATCATTCCACCACTTCGTTGGCATACTAAACATCACCAATAGGGATAGAATGTTATTTTCCATTTTCTTTGGCCTTAAATGTTTATTGGAATCGATAATCATCCATATACCTTGGATTAGGGAATTAGTTAGAATAATGCCCCTTTTCCGTGAACATGCAATACTGATTTGTGGGAGGTGCAGTCTTTGGATATTTCTTTTTCTTCCCATCACTTTAGCTGTAAAATGCTCTATGACCTTCTTTCCCACACTTAAAAAAATTATCAGTCCCCTTAAGATAATTTCCTCCATGTGTCCTTCCACATTTTGAGCATAAAGAAAATATAATCTTCTTTTCTCTATAATTTTTATAATTTCCATTTAATTCTATCCCTATTTTCTTATCATGACCAAGAGATAGATGAGAAAGTTTAATCTCCCTTTTTTGTAAGAAGAATATGAGGAAGGTATATACTAAAAAATAATTTCTTGAACTCACCACAATCCATGGATTCAATTTTATCTTATTGCCTCATATTCTTGATAATGTTCCACCATAGATTAGCTTTACCTTCAAAGAAATAAGATCCCACCATAAACTTTTCACGTTCTGAACAATGAAGAATGAAAAATATCTTTTCAAAAATAAAAATCCATTTCTCTGCAACTAGTGGAGCAGCCGTCACACTAAAATAAGGTGGATGTTTCCTTAATAAAGATTCAAGAGAACAATGTTCCCACCTTTGTTCATTTGGCAGCCTAGCAGTATTTGTGGTCCTAGAAACAAGAATCTTTATTCAAGCACCCATAAAAAATTTTGTTCAACAAGACAGTCATTTCATTTCCCATCGCATCCAGCATTATCATGGTTTCTTTGGGTTCTAACCATTTTCTAAAACCTAAAATTAATAGTAAGAGAGCAAAAATAATACTAAGAAAACAATATAATAAAGGGGGAGTACTTTCAATATCTAACATCTTAGGGTAATCCTAGGTTATTCATTATCGTTACCATAATTATAGGACTATAATTTATATTTAGACATACCATTAGGGAAATCCCTAGATATACCTTAGAAATATCACTAGGGATCTCACTAAATTTTTCACATCTTAGTTTATAAAGGATGAGTAAACCTTTGATCTCATAACAACTGTAGAGACCCAAAATTTATGTACATTTAAATTAAATATCTTTTGAGGAATAATTAATACATGACATAGGAAAACTCTCAAATACCCTATTAGTTTAGTGTCATTTGAAACTCAGAACACAATCTTTTATCTTGGTGAAAGATCTTCAACATCTTCCATAAAGATCGTCTCCTGTTTGTTTTCCAACCTAAAACCTTTCTTTATATCCAGGGGAAAAGAAAAAATAAAAATGGTGAGCTCAAAATCTTATTAAGGTTAAACATGGAGAATATAAAACAAACCATATACATTTGAACGTAAAAACATGAACATAAAGTTTAAACATCAAAATATTGAGTCATGAACTAAATATTGGCAGTTCGTAAGGCATAAATCATAAAGGAACATTAGTCATGATAAAATAGAATGTGAATGAAACATGTAATTGTGGAAAACCATTAAGCACATATTATTATTTCCGTATAATCCAAGGAATTTCTTCCAGGACCATCATTGTGGATGAAGTCCATTATTGAACCAGATTTACTTGTCATTCCAGCCCTATTTTACTGAACCGTATTTACTTTCCATTCCATCAATGTCTATATCATGAGATATAAATCTTTACCCATTTCATTTAAGTTATATATAGGTCCCACCCATCTCATAATGAAATCATTATAACATGTGCCACAAAACATAAATCATTCATCATAACATAACCCATGAAATAAAATGGGTTACTCAAATATCATTCCATCGTAACATAATACATAAATAAGATCATTCCATCATTAACAAAATAAAATCATAGTAATAATAGGGATACAAACATAACCTTATTTAAAAGCTTCATCTTATATGGAAGATAATTTTGATAAAACACTTGAACTCAGTTCTTGAGGAAAATATCCTTCCTTATTGCAAAATGTTTTCTTTTCTCAAAATGCCACAAAATTTTAAAAGAAAATAATTTAGTTGAAAATAAACTTGAAATGGTGTATAGGAAGATTCTTGGAAATAATGAATTATTAAACCATAAAAATCTATTTAGGTTGTATAATTAAAATAATAATATTTTCCTCATACTTTTTCTAGAAAAGTCAAAAAAGTAAAAAAGAATGACTCCTTCCATACTAGGTATTAAAGGAAAAAAAATGGGTAAAAATGACTTTAAACATAAATGTGATAATAATATACATTTTAATGAAATATTTTTTTGAAACATGGAATTGGATGATAAATATAACCCCAATAAATACTTAATAATAAACAATCTTGGATAAAAACGAGATCGCAATGTTATCCCTTACCTTATGTCCAATTTCATTCGTACGTGTCGAAAACTCCTGTATAGTGGGTTTAAATAACTATTAAGTTGTTATATAACCATACTAATATTTATTATATCGTATATGATTCACTTACAACTTTATAATACCTGCTCATTTGTCAATTCCATGTTAAAGGAACGTTTTGGGTAATAATAGTTTTATTTATCGTACGTGTTAGTACATTTTATTCATGGTATTATTATATAGATCATGATTTAATTACATATATAATTTAATACATGATTTATATATCGTATATATTCTGTATATATATAATTGATCGATAAATGGAATGGAATACACTGTTCATGGAGACGGTAGGCCGTATATACGCATGAATGTTGTTTTCGTTTCCTTATTAAATTGGATGGAAGTAAGTAAATGAAATATATATATACATAAATCCAATAGAATTATTATGTCATTTATTTCATGATTATTTATTATAGATACTTTATAATTATTCTTGAGTGGTTAACATGGATAATGAATCTCATTGCGTCACGGAGACGGTAAGTCGTACGTACACACAAGCGACGATATCATTCCCATAGATGTTGAATGGTAGTGAGGTGGATGGTGTATAATATCTCAGAATTAGTATCATGTTATAATAATAAAATTTAGTTATAATTTCTACTAATATACCCATCCACATAAGGTGGGGGTGGAAAACATATTACACCATGGCATTGAGACGGTAATCTATGCGTACACACGCGCGGTGATTTCTTTTTTCATACGATGGATAGAATGTGAAATAGGTTTGTTTATTATTTATAATAACATTAAGTATATTATTTATAATGATTTTATTACTTTATAATGAAACAAATAAATAATATTATATAGAAGAATAAAAAAATTTGAATGAATCTGTAGAAGAGATTATCTCTTCCTCAATATGCCTCCTTTAAATTTCCTCTTATTTCACTAGAGTTGGTCTTTTGAGAAGACCATAACCACTATAATGTAACTAGGGAAGTTTATAAGAGAAACTTTCATGGGATTTCCTATTATGAAGGCTTAAGATGGAGTGAAGAGGAGAGGGAGGAGGTTCCCTTTTATAAGAGAGGAGAGGTGCACTTTAGGAATGTTCCAAAACATTAATTTATTATAAATTCAATTTTGATTTTAAATGGTCCAAAAATTATTTAATTCTAAGATAATATGATTTAGGTTTGAATACATATTATCCAAACAAATTACATGTTTTTTATACCTATGTTTTCCTTATGTTTTTTGTTTTACCCTTATTTTACCATTTTTAATCTTTTCGTGATATCATGTTATTTACACATTCTGGGTTAATGTATTACAATATCATGTAAAATGACCCAAAAAAAAGTTATTGATGACATATTTGGTCTTATATTAAATATGTTTTTGAATCATATATTTTTATTAATTTAATATCATTTAATAATCAACTTTATGTTTTAAGTTATGAATTATGTCAATTTTGGACACTATTCATACTTACCTTTTTTTAAAAAAATCATAACAAACGGAATCCTTCGAACCAAAGGATTAAATCCATACCTATTATTTCAATTTCCTCCATAAAATTCTTGTATGGAATAAAAATAACCAAATTAAATTTGTTTTAATACTTATATATTAATTTATTTGAATCCTTCATTAATGAGGTAATCACTACATCATAATTATGTCATAAATAAATATATTTATCTAATGTATAAAAACTATTAATAAAAAACCATGATGTAGGAAATATTTTTATCTTTACAATGACTAATTATAGACAAAGATATCTGTTATATAGCCCCATATTAAAATCAATTTAGTAAAAGATATATGTTTAGGTTATAATTATCCTTATATTAAATTAATTCTTATAAATGGTCATTTTCATATCCAAGTGAATCCATGGGGTCCTAAAATAGACCCAAGGATTCCCGTGGTCTAACATATCTCATTAAATAGGATTATTTCTTATGTTATGGTATTTTAATATTATTATAATATTATTATTTTACCCTTATTTACCAGATTTACCCTTTAACCATTGTAAATAAAATAATTATTTAATTTACTATTTATAATGTCCCAAAATAAAAAGTGCCCATTTACACAATTTTAACCTTATAATTCCATATATGGAATCCATTTTTTAAAATTAAAAATATAGAAGTTGCAATAATTAATTTAAAATTAATCCCATTGTCGAAAAAATAGGTTTTTTGTTTAAAACATTGAAAAATATAGAAATTTTTTTACATATGAATTCAATGTAAAATTAATTCTAATTAGATAAATTATATTAATTGTTAAACATATATTCTATTTATATATTAAATCCATTTAATATTATAATTTATCCATATAAATTATCTTGATGAAAAAAGTTGTTTTAAATTAAAATTTAGCGTATTTTTACTATTCATCAAAATATGAAAGTTATCAGAAAAATATCAAACATTTATCCAAAGAAAATTTTTATATCCTGATTCAAAATAAGAAGTTTATTTTTTCAAATTAAACTTATAAATGTTTTAAGAACTATATTTTTAATGGGTGGTCTATCAAAAGAAGGCAATACTGCATTTTTTTTAAAAAATACTTATTTTATCCGAAATATTTATTTTGATCTCATACAATGTTCTAGAAAATATGTAATATGAATTATAATTTTATATAAAATTTAAATTTTAGTTAATACTATTCATAATGGCTACTTTTTTTCCCATTTAAATTATAATATAATGTTGTTTTCTGAAACTCAGTATCGCGTACAACGTAAACTATCGAGGAAGATTTCTCTTGTGTGTACGCAAACCAAGTTTGTGTTGCTTGTAGTTAAATATTTATTTGGTTTTTCGTATAGCATAATCCAAGATTATTTCATTTATAAATTGAGAAAAATTTATACTCAGTGTTGTGTGAAATTAATTCTATCAAAAGAACTTAAAATTGTGTGCAATACAGGCCAAGAATAGTGTTTCGTATACTGCAAGCTAATACGATGTTGCCTATCGTGCAAGATAATGTAGGTGTCATGTAAAACACCAGACATAAAATAAGTTAAAAATAATTTATCTCATAAAATCTTAGGGTGTTACATTCTACCCCCCTTAAAATTAATTTCACCCTCGAAATTCATTGGGGATATAAATGGTTTACTACTTGAAAGTTTCTTTCATGTAAACCCCACATAAAAAATGAATATTAAAACTACATTTCAAAAAAGAGTGTTAGAAACATAATGGATACCCAACGTCACTCATCACTAGGTTTTCACTTAAGATAACATTGGGGGGAAGTGAAAACATGGATACATAAGAGAAGTATAACCATCAAGTTCTGATAGAGAGTGGTAGAGAACATGGGTAGAAAACGTTAACAATCACAAAGCCATAAATCTATAATGATCTAAGGTACCATATGATTCATTGGGTATGAAGGTACTAGGATAACATTTTTGGTTTTCAAGATCCTTTCCATAAACTTGAAGAATTTTTCATGATAATAAATACTTGATTTTGCTACAATCTCACTGTTGTTTGTGCGTTGAACAATTTCCACTTCATCCCATAAATAAATAAGATTTAATTTTCCATTTAAGAAGTGTTATCAGATCATGAAATTGAATTATAGGTCATTCCAATTGTCTCAACAAAAAGGTTAGAACAGGTTATCAATTAAGTATAAGTCCACCTATAGCAATACATTAATCTAACAATCATAAAACAGAAAAAAAAATAACTTATATTATCCATAAATGGATAATATTACAATCCTTCCAAAAATTGAAAATATAAAACATTAAAAGGACATAAACTAAATCGAATTAACATTTTTATCCCATTTCTCATAAGGTGGTTCTTGGTTTTGACATTCCAAACATGTTAATACCTTAATAATGAATTCTCTTAAAAACATGAATTCTATCAAAAGTTAACTCTTTCCACATACCAAAATCCCAAAAATTATATATACAAAAACCATGATATCACATTGTCCTTATATCATTCATGATCTCATTAATACTATCAAACATATAATTGTCTCCTTATCCCTTCATTATGCACATATCAAGTGCTTTCCAAAAATATTTCAATCAATTTTCATGGTTACTGGTACCATTTGATTTTGGAAAACAACAATGGGCCAATACTTAGATATTTCAATATTCCATAATACTATAAAAGAGATTCAATAACACTATTTTGGAATCCCATTACATAAACACTTAATAATTCAACCACTCTGTTGGTATACTCAACATCACCAATATGGATCGCTTGTGATTCTCTTTTTTCATTAGCCTTAAAAATTTATTGGTGTCGATAATCATCCATAACCCTTGGAATAGGTAATTGGTTATTATAATGATCAATTTCCTTTAATATAAAACCCTGATTTGTTGGAGGTAAACTCTTTGAAGCTTTCTGGTCATTCCCATCACATTGGCAGTAAAATGTTCAATGACTTTCTTCCCCACACTAAAAACATTTATCTTCTCCCTTAAGATAATTTTCTACATTTGTCCTTCCACACTTTGAGCATAAAGAAAATATAAACTTCAATTCTCCGTAATTTTTATAGTTTCTATTGAATTATATTCTTCTTTTATTACCATAACTAATATATAGATGAGAAACTATAATCTCCCTTTTTTTAAGAAGAATATGAGTAAGGTATATACAGAAAAATAAGTTCTTGAACTCATCCCAATCCTTAGATTCAATTTCATCTTATCACCTCTTGTTCTTGATAAAGATCCACAACAGATTCACTTTACCATCCAAGAAATAAGTTCCCATATTAACCTTTTCACATTTTGTACAACGTAGAATAAAAAATATTTTTTCAAAGGTACAAATCCATTTTTCTGAAACTAGTGCATTAGTTGTTCCACTAAAATAAGTTGAATGTTTCCTTAAGAAATATTCAAGAGAATTTTGTTCAAACCTTTGTTCATTTGGTAGCTTAGCAGGATTTGTTGTCCTAGAGACAAGATTATTTATTCGAGCTCCAATAACATTTGGTTGTTCAAGAGGAAAATCATTTCATTTCCCATCATATCTAGCATTATCGTGGTTCCGTTGGGTTCCATTCATTGTCTAAAACCCAAAATTAATAATATGAGAGGAAAAATCATACTAAGAAAATAATATAATAAAAGGAGAGTACATTCAATCTCTAAAATCTTTGTTTAATCATAGGTTAATCAGGATCATTAGCATAATTCTAGTACTGTAATTTATAGATATACATACCCTTAGGGACATCCCTAGACATACCTTATAAATAACTCTAGGAATCTCACTTAAGTTTTCGCATCCTAGTTTCCCAAGGTTGACTAAACCTTCACATTGATACCAACTGTAGAGACCCAAACATTATGTATGTGGGCATCACATTTATTTTTTGGAATACTTAATACATGACCCAAACAAATGCCCAAAGACCCTATTAGTTTAGTGTATTTGGAAACTCGACACACAATCTTCTAACTTGGTGGAATATCTTCAATATCTCCCATAAAGATCTTCCAATTTTTTTCCTCCCTAAAACCTTTCTTTATATCCTGGGGAATGGAAAATATAAAAAGGGTGATCTCAAATTCTAATTAAGGTTAAACATGGAGAACATAAACAAACCACATACATTTTAATGTAAAAACATGAACATAATGTTTAAACCTCAAAATCTTGAGTCGTGAACTAAATCATGGTAGTTGGTAAGGGATAGATCATAAAGGAACATTAGTCATGATAAAATAACATGTGAGTAAAACCTGGAATTGTGGAAAACCATTAATCACATAATTTTATTTGTATATTATCAAATGCATTTCTACTAAGACCATCATATTGGACGAAGTCCTTTGCTGAATTAGGTTGACTTTACATTCCAGCCACGTATTACAGAACCAAGATTAATTGTTGTTCCATCCATACCTATCTCATTATATATAAATCTTTACCCAATTCATTGAGGGGAGATATAGGTCCCACCCATCTCATAATAAAATCATCCTTACATATTCCACAAAAAATAAATCATTCATCATAACATAAACCAAGAAATAAAATGGGTTTCTCAAATATCATTCCATCATAACATAATACATATAAAAGATCATTACATCATTAAAACATTAAAATCATAGTAATAATAGAGATATAAACATAACCCTGTTTAAAATCATCATCTTAGAGGGAAAATAATTTTGATAAAACACTTGAACTTAGTTCTTGAGGAAAATATCATTCCTTCTGCAAAAACGTTTTGTTTCAAAAAATTCCGCTCAATTTTAAAAGAAAATAATTTAGTTCAATATAAACATGAAATATTATAAAGGAATATTCTTTTAAATAAGGCATCCTAAAACTGTAAAAACCCATTCATGTCATATAAGTAAAACAAAAACATTCTCCTCATTTTTTTCTAGAAAAGTTAAAAAAGTGAAAAAGAAAGATTCCTTTCTTACCATGTAGTAAAAGTCAAAAAAATGGGTACAAATGACTTTAAACATACATGGAAGAATATTAAACATTTTATGAAAATATTTTTAGAAAACATGGACATGGATAATAAATATAACCCTAGAAAATACTTACGAATAAACAATCTCTGATAAAATGATATTGCAAAATTATCCCTTACCTTAGGTCAAATTTCTTTCGTACATGTCTAAAACTCCTATATAGTGGGTTTAAACATATTATTAACTTTTAGCATAACCATAATAATATTTATGATATCATATATGATTCACATATGACTTTATATTACCTGTTCATTTGTCAATTCCATGTTAAAGCAACGTTTTGGGTAATAATTGTTTTATTTATCATACGTGTTTGGACTTGTTATTGTTGATATTATCACATAGATCAGGATTTAATTAGTTAAATAATATCAAAATTTATTTATATATCATATATATTCAGTATATATATAATAGATTCATAAATGGAATGGAATACACCGTTCATGGAGACGGTAGGCTGTATGTACGCATGAACGTCGTTTTCATTTCCTTATGAAATTGGATGGAAGTAAGAAAATGAAATATATATATATATATATATATCCAATAGAATTATTATTTCATATATTTCATGATTATTTATTTTATATATTTTATAATCATTCTTGAATGGTTAACATGGATAATGAATCTCATCGTGTCGTGGAGACGGTAAGTCGTACGTACGCACGAGCAATGATATCGTTCCCATAGTTTTTAAAGGTATTTAATTGGATGGTTTATAGTATCTAAAAATTACTATAATGTTATAATAATCATATATATTTATTATTTCCACCATTATACCATCAATGTAAGGTGGTGGTGAAAAACATATTACACCACGATGTGGAGATGGTAATATGTACGTACGCACGCGCGGTGATTTAGTTTTTCCTAGGATAGATAGAAGGTGAAATAGGTTTGTTTAATATTTATAATAACATTTTATTAAATGAGTTATAATGATTTTATTACTATATAATGGTAAAAATAAAAAAGAGGAAGTAGAAGAAGAAATAAATTTGAAAGAATCGATAGAAGAGATTACCTCTTCCTTGACGTGCCACCTTTAAATTTTCTCTTAGGGAACTAGTGTTTGCCTTTTGAGAATACCAGAACCTCTATAATTTAACTAGGGAAGTTGATAAGATAAATATTCCAGGTTTCATAGAGTATTAAGTCCTAACATGGAGTGAAGAGTAGAGGGATGAAGTACCCTTTTAAAGAGAGGAGAGGGGAACTTTGGGAAAGTTCCAAAATATTAATTTATTATAAATTTAATTTAGATTTAAAATGGTCCAAAACATCTTTAATGTTTAGATAAGATGATATTTGTTCTAATAATAATCATCCAATAATTTTTTGACATGTTTGGAATATTTTTTCATCCTTATCGTTTTTTGTTTACCCTTATTTTACCCTTTTTAATCTTCCCGTGATATCATGTTATTTACACATTGTGGGTTAATGTAATTACCATATCATGTCAAATGACCCAAAAAATATTATTTATGAACTATATGAAATTATATTAACTATTCATCTGAATATTATATTTTTAGGAATTTAATATCATTTAATAATCTCTTTTAGGTTTTAAGTTATGAATTATGTCAATTTTGGACATTATTCATACATGTCTTTTTAAAAAAATCATAACAAACTGATTTTTTCGGAACAAAGTATTAATCTCATACTTATTATGTCAATGTCATATATAAAATTCTTTTATGTCTTAAAAAACCAAATTAATTTTTTTTAAATATTTATAAATATATTTATTTGAACGCTTCCTTAATAAGGTAATCACTGCATCATAATTGTGTCATAAATAAATATATTTATCTAATGTCTAAAAATTATAGATAAATAAAAATGATGTTGGAAATGATTTATATTTCCAATTACTATTTATAGACATATATATCAGTTATATAAACCCATATTAAAATCCATTTAGAAAAAGTTACATGTTTAGGTTATAATTGTCCTTACATTAAATTAATTATAATAAATTATCATTTTCAAATCCAAGTGAATCCATGGGGTAATAAAATCGACCCAAGGATTCCCATGGTAAGAAATATCTCATCCTATAGGATTAGGGCATGTGTTACGATATTTTAATATTATTATAATATATTTTTGTTTACCCTTATTAACCAAATTTACCCTTTAACCAAGGTAAATAAAATAATTACTGAAGTTACTATTCCTAATGTCAAAAAATAAAAAGTACCTATTTACACAATTTTAATATTATGATTAAAAATATGGAATCCATTTTTTAAAATTCAAAACATAGAATTTGCAGAAATTAATTTGAAATTAATCCCATTGTCAAAAAATGGGATTTGTGTTTAAAACATTGCAAAAGTTTGGAATATTTTTACATATGAATTCATTGTAAAATAAATGATAATGAAATAAATTATATTAAATGGTAAAAATATATTCTATTTATACTTTAAAACCATTCAATACTATAATTTATCCATATAAATTATCTTGATGAAAAATGTTTTTTAAATTAAAATTTAGTGTTTTTACTATTCATAAAAATATGAAAGTTATCAGAAAAATATTAGAAATGTGTTAAAAGTAAATTTTTATATCCTAATTCAAAATAAGAATTTTATTTTGTCAAATTAAACTTATAAATGTTTCAAAAACTATATTTAAAAGAGGTGCACCATGAAAAGGTGGCAAAAATTTATTTTTTGAAAAAAATACTTATTTTATCCAAAAATTTGATGTTGTTCTCATATCATGTTCTATAAAATGTTGAAGATGAATTCTAATGTTACATAAAATTTAAAATATGGTTAATATTATTCATAATGGTTAGTTTATATCCCATTAAAATAATTATATATCGTTGTTTAGTGAAACTCAGTATCGCGTACAACACAAGCTATCGAGGAAGGTCACTTTTCCATGTAGCACAAGCCAAGTAAGTGTTGAGTGTAGTGAAATATTATTTTGGTGTTTTGTATAACATAATCCAAACATAGTTCATTTATCCATTGAACAAATTATACACTCTGTGTTTTGTAGAATGAATTCTATCAAAATATCTTGAAATTCTGTGCAACACGAGCCATGAATAGTGTTGTGTATATTGCTAGCTAATACGGTGTTTCATATAGCGCAAGATAATCATGGTGTCATATAAAACAGAAGACATAAAAGAAATTAAAAAGAATTTATCTCATAAAATCTCGGGGTGTTACAATATTCCACTGACGCCCTTTACATGGGTATCAACCAAAGAGACAATCGATCAAAACTCATTAAATCTATTGGTTCCCTTCTAACATAAATGGGATCCATAGAAGGAAGACATGCACTAGTGTATCCAAATATAAAGTCATATCTTGATTAGTTATACTTGATTCCTCCACTAAAATTATGGAATCCAACGTTCTGGATATCCAATGGTAATGGAGATTAATAAAATTACCTCACACTTTTTTCATCTCAATATGAACTCATGATGAGAACACTTAAGCAGTTTGATGTGGTGAAACCCATATATTTTTTACAACATTGGTAGGACATACTTTTTTTGTATATAAATATACCAATCAGATTGATCACCAGTTGGAAAGATCTCTAGTGATGTTTAATTTATTATTTTATCAACACCCTGAAAAAAATGACTATCCTTAACCTCTCATATTGAAAGAATCCTGAAAATGATAGAGTATTGGACCTTTCCATTAGTTGAATAGGATTAAACTATTCTCTTAATATGAAGCTTCATCTGGGTGAGTTTTTAGAGATGTGTATAATTAATCATTGAGATTATTTTTATATGTTTCCCATTCCCTTATAATATATTAGTGGATTCTATGAGTTTTTAGCAGTAGTATAGTGTTCATAACATAGAATTTAGATTTCCAAAGGATAATCATTGTCAATGTCATCAGAAAAAGGGAATAAATCTGGTAAAATAAAAATTTCAATTTCTAAGTTAAAACTATGATAGATTCCAATTCCAGTCCCTAATCTCACTCACTATCATGTGTTACCTCATCCAGAAAAATAATAGCAATAATAGTTCCCCCCTCAAAATATAAATAAGTCACAAAAATAGTAAAACGTTGAAAATTGGAGAATAAGTTCTATTCCTTCAAAAAATATAAGGTTCTAGGATTTTTTATCTGCACACCAGAGAAATTTGGATTAATTTATACATACCAAGATACCCAATGAAGTTGGAATAAATGAATGAAAAAATTACATAACATTCAATTGGATGTTAGAGAATAATATCTAAGAATATTTATTCTTTAAGAATATGACCCATAATATGATTAACATCAGGATCATTAACTAAGTTAAACGCACATCTTAGGTGACCTATATCTCTACTACTTTGCCAAAATAATAATGTGAGTGGAATGAGATCTTGAATTGACATGTATAGAAATTCAACAAATATATAAATAGAAAATATATCAACTGAACACATGAAACTATCAAGGTATAACTAAATCAAACAACCATGATCCTAGATATATCTATGATACCTAAGGAGACATCTCCATCAATACTATTTCCAAGAGTCAGTGTAATCTCAACCAGTTAAATAAGGCATAGGATTTTGGTCCATTTTAGGTTCTTAAGAAGATCTAAACTCTCCTACATTTCATACACCCATAACTGGTAGGATGGGAACCTCCAAAATGATTGGAATTTTAATTTGATTAGGAGTTGTTATATTTTTCCATAAAATTAATATACACCTTCAAAAATGAGGATGACTAATATAAACCTTAGTATCCCCCCAATAATCAAATATAGGGTTGCAGAGGAAGGATAATAAGAACTTGTGGGGAAACCACTTTAATGAGATTAGAAGGAACATCAGTTTTATCTGCAATCTTTTGGGGATCATTCAAATTTGATCATATATTTCGATTGATAAACATATAAATATCTATCTAGTCAACGCCAATGTGTGGGTAGTTCATCTCACCCAAAATAATGGATAGAAAAAGAACTTAAATCCTACCCAATTATATTCAAGGTAAAGAGTTATTGGAATATTAATCTTTGGCCCCCAAGAATCGTGTTTGGGAAAAACCATAATGTTGGAAACACAGACCCTTGACCCATAAGTATGAAATTTTTTACAATATCTATGTCTTCTCAAATAGATTGTTTATCTCCGATTCCATTCACATTTAAAAATAACTCTGGGAATCCCTTATCAAGTATTTGTTAGGTAATCAAAAATTTGAGATTGAATTCGTCATATTCAAGATATAACACATAGAGGATGGTTCAATTGAGTTTCATACAGTCATTTCATGCACATATAATAATGCATGGGAAAAACAATAAAATGGGACATCAATCCTTTATACATATCTAAAAAACATGATGATATCAATTTTTATGGTTCCCTAATTTGTATATTTTTTAAAATTAACCTCATATTGATCCTGAAAATTTGAAATCTATTCCATAGTGAACATCAATCATTTCCCTCCAACATAAAAATTTAGGGGTATGAGAATAGTGAGTGGATAAAAAATAGAATAATTAAGATTAGAACCCAATTTTAAGATATAAAATGAAATTAAGAGTTCATGGTGGTTCAATAATATATATATTTCAATGCCTTTATGAGAATAACCTAAATTTATATGCATTCATTAGTGACCTCGTCTTATAAAAAATTATGAAAATTCTATAATGAGGGGAATGTTCAGTTATTATAAGGTGATATCTAAAACTATGATTTCTATAAATCCCAATACATAGATGTAAAGTAATAAAATGGAAGGAGAAAAGATTTCAGTAAATAACACCATGTATATTACTTCCCCTAATGGCCTAAAAACTAATCTATTCAACCCTTGGAGTAAACTCATTGAATATTTTATGTTACTATAAACTGAATTGTGGAAAAAATCAAGATCTAGGGAGCCACTAGTTTATTCTAGACATTGACAAGGGTCCTCCAATAACTTTCCTCTCCTATAATAGTCCGACATAAATATTTATTGAACCAAAATCATTGATGAAGAAATGGACCAACATGTATCCTATTCAGATCAATCTCATCCCAAATAATCACCATCACAATATGGGTTAGATGGATATTCAGTCAACATTTCCTTGGTCCTTTGATCAACTGGTTATTATCCATTGAAGATAAAAACCATTCTTGGGTTTTATTTATTACATTTATAGGGTGTCAGCAACACAGGAATAACCCAACCATTCAATAGATATATTTGATCATAATGGAAACAATGGTTCCCTAATTTCATCTTCAAGTTCCAAAAGTTTAACTGTAACTTTTTCTCCTATTAATAGTGAATAGGAAGAGGAGTAATTCAAGGATACTCTTATATAATTCAAGGATGGTGTCTTGACCACTATTGTTAAAATCAAACTTGTGAATTCAGGTAAAAAAATAGACATGTTTCCCACAATAAACCGTGCTTCTATAACCCCTGAAAAATCATAGAAATACATCTCTTCTCTAAATAATCATCAAGATATGTTTCATGGAATTAAATTAAAATTAATGGGTTGGATACCTGGGTAGCTACTCCTCACGTGGGTTTTCCAAAAGAACACTATGGTTACAAAGAAACAACAAGGAAGAATCATCAGCCATATGACATAGAGTTAAAGTCTATAGTTGATAAACAAATCAATGATGATTTCATCAAGGAGTTTCAACACCAAAAATAGTTGGCCAATATCATCCCTATGAAGAATAAATATAAAAAACATGGTTTTTATTAATTTTAGGGATCTCAACCTCCAAAATCAAAAATATGACTTATCAATCCTGATCATGAAAAATTTGATCAATGTAATGGTTGGATTTTAAAACAACTCATTTATTCAAGGGTATTTCAGATATATCATATTTGAATGGATCCTAAAGATAATTATTACACTTCCTTCAATGACCCTTAAGGGGTATATGGGTAGAATGTAATGTCCTTTTTCTTGAAGAATGTTGGTTCTACCTACCAATATTACATGCAACAAGTAATGCCATATATGGATGATTTTTAGTTAAATATCATCAACTTTATGATCACCTTGTCGATTTAGAGGTAGTTTTTAGAAACTTTTGTCAACATAGATTGAATATTCTAGGACAGGGCCTGAAACATTAAATATTCTAGTGTTTTCAAAACTGAATAATATTTCATTCATTCCCAAAGATAATTTAGGATTATAGATTTAGAGAGTCAGGAAAATATATTACATATTAAACCATTAAATTAAAAAGTGGACACTTATACTTAGTATTCATTTACTTCCACTAAATGAAGCCCTATTAAAACAAAACAAGGTTTCTATTAATGCTCAATATTCACAATTTCCCCCTTGCTCACATACTTGTCTCTATTATCCATTAAATCCTTTGAATAAAATTTACAATATTGGGATGAGTATAAAAACTAGATAAGGGACATAAAGGAAGTGAAAACATTATTCTAGTAAAAATATATAAAAAATTTTCAAAAAAAACATACCTTTTATTCATAAAAAGGAAACAATTTTTCAAAACTAAAAATATCATACCTTTGGAAAAACAATCAATTATCATGAAAATCATTAGAAAGTATCTAAATAATATGTAGGTAACCTAGTATATCATTTTACATCTCACACATACAAAATATATTGTGGGCTTACCTGGTGCTATTTGGGCCACCCTGTTTTAAGCTTTTATGGGTTTACATAGTGGTATGTGGGCCACCCCATTTTTATATATAACAAGATTTCTCAAGGATATATGGGGAAAAACATGTTAAGATTTAATGTGCTTACCTGGATCAATTTGGTCCACTACTTGATAAGAAATAATGGGTTTTCCCAGTGCTATATGGTCCACCCCATATTAATCTATAATAGGCTTTCCCAGTGTTATTTGGGACATGCCATGTTAATCTATAATAGGATTTCACAACGTTATCTGGTCCTCCCCATGATTAATTCCCACGTACCATATAATGAATAAAAGATTTTTATTTTTTTAATTTTTTTTATCATAATGGATTGCAAAATATATTTTAAACTCATAAGAAATCACTTTTGGATATCAAAATACCATTTCCTTTTTAAAAATTAATTCTAAAATTAAAACACTACACACATCATAAACACACATTTTATTTGAAAATAACCATTAAAATTTATAAAATAAGCATCATATCATTAAATATTCATGATGGTTGAAAAAATCACTCATTCCATATATGTTATAAAGACACTCCTTTAAGATTTTTGTCTAAAAAGTCACAATGAACCTTACAAAGAACCTATTTTAGATAATGAAAAAAGGAATACATTGAGAACATTTTGTAAAAATTCAAACATGAGTTGAAATGAATTTTAAAAATCATAGGGTAATATTAAAAATATAAGTGGGAATATGTTTATAAAATAAGGACATGGAATGAAAATAGATGTTAAGGGTGAGTTTAAAAAGACAATTTTTAAAAGAAAGTCCCTTATAAATATCGTAACATTGAAGTGGGAATTAGTCAAATGAAGAGAATATTTCAATTAACTGTAAGTACATATAAAAAATGTATAAATAAAAAATAATATATTAAAATTCTATACCACAAATAATCAAAGGAAGACATAATTGTGATGTTGAGGTTTAACCCAAATAATGGAAATTGGGTTAAGAAATTCCTTACATGACGCTTCCCTTTAGTTTCACATACATTAACATCATGTATAATGATTTAAATGATGTCAATAACTCATTAAATAACTATATGAATATTTATAATACCTTATTTGATGATTTTATAACATCTCATTACCCATTAATTAATAATATTTCATTATTTTTATGGTTTAGGGTGTGTTCATTTTTGGGTTTTATGATTGGTTTATTTGTGTATAATAATGGATGTTCTTGTAAAATGGGATTAAAACTATATATGTGGAATGAAATAGTACTAATTGACTTCTATAAATATAAATTTTACAATATATATCATTTTTATTACATGAGGATGATTCATTAGATATAATGTTAATGATAAATGTTTAGTTTATTTTTGTGGTTTTTTGAGAACATCATGAACTAATTTCATATTATTTAATATTATATATGTATAATAGTTTAATTACATTAAATATATTATAATATACCTATTTAAATATTCATTAACTTTAATAATACTTTTATGACCATATATGAAGGAAGTAATGGAAAACAAATAATCATTATTCATAGAGACGTTAATGTGCCATAATTTGGAAAATATATTTGTTGCTCTGAATAATAGGAGATGATAAGTGAAATGGATATGGTATATATATTAGAAACATAAAACTAAATTATATACATGATTCTTTAGTTATCATGTATTTATGGATGAAGGAGGTGTGGATAAAGTAGAAGAATAAAATAAATTAAGATAGGTACATAGAGAAAATTTCTCTTGAATATCACCTCCTTGAGAGACCATTAAAGACCTTGGATTTTTTATTTTGGTTATAAAAGTAGAAAATGGGTGTTGGGAGAGTTAGGATTATAGGTTTTGGAAGATATTTGGGGAGATACAAGGCTTTTTAGTCGAAAAATGGTGGGGAGGTTGGTATTTAAACTTGAGGATAGGCAAGTTTAAGTGATTAAATAATGATTATTTAAAAATTAACGCCAACCTCATTCAGGTGTTATTAATTTTAACAACATTGGATGACAATTAATATTTTAGAGTCTAATTAGGGGTTTTAAACACCTCTAAAAAGCATTAAATTCTTTATTTTTTCGGCATTTTATACCTTTACCTTTTTAACTTTCACATGTCTCATTTTTTTCCTATACTGTGGAAGATAACATTTTTACCATGGTACCTTTTTTTGCATAAAAAATATAAAATGATATTAATACCTAATTTGGAAATTTTTATTCAAAATATTTATTAGATTTTATCAATATTCAATTCATATAATTTGCTAAATTATATTTAAAATTAATTTCACAATCACAATGAAAAAGCTTGTTTTACATTGAAATTTTAAAAACTTTAAAATGTTTTTATACCCAATTTCATTGTGAAATTAATTCAAATGAAATAAATTGGATTAATTTATTTATAATTATATTATTTATAGTTTAAACCCAATTAAAACATAATTTAACTAGATGAATATATTATATGAAAATGCAGTTTTCAATTAAAATATAGTATTTTTAACTATTTATCAAAATAATGAAACCTATTAGAAAATTCCAAAATTTCACCAAAATATAATTATGAAATTATTATTTTAAAAATGAAGTTTATTTTTAAAAAATAAATTTATAAAAGTGTGATAATATTGATTTAAATTAGGTTCGACATCAAATGGAAACAAAATTGACTTTTAGAAAAATATAGTTTTTTATTATTAAAATGGGATTTATTTTTACCTTAAGACTATAAAATATATTGGATGAATTTTAATATATATAAATATAACATATAAAATTCATTATGATATTTCACTAATAGTTATTAATTTAATTTATTAAGATAAAATTCCATTATGGGAAAAAATAGTTTTTTTATAAAAACATATACTTTATATTAATTAAGTTTTTATTTTAATTTATATTTAATTTGTAAAAAAATGAATTCGTATTATAAACTTGGGTAAACAATATTTTTATAATTTATTTAACCACTTTAATAATATCATTGCAATGGATTGGGTTTAACTATCACATATAAATAATAATGACTATACATTTGTTTAATATTTATGCAGAATATCTTTTATAAAATTGAGCATAGTGTATCCTTTTCCATTTTTTACACCAATAGAATCCCATTTAAAAAAATGGATTCTATTCATGCTTAATCTTTAAAATTTCTTCCTTCATCTCATACTTTCCTCTATTTTACCTTCAATCCTATTAAAAACATTTAAAATCTCAGGGTGAGCGGAAAAACATAGTAAGGGACATAAAGTATTGGAAAACGTTAGTCCAGTGAAAATCAATAAAAAATTCATTAAAACTTATATTTCATTCCGAAAAAAGAATTTTTTTTCTAAATGATAAATATATTACCTTTTAAAAATCAATCCATTTTCATGAAAAATGCATTGAATGTTACCAAAACATATGTATCTCAATTGTGACATCATTTAACATATCACACTTACAAAAGACATTAACGGCTTACCAAACACTATCTAGGTCACCCAATGTTAAGTTATAACAGTCTTTATCAGTGATATCTACGACACCCCATATTAAGGTATAGAAAACTTACCCAGAACAATCTAGGCCACCCCATTTTATGTTATAATAGTATTTCTTGGCACTATCTGGGCTACCCCTTATTAAACTATAATGGGCCTTCCCAGGGCTATCTCGGCCACCCCATGTAATGATATAATAGGATTTCTTGACACTATTTAGTCCAACCCATGTTTAATTCTCAAATATTATATAATTAATAAAAAATTTATATTATTATAAAAACTTTTATCCAAAATATTTTCAAAAACTCTTTTAAACTCAAAAGAAAATCAATTTTGGATATCAAAATACCCTTTCTTTTCAAAAAACAACTTATAAAATCAAAACATTTCACACATCATTAAGTAACCATTTTCATTGAAAATAACCATGAAGTTTTATAAAATAAGAATCAATGAATTAAATCATCATGAAGATGGGAAAATATTCTCATGTTGTTTAATGTAAAAAACATTCCTTTTGTAATTTTTTCGGAAAACTCACAAAGAACCTATTTTAAAAAATTATAAAAGGAATACATTGAAAACATTTTGTAAAAATTCAAACATTAGAAGAAGTGAATTAAAAAAATAATTTCAGAATATTATAAATATTTCTTGAAATAAATTTAGAAAAAATGTACATTGAAGAAAATAGTGTTTTAAGGGTAACTTTAAAAAGATAATTTTTAAAAGAACATACTTGTGAATATCATATCATTGAAGTGATAATTAATCAAATTAATGGAATATCTTTATATAATATAAATATATATGAAAAAATAGAAATAAGAAAAAAAAAATTAAAAAATTATATCACATATAATCTTATCAAGAGATAATTATGAAGTAGAATTTTTACCCAATGAATGTAAATTGGGTTAGGAAATCCATTACCTCACACTTACCTTTAGTTTCGCATACATGAACCTCATGTTTAATGCATTAAATAATGTTATTAACTCATAAAATAACAATATTAATATTTATAATACATTATATGATGATTTTATAACATCTTACGACTAATTCATTAATAATATTTCCTTGTTTTCTTGTTTTGTATGTGTTCACATTGTGGTTTCGTGAAGGGTTTATTTGTGTATAATTATGGTTGTTCCTATAAAATGGGATTACAACAATAAAATGTAATTAAATATTAATAATAAAACTACATAATTTTAAATTTCCCCATATATAATTTTTATTTCTTATATATGGATGATTCATTAGATATATTTTTAATTATAAATGTTTAGTTTATTTTGATGGTTTTTTTCCAAACTTCACTAAGTAATTTTGTCTTATATAATATTATGTATGTAAATTTGTTCCATAATAGAAAATCTATTATAATATAAATCATAAAATATTTTTTAACTATAATGATACTTTTAAGACCATCCATGAAGGCAGTAATGGAAAACGAATAAACATTATTCACAATGACGTTAAAACACCATAATTTGGACAATAGTTTCATTACATTGAATTAGAGGAGATGAGAAATGATATTTAAAATGAGATATTACATTATAATCATAAAAATAAAATATATACATTATTTTTTAGTTATCATTCATTGATTATTGAATGAGGTTCCAAGAAAATAGAAGAAGATAAGAAATTAAGTGAGGTACTTTGAGAAAATTACATCTTGAATATTACCTCCTTTAGACACCCTTGAGGACATTAGATTTGGTATTATGGTGAGAAAAAAATCACGTAGATGTGAGGGGAGTGAGGATTAAAGGTATAGGTAGATATTTTAGACCTACATGGCTTTTCATTTGAAATGGGGTGGGGAGGGGTGGTATTTATAATTAAGGAGATGCGGGTGTAAGTGACTGAATAATGATTATTTTATAATTTAAGCCAGCCACATTGAGGTGGCATTAATTTGCATGAATTTTGATGAAAATTAATATTTTATAGGCTTAATATGTTCCATAAATACCTCAACAAACCATTTAATGTTGTATCTTTAAGTAATTTTAGGCAATTACCTTTTTAACTTTAACCTGTTTTATTTTTTGCCTATACCGTGGTAGATAATTTTTTTGTGATGGTACATTTTTTATGCCTAAAAATTAAAATTACCTTACTAAATAATTTTTACATTATTATTAAAAATATTTAATTCATTTTATCAAACTCAATTCACATAATTCTCAAAATTTTATTTAAAATTAATCTCATACACATAATGAAAAAGCGGAGTTTAAATGTGAAAAGTTCAAAACTTTGAATTTTTTTATATCCAATTTCAAACTTAAATTGATAAAAATGTTATAAATTGGATTTATTTATGTATTATTTAACTAATTATACTTTAAAACCAATTTAATCAATTATTTATCTATATAAATAAATTAGATGAAATTGTAGTTTTTAATTAAAATGTATTATTTTTTAATATTCCTCAAAAAAATGAAAATTGTCAGAAAAATACAAAAAAAATCACCCCTAGATAATTTTGACATTATTGTTTCAAAATTTTTGTTTTTCTTTAAAATATACATTTATAAAATTATAAAATTTAGATTTAAAATAAGTGCTTCATCAAAAGGTAGCAAAATAACTTTTTAGGAAAATAATGCTTTTGTTGCATAAAATAGTATTCATACTTATCTTATTCCTATAAAACATATTTGATGAAATTAAAAAAATATTTTATATATAAAATAAAAATTTCATTAACATATTTTACTAATAGTGATTAATTTAATTTATTAAGAAAAAATCCATTGTGTGAAAAAAAAATATTTTTTTTAAACATTAACTTTATATCAAAATAATTTTTATTTTTATTTATAATTAATTGGTAAACTATTAATTCATATTATAAATGTCTGTAAAAAAATTCATAATTTAGTTCATCTCAAATTTTCTTCCATTACAATGGCTTGGTGATAACTTTCAGATTTAAATAATAATGTTCAGTCGTTTGATTAATCTTGATGTGGCGTATTATATATGAAATTAAGAATATTTTCCTTTTAAAATCTTAGGATGTTACCAAATATAAACCCATTGAAATGTTCTTTTAGTTTAACACAGGGAAAATTCATTATCTTATTAGTACACCATCACAATAATGAGGCTAGCCTCTAAAAGAGAAATCCAATTATAAATATTCCACTCCCTCAAAAACATAAGGAATTGAGAGGACTCTAAAGGTGCCTTATATATATCAGGTTCTTCGTATCCAACCTACCTATCAAGATTTTTCCCCTTATAAATTTAATGATTCAAAGAGACACATATCAATGAAATAGGTATTTTTAGAGATCCTTTGATGATATTAAATAGTACCTTTTGAACACATAGGTAATGAAGTATCCTATATAAGGAAGGCCTTTGATATTATATGTGGAAACCCTAGAAAGATGTATCAAATACCTCCTCAATAAAAATAATGATATGGTAAAGTATAATGGTCTTTATTATTTCACCAAGAAAATTTCAGATATTAGGACTCAATATTCCAATATCTAGACGAATTTATTTACATTGGATTTTTTTAGTTAAGAAACTAATATGGTATTTATAGAACAAAAAGGACCACATGGTATATCATGTTGATCCCATCAAATATATCCAAAGTAATTTAATATTTACTAGGTTCTTAGTCTTATGGGAAGTTATTCTGCATAAATTTGATATCCAATTCAGGTATCAAAATGAAATCAAGGGTAAAGAGTTAGCAAATTTCCTCATATTTCACCTTATCCCAAATAAATCACTATTAAACACACAATTATTTGATGAATATTCCTTCTCTATCCATGAATCCTCCCTTGAATTGGAGATAAACTTTTATGGTGCCTCTAAAAGTCTATTTGGAATTAGTATAGAAGACCTAAATCTAAAAATGGATGGTTTATGTGTAGTTTTTATTTCCCTAATAAAAGTAGGAATTCCAAATCCTTTATTTCTGAAAAAATTGATATAAAAAATAAGGTATAATTCTGGGTCAAAATTATAGTCTTGGAACTAGACCTGCAAATACTAGTTAACGGATTACACATTGAGGGTAATTCATATTTTGTGATCAAGAAAATAAATGGTTTATATTCCATCAAAAATGAAGAGTTGGTTCCCTTAATGGATTATTTATGAGGGTTTATAGATGAATTCCCCCACTACAAAAAAATTATATCATATCCCACATTCATAGAAAAACCATGTGGATATATTATCCAATATAGCTACAACCTTGTAAGATCCATAACCGGATGATATAATCAGCCATTTCACACATCATATGGTGGTATCACCACTTATTGGTAATGATATAGAATAAAGCAATGAAATCAATTCAACCTAAGACAGTAGAAAGTGTTTACCTTTAGTACCTAATTTTATGATTGGATTGATGTCTCTCATGTTTTAGTACCATAAAATGGGATTATCTAATAAGATATGTCCAAAAAAAATAGATCCATCGATGGGTGGAAAATTTCATCATTTAAAATAAATCAATTTTCCTTAAAGTCCTCTACAAAAGTGGCTTTAAAGAAAACATCCTCTGGTGCATTGAATGAGGTAATATCATTACTATTATATAGATGATCATTCCATCACCTATGGAACCGAATAGTTATGAACCAATATCTTACACCAAATCTAAATACATGAAAAATTATCACATTGATGACACATCACTAAATGGAATCCGTGATGAAATTACATACATTACATATACATTAAATTTCATTCATCAAAACCCATATTTATTGCAAAATTCCATAAACTCTTAACAATTTTATATATGGTGGGTATTTGTCATGGATCTATACCCTCTAGTCACAACCAGATTGTTTAAGTTCATTCATAGTTCTATTGACTTATTCTCAAAATTAATTGATCTGACACCCTGAAAGTAAGTTGTAATGAAATGTTTCATAAATTTACTGAAGTCAAATATTATTTTTGGATTTGGAGTCCCTAACATAATATTAATGGAAAAAACCCATAATTTCTATGCTTCTGATTTGAATAGGCTATATCCAGATTTTAATATCCTGTCTAACCACCCATCCTACAGTTATGTAATGGAAAAAAATAGATAACTACCTTCAAAAAAACTTTATCCAATATTATTTAGAAGATAGATGATAAAAATAATAATACTTATATAGATAAACTCTTATATGCTAAGTGTCCTTATCACACCATAACCCATATTTCCACAAAAGTGACCTCATACTTGCTTATGTACAAGAAATTGGAATTCCTTTCTATTTAAGTTCAGTTTTCCACACTCTACATCACCATCTATGATCAATATAGCAAAAAAATGATTTTTAAATCCATCATGATGAATTGATGTTACTATATGAGGAAAGGTTACATATATTTCATAACATTGAGATTTACTAAATTTCTATTATAATATAATTAAATAAGAAGTTCCATAGTTTATCATTTATCTGATTAGAACTAATATTATATCTGAGAAATCCCATGATACCGTGAAACAAGCCCCCAAAACATGAGAAAAAATGGTAAAGACCTTACATTATAAAAATTGTTTATTCTAATATATCTTACACACTTATTATAATAGATAGATAGTATATAAATCCTACCACCAACATAAGGTTTCTCAAGAATTAATGTTCTTATATTCTTGTTGGGTTCATAAAATTCCATTAAACATGAATTTAAACTGATTGAAGATAGTCTTATTTGCATGACCTTAAACTAAAAGTCCTGATGGCCCTAATAATATAACTATAAACCTAAAAACATGATGATTCTAGTTATATAATATTAAACATCAAGACAAGAAGGTTCCCTTTATATGAACCTAAATTGAATGGAAACTAATTCATTTTCTTGTAATGTTAAAATTCATGAAACATGGTCCACCCTACATAAACTTTAATCTATTTAGAGAAATCCATTTTATTTGAGATAACTTTTTTACTAGAGGTCTATATCCATGTAAAAGTCCCTAGATTATGGATCATTATACATAAACATATGCAATGATAAATCCCCCCCCAATTTCCATGAATTGTGTCCTAGTGTTTGGATCTTCTATTACATCTAGATTTCCTTTATATTACCCAACACTACAATGGATTCATTACAATTTTCCCTAAATATGATATAAATCTATCTAGAGACCTTATTGTGAATTATTTCTTCATTGATTCCCTTTATTTCAATATATTTACTAATTTAAAAATATCTTATGCCATGTCCATCGATGAATACCATCAAATTTAATCCTCAGTGTGTAGGATTTCACTAATTAACATCAAGTTATCTATATTATACATACAAAAAAGAAAACATATAATGAAACTCATATCTCCTATCTTGGGTATAAAAAATTCTTTACTTCTTATCATCACCTTAACCAAGAATAAAAATTACCCCTTTAACAAATAGATTGTTCCTTGAATTCTATTTCATTCTAGGATAACTAGTGATTTCTAGATTCTGCATCCCAGGTCTAGTAGAATATCTTAATAATTATAATCATCTTATATCTCTTTATTAATAATTTCCTTCATTCACCTCGTGTTTTTCTATATTAACCTTGTTCTAATATATCAAATTCCTTTATTTGATTATTTCTCTTGTAAAACCAAATGATTCAATTCAATTATTCTTCTTGGATGCCCAAAAACCATTATTTGATATTCTCCTCTTAACAAATTATCATTGGGTATATGGACCTCATCACATGAAATTAATTCTTGTGACATTATGGTACATCCTACAAGTATTTGAACAACTTAGAGTGTTCTATTCCAAATTAATTTTTTCCCTTACATATGATACATATCTATATAAAACTTCCTAGTGCATGTGTCCACCATTTAATTTCATGTCCTCTCCAACAACCCTTTAATGAAATAAAACAATTTTATTTCCTATTATGAATGATCCTGATCTATGAAGATACCCCTATTGTGAAATTCATTTTTTATGATTCATGTTATTCTAAGATACAGTGTGATATTTTTCTAAGGGATTACAAGAAATTAATCAATGTGGTGAAATTTAATAGAAACATTGAATCCTAAGAACACAATAGCATCGAAACTAAAATCATATGATACTATAAATGATGTTTTTTTAACTTACACCATAAAATACTTCTAATGTTTCCTTTCAGTAGTTTTCAATGAAGAACACAAAGGAACCACCAAATGTTTATTCCCTCTGAGTTGTATCCATGGATTGAATTGAATCAACCAAATGGTTAGGGATTGATCCTCCAACCATCATGATATAATAGTATATCAAAAGAAAATAAGGAAAATTATAGAGAGATTTGGGAGGGAGAGAGTATCATTCATAGGTTTTAAGGAGGATCACATGCACCTATACTCATATCATATTATCCTTTATATGAGCTATTGGGATGATTATTGAGATATACATTTAATAATACATTTTATAAATGTAGAAATATTTGCATTAGTTAGATGTCATGTATCCCATGACTATCAAAACTCACACGTCCACTACAGTTACATAATGATACCTAGTGAGTAAAGAATATTCAAATAGATGGATGAGTCATGGTGGTTCAAAATTAATCAAACCATTTGATTCATTTTGGATTAACTATTTGTACAATACAACATGTCCATGTAATCAGGATATGATATATCCATATCATAAGATATGGTATAACCCAATATATATATATACCTATTTTTTTTATGGTGTGTTGTGCTATATGGTGCACCATATCATACAATACAATATGTTGTTTTAGGGAATATTCCTTTCAATATACTAATTTCACTAAAGCCTAAAAGGCTTTCATACCATTTCATATTATATTATTTCATATAAGATCACTTGAGAAGTCATATCAAAAACTATTTTTGATATCTTCCAAAAACACTTTTGGAAATATATTATTAAATTTACCATGTATTACATCTTATGAAATACCTCATGAAATCCCCATCCAAAACTTATTTGGAATAAAACTCTAAAATTCATTTATAGGATCTCCCAACGTCAAACTCAGTCCCTATTCAGTCAACCGCAATGTGTAGACCCATGGGCCTTTATTTCATTCATAAAAAAAATTTAATCACAAGATCCTTAAATATAATAAAAGGGTTTCCCCTTGAAAATTATAAATTAATTTAAAGTTACAAAGGTATTTGGAATGATCTCCATTAAACACATGTATCTTTATACCTATTCCCACCAACTCTGTCACATTTTAGTGTTAATTTTCATACATTACCTTTGTCAAAACATCGAGTGACTATGTGAAATGTTTTATGTCAATCCCATATCACCGCTACAAATTTTATCAACTCTCCATGTATAGAATTACTTGGCCAGTGAATACAACAAATGTTATCCATCCAGCACATGTGCACATCACATTCCCCCCAGCCAAGTAGATATGGAAAAAAAATTACCTTCTATATACGATAATAAATTTCCTTTGTCTATCAAAATCATGGTCTGTTGGTCGGAGTGGACACTCAAGAGGGGGGGTGAATTGAGTTCCAATCAAAATTGTCTGTTAAAAACAATTTCTAATAAAATCCCCCAATTTCAAAAATAAATTAAACTGTAGTGAATTTATATAGAATATAAAGGTTCAATTAGTTTCTCAAAGATTGATTAATTCTCAGTTAACTTAATCTTATGATTAAATTAACTTTTGAAACCAATTTACTGATTTATAATAAATATAAACACTTGAGAATTTAATTACCAATGTAGCTTTGAAGATAGATTATATTTCAAAGTAATAGCAGCGGAATATGAAATAAATATGTATAGTATGGATATAGTATAGCTATAAACACAGAGAAGTAACCAAGAGGTTCAGTCTCAAGCCGAGACTTAGTCCTCTCAAAAGTTTATATAAAAGTGATCCACACCCTGGATCGGGGTTAACAACAGTGAGCACACTGTCCAGGTCACAAGACCTCTACCACAGTTCTACGTGGGAAAACAAACAACAGCAGCCAGCTGTCCAGGTCACAAGACCTCTACCACTATCCACAGTGGGAAGTGAAGTGTAAAAAGTTTGCTGAGGATTTACAGATCCTCCAGTGAAAGTACAGGAGTCATTGTGTGTGTTTAATACAGCAGATAACACACACTGCTCAAAATGTAGAATAAATAAATCACAGAGCAGAGATGTAGAGTTTAGAAATGGCTCTAGTGATTTCAGTGTAGCACTGGACTCGTTTTGGAATTAATCAGAAGTGATTCTGAGTCCTCTTCTCGATTTTGTTTGAGAAGCAGAGTGTCGTATGCTTCAGGTTCACAGGCAGTGAGATGTAGTCGATGAAGCTCTTCAATGATCTATTGTATGCACACCACTCTTCTTGAGTAGGCTTGATTGTATATTTGATTCTGTCTTGCTTGGTTCTTCTTGTATGTACAGAGCTCTTCTCGAGTATGTCGTATGCTTCCTTGTCTCTGTGTTTTTTTGTCTCCCACTTCTTCGCAGCTCTATATTCCTTTTTCAGCAGAGTCTTCTTGTATTCATATCACGTGCTCCGTAGGATAGAAAAGGTTTCCTTTCCGCAGGTACGAGGTACGGTTTCCTGACATCCGACAACCTTTATTAATTAATTGTCAGTGTATTAAAATATAACTAATATGACCGTTGGTTAGAATAAATAAAGATAAAGATAAAGAAATTCAAACAGTTGTTTATGACTGTTCAAGAGATCGGTAGGTCATCAGCATTAGAGTAAAGATCGGTGACTCAGATAGATCAGCATCGGTCTGTCATCTGATCGGTGAGTCATTTTGATCAGCATCGGTCTGTCATCTGATCGGTGAGTCATTTTGATCAGCATCGGTGAGTCCTTGGATCGGTGACTCATTTGCATCAGTGACTCATTTGCATCGGTGACTCATTTGCATCAGTGACTCATTTGCATCAGTGAGTCTGATGGATCGGTGAGTCTGATGGATCGGTGAGTCTGATTGATCAGTGACTCTGATGGATCGGTGAGTCTGATGGATCGGTGAGTCTGATGGATCAGTGACTCAGATGGATCGGTGAGTCTGATTGATCAGTGACTCTGATGGATCGGTGAGTCTGATGGATCAGTGACTCAGATGGATCGGTGAGTCTGATTGATCAGTGACTCTGATGGATCGGTGAGTCTGATGGATCGGTGACTCAGATGGATCGGTGAATCAGATGGATCGGTGAGTCTGATTGATCCAGAAGGCTTCCAAACATACTTTGTAAGTTAATAAGCATATTTAAAAAAAACATGATAACTGATTCATTCATAGATTGGAATTATGTTTATGAGACATCAAACCAGATTAAGCATCAATGAGTTGTGATGATTTGTGATTATTAAAACATCAGTTATAAACATGAAATCAGCAATCTTCCAGAGGGCTCAACAATCTCCCCCTTTTTGATAATCACAAATCTTCATATATATATATATAAAAATAAAATAAAAAAAAATAATAAAAATAAAAAACAAAAAACAAAAAAAATAATCTCCCTCTTAAGACAACATTCCCATATATATAATATTCAGATTTCTCCCCCTGAGATATTGATCTCCCTCTTCATATATAGAGTACTCCCCCTTAGATATATAGTTCTTTCTCCTTATATATATCTTTCTCCCATTATATATCTTCTTTCTCCCCCTTTGGGATGATCAAAAAGGAGGGAACATAGATAAGGGAAAAGAGAAGCAGGGTGCAGGCAGGATAGAACATAACACAAAGGAAAAACAAATTTTATAAAGGCACAGAAAAAGACAAGCAATACATAGAGCACCCCATCAAAAATAATACATGGCTATTTGGTGGGATACAAAGGGGATTTCCCTTTATCCTTTGGATCAATTGTAGGTAAGGAAGAAGGCTTGGAGGCAGGCTGTGGTTCACGGAGCTGAAGTGGTGGCAGGACAACTCTGGCAGGTGCAGGTGGAGGTGTCACAGAAGGTTGTGGAGAAGGAGCAGGAGCTGGATGAGAAGCTTTCTGAGAGACTGGCCGCAATTGAGATAGGGCTTGGGCAACAGACAGCTGATTTGGAGCGACATCAGAGGCACTTAGAGGTTCGGATGTAGGGAGTACAATGGCAGTGGCCTGTGCATCCAAGTAAGGCTTCAACAGATGAATGAAGTCATGAATGACTTCTGCTCCATACTTCATAGATTTTTCAAAATCATCCTTGTTTTCCATGAACTGTGCCAAGGAAGGAACAAAATCTTGCAATTGGCGAACTTGAGTGTTGAAGGCCTGAGTGACTGGAGGTAATTTCAGATTCTCTGCCAGGACTTTGAAGTTTGCAGCCATCTCATGTTTTGTATAAATCTTGGAAAAGAAAGCATCAACTTTTTCCTTGATCTCTTGCAGGGCATTCTTAGCATCTGCTGAATATACTAAGGCCATCTTATGACTATTATCACAGAGCTCTTTCATCCTCCTCAAAGATTCTAAGTCAAGAATATTTCTAACAGCAGCTAGCTCTGTATGCACAACTTCTCTGAGAGCTTCTATCTCACGAGTAGTGATTTTGGTTACCTTGCCTGTACTTGCTTGGCCGACTATATGAGTTAGTTCAGCTTTCAACTTCCTCAGATCAGACTTGTTAAGATGTTCAATCAGATTTCTTAAAACTTCCATCATACCAGAGATGGTTGATCTGAACTCATTTGACAGAGAAAGTAAGCTAACTTGGAGATCCTTCAAGGTTTGATTCAAAGAGGCTATGTGCCTACCAACAAATTCACCCGTAGCAGTCAAGTATGGCTTGAGAACATCTGAGACTGCCGTTGAAAAAGATTTCAAGGAGTTTTCAGAAACTTGTAGAGATACTTGATGAAGGGCATTAGAAAGTTCTTCTCTGACTATATCTCTCACAATGGTTAGAAATTCAGTCTTAAACTTATCAAGATCAGCTCGAGAGATTTCAGAACCAGGTAAATTCACAGTTACAGGATCATCAGTAGGAATAGACCTTACTTCTCTTGGAGGGTTCCTTTTCACAGTTGCAGCAGATTCTGGTAATTCGCCTTCTTCTTCAGAATAGTCTAAGCCCAACACAGCATATCCAGGGTAGTCATCCCACACAGCAGCACACAGGGTGTAGTTGGGTTTCTCATAGCATGCTGTTCCACTGATTTTTGATGAGTCAGTCTTGCCACTGATATGGATTTCTGGTACTGACTGAGGTTGTTCTACTTGAACTTCAGCAAGACCATCTACCGGTCTGTTGATACTATCAGCAGCAGCTTCAACATCATCAGCATCATCATCATCACCATCATGATTGTCTTCAGCATCACCTTGCTCATTATTACTCTGCTCAGAGGCTTCACTGTGATATTCCTCAGTATCAGAATCTTCTTCATCATCAAGAATAGGTTCTGACTCTGGTAGGGTTAAGGGTGGACTAGCAGGTCCAAATTCTATTCTTTTCTTGGGGCTAGCAGTGTCTGGATCACTCCTATCATCAGGAGAAGACACACTTCCTTCTTCAGTTGCAGCTTTTTCTTGCTCATCATCATCAGAATAAATTGGTTCCTCATCTGGTTTTAATCCAGGATCTCTCACATCCTTTGGCCTCTTGCCATGATCTATGGGATTGTAGGCTTCATACAACTTATCTTCATCTGCAACCCAGCACTTCTTCCATGGGTTCCAATTGATTTTCATCCTCTTGCAGATCTCTTTGTTGAGACAGAAGGAAGGCTCTGTTTCAACAACTTCATCATCTTCATCAACACATTCCAGATTCTGGAGCATATTAGATATCATTTTTGAATAAAACAAAGCCGTGGCTTTCTTGGAAGGTTTCAGCATACTAGCTATGTGGACCATCACATATCTGCACAGATTTATCTTTTCATGGGTTTTGAGCAGAAACAATTGAAAAACATCTTGATACTTAACAGCAGCAAAATCTCCTCTTCGAGGGCAAAGTTGGTGCTGAATAAACTTGAATAGGAGTCTGCTTTCACCATCTAATTCTGACGCTATGATTCTCCTCGATTCATTGTTTCCAGTTAGAAGCTCTAGAGCTAGCTCATAAGAAAAATAGTCAGTGACTGGGGGTATATTTCCAGCATAGTCCTCATATCGACCTTCATGAGGTACGTTTAAACATTCAGCCCACTGCTTAGATGAGAAAGATATTTTCTTTCCTTTCACAACCGATGACATCCTAGCAGCTTCCACACCATCCAGCGTGATTTTCAGGTTCATGTAAAACTCATGTACTAGCTTTGGATAATCTATTCGGGCGTTGTCTGAAAACCAGTCTATCCATCCTTGAGATTCAAGAACTTGTAGCAACAGGGACTTACTCGACAGAAGCCACGCCGAGTTTACTTCTTTTTCTGCAGCTACAATCCGAGTTTCCAGGTCCGGATTTACTGAACGCTGAGAGGTACTGCTCGACTCGCCTCGAGCACGCTTTGAAGGTACAGGGCTATCTGGTCCTTTGCTCGGTCTCTTTTGCTTAGCCATTCGAGGATTTGGAGAGGCAGGAGTTCGAAGGTTCGAAGGTTCGAAGCAGAGGGGAAGAGAGGTTGAGAGGTTCGGCGGGAAATGAAAGGTCAAAGGTTTAGGTAAGATAAATAGCCGCGTATCATTTACTTTATCATTTAGGGTTCCCATAAAAAGTAATTTACTAATTAATAAAAAGTAATAAATTTTTTTTTTTTAAAAAAAAAAAATCGGATTGACAGAACAGTGTGACAGATCGGTTCCACAGATCGGTTTCACAGATCAGTTTCACAGATCAGTTTCACAGATCAGTTTCACAGATCAGTTTCACAGATCAGTTTCACAGATCAGTTTCACAGATCAGTTTCACAGATCAGTTTCACAGATCAATCATACACAATTCTTGTTTAATAAATTTCATTCTTTCAGAGCATAAGGGATTTGTGAAGATGTCAGCTAATTGATTTTCAGAACTAACAAATTCTAGAGAAATATCACCCTTCTGGTAATGATCTCTTAGAAAGTGATGTCTGACATCAATGTGCTTAGTTCTAGAGTGAGACACAGGGTTCTTGGATAAGTTGATTGCACTAGTGTTGTCACAGTTAATTGAGACATGTTTAAGATTAAATCCATAATCCAATAGAGTGTGTTTCATCCACAAAATTTGTGCACAGCAACTACCAGCAGCTATGTATCTTGCCTCGGCAGTAGACAATGCAACTGAATTCTGTTTCTTACTACACCATGATACTAGGGATTTTCCAAGCAAATGACATGTTCCTGATGTGCTTTTTCTATCTAACTTACAACCAGCAAAGTCAGCATCTGAATAACTCATTAACTCAAAGGATTGTTCTTTTGGGTAAAACAAACCTAAATTTATAGTATACTTAAGATACTTAAAAATCCGTTTAACAGCTAATAAGTGTGATTCTTTAGGATTAGCTTGAAATCTAGCACACATACATACACTAAACATAATATCTGGTCGACTAGCAGTAAGATAAAGTAAGCTTCCAATCATACCTCTGTAATTGGTTTGATCAACTGGTTTCCCAGTTTCATCGACATCCAATTTACAGGTAGTACTCATAGGTGTATTACTTTCCTTAATACTATCCAATCCAAAACGTTTTAAAAGATCCTTTGTATATTTACTTTGATTTAAAATAATACCATTTTTAGTTTGAAAGATTTGAAATCCAAGAAAATACTTAAGCTCTCCCATTAAGCTCATTTCAAATTCATTTTGCATAACCTTTGAAAAATCAGTACATAAGGAGTTTTTAGAAGATCCAAAAATAATATCATCAACATATATTTGTGCAACTAAAACATCTTTAGAAATTATTTTAATGAAAAGAGTTGGATCAGCAATCCCTTTAGTAAAACCTTTTGAAATAAGGAAATTGCTAAGTCTATCATACCAAGCTCTTGGAGCTTGTTTCAAACCATATAAAGCTTTAGAAAGTTTAAAAACTTGATTTGGAAAATGGGGATTAGTAAATCCAGGTGGTTGTTCTACAAAAACATCTTCAATTATAAAACCATTTAGAAATGCACTTTTAACATCCATTTGATATAATTTGAAATCCAGATGTGCAGCATATGCAAGTAAGATCCTAATGGCTTCTAGTCTAGCTACAGGTGCAAAAGTTTCCTCATAGTCTATACCTTCTTCTTGACTATATCCTTGTGCAACTAGTCTAGCTTTGTTTCTAACTATATTTCCAGATTCATCTATTTTATTTCTAAACACCCATTTTGTGCCTATTGTCAAAGTGTCCTTAGGTCTGTCAACTAATTCCCAGACTTTGTTTCTTTCAAACTGATTTAATTCTTCTTGCATAGCCATTACCCAAAATTCATCATTGATAGCATCATTGATATTTTTAGGTTCTGACTGTGAAAGAAAGGCTTGATGTTCAACCTGGTTTCTTAGAGAAGCTCTAGTTTGTGTTCCTCTATCTAGATTTCCTACAACAGCATCTAAAGGATGGTTCTTTAGAGTCCTAGATGGTCTTGAAAAGATAGAGCTAGAAGTTTCAGGTTCATCTAGAGATTGAGGTTCAACAGAAGAAGATTCTGGAGAATGTCCAGAACTGGATGCTTTTATAACAGGTTCTTTAGATTTATCATTAAGGTCCAGAATAGACAAATCTTCTTCAAGATTCCCAAGAGAGGTTTTAGGCTCATGTGGATCAGTTTCATCAAATTTGATGTGAACAGATTCTTCCACACATTTGGTTCTCTTATTGAAAACTCTATAGGCTTTACTAGAGATAGAGTAACCTAGGAAAATTCCTTCATCACTCTTGGATGCAAATTTATCCAGATTATCTTTAGTATTCAGAATAAAGACTTTGCAGCCAAAAACTTTGAAGTAGTTTACCTTAGGTTTCCTATGGTTCCACAACTCATAAGGGGTTTTCTTTAGAACAGGTCTGATCAAGACTCTATTAATGACATAACAAGCTGTATTAACAGCTTCATCCCAAAAGTAAATTGGAAGGTCATATTCATTGAGCATGGTTCTAGCAATTTCTTGCAGGGTTCTGTTTCTTCTTTCTACTACACCATTCTGTTGGGGTGTCCTAGGGGCAGAAAAGTTATGAGAATAGCCATTGTGAGAGCAGTAAGATTCAAAATCTTGATTTTCAAACTCACGACCATGATCACTTCTTAGGGTCTTAATCTTGAGTCCACTAAGATTTTCTACAGACTTGGAGTATTTAACAAAGTAAGAATAAGCTTCACTTTTGTGAGCTAGAAAATATACCCAAGTATATCTAGAAAAGTCATCTATGAGAACATAGACATAGTGCTTCCCATTTAAACTAGAAACTCTTGATGGTCCAAACAGATCCATGTGAACCAATTCAAGTGGTTGAGAAGTTGAAACTTCTTTCTTTGATTTAAAAGAAACTTTGTGTTGTTTTCCCTTTTGACAGGGATTACAAAATTTGTCTGCTGGAAATTCAAGTTTGGGTAAGTCTCTAACCAAGTTCTTCCTAGAAAGTTTTCTAAGTGAGTGCACATTGCAGTGTCCTAATCTTCTGTGCCAAAGCCAAGACTCTTTATGAAAAGCATTTAAACATGGAATGTTCTGTTTAGCTAAAGAATCTAAATCAACAGCATAAACATTTTCATTTCTTAAAGCAGAAAATACTAAAACATTTTTAGAGTTACAAACATTGCAAGAATCATTTTCAAATTTAACATGAAAACCATCATCACATAACTGAGAAATGCTTAATAGGTTATATTTAAGTCCATCAACAAATAAAACTTTAGAAATCAAAATTGAATCAGTGTTACCAATCTGGCCTAGGCCGATGATTTTCCCTTTTGAGTTATCACCAAAGGTGACAAAGCCTCCATCAACTTTTATTAAGCTCTTGAAGCAAGAATAATCTCCAGTCATGTGTCTTGAGCACCCACTGTCTAAATACCATATCTTCTTGTAACAGCTCTTCAAGCAGGTCTCCTACAAAACAGATTTAGATGGAAGATGATTTTGGTACCCAGATCTTCTTGGGTCCACACAGGTTAGCCAATAACACTTTAGGTACCCATATTTGTCTAATGGGTCTCATATAATTTGTAGAAATAACATCCTTTGAAAGATAAACCTTATTAGATTCATAACTATGAATATAGCTAGATGAGGCATAAGAAGTTCCAGAATTAACTATCTTCTGTCCAGATTTAGGAATGAATCTAGTTTTGGCAATTTTCCTTTGTCCAGGTTGGTATCCTATACCAGTAGTGTATCTAGGTGCAACTTGCTTTCCTAGCATTTGTGTTAGAGTATTTTTACCATTGGTGAACTTCTCTAAATCTTTCTTGAGTTTCTCATTAGACAATTTCAGTTCAGTATTCTCTTTAAGCAGCTGAGCATTCTTTTCTACTTCTATATCCAGATCAGATTTATGCTTAACATTTAAAGCATACTGTTTCTTTAGACCTTTATATTTATCTTTAAGCTCATTACATGTTTCTTCTAGCATGTCACAGTATTCAAACAATTCAGATTTTGACATGTTTTCTGAGTCAGAATCTTCTCCAGAATAGTATGAATTAAAAGCAGGAGTCTCTGATGTTACCTCAGAAGTGTTTGTCATGAAACACATGTTGGCCCGATTCTTTTCAGAGTCTGAAGATTCAGCTTCACTTGTGCTGTCTTCTGAAGCACTCCAAGTAGCCTTCATGGCCTTCTTGTACTTGTTATTCTTGTATTCATATTTCTTTTTATACTTCAGCTTTGGACAGTCGGCTTTAATGTGTCCTTTTCTCTTGCACTCATAGCAGACAACATCATCTGATTTGTCATTCTTCTTCCAGTCCTTTTTCCATTTGCCTTGTTGGTCATACTTTCCCTTGCAATTTGGTTTCCTAAAAAATTTCTTTTTCCTATAGAACTTTTTGAATCTCCTGGCTATTTGAGCCATCTCATCATCGCTGTCAGAATCATTCTCACTTTCCTCACTGCTTGTACTTTCATTGATAGCTTGAAGCTTTTCCTTATCCTTATTCTTTGAGGTTGTAGTCTTGCAGGCAATAGACTTTCTTGCAGGTTCATTGTCTTCCTCTTTGTTCACTTTAAGCTCTTCTTCATACATCATCAGCTTGACAATTAGTTCCTTGACAGGTAGAGCACCAATGTCACAGGATTCTCTAATGGAGACAGAGGTTCCTCTCCATCTTTCAGGTAGACATCTCAAAATCCTCATAATTTGTTCCTTTGCTGGAACATCCTTTCCCAGAGAGGTCATTGTGTTGACAATTTCATTGAACCTGAGATACATATCAGAAATGGGTTCATCAGGTTTCATCTTAAAATTATCATACTTAATAGTATAGGTATTCAATCTCATCTCCTTAACATTAGTTGTTCCTTCATGAGAAACAGCTAAGGTATCCCAAATTTCATATGCAGTTTTACATGCAGAAATTCTATTAAACTCTTCATCTCCTAGAGCACAGTACAGAGCATTCATAGCTTTACAATTGTTATTGTAAGCAGTCTTTGTAGGTTCATCCCAAGTAGATCTAGCAGTAGTGGGAATTTTGTATTCAGATTCAATAGCAGTCCAAATATCAAAACCTATGCTTTCTAGATGAATTTTCATTTTCAGTTTCCACTGAGCATAATTAGTTCCATTGAAGAAAGGTGGCCGGTTAGTAGCAGCACCCTCAAGTCTATTCTCCATGATATTACGAAAAGAATTTTAAAGAGATAAAAATTTAGAAATAACAGAAATTTTAAGAACTTTAAAATACAACTAAAATCACAGTTCAAAAGCAGAGCACTTTTAGAAAGTATTTACTTCCTCTGATACCAAGTGTTGGTCGGAGTGGACACTCAAGAGGGGGGGTGAATTGAGTTCCAATCAAAATTGTCTGTTAAAAACAATTTCTAATAAAATCCCCCAATTTCAAAAATAAATTAAACTGTAGTGAATTTATATAGAATATAAAGGTTCAATTAGTTTCTCAAAGATTGATTAATTCTCAGTTAACTTAATCTTATGATTAAATTAACTTTTGAAACCAATTTACTGATTTATAATAAATATAAACACTTGCGAATTTAATTACCAAAGTAGCTTTGAAGATAGATTATATTTCAAAGTAATAGCAGCGGAATATGAAATAAATATGTATAGTATGGATATAGTATAGCTATAAACACAGAGAAGTAACCAAGAGGTTCAGTCTCAAGCCGAGACTTAGTCCTCTCCAAAGTTTATATAAAAGTGATCCACACCCTGGATCGGGGTTAACAACAGTGAGCACACTGTCCAGGTCACAAGACCTCTACCACAGTTCTACGTGGGAAAACAAACAACAGCAGCCAGCTGTCCATGTCACAAGACCTCTACCACTATCCACAGTGGGAAGTGAAGTGTAAAAAGTTTGCTGAGGATTTACAGATCCTCCAGTGAAAGTACAGGAGTCAGTGTGTGTGTTTAATACAGCAGATAACACACACTGCTCAAAATGTAGAATAAATAAATCACAGAGCAGAGATGTAGAGTTTAGAAATGGATCTAGTGATTTCAGTGTAGCACTGGACTCGTTTTGGAATTAATCAGAAGTGATTCTGAGTCCTCTTCTCGATTTTGTTTGAGAAGCAGAGTGTCGTATGCTTCAGGTTCACAGGCAGTGAGATGTAGTCGATGAAGCTCTTCAATGATCTATTGTATGCACACCACTCTTCTTGAGTAGGCTTGATTGTATATTTGATTCTGTCTTGCTTGGTTCTTCTTGTATGTACAGAGCTCTTCTCGAGTATGTCGTATGCTTCCTTGTCTCTGTGTTTTTTTGTCTCCCACTTCTTCGCAGCTCTATATTCCTTTTTCAGCAGAGTCTTCTTGTATTCATATCACGTGCTCCGTAGGATAGAAAAGGTTTCCTTTCCGCAGGTACGAGGTACGGTTTCCTGACATCCGACAACCTTTATTAATTAATTGTCAGTGTATTAAAATATAACTAATATGACCGTTGGTTAGAATAAATAAAGATAAAGATAAAGAAATTCAAACAGTTGTTTATGACTGTTCAAGAGATCGGTAGGTCATCAGCATTAGAGTAAAGATCGGTGACTCAGATAGATCAGCATCGGTCTGTCATCTGATCGGTGAGTCATTTTGATCAGCATCGGTCTGTCATCTGATCGGTGAGTCATTTTGATCAGCATCGGTGAGTCCTTGGATCGGTGACTCATTTGCATCAGTGACTCATTTGCATCGGTGACTCATTTGCATCAGTGACTCATTTGCATCAGTGAGTCTGATGGATCGGTGAGTCTGATGGATCGGTGAGTCTGATTGATCAGTGACTCTGATGGATCGGTGAGTCTGATGGATCGGTGACTCAGATGGATCGGTGAGTCTGATTGATCAGTGACTCTGATGGATCGGTGAGTCTGATGGATCGGTGACTCAGATGGATCGGTGAGTCTGATTGATCAGTGACTCTGATGGATCGGTGAGTCTGATGGATCGGTGACTCAGATGGATCGGTGACTCAGATGGATCGGTGAGTCTGATTGATCCAGAAGGCTTCCAAACATACTTTGTAAGTTAATAAGCATAGTTAAAAAAAACATGATAACTGATTCATTCATAGATTGGAATTATGTTTATGAGACATCAAACCAGATTAAGCATCAATGAGTTGTGATGATTTGTGATTATTAAAACATCAGTTATAAACATGAAATCAGCAATCTTCCAGAGGGCTCAACATGGTCTTATATGTCATACTCATAATATAAGAGAGAAAATTATTCTTGGTTGATCCCCAACTAAGAGAATGATCATCACTATATCCAAATACATCCTGATTAGGTAATCCTCAATGCTTGTGTAAGAAAAAGGTATCAAAGTATGAAGGTTATCATGATAGGTATCTTTACAACCTCATGTATGGGGACTAAAAATATGAATAATACATCCCTAGAATAACAAATACATAATGTATAACCTTCCATGTGGTATACATCAAGGTTCATCTATAATACAAAACACTTTTCTCATTATAATAATATTTCATATCATGATACAAGAATCATACTCATGCTAACCTTAACATCTCATCATAGCCTATAATACTTCAAGAAGAAAATTTCCTAAGGATAATTTAATGTTATACATTTATAGATCAATTATCATTACACTTCTCAAAATGTATATCAATATATACATATATAAGTCCAATACAAAAGAATGATAAAGTGGATATTTCCTTTAATACGATACATTTTATATTCTTAAAATATTTTAAGAATACATAAATAAATAAATATATATATATATAAACTTTTTAGACATATCATATATAATAGACTACTAGATCAACCTTATGTTTACTATACTTACAAGGGTTTTGTTATCTTATTACATCTTTATATTATTCCTACCACATATCTATGCGAACATCTAATAAAATATTAATGTTGAACTATTTAGTGAGTAAAATATATGATGTAATCCATTTTAAATAATTTTGGGACATATTAATCATATTCCTAATTTTCAACTCCTTGAACTTACTCAAACTCCATATGAAACAACTCATAATGTTATAATGTTAATAAATTATGTGGTTCACTTAAAAATTTTCTATGTATATCATCATAATTCTTGGAACTATTTCAATCAAAAAAATTAGTGAAATATTCCTGTAACTAGTGTAAATAATTGTATTACATCGTATCCTAAACTTATTAGGATATCATGTAAAATCCACTCTCTTATGGTAATAAATATATATCTTTTTTTAATTCATTTCCATTGTATCCTAAACATTTTAGGATATCTCATGAAATTCACTCTATTCATATACTTTTTTAATATTTTATTTGTTAACTTTGAACTTATCTATGTTCAAACGTACTCCTACTTTCCTCTTAGAAACAATCTATACTTCATAACATCATGCTAATATATAAAAACAACTTGGTGTTAAGGAAATAAATAATATTAATTTATTCCAGTAATATTGAAAAAACTATTTTTTCATATAATTTATTGTATTATATGTGTTTGGATAATTTTTCTATAAAACAAACACAATTCATAAAAATATAACACTAATGGGTGGGGATAACATCTTCCAAAATATTTTACCAAACAACTTGGTAAACACTTTTATCTTAGATAATTTTTTAATACTTATCTTATTTTTAAAACATGTTATAGAAATTGATGAATTATAAACCATATGTATTTAATTAATTATCTAATAATATTCATTACCACCCATTAATAACAAACAAGTACTCTTATCAGATAAGATAAGTGAGATTAATATAATCATATTTTACATAGATTCAACTATTCTTGATAGATTTAATTATATTAAAATATTTGATATAGAAAATCATTACTTCATCACTTTAATGAAAACTGTAAGTTATTTCAATTATTACTTTTATTTTGAACTTCTATATAATTTTTAAAAAAAATTAAAACATATAGTTGGTATCACATAACATTTCAAAAATAAATAATTTATTTCTATATCACTATTACCTAATGTGGATATTCAATAGAGTTTCATAAAGCCCTTTAATTATCTCAGACAATCCCATCATATGGAATAATTACTCCCTCCATCCTTTTTGTACTATTAGGTTTTAATGACCTTTATTGGATACATAAATTAATATTATTATACTTTCCAATAAACGTTTCTTTTATTAGTTTAAACTTATACCTACTTTCACTATAAATACATCGCCAAAACCTATACATCACATTCCTGGTTCAAAAAACCACAACTCATTGAGAATACTAGGTAAACATTTTCTATATTTTCCTAACATTTATATTGATGAAAAAATAATGAATGTAATAACCAGAATAATACTCAAGGAAAACTCCAGCCTCTCCTAGCCATTAGAATATTTAGTCATATTGAGTATATAAATAAAGAATAAATTATAATAGGTTATATTTTATATAATTCCTTTAAAACCACAAGAGTCATTTTATTCATCTTATATCCGTCTAGATTATATGAGTGGAATAACATAAATAGTTTGGTTACTCATGGAGTTATTTCTAAAACACATATAATTTATCTTTACTTGTGTACTTTTTGTATGTTACTTGTCCTAAAAGTTGCTTACAATAAGATTCTCTTTTTCAAGGATTGATCTCAAAGATAAGTTTTATTATAATGATGAAATTCATATAAAACATAATCCTTTATCAATTGAGTTTCATGTTTTATATTAATTTAATAAGTAATCATATTAAAAATAATCTAACTAAAAATGATGACCTTTTAAATCATATCTATTTAGCGAGCCAAGACCCACATTTCATTATGACTTACACCGGTTTGAGAAGGTAAATAATCCATGACTATATATGTTAGAATTTTTTTAATCATATTGTATATGATTCATAGATAGATGAGTGGATAAATATGTATAAGAATCCTTGTTATGGATTCACTCAAATTTATTCCTCTTTTGTCCTAAATGTTAGTGATTCCTTGAAAAGTATATCCTAATGAAATATAAAAACCCTTGTCTTTATTACACATTAATGAATGATTTATTACATAAGATTACACATAATACATCCTAGAAGATTGATAAGTATAGTGTATTTGGGAATTAGGTAAATTACATAACATAATATGGGGCATACATCACTATTATTGAAAACATCCTTAACATTCTCATATTATTCCATGGTACTTAAAACTACACGAGATAACCTAGGGACATTCATAATAAAGGGGAAATATATAAACCCCAATAAGGGAATAAGAACATAATAACATGATATAGGTATAAAATGTTATACAATAGCCATATAAATGAGACATAAAAGGGTTTATAATCATAAAAAAGAACAATGAGGCATGATATAACATGATAGCATAAAGGCAACATGGAAAATGTGGAAATAACTTTAAACATTGAATCATAAACTAAGGTCAAGTCTAACTACCAAGAAATCATGATGTAAAAAGCCTCATTATGTATTTGTATCACTCCCTAGTCCCTTTAATGACATCTCATGAGAATAAAACATTAACTATTTCATTTGAGTGATAAATAATTTTGGGTGCACCGGTCACTTTCATTTCATTCACATGCATAAGTGTGACACATATATCTTAAAACATGGAATCAATTTTCACTAAATATTATTCCATTATTAATGAGTGTTTAAAACATACATGTAATTCCACAATAAAATAAGTATATGTTCATTAAGGTGAACACCGTTGATGGGAAATGGGTATGGGTATTCACTACACAATTGTTTGGAAAGGTAAATCACTCTAAAATTTCAGCTGGATAATGGGGGAGTATAAATGTCCATGGGGGGTTAATTAGAGTTAAATGGGTATCTAATAATTTATAAATAATATGGTTAGTAAGGGGATATAAAATAAAATGTCACAACATTAATAAATCAACATTGAATGGATAAGGTCATGAAGATGCTTGAATAAAGTGGAGAATTAGAGGATATCCTACCTTAAGAGCAAGATTCCAAAATACTAGGAGGATCTACATGAGAGTTAGGGGAACCTTGTGAAGAATATATAGAGGATATAAAATATTAAATATGTAATAAAAGGTTTTCCAGTTGAGGGTAATGGGATATTAGGTGGGTTTAAATAAAAAACGTGGTGGGTTCTTTATTTTTTCTCAATGTTTGGTATTGAACTCTATATAATATAGTGATAAAAAAATTATCACTATTTTTACCAATGGTTTACTCTAATGAGGAGTGATTTTATTTATTTTATAAGTCCAATATCTGAACTTATTAAAATATTTCCCTTAGAGATGTGAAAGTGAGTCATGTTCTTAAAGAAATGAATTTAAAACCATAAAAATATAATATTGGTTTTGGAGGATTCATAAAGGAGTTATAAAATCACTCAAAAAAACACAAAATCACATTAATTAGAATATAAAACATATTTTTTTATACCATTAATAGTATTTATTACTTCACTTTTGGGTCATTATGATGTCATAATACCCACTATATATTTATATCATACTTAATTTTCTACCTGAAAATTTGAATGTCATGGGTAATTATAAAAAATTCACCATTGAATAATTTACACGTGTTGATTCAAAAAAATATTTAATTTTTCAATATTATTTTTAAAATATTTTAATTTTAAATTTTAAAATATAATCCACATTAATTTAGAAATGCTGGGTTTTTTTAAAATAAAAATTTTCAAACCCTTATAAAAATTTCATTTAATTTCAGAAATATAATAAGATCATATATATTTTAAAACAATATTTAATAATAATATTTTACTAAAATATTTTTTATTTTATAAATCCATTAATTTATCAAATTAAATTTATTAATTGAATTAGTTAATTAACTAAAAATATAATTTATGTTTTATTGTATCAAAATAAAGATTGTTTATATTGTAAAAATAAGAAGATAATGTAACAATTATTCTATTGAAAATTAAATATATATATATATATATATATTCATATTATTATGGTCTTGATACATATCCATTTATTACACCATCAAACACCATAATGATAAAGTGTGTGATGGTGATAATTGCATGTGGTCGTTCAACGTACATGGTTTGGGTTGTGATGTTTATGAGCTTAAACTTCTCGAGTAAATAGTTTCGCTCATGATTTAGTTTTTGGATCTATACTTGGGATTGGTCCAGGGAAAAGACTTTTGATTCTATCTCTATCCAAAGTGCTGATAAATGGGATTCATAGGTTATTATCCTATTGTTCGAGGTCATCACTTCCTATGTATGTGTAAATTGGTTTTATGAAAACCCTTTATTTATAATAATCATATTATCATTATTCAAAGATATATTATTAGCAGTTATGTAGATTATCAGTCTTCTAAACACAATAGGATATAATAAAATCAATTAAGTTCATGTGTTTTATATAACCATAATAAATTTAATTACACCACAATAGAAATTTATTTATAAAAGTTTGGTTCATTACAATCTTCCCCCCTTAAAAAATTTCTCCCTTGAAATTTTCATTTCACACAATAAAATAGATTACGAAAATTTTTTTTCATCACCTCTCCAGTTACCACATTGCTACTTTAAATTTGTGGGTTCTTAATATCACGTTGACCATGTTCTATATCTTATTATGTATTACTTTTTCAATACAGTCTACGATATTCATTGAAAACATTTAATATGATATATCCATATCCAATGGTACCACCTCTAGACTTAGCACATGTGATAGGTTTGGTATGTACTTACTCAAGAGTGATATGCGGAACACATATTATACTTGACATAGGTTATGTGGAGTGCAATTCGATATGACACCACTATGATGTGATCGAGGATCTCTAAGGGACTGATGTATATTGGACTAATCTTTCCCTTCTTCCCTAGTATCATGACTTTATTAAATTGTGATATGTGGATGAATACCTTATCTCTAGCATCAAACTCTAGGTATTGTCAATGATTTTCATCCTAGATCTTCTGTCAAATCTGAGCACCCTTGATATGCTACTGAATAGTCGTGAATTGTTTCACCATTTCCTCACCCATTTCAGTACCTAGTAGTTTTTGTTCCCTAACTTCATCCCATCTTGTAGTTGTTATGAATCTCTTCCCATAAAGGCATTTATATGGGTCCATTTGGAAGATTGAGTAGAAAATTTTATTGTATGAGAACTTGACCGGATGAAGGTTATGATCCCATCCTTCTTTTGAAGTCAATTGATTATGCTCTCAATAGGTCCTCAAGTGTTTGTATAGTACACTTATATTTGTCATTCATTTGAGGTTGATAATCCATGATGAAGTTCAAATCATTATTTAGATATTTTTGGAGACTTTTCCAGAAAATAGAGGTAAATCTTAGTTCTCGATTAGATATAATCGATAGTGGAATTCCATACAAGCATGCCACATATCAAATGTATTTCTGTGAAATGTTATTGAGTGATAAGTCTTATCAAATTGAAATTAAGTGAGAATAATTTTTAAGAAAATTAACCATAATCCTATATAGAATAATTCCCTCTTGATGTCTTTAAAAGACCAGTGAAAATTGGATAGTAATTTTCTCCCATTTCCATGTAGGTGTGGGTAATGGATGTCGCATCCTCTTGTATTTTTTCCATTTTTTCCTTCACATAATAACATACAAGACATCTTGATGTGTATTCAAAGATATTATTCTTTATATTTTCCAAAAAATAGTTCTCTCAGATATCTTGATACATCTTCATACTTCCTGGATGGATGGAGAAGGTTGAACTAGGTGCAACATCCAATTGGTCCATCTATAAATTAGGATTTAATGGTAGACATAGTCATAACCCAAATATTACAACCCTTTATTCATTAATTTTTAACTCTAAATATTTATATTTTCTTATAGGTTCAACTTTCATAAAAATTCCAACATCATCTCTTTGAGCATCCTTTATCTTCTCTGTAAGTGATGGTTGAGAAATTATTTGGGAAAGGATTCATGATGTTACATCCTTCATGATTGCCATGGCCATCCATTTCATTTCTATGAAGATCAGATCCCTCTCAATTATTATCAATGAAAAATTTTCTAGATATTTTCTATTTAGGCCTTCTGCCACATTATTTTCATTCCAAGGATGGTAGTGGATTCATTAGTTATAGTCCTTAATTATCTCTAACCATATTTACTGTCACATATTCATGTCTTTATATGTGAATAAATACATGAGGCTCTGATGAATCATATATATTTTAGACTCCTCCCTAAATAGATAATGATTCTATATTTTCAAGGTGAAGATACATGCATTTAACTCTAGGTAATGTGTTGGGTAGTTCTATTCATGAACATTAAATTACCTTGAGGCATAGGCTATCACTTTTTTAATCTTCATTAGCACACAACCCAAGACATTTTTTGAATAATCACTATATACCATGAAAAGTTTCACAATTTTGGGTAGCATAATTACATGTGTAATGATGAGACTCCTTTTGGATCCTTAAATATCTATTCACATTCATTGTTCTAAACAAACATGACTATCTTTAAGTTAACTAGGTTATATGGTTTGAAAATCATGATACATTTCTCACAAACCATTGATAATACCCTTGTAATCCAAGGAAACTATGGATTTTTATCATAGGTGTTGTCCTCTTCTATCCTTTAATTAATTTTATATTTGATGGTTCTATAGATATCTCATTACTTTAAATAATATTCCCTAATAAGAAATATCCTTAAACTAAAACTCTCATTTTCTATACATTTCATAAAGTTTCTCCTTTTGTAATTTCTTTAGCATAGTTCATAAATGTTCCCCATGATCCTTTTTTATTTTATAGTATATTAGAATGTAATCTATAAATAATACCACAAATTTTTTGAGGTAATATATAATGAGTCTATTCATCAAGTACATGATGATTTTATAAGGATTAGTAAGACTGAATGGAATTAATAGGAACTTATAGTGCCTGTAACTTGTACGGAAAGCAATCTTGGGGATATTCTTCATCTTCACCCTTACTTGATAATACACCGACTGAAGATCCACCATAGAGAACTATTCTTCTACACTTACTAGATCTAACAAGTCATCAATATGTTATAGAGGATACTTGTTCTGTATCTTTATCTTGTTTATCTCATGACAATTGATTAAAATTCACATTGACCCATCCTTATTCTTGATGAAGAGGACCAGTGCACCCTGAGGTGAAGTGATTGGGTGTATGAACCCTTTATTCAGATTCTCCTATAGTTTTTTTAGCTCCACATGTTTCTAATATCCATTCTATAAGGAGCCTTGGATAATGTAAGCACCCCATGAATATGATTGATTGAAAATTTAACCTCTCATCTTGGATAAAGACTATGAAATTCTGTAGGAAATACATTAGTGCATTCCCTCACAATGGGCATGTCTTCAAGGATGATCTTTTCCTTAGACTAAATCATTTGAGCTAGATATTCTTTATCATATGAAAATAATATCCAGGCTTGAGATGTTCGTACTTAATAAGATTCATCCAACTCCTTGAATTTTTCCATAATCAGAGTATTATTCACAATATAGAGTGTAATTTTATTCTTTCAGCAATTAATGTTGGCTCTATATAGGGAAATCCAATCTATATCCAAAATTTCATAAAATTCGACTAAAGGGAGTATCAAAAGGTTTTTTAGGAATTTCATCCCAATAACATTGATAGGGGAGGTGTTTTATATATGGTATGAAATAATTTCCCCATATACCATTTTCACTGATAGATATTCATCAATGATTTGCAGTGTTGTTTAAATCGTTCAACTAAACATGAATGATATGATGGAATGTGCATGACCATAATAAAAATTTATGTTAATTATTATTCAATGAATACCTAGTATACAGATATCCTCTTTGTGGTTGGGATCGGACATGGTAGTTTTGATGGAATAATATCACCCTTACTACCTTGGAATTTTTGTTGTTGTCTCTGAAAACCCTTGGATTAGAGAATTGGTTAGAAAAGTTCCCTTATTCCTTGAAAGTTAATTAATGAACAATGTAATGAGGGTTTGCTATATAATTCCTATACTTCATCATATTAGTTGGTTTAACCCATTGACAATCGCTAACAAGGTGTCATTCTTTCCCTCGCCTTAATCATTTATTCACACTCCCCTGAGGCAATTTCCATGCTTCTTCTTTCCACACTTTTTATAAGTGTGATGTTTAAATTTCTTAGTACCATTAGATTTCTCCATCACACTAAAAAAATTTAAATACATTTTCTACTTCTTATCCCCATGATACTCAAGAAATTCCTTAATCCCCATTTTATCTTTGATAGAAGATAAGATAATTTCCACACAATTATCAAAGTCTAAGATCTCTATGGATTTTGATAGACTTGGTTTTAGCCCACTGAAGAAGTAGTCAACAATGAGTTATCTGGTAATGAAAATGTAAGAGTCATATCATACAAGTCTTGTGAACTTTTACTCTTATACCCTGATGAATTCATTATCTTTTTTCTTCATCTAAATTAAATTCCATTCCCTTTTAATTTTTAGAGTGCATGGAAAATAACCATCAAAAAACATTTTCCAAAACTCCTTCTACCCCATCATTTCGATCTCTTACTTAGGATTCTTATTCTTGATAAATTTAAACCACATATCTGTGTCTCCCCTATAAGATAAAAATACCTTTTAACCTTATCTTCCTCAAAAAATAAATTATGGATATGATCTTATCAATGGATTTGATCCATTTTTTCACAATTAAGTGATCATATGATCCATTGAAAACCTAAGTCCATTGTCTCATAAAAGTATCAATTGTAGATTTTTATTGCTTAGGGGATTTGAGAACTCCTCATGATCCATGTTTCTATTGATATGCTTAGCCAACTGATAGAGTATCTTCAAAAAGATCAATATTCTTCCTCCCATCATATTGAAAATCTTGTTTGGGTGTACATCACATTTCCATTCACATTGGTTTTTTACTCGGTTCATCCTATTTTCAACAAATGGATATAATAAAGTGAAAATTAATCTTGAGTAATTTTAAACTATTAAACACATAAACTATGATCTAATGAATTTAAATGAATAACTTATAAATGAAATTTATTTCCTCGACATTTGAATTTCTAGGCTTTAATTTATGTTATCCATGATTTATTTTCTAAAATAAACATTTATGGTAATTTTTTTCTTAATAATGGTCCCTAATGAGCCTATGAATTTTCCACAGCACATACTGTGATTGTTTCAAACAACTTATGCAGCAAGGCCAATTTTCATGCACTAATTCCCAATTAAGTCTAACTCCAAGAGGTATTTTCTTGTTTTACTCCTATGTACATTTTTCTAGAGCCACATCCACTTATAGTATCCAGACATGGATGTATTTTCTTGGAAACCAATTACTCTATACTTTACCAAAATTTAAGAGTTTATTATTATGCTAAGTCTTATCCCTCAGGATTTCTATATAGTTTTCTATTCCAATTCCAAAAATAAATAAACATTCCTCTCATACTAAATATGACAACCCTTATCTTTATTAAACATTAATGAATGATTCATTACATAATATTAAACATAATACAATTTAGAATATTAAGAAGTCTAGTGTATTTGTGAATTAGGTATATTACATAACAACCTAAAATAGGGAATATATCTCCATTATTGAAAACTTCTTTAACATGATAATATTATTATATAAAACTTAAACATAAGGCCCCGGCCTTAAACCTTACTTAATCTTGAGTTATTTCAAGAATACACCTTGAGGATCTTTTCAGGTTTAGAGTTTTAGAGAATTAGATCAAAAAAATTGCATTACATTCCACATTTAAAAAAAGTGGTTACATAAAAGATAGTATTAATTTTTCCCATCAACGGAAACATATTTAAAATAAAACATGGATTCTTTCTTGACACTTACTTGACATTATCATCATATCATGTACCTTTCTCTTGACCTGCGAAAAACATTTCAAAAACCTGGGATGAGCATAAAAATCTCAGTAAGGGTTATAAAAATATGGAAAGGAAACATGAGTTCATATATACATAAGAATGAAATCATACTTTACACATAAAACATAGGCACTTTAACATACCACATCAAATCATGAAGAAATCATAGAAATCATAAGACATAAATTTAACTTGAGGCATTCATAACATTCTTACGTAGGGAGTAACCCTCTTGGTTACGTTTGGAATACCCATCACAGTATATTCCCTAAATCTCTTCGGAGAAACTTTAACGTTTCACTCCTTCGCATTACCCAATGCATTAGAGAGCTATATTAGGCTCATCAGCCCTTAGTTTATCATGGAACCACCCGTCTTCATAATAATGCCCAAGAACCTCAACATAATCGTATCACATAAAACATGCATAAAGGAAACATAATATTTCCACATTTCAATCACAAGATATCAATACAACAGATTGATATAAAAAACAATATGAAAACCATTTTCAATACCAAAATAAAAGAAAACTAAAACATGGTATTTATTTTTCTTTTAAAAAAAGGTATGGCTTGTAGAGGAAGCCGAAACTCAAATAATGGTCACAGCGGCGGAGAAGTCGTTGTCACCGAATACATACGACAAAAATATTCCCTTTTGTCGTTCAGTAAACGCTTCGTATAAAAACTATTCCTTTTGAATAAACGTAAAATTCAAAGGGGTTTATACACCATATAAAAGAAGGTTGTGTATAAAACAAAATATGCATCAATGAAAGGAGATTGAGACGAAGTCCCATACCTCGGGTCCAACTTGACTCGGTCGTTCTTTAATCTCCTGAATAATAAACTTTAGTTACTTTCTACTTGTTTAAGAACCTTTTTCAAGTTCATTATTCCTTGTATATCACTTATTTCCATGTCATGAACAATATGTAATTATTTATGTTAATAACGGTCGTTTTAACGATCATTGGTACTTGAGTCAAAAATAAACACTTTATAAATACACGTTTTTCATGTATCCATTATATCCAGAATGGTATTAATGATTTAGATATCATATATATCATATATGTCCAGTACATGCATTCATTTATAATATTACATAACATTTAGATGTAAGAAATGAAATGCACCGTTCATGGAGACGGTAAGCTGTACATGCGCATGAACGCTGCTTCCATTTCTATTTCGTATTTTATGAAATGGAATCATAATGATATAAAGTTATATTATAATTCCAGTGTAATATCATATTTAATATCATAACTCCATCCTTTATACATCCCACATATGGTATTAACGAATCAAATCACTTTGAGGGGCGGTAGTCCACACTTCCTTAAATGAAGATATCTCGTTTACCCATAATGGAAACCATAAAGGAATGCCCAAAATGGAAAATACATAATCTTAAGGAAAACATAAACATATTATATATCATATATAAATATAGTGTCATCTTAATGGCCACCTTTGAAGGTGCTAAAATAATGTTGAACAATCATCGTTTCGGGAGGCAGAAATTCGCCATCCACAGAAACAGTAAGTTCTTTAACCATTAGATGTAGGTCTGTGTAAGTGTATCTCGAATATATCTTATAAAAACATCCTAGTATATGGAATATACTGTTGTTATTATAAAAAATGAATAAAAAGAGTTTAGGGTGTTGGAGAAGCAAAATAAAACAAAAGAACACAATTGAAGACATTACCTTAAAATCGGGTAACTCCCTTTGGTTTGAGCTCAAAGGATTCCTTGGGAAGACTTCTGCCCAAAGTGAGGCTTCAAGGAGTAAGATAGGGAAGTGGAGAGACAAAATGTGCAAGGTTTGGCCAATCCAAAGGCTTTGGAATTGTGGGTAAGGAGGTAGAGGTGGGGGGCTTTTATAAGAGGAGAGGAGGGGCACTCTTGGAAAGTAAAGAAATGTTACTTTATTTTAAAATGAGTTTCGGATTCAAAAGGTCCCACATTGATATAATTCTAGGTTAATGTGATAAGGGTTCTAAATCCACCCATCCAATAGGTTTTGGACATGTGTAGGTCATGTATTTTATATTATCTTTTCATTTTATTTAAATCCGATATTAATGAGGTAATCGCTGCATCATCATGATGTCATAAATAATTTAATTTATTTAATGTCTAAAAATTATAAAAAATAATATCATGATGTAGGAAATCGTTTTATATTTCTAATGAATATTTATATTCAAAAATATGACTTGTATAACCCCATATAAAAATTGTTTTAATAAAACAACTCATGTTTGTGTCATTTTAATTTAACATTAAATAAAAAGTTATTTATGTCATTTCCCAACCAAAGTGGGTCCATGGGGTCCCCAAGTTGACCCATGGATTTTATTTGTCGTCAATGACACATACAATAAGGGTAGGACATGTGTCAATCTCATCTCATCTTAGTAAAACATTATTTTTACCTTAAACTACACTAATTACCTCTAATCGCGATTAAGAACGTAAAAGTTACTATTCACCAAAAAAATTATTTTAATATCATTGAACCACATTTTACTTCTTAATGATAACCATGTATGTCGTATTTTTGAAAATCAAATCACAGAAGTGGCAAAGTTTCATTTAAACGAAAAATCAGTTTCTTTAACTACCACTTAGTGGTTTCACTATTCATCAAAAATTGAAGTTTTTCAGAAAAATACCAAAACTTCACCCTAAGATAAATTTGATAATCTGAATTAAAAAATGATGCCTATTTTTCATAATTCAAATCATATAAGTTACATTAATTAATTTAATAATTAATTCCCGCTGTCATGACAAATAACGTGTTTTTATGAAACAATAAGTATCAAAAGATTGACACTAGTTTAAGTCCAATTTCAAAGTAAATTGATTCCAATGACCACCATTGGATTAAATAGTAAAAATATATTCTAATTTCACTTCAAAACCAATTCAAAAGATAATCTAATCATATAAATACATTAGATTAAAAAGAGGTTTTGAATTAAAATACAACATTTTTCACTATTCAATAAAAAATGAACTTTATCGGAAAAATACCAAAAATTCACACAAAGTAAATTTTGATGTCCCAATCATAAAGAATAAGTTTATTTTGACAAACATAGCTTATAAAATTGTCAAAAGATAGATTTAAAAATGGTTTTCCATCAAAAGGCTTTAAAACAATCTTTTAAAAATAATAGTGTATTCCATGCTTAAGATTGGATTTATTCTCATTTTAAGCCTCTAAAACACTATCTAATTCACTAATAGACATATTTAAAAATATCTATTATTCATTACTTACTCGGGATGTTACATCCTTCCCCCCTTTAGAAAATTGTGTCCCCGCAATTTATTTACTTATCGAATAAATGGGGGTACTTATCCGTCATTGCATTTTTAGATTCTCATGTTGCCTCTTACGTCATGTGGTTTTTTCACAAAACCTTTACCTGATTAATCACCTTATTTAGTAACACTTGCTCCCTGTGGTCAAGAATCTGGACCGGTTGTTCCTCATAAGAAAGGTTCTCTTCCAGCTGAACTACCTCTGGACTCAAAACATGAGATGGATCTGGCATGTACTTTCTCAGCATCGAAACATGAAAAACATTGTGTACCTGAGATAAACACGGAGGTAAAGCCACCTAGTATGCAACTAATCCAACTCTCTCCAGAATTTCATATGGTCCAATGAACCTTGGACTCAGCTTTCCTTTCTTACCAAATCGCATCACACTTTTCCATGGTGAGACTTTGAGAAAAACATGATCACCTACCTCAAAAGATAGATCCTTCCTCCTATTGTCTGCATAACTCTTTTGCCTGCTCTGAGCTGTTGTCATGTGTTTCTGTATCAGCTGAACTTTTTCTTCCAACTCTTCTACAAATTCTGGTCCCATCAGCTTTCTTTCACCCACTTCATCCCAAAAATCTGGAGTTCGACACTGCTTCCCATATAACGCCTCAAATGGTTCCATCTGTATACTGGAATGAAAACTGTTATTATATGAAAACTCAACCAAAGAAAGATGTTGGTCCCAACTTCCCTGATAATCCATAGAGCATGAACGTAGAATATCCTCCAATGTCTGAATTGTTTGTTCTGACTGCCCATCTGATTGAGGATGAAAAGATGTACTAAAATTTAATTCAGTACCCAACGACTTCTGAAGGCCTTTCCAAAAGTTAGAAGTGAACCTAGGATCACGGTCAGATATAATGGAGAGGGGAACTCCATGTAACCTGAATATCTCTTTAAGATACAAACGGGAAAGTTGATCTAGGGAAAAAGTATCTCGTATAGCAAGGAAATTAGCAGATTTATTCAAGTGATCAACAATAACCCAGATTGCGTTATTACCTCGAGGGGTCTTCGGAAATCCCACAACGAAGTCCATGGATATATTATCCCATTTCCACTCTGGCACTGGTAAAGGCTGAAGCATCCATTTCAGTAACTGCCGCTCTACTTTAACCTATTGACATGTCAAACATTTCACAGTAAAATCAGAAATATCTCTTTTCATTCCATCCCACTAGTAATACTCCCGCAGATCTCTGTACATCTTAGTACTTCCAGGATGAACTAAAAACGGAGAACTATGAGCTTCACATAACAACTCTCTCTTCAACTATGAATCACAAGGCACACACAATCTCTTCCCAATTCTCAAAACACAATCACTATCAATGTTGAATTCATGCAACTTACCTTTCTGAACCAGCTCTACCTTTTTCTGCAACTCACTGTCTTGCTTCTGTGCTTGTTTGATTCTGTCTGATAGAGAAGATTTCACTGATACCTGAAATAAAAAAGAAGGACATCCTCCACCAACAACTTCTATGAAAAAGTTCATCAAATCCTTAACCAAAGGATCATGTTCCAAATGCAACATTTCTAATGAAGAATTACTTTTTCGACTCAAAGCATTAGCCACTTTATTTGATTTTCCCAGCTGGTAATGAATTGTACAATCATAATCCATGATTAATTCTAGCCATCTCCTCTGTCTCATGTTCAATTATTTCTGAGTGAATATATACTTCAAACTTTTGTGATCGGTATAAATTTCACACTTTACTCCATAAAAATGATGCCTCCAAATTTTTAAAGCGAAAACAACAGCATCTAATTCCAAATATTGTGTATGGTAATTTACCTCATGAGTTTTCAACTGTCGTGAAGTATAAGCAATTACCTGATCATTCTGCATTAGAACACAACCAAGTCCTTTCAATGAAGCATCACTATAGATAACAAACTCCCCATTCCTGGAAGGTAGTGACAAAACTAGAGTATTCACCAATATTCTTTTCAATTCCGGAAAACAATCATCACATTCTTTTGTCCAGATAAACTTAACACCCTTCCGAGATAGCTTAGTCATTGGACTAGATAACTGTGAAAAATTTCAAACAAACCTTCGGTAATAGCCTGCCAAACCAAGGAAACTACGAATCTCTATTACATTTGTGGGTCTTGGCCATTCTTCAACAACCTTTGTTTTTTCCGGATCAACAGTTATCCCATCTTTAGAAACAATGTGACCAAAGAAAGAAATTTGTTGAAACCAAAACCCACACTTACTGAATTTCCCATACAATTTCTTTTCTTTTAAGGTTTGCAAAATAACCCTTAAATGTCTTTCATGCTCCTCTTTACTTTTAGAAAACACCAAAATATCATCAATTAAAACCACCACAAACTTATCCAAGATCTCATGTAAAATTCTATTCATTAAGTCCACGAATATAGCAGGTGCATTGGTTAGCCCAAAAGGCATTACTACAAATTCATAATGGTCATATATTGTACAAAACGCAGTCTTTAGAACATCTTCTTCCTTTACCTTCAGCTGATGGTACCCCGATCTCAGGTCAATCTTTGAAAAAAAACTGAGCTCCCTGGAGCTGATCAAACAAATCATCGATATGAGGAAAAGGATATTTGTTCTTAATAGTGATATTATTCAAGGCTCTATAATCAATGCAATGTCTCATAGAACCATCTTTATTTTTAACAAATAAAACAGGAGCACCCCATGGTGATGTACTAGGTCGAATGAAACCTTTCTCTAATAAATCATGCAATTGCTCCTTCAACTCTAAAAGTTCAATTTGAGCCATTCGATAAGGGGGTTTTGAAATTGGCTTAACATCAGGAACTAAGTCAACAGTAAATTCAACTTCCCGATCTGGTATTATTCCAGGCAACTCATCAGGATACTCATTTACCACTGGCACATCATTAATCTGAACAGTTCCCTTGTTTTCAACATTATGTGCAAGGTAACATTCATTTCCATCTTTTACAAGATTCTCGGCCTCTTGATAAGTTATCAACAGTAAGGGTTCATTATTGTACACAAACTGAAAGTCTTTCTAAAAATAAACTTCTTTATCTCTACAGTCAATCTTAGCATGGTAAATAGAGAGCCAATCCATACCCAGGATAACGTCAAACTCTACTAGAGGTAGAACAATAAGGTTTGCAAGTAGGTTCTTTCCATAGATAAGGATAGGAAATTCTTATAAATTCTTTTTGCATCAACATTTCCCCCAGGTGTTTTTACCACAAGTTCAGGAGTCATTTCTTGAGATGGTATTCCCATTTTACTAGAAAAGGTTTCAGAGATGAAAGAATGTGTGGACCCCGAATCAAACAACACACTGGCATAATCTGAAAAAACCAAAAAGTACCTGGTACAACTTCATTTGATGGCCCGACATTTGATGAAGTAGTTTCAAAGGATTTCACCACCCCTTTCTGCTTGTATTCTAATTGCTTCCCATCACTCAAGCTCTTTGTCGGACACTTGTTTTCATAGTGACCCATATCATTTCTCTTAAAACATTTCACTAACTATAAATCAAATTTGGACTTACCATCACCTCGATCTTTTTCAGTGCAATCACGAGCCTTATGTCCCATCTTACCACATTGGTATCACCTTCCAGAATTCATAAGACATTCCCCGGCATGCCTTTTACCACATTTATCACAAACTGGAAACTTAGTTTTCTTACCATCAGACTTTTTTGAATAATTCTTCCCTTTCTCATGCCACCTCGGTCTCTTCTTCTGCTGGTTGTTATAGAACACTTGATCATCGGAAAACTCCATTTCCACCTTCTCAGCACATCGAACAAGATTTTCATAACATTTAAACTCACGAGAAGCTAATGCCCTTCTATATTTTGGTTTTAATCCTGAGTAAAAACGATTGATTTTACTATCAAGGTCTTGGATAAAATTTGGAGCATACCTTTCCAATCGAGTGAACCTCTCTTCATAGGCAGCCACTAAGTCTTCCTCTTGCCTCAATTACAAGAATTGATTTTCCATCCTAATTCGAACAGCCTTAGGAAAATACTTCTCAAGAAACATACCTTTGAATTCATCCCAGTCGAGAGCATAAATCTCATCAGTGTCCCTGATATTTTTAACCATCGACCACCACTGATCTGCCTCACCCTCCAAATGGTAAATAGCAACACTAAACTTTTGATTGTCTGAACACCCCATGACATCGAAAATCTTATCCAGTGCTTTAATCCACCCTTCAGCTAACACAGGGTCAGATGATCCTCTGAATGATGGGGGATGTTGCCTCATGAAATGTTCCACCACTGACATGTTCCTCTGCGGTTGATCTGGCTGATCTCGTACATGGATACCACCACCATTTATCTCTTGAGTCAACTACGCCATTACTGCAATAAACTGTTCAGTTCCAATTCTGACCATCTCAGGATGCTGATTCGGATGGTTATTTCCTTCTGTATGCCTTCCTAGCACTAGTTCTCGGTTTCCTATGCGGAAAACCATTCTGAACAAACATGTCTTAGATGAAGCAACATGGTAATCTTCAAATGCTATATCATTTCAAAAAAAATATTTTTGGATAATCATTTAATAGAATTCTAACTCCTAATGTTATCTAAACCGACCTCTGATACCAACTATAAGGCCCCAGCCTTAAACCTTACTTAATCTTGACTTATTTCAAGAATAAACCTTGAGGATCTTTTCAGGTTTAGAGTTTTAGTGAATTAGATCATAAAACTTGCATTACATTCCACATTTAAAGAAAGTGGTTACATAAAAGATAGTATTCATTTTTTTCATCAACGGAAACATATTTAAAATAAAACATGTATTCTTTCTTGAAATTTCCTTGACACTATCATCATATCATTTACCCTTCCCTTGACCTATGAAAAACATTTCAAAAACATTGGATGAGCATAAAAATCTCAGTAAGGGTTATTAAAATATGGAAAGGAAACATGAGTTCATATATACATAAGAATGAAATCATACTTTACCCATAAAACATAGGCACTTTAACATACCACTTCAAATCATTAATAAATCATAGAAATCATAAGACATAAAGGTAACTTGAAGCACTCATAACATTCTTACGTAGGGAGTAACCCTCTTGGTTACATTTGTAATACCCATCACAGTATATTCCATAAATCTCTTCGAAGAAACCTTAACGTTTCACTCCTTCACATTACCCAATGCATTGGAGAGCTATATCGGGCTCACCTGCCTTTAGTTTATCACGGAACCACCCGTCTTCATAATAATTCCCAAGAACCCCAACATAATCGTATCACATAAAACATGCATAAAAAACATAACATTTCCACCTTTTAATAAAAAGATATCAATATAACACATTGATATAAAAACATTATGAAAACCATTTTAAATACCAAAATAAAAGAAAATTAAAACATGGTATTTATTTTTCTTTTAAAAAATTGTATGGCTTATAGAGGAAGGCAAAACTCAAATAATGGTCACGGTGACGGAGAAGGCGTTGTCGCCGCATACGTATGACAAAAACATTCCCTCTTTTCATTTAGAAAATGCTTCGTATAAAAAAGATTCCTTTTGAATAAATGTAAAAGTCAAATGGGTTTATACACCATATAAAATAAGGTTGTGTATAAAACAAAATATGCCTCAATGAAAGGAGATTGAGACGAAGTCCCATACCTTGGGTCCGACTTGACTCGGTCATTTTTTAATCTCCTGAATAATAAACATGAGTTAATTCCTACTTGTTTAAGAACCTTTTTCAAGTTCATTATTCCTTTTATATCACTTATTTCCATGTCATGAACACTATGTAATTATTTAAGTCAATAACGGTCGTTTTAACGATCATTGGTACTTGAGTCAAAAAATAAACCCTTTATAATTACAAGTTGTTCATGTATCCATTATATCCAGAATGGTATTCATGATGTAGATATCACATATATCATATATATTCAGTACATGCATTCATTTATAATATTACATAACATTTAGAGGTAATAAATGAAATGCACCGTTCATGGAGACGGTAATCCATACGTACGCATGAACGCTGCTTCCATTTCTATTTCATATTTTACGAAATGGAATCATAATGAAATGAAGGTATATTATAATTCTATTGTAATATCATATATAATATCATAAATCCATCCTTTATACGTCCCACATATGGTATTAACGAATCAAATCACTTTTAGGGGGCGGTAGTCCGCACTTCCTTAAATGAAGATATCGCGTTTACCCATAATGGAAACCATAAAGGTTTGCCCAAAATGAAAAATAAATAATCTTAACAAAAACATAAACATATTATATATCATATATAAATATAGTTTCATCTTAATGGCCACCATTGAAGTTGATAAAAGAATGTTGAACAATCATCGTTTCGGGAGGCAGAAATTCGCCTTCCACGGAAACAGTATGTTCTTTAACCATTAGATATAGGTGTGTGTAAGTGTAGCTAGAATATTTATTATAACAAAATCCTAGTATATGTAATATATTGTTGTTGTTACAAAATAAATGAATAAAAAGAGTTTAGGTGGTTGGAGAAGCAAAATAAAACAAAAGAACACAAGTGAAGACATTACCTTAAAATGGGTAACTCCCTTTGGTTTGAGCTCAAAGGCTTCCTTGGGAAGACTTCTGCCCAAAGTGAGGCTTCTAGGAGTAATATAGGGAAGAGGAGAGACAAAATGGGCAGGGTTTGGCCAAGCCAAAGGCTTTGGAATTGTGGGTAAGGAGGTAGAGGTGGGGGCCTTTTATAAGAGGAGAGGAGGGGCACTCTTGGAAAGTAAAGAAATGTTAATTTATTTCAAAATGAGTTTCGGATTAGAAAGGTCCCACATTGAAATAATTATAGGGTAAGGTGATAAGGGTTCGAAATACACCCATCCAATAGGTTTTGGACATGTTTAGGTCATATATTTTACATTATCTTTTCATTTTATTTAAATCCTTTATTAATGAGGTAATCGCTGCATCATCATGATGTCATAAATAATTTAATTTATTTAATGTCTAAAAATTATAAAAAAAATATAACGATGTAGGAAATATTTTTATATTTCTAATTAATATTTATAGTCAAAAATATGACTTCTATAACCCAATGTAAAAATTGTTTTAGTAAAACAACTCATGTTTGTGTGATTTTTATTTTAACATTAAATAAAAAGTTATTTATGTCATTTCCCAACCAAAGTGGCTCCATGGGGTCCCCAAGTTGACCCATTGATTTTCGTGGTCTGCCATGACACATCCAATAAGGCTAGGACATGTTTCAAGCACATCTCATATTATTAAAACATTATTTTTACCTTAAACTACACTAATTACCTCTAATCGCGATTAAGAACTTAAAAGTTATTATTCACCAAAAAATTATTTTAATCTCATTAAACCACATTTTACTTCTTAATGACAACCATGTATGTCGTATTTTTGAAAATAAAATCACAGAAGTGGCAAAGTTTCATTTAAACGAAAAAGCAGTTTCTTTAACTACCACTTAGTGGTTTCACTATTCATCAAAAATTGAAGTTTTTCAGAAAAATACCAAAACTTCACCCTAAGCTATATTTGATATTCTGAATTCAAAAATGATGTATATTTTAAAAAATTAAAATCATATAAGTTACATTAATTAATTTAATAATTAATTCTCGATGTCATGACAAATAGCGTGTTTTTATGAAACAATAAGTATCAAAAGATTGACACTAGTTTAAGTCCAATTTCAAAGTGAAATTGATTCCAATGACCACCATTGGATTAAATGGTAAAAATATATTCTAATTTCACTTCAAAACTAATTCAAAAGATAATCTAATCATATAAATAAATTATATTAAAAATAGTTTTTGAATTAAAATACAACATTTTTCATTATTCATTAAAAAAACGAACTTTATCAGAAAAATACCAAAAAATCACACAAAGTAAATTTTGATGTCCCAATCATAAAGAATAAGTTTATTTTGATAAACATAGCTTATAAAATTGTCAAAAGATATATTTGAAAATGGTTTTCCATCAAAAGGCAATAAAATAATCTTTTAAAAATATTAGGGTATTCCATGCTTAAGATTGGATTTATTCTCATTTTAAGCCTCTAAAACAATATCTAATTCACTAATAGACATAGATAAAAATATCTATTATTCATTACTTACTTGGGATGTTACATTAAAACTGGTTGGCAAAACCTAGGGACATATATAAGAAAGGGGTGAGATATAAATCCTAGTAAGAGGATATGAAAATAATGAAATTATTAAGGTATAACATATTAGACAATAATTATATAAATGAGACATAAAATGGGTGATAATCCTAAATATGAACAATGAGGCAAGATATAGCATGCTAACATTATGTCAACATGGCAAAATGTGGAAAAAAATTAATCCAGGGAATCATAAACATAGGTCAAGGATAACCACCAAGAAATATTGTTGTCAAAAATTACCATGATGGATTAGGTTAACTCCCTAATCACTTGAATAAAGTATCATGAGACTAAAATCATATCAAATTCATTGGAGCGCCATATAATTCCAGGTGCACCCATCGCATTCATTTCATTCACATGAATAAGTGTGAAACATAGATCATAAAGCATGGAATCATTTTTCACCTAATTTTACAAGAATATATTGGAGTGTGGAATACATACATGTAATCCCACAATTAAATAAGTATAATTTCATAAAGGTGAATACCCTTGATAGAAAATGGGTATGGGTATTCACAACACAATTTTTGGCATGGGAAATCTTGGTGAAATTTTGGCAGGATAATGGGGGAATATAAATGTGAATAGGGAGGGATTAATGAAATTTAATGGGTTATAAAATCCTTTATAAATCATATGGGTAGTAAGGGGGGTATGCTAGAACATATCCCAACATTTTTAAATGGATAAGAAAGGCATAAGGTATTGTATATGCTTGAATAAAGAAGAGAATGATAGGATCCTTTACCATGAGAGTGTGATTTCAGAAGCTTGGGAGGAGCTTCTTGAGAGATTTGGGAAAACGTGGGAGGACTCCAAATTGGGTAGTGAAGGGTTTAAAATTTTAAAATATTTCCCTTGTTGATGTGGAAGTGAGTCACATTCTTAAATAAATGATTTTAAAACCATTAAATGCAATATAGGTTTTGGAGGATTCATAAATGATTTATAAAATTTATAAAATAACCTAAAAATAACATTATTTTAAAGGGGAAACAAGGCATTGGTCTTGGATACCATTAATAGTATTTATTACATCACTTTTGGGTCATTATGATGTCATAATACACACATTATATTTATAGCATATTTAACTTTTACCTGAAAATTCGACCGGCACAGAAAATTATGAAAAATTCACTATTGGATATTTGAGATAATATGATTCAAGAAATAGTATATATTTTATCAAATTAATTTTCAAAATATATTATTTTCACTTTTAAAATATAATCTACATTTATTAATAAAAGTTGGGTTTACTAACAATAACAGTTTTTCAACCCTTATAAAATTTTTATTTTACTTCATAAAAACTATATAATAAACTATATTTAAAAAAACATGTTTAATATTAATATTTTATTAAAAATATTATTTATTTTCAAAATCCATTAATTCATTAAAATATATTTCTAAATTGAAATTGAATATTACCTAAAAATATAATTTGGGATTTATTATATCAAAATCAAAATCGTTAATAATATAACAATAATAAGTAAGTATAACCATTATTATATTGAATATAAAATATAAATATATATTATATTGTCCTTGTATTCAGGCCACTTGGCCTTGGGCCTTCGGGCTATGTATTGGGTCTCCCTCTACCCTCTAATAGGTCTTTTCTTTAATAATAAATTGAGGCTTCGGCCCCAAACTTTTAAAAAAATATTTATTTTTTATTATAGTCTTGACACATATCCCTTTATTACACAAAAATATCCCTAAGTGGTGTAAGGTGTGTGATGGAAGAATTTTCCAGTGGTGCTTCAGCGTACATGGTTTGGGTTATGATCTTGATAAGCTTGACCTTATCCCATAAATGATTTAGGTTGTGCTTTAGTTGTTAGCCATCTACTTATTGTAGATAAAGGGAAAATACATGTGATGTTATATCCCTTGGAATATTTTATAAATAGTATTCATAGGGTAAGATCTTACTGGTTGAGGCCATCACTTCCTTTGTCTCTGTCAAGGGGATTTGTTAAAACCAATTATTTATACTAATCATATTATAACTGATCAATGGCTATATTATCATCAGTTATGATGCTTCATGTTCTTTTAAATATGATATGATATAACAAAACCAATTAAGTGTTTGAGTTTAAAATAAACATAATAAATAATCATTCAATTAATTCCACCATAAAGAGAATTTTTTTTATAAAAGGTTAGGTCATTACAAGAAAATTCCAAGAACAAGGCACATGACAATTAAGGAAACCTCATTAAACATTTTATGTTTTAATTTGGATTATATAAACATTTTACACAATCCAAATATCGTATATTTAATAATATTTAAACCTTTGATCTAATAATTTATCAAAAATATTTTTTATGGTAAAAATAATCTCAAAATAATTCCCTAATAAATTTTAACAATTCAAATTAAACATTAGGAACAATTCTTAATTTTAAATAAAAACTCTTTATATTTTTCCTTATTTTTTATAATTTATAAACCTTTTATAAATTACTATTATAATATCCATATAAAAAAAATTTAAATTAAAAGTCAGGCCATATAAGTTTTCTAAAAAATGTATTTTTATATTAACACTTCATATTATAGATTATTTATTTATAAATTTATAATTAACATTTAATTAATTAATTATAAACACTTCCTAATTAATAAATTTATATACAATTTTATGTAATAATAAATATCTAAATAAATAAATTTATTGTTCTTTATAAATAATTCATAAATTATATTATTCTTTTCAAATTTTAAAATAAATAATAACTATCCCAAAAAAGTTTATTTAATGATATAAGATCCATCATTGGACACAATTGATAAGCCATGGAACATAAATATTTTATATTCAATTATACATACTTTATAGCTGATAATCCAATCCTCAAATCAGATAAGTTCTCATATTTAATGACACACAAAGATAATGTAAAAGAGGTACAATTCTATATTTTCAAAACCCATGGAAAATAACTATAACTAAAAAAGAATCAGGATATTTTTATTGAGGTAGGTATTATAATACGTCGTATCCTAAGCGACAACTAAATTGACAAGAAAAAATTATGAATCTTATTTTATGACTCAGATTATGACATGTAAGGAAACATTAAAAACCATTATTTCTCAAATGAATTCACAATAAAAATTAATTTTAGGGATTTAATACCACTGATAGGTTTATAAGGGATGATTAACCATTAATTAAAGAAGTATAAGTTTATAGAAACCAAGAAATCCAAGAAAACAATTCCATCAAAATTGAAATCATATGATACTGGAAATGAAGAGTGTGTACCTTGTACCATAAAATGATGATACCTTCACCTTAAAATAATTTTTTATGAATAAATCTAAGGAAAACGGAAACATTGTTCCTCTTTTGGTGAATCTATTGATTTCACTAAATCACCCAAAAGTTTTAGGTAGGATCCTTAAACCTTCATAATATGGTAGCATCTTAATAGAAAATAATGATGAAGGTAGAGAGATTAAGAAGGGAGAGATTATTGGTTAGAGGTTTTGAAGAGTATCATACACACCCACACCCATAGCATGTCCTTCCATATATAGGTTTTGGGTACACTCCCTGAGCCTTGCATTTACTCGTATGTTTCATAAATATTTTCATGATTCTTTTTATTATATATAATTTCTACCTCATCCATCAAAGTTATCCCATCTATTGCACTTAATTAAAAATATCTTATGATTAAACGATATTTGAATAGTTGAATAAATCATGGAAGCAAGGAATTAATCCGACCATTCAATTCAATATTAGTCGGACATGTCATATGATATAATATTTCCAGGCAGTCAGCATATGATATCATCATATCATAAGATATGATATGTCCCAAAACATAGATATAAGACTCATTTTTTCATATGTTTTGTTATACACTATGATACACTATATCATGATATATTACACATGGTGTATGGGAATATTCTTTTCATATAGAGGAATCTATATTATTTATCTAAAACCCAGCTGAAAATTTCACTTTCATTAAAACTCTCCTAGTGCATGGTCTTTATATTCATTTTATGTTTTTTATATCATCCATATATTGTACACTATATACCAAAATTTGGATCCCTTATCTAGGGTATAATCATAATTCTTTTTCTAGTTAGGATATAATATCAGAATGATAATTTACTTTCTAAGAGCTATGTAGTGATTGATTCATACTCTTTTAGAGTAGGAAATTATGTCCAAGTTATTCAAATCATTCCTATCTAAAAACATTCCCCCTTGTAATCCCATTTCATCCATTTATTTGGGACTTCAAATCATTCATGTTCAGTCATCCCATGTCCATTAACTAAGATGGGATCATTTCAATTTACCTTGGTACTAAGAGCTCATTCACATTAGGTTTCCCTCCTTCCTGTAAAGGATAATCATCCATTTCACTACCATGTATCCCCCACATGAACTAGATCTATACAAATACCTAATAATAAGTATGTGAGTCTTGATTCCTATTATTTTTGAACACATAGTGATTTATTGGTCTCCCACCTCAAAACTCCCCATAAATTCTATTCCCATCCAATTGTCCCTCTCACTCTAATAGTGTGGTCCCTCGATGCACGTTGAGTTTTCCCTCATAAACCCTATGTTAGGATGATAAATTCCCATAATAATTTTCATAACCATAAGGGACTTGATTCTTGTTATACCAATATACGTAGTGAGACCTAGAGGTCTCAACCCAAATCTAGTCATAGAACCCATCAACATAAATCCCCCTTCTATATCCTAGTGATTATTCCCTCTTATTTATATCAATTTCTTTAAAACCCTTTATTAAAATGATTCCATTGTCATCTCACATGTTTATTAACTAGATATATGTATAGATATTTCATAAGAACTATGTATTTATTGATTCATATTATCATAGGTTACATAGTGATGTCTGGATCATATACGATAGTCCCAGCCATAAATCATTATCAATTTTCGTTTCCCCTTATTTTATAATAGCTTGGATCTTTTCTGGTTCTTAACTAAACAGTTTAGAACACCTTTTTAATATCTTCTTCTCTTTTCCACACTTTATTCCCTAAGTTTTTAAATCACCACAAATATTTAATAGCTATTAGCAATGAGTGAATCTGATTCAAAAAAGACCCCTCCACTCAATAACATCATTCATGTCATGTATCTATATTTCCATTAACCATAAAGGGCATGTATCTTCACTAAGGAGAAGATCCTCTGACGTTATACCCCCTTAAGAATATTATTGTTAAACTCATTACTCTATTTTTTCATCAAGCACCATAGTCATGTATATTTCATGTCATTATTTTCTAATCCAAATGATCCAAGTTATGATTTAGATCATTACCATCCCTTGTACAAAGGTGTTAAAATACTTCAAATTCTTAACCCCCCCTAGTTTTTCATGCTTCTTCATTGATCCAAAGACTATGACTGCAATCAATGTGCACCTTTTCAAAAGGTCATATATATTGATATAATCCCTTTATCCATTCATGTTGGGTTTTTACCCGTCCCTTATCACTAAATAAATTACGTTATATTATTTTTCTTTTTAGAATTATGATAATAAACTAAATGTGTATTCCCATTTAAAGGGTCATTTTAACAAGCTTAAGGCACATCATTTCATGTTAGGTCAGTTTTTTGTCTATTCCAGACATACGACCTCACCCCTCTTGTAGAAAAAGATATATAATCTTAAACCCCATCAACATTTGATCAAAATATATTTAACCTTAAAAATAAACTTCATTGGTTAGACATGAAATGCCTTAAACTACCAAAGTAAGTTAATGTGGTGCCCACCAGATTGAAAACATACAAAGGGAATTCTAGGTGAAAATTGAATCACTACTCATAAGGCCTTCACCATGCATATCCTAGGAAATATTATGATATTTAAAATTAAAAGTAAAAATTATTTTCAATATGGAAACCGAGAAACTGTTGACTAAGAAAACATTGAGTCCCTTTGCAATAAGACTCTCCACTTTTCTCATTTAGTATAAAGTTAGTGCTTGAATGAAAATACATAATGCTTGTAGGGGCCACAATTTAACTCTAGAAAAAGTAAATTCATGCTCACTATCTCTCCAAACCAAGGAAAATGTTGTGTAAACCTTTCTATAAAACATATTTGATTATATTATTTATAAAAAAATATCCAAAAATATAATTTCAAGATACTTGGGGCCTATTGATCATTAAAATATATATGTAAACCTCCCTTGATAGTTTCCATTATATTTATTCATTCACTTACTCATATTTGAATAGACTGACCTTGTCGTATGGTGATTATTATTATTTTTCATAATTGGACCACCTATATTTTTCTAAGAGTAAAAGTTCAAAATGAAACCAAAATTTTTAGTATTTTGTCTCACTTTCTTTCCCTAGTTTATGATAATAGTATATTTTCAACATATCCAAATTTCTTATACCCATTTAAGTGATCATAAATTGAAAATAATAGATTGATTTGGAAATTACATCAGAGGATTAAGTCTTTTAGGAATCTGATTTACCATAACCATTTCCATGAAATTTTTGGTTTGATTTAATAACTATGATGTTACTCTTTATGAGTTTTACTGAGTATCAGGAATTGATAGTTGAAATAATATAAAATTTAAATAGGTTGATAATTTTTTGTAAAAAGAACTTTATTAAGGAAATATGGTGGAGAATCCACAAGATAAATCCTTTCCCTTATAATATTAACATAAATGAATTGAAAGTAGTTAAGATAGTTATGACAATATATACTTTTCCAAACACTCTAAATTAGTTAATGTTTTATAGGAATCATTTATTGGTTATTTTAGGTTTTCTCCCCCAATAGATTCATCCTCAGTTTATGGAAATCGTTATTTGATTCATATATTAATTTATTCATTATTGATCATGATTGCATCAATTTTGGTTAACCACTTATGATAATTGTGCTTTCATGACTACAATTTGGGACTCTTATTTCTCTATTTCCACAGCTTGAATAAACACCCTATTAGGAAGCTACAATTCCTCATTGTTTATTAATTTATCTCATAGATATCCCACTGTAAAAACTCTACCATATGGTTAGTTCATTCAAATGTATGGAAATATATTTCATGAATAATTAATTTCTCTTAGAAATATTTGATTCAATGGTTAATAGTGTAAAAATATCATTAGAAAAATCCACCTATTCCTAGACACACAAATTTATGATGATGTTGATTTCCTTACTCCCCATATTAGATATGGGAGTATAAGTGATTAAATCATAGTCATTTTTTCATTCCCTTTCACATATTGTTCGATTTATAGAGATAACTTCAACACTTGAGATCGGATCATCTTCTAGAAATTGAATTTACTTTAGGATTATATTATTTATTTGAAATTTTTGAAGAGTTGATGAAGATGCGATAGAAACTGAATATAAGGATTTTATATTATGAAGGTTCAATTTTTGAGAAGTATATTCAGCATGGATTCCATGAAAATATTTAAAAATATATACCTTTTACAACAAATCTAACTCCAGTAACCTAGATTCAATGTCAAATTTATTACATTAGCATAATATATAAGGGATCACATCACTAAGGACTAATAAATTTAGTTGCCTTGAAGAACTATATAGATACATGATTTCCATTTTAAAATGTAAATAAAATATAAAACATACTAAAAGTAAATAATCTCTATCTTTGAAACTCATCCAAAATTTTATTCTTCATAAATAGGGAAAAGTAAAACAAAATAAGGGCGAGGTCATACACTCATAGAGTTGTGTAAGGTGAAAAATATCATGTTTAAATAAGGCATAATCAATATCAAAGAGCAGATAACTAAAAACACATTTAATTTAATCAATAACATGAACATTAAATGCATCCATCGATAATATTTGTTGGCTCCAAAAAAATTACCCTTCTCATTGAACGGACTCCAGGATGCGGTATAGTGAATCGTCACTCCAAAGGGCCCTAAGTCCCTCCAACCCATCCCAAAGGGGATCCTTCGCAAAGATCTATAACATTTATCACGCTTCTATGAGGCCACATCCATGATAATAATTATGGAATCACAGCCTGGATTGAGCCTGATGCTGGCTTGTAGCCCCTCTACAGCATCATTGACCTCCACAGCCTACTCCACAGAGGCCGCTTCAATGGGCCTCTTTGCAGAGTATCGCACCATCAGTGAGCCCAACGCCTGCCAAGAAATTGCCTCCTCTCTGTGGAATCACTCTTATATGAAAAAATTTTTGTAACCCTCGCCAACCTTAGTTTCCTATTAATATAAGGCTCACCCCCCCCCCTTCCAAACCACTGTGACTCCACCCTTTCATCATCTGAACTCATGTTTCGCATAGACCTTCATGAAACCCAAAGATAGATCACCAAAGGTACATGGACTCTGCGATCAATACCTCTTTGTGTTCCTCTCGGCCACCACCTATGGTGGAGATTCCATTTGTGAAGGCATGTGACCTTTCCAGTGGAAGGGGCCCCATTGGGGTGCTTGAGGTTTCACGAAGCGTAGAGCCTTCTTGAAGCTATCTCTAAAGGAAGAGTTGTTTACTATGGTGTATCTCTACTCCACCAAATATTCCCATTCATAAAGATCTTCTTCCTGGTAAAGAGCATCCTCTTTTTGAAGCCTTTTCCATTTACTAATCCCATCCTCTGTGCAAAGCGACCCAACTTTGTGAATCCCATAATCTTTGCAATGAACCTCTTTCCATGATCTCTTTCTTTGAACACCCTTCCCCATATGTCCCTACAGGGTCATGAAAATTTATTTCAAGGTCCCTAGAATGGTTCTTCAAGTGTCATTGCTTTTCCCCTTACTTCATTGAATAGGCACGCTAATAGTTATCACTTTTCACATTGCCATACTAAAGTGAGCCCATCAATGTATCACTCCACAACCCTGTATCACCATGGAATGACTAGTTCCTTCACTTCACCAAGGGTAATATTTCTCCAGGTTTTTAAGACCTATGGGTGGGGAGTGAATCGTCATCGTTCGAGCTTTAGGATGTTAAACTAACATGTAACATCATCCCCATCACATGACGTTAAATTATGGCCACGCCCCATATAATATACATGGGGTGCGCCACCTCATACATTTTTTACCCTCACTGGCCGCTAGAAGAGTGAGATATTCCTCAAATGAAATTATATCCTCCTTTCATGGAACTACATATATATGTGGTGGTGGGAAACAATCCCATTGTAATCCCCTATCCTTTCTTGCAGGAGGTAGAATCCCTTCTCCTCCTCTCCTCTTCCATGAAAAAAATCTAGAGGACAGATGGGCACATGGAATTTTGATACCCCATCCCTCTCCCTTTGAGGTTTATCACCATCAAGACTCCATCCTAGAGTATTTACTAATCTCCATCTCCCCGGGCCACTACCCACGTGTAAACCCTATTCTATTCCTTGTTGAAGCACCTTTCGTGACACGATCGTTAGATCTTTGTTACCTCTTTTTTCTCAGACTGAGCAAGACTCATGTGGGATTAGAGTAAGCATCAACCATAGCATCCTATTTGGGCCACCTTGGTTTGTAATCCACATCCCCCCTTCTCAAACTATGTGGACTTTGATCCTTTCCCCTTTCTGAGAAAGGTACATAGGAATCCTCCATGAGGATTAAACCTGTCATCCATTGATCTCGACCACTTCACATCAGTTCATCATCATCTCATATGATGCTAAACTGCATTATTTCAAACTAAATGGGTATGATCCGTGTCGCCTAGATAGGGTACGTAGGAAGCCTCCTATAGGTTCAACACCAAAAACTAGTAAACTTTGATGTCCCCTTTTCTTGGACCCACATCCTTGGTTCGTCCCTTAGTAGCGTCAGACCAACTCTTGGGCTACTAACCACACAAAATCACCTAAGATTTTGTTAGGTCACAATGCTTTTCATAGACCCTGACTCTATATTAAACTATGTGGACATTGAATCCATGCCATGTGGATACATAGGAAGACTCTGAGAGGTTCAATCCCATCACTCAAGTCTCATCTTGGCCACTCCCTAGATACATTGTGTTTTGGGAAGGTCATCTCCCTACCAAAAGGTTCTACTTCCTTTAGATCCCATCCATGTGTCCCTTCTCATGGGTCGCCTCCTCAGGTGTCCCATCACTCACCGAACTGCATGGACTTTTATTCCCTACCACAAAGATACATAGGAAGACTCTCTAAGGTTCAATACCAACTTCCCTGGTAAACATTGATGTCCCCTTTATTGGTACCCATATCCTCGGCCCGACCCTTAGTGGCGTCAAAATAACTCTTGGGATGCTAACCACTTGTAACCCTTAGAATATGTTCGGGTCATTGTCCATTGTGTAAACCTCTATATTATGCCTCATCCTGAACTATGTGGACATTAATTTACTTACATGGGGATACATACAAAGCCTTTCCAAGGTTCTTTACCTACATCACTATCATATTCACAATGGTTCCATCCCATTATTCTCATCCACATCATTCAATCGTCTATCATCTATCCTAATTCATACCCGGGAAGCCACATCCCGGTGAGATCACGCCATCCCCTTGGGTAGCTACCCATGCATAATCCCCACAAAATCCATAACCATACAACCAAGAGTTTCCCTATTATGATGGGTAGCTACCCATGCATAATACCCGCACAATCTATAACCATCCAACCAAGAGTATCCCTCATGTGATGGGACATTATCCATGTGCAATCCCCATCATATCTTCGACTCACTGTCCATTGTGTACAACCTAATCCCATGATTCACCCTTTTGAACTACATGGGTTTTGATCTCTATCATCCATACCGGGTACATAATAAACCTCCCATAGGTTCAATCCCAGTCAATGGTAAACCTTGGTGTCCCCCCCCCCCCCGCCATATTTTTGTGGTGCACATTCCCTGATCTTCCCTTACTGGTCTCAAGATTAACCTTCACAGTGTGATATCTTCCCTCTATGGGATACACCACCTCGAATCTGTCCCCATCGGGTGTTTTAATAAATCCATCTAGTAAACCTTTCAGGTTTTCCATCCTTGGATTATACTAATCTGATCCATCTCTATGTGATTTTTGATCACTCTTACTCCATTTCCACAAGATTTTAAACTCATGGTTTACCTCGTGTTCAACATGAGATGCCTGAGGAAAATTTCGAAAGACACTCCTCTAGTGTAACCCGATCTTCTAGATGTTAAATTTTAGGAATACCCTATGTTAGACATGGGAATTAGAGGAAAAACTCAGGGATATTCCTAGGCAATATAATTCCCCTCCCTCGAAGTGGGATGCCTCGGGTTTCTATGCCCTTGAGAATCCCTATCATGCAGGGAATAAAATCAAGGTGAACTAGTGTTTCAGAATCCCAACACGCCAGTGATGCCCAATGTGACTACTCCTCTGACTGAAGGATGCTACCCTAACATGACCCCTTGGAATGTCCTGAAAGAATAAGTGTAATTTACTGGAGTCTGCAAATATGATCCACCAAGAATAGTTTCATGAACAATGTCTAAATATACGATGGAGAACTGGACTAGATGATGAGTTCTGAGAAGGAATCCATGGAAGTATGAACTGACAACCCATAATCCTATTTCGATCAAGGAGAAAACGTCCATAAATAAGTGATGGGTGTTTCCCGAATTTGGAAATCAAGAGTACAAGGCATCAACCAGTGCATCTCCAAGGACGGATGTGTGCCCCAGTGAAAGCACCAGAAACGAAAATGGGGAACCTGACTTGAACACTTCTCTTAAATGTGGCAATTAGTAGAATTAGAGGAATCAGTGGATAATCCGCTCACTAGATCTAGCTATCAGGCACTAGTTCCCACCAAGAAAATAGTGGTCCTGATGTAAAACTCATAAGAGATTGGGGATGTTGAACATTGGGCATCTGAATCTGCAGCATTGTCACCATGGATCCTTCATACCAATCATGGGTGATGGAACGACGCTAGGGAACTAGACATCGCTTTCCTCTTTTCAGTGCTAATGGTTGAAGTTACATTATTTGCAGGAACCAAGCTGCTATGTCATGAAAATGATCACCACCCACCTACCAACGTAAGGGCCGAGGAAACACCAATGCAGAAATTTCGCATGGCTCCATCCCTTTTGTGGCAGCCCCCACATCCATGGATGTTGGGCACCCACAACCTATATCACCATTTGAACCCATTCAGAGGAGGGTGGTCAATAACCTCATTTGATGGTAAGAAGAAGAATACATTATCTTAACTCGTGATATAGCCCATCAGGACCTAGAGGTATCTGCCCTTCATCATCATCATCGCCCCCAAGGGTTACGCAGGGAGCCACTATTACCCACTCCCACCTACAATAGTTTTGGGAGTCTCTCCCCAGAATTCTTTGATGTCTAACTCCCTTAAACCAATGAGATAAAGGATGTACAGTCTAGCCCAGCTGTGATCTCTTATTGGGGGTAGCCAAGGAGGACTCTCACAAGGCTACGCCAATGCCACCACCTGGTCCCACAAGTTGTGGAGCAAGTAATTTACACACCTACACCACTGGCCCTAGTTCGGTTAACTCATTGCCAATGTCGGGCGCAAGCTTAGGAGGATGCCAGTAAGGGGGCATTATCATCAACTAATATAGTGGCTCATGCCACCATTGGAACATACTATAAATGCCTATTTTATAATGAATAAGAGAACATATATGTTCGGCCTAGATCAAGGCCTCAACCGCCCCATGGGTAAGTTGGGAAGACTCTCTTGGTCACCAACACAGGTAGTTCCCATCACCAGCCAAGCCGTAATAGTGACATCTAGGAGGGAGATCCTCCCCATGCCACCATAAATGTGATTGAAGTCCCTCCCCACTCCCAAGGTCAGCATGGAGGGCCTCCCCATGCCACCATCAGTCCAGACAAATTCCTTCCCCACTGCACTGACATCTTGCACAGTGGTTTCTTCCACACTTATGATCCCAAATATGTAGTCATTCCTCCAATTGCAGGTCTCTGACGCAAATATCCTCCTCACCTGGCCAACATTTAGCATGGAAGTCATCCTCATGTTCTTACCACAGCCGATGAAGGTCCTCCCCATCCTGAAAATCAGAGAGGCTTAGGTCTTCCCCACTTCATTGGTATCTAGCACAAAGGTGTTCTCCTTGTTTATTTTGACCAGTGAGAAGGCCCCCCTCATATCGTCATCGCCAAGGGAAACAAACATGGAAGCACTACCAATGATCCCACCAACTCTAGTGGATGTCCTTCCTGCTCTATCACTTCCCATGAAGGTTCCCCCCAAGTGCTAGCTAGTGGACACAGAGGCCCTCCCCATGTTCCATTTGACATTTTTCTGGATGCACCTCGCACCCTGACTCACACAGGAGGAAGTCATCTCCACTCTAGTACTCGTTCAGTTGACGGTCCTCCTCGTTTCAAAAAACAACCTTATCCTGAAGAGACATCCCAGGGTAGGAGGGAGGGTTTCCGCCACCAATGGAAAAATACTGAGAAGTTTCATATCATGATTAAACATGTCTAATTTTAAGATTTTGAGGTCGAGTGCGATTCAATGATGGAGCCCTCACCACAATCTTCCATGTCAGGGGTTGGGGTAGGAACATGGAATATAAGCCTCATCCTTCCGAAAAGTGAGGTCCACAGAATTCATGCATCCCACAGAAGATACATCTAGGAGAAGGAGGATTTGGCCCCTTTCCAGGTCCTAGAAATGAAATCCTCCCAATTGTCAACAAGATCATTCTCTAACTCAACTAGAGATCACAGAGTGTTTTTCTAGGGACCAAAATAGGATGAGAAACAACATGACCCACCGTCAATGACCACATGCCCAATGCGGGAATATGTGGTCGCTAGTCCATATTATTGGGATGTGGTGGCTCAGTCGTTGCATTCTTTAGAAGATATCCCAAGATGTGGTGTCTTGTCAGCTCGGGTGTCATACTATCAACCTGTTAGTCTACCATCACAATGATCTGCTTCAGTGTCATTTCTAGTCCCTCAGCCACCCCCAGTCAATGAATGGGGAAATCAAGGGTTAGATCCCGATTCTGAGCTGAGGATATTTTAATACATCTTTACAGCAGACCAATTCCACAAGATGTTATGGCCAGTTGCAACCATGGACTTCAGTACTCCGGAATCATCTTACCCAGGAGGAGTTCAGGTGCTTCCACAAAAAACTTAGGGAAACCCACTTCTATATCTTTCATCGATAGGTGGATTACCCTAAGATTCAGAAAAACTTTGAATACATTAGACGTCAATGTTTCATGGTCGACTTGGATGTATTTCCTAGGGATTAGCACCCTTATTCACTCGATCACCGTCAGACACTCTAGAAATAATGCATCCATATCTCTACAGTGCTCCACATAATTATTAAGGAGGATTCCTACCACTTTCATATATATGGTTATGGGTAGTATGTTTCCCTTCATTTCAGTTATATCTGGCACCCACCAAACTTTCTAGGTGATATTGAAGATATTCCTTTAGGTGCAGTCGCAGTTAACATGGCTAGCCTATTAGAGGAAGAGACCAAGCTAGAGATCCTTGAAGAGAACTTACCCTATGGGGTAGTGCCACACCTATTGAATCCTTTGGGAAGAGTTACATTCCAATAAATAAATTTACTAGGCCTTCCCATACCTTTCGAGTCATTATCCCTCATTCGGAACCCTAATAAGGGTAAAGAGCACGTAGGGACCGTCAAACCCTCTGACCCGTCTGGATTAGTGAAGAAGATAGAAGATGACCCCGAAAAGGTTTTGATACGTCAACATCTCAAGGAATAGAAAAAATATGGTTGATGAAATTCTCACTGAATGTGTTACAGAATGATGACCAGATTATGGTAATCCTCGACAAGGGCTACAGGGGCAGTTACAGCCTCCCCCCAGCGAGTTTCCTCTGAGTGACCTTGAACATCCTTCCCATATTGACCAGGTAGATGTCGGAGTTTATGGAAAGAGGGTGTGATATGAATAACCAAATCAACCTGAATTTCATGATAACCCTCCTCGTGACCCAGCTCAGGTTCCCCTAGCCGCTCTATAGGTTTTTTCCCTGATAGTCCCACAATTCATCCCGTCAGTTTCTCAACGAGTTGTTGTGCCTATGTATCATGTTGAAGAACATGCCAATGCACTAGTGGTCAGAGATCCACATCTAGATAATAATCCCCACCAAGATGATCTTATGGACACTCTCATTTTCTGCCTATAGGCCCTAGAAACGCAATAGGTAGCAATCCTGCCTGATGGCAAGCCATATCTGGCATGGGTGGATGATATCCCAGCACCGCTAGTTTTGGAAATCATACCTTCTCCCCCTTTAATGGGATGGGTTACCCACCGCAGAATATATCCCACTTCATTTCAACGTGTGGACCCATGCTAGGAACTCCAACCCAATAAGAGTCATCCATGCTTTGGTGTTTTGAACAGACTCTGGAAGGGCCTGCATTCGTTTGGTACAGGAAGCTACCTATTTGGTTAGTTTTCGATTGGGAGGATATTCATAAGCATTTTATATACTAGTTCAGTTGCACCACCCAGAATATGAATATTTCTAACTTCTTAAAATGAAACCAGAGGTCTAAAGAATGTGTTGCGGACTTTGTCGCTATGTGGAAAGGTCGCACATATTCCCTTGATATTCCGCAGACTGAGGAACAACTGCTAAAAATGTGTTTGGCGAATGTCAAAAATGAATTGGTACCTTCTCTAATCACTCAAAACTACCCAAAGGGATTTTGGGATTTCTATGACAAAGCTCAGCGGCTAGAGGAAGCCTTGTATCAGGCCAAGCAGGCACGTACATTTCCTCCTATAGTTCACCCTAGAATAGTTTCTAAGGCTGAGCTCCCTGTGGTAGCATAAATAGAGGCCCCTAGGAAAGTGGAGTTATTACCAGTGGAGCCACCTCCAATGACTTGCTGAGGACCACAACTTTATGTGAAGCATCTAGTCCAGAAACTCCCACCTCATAATTGGTAGGCGTCCCCCATGTAATGCATGGACACCACTTAGGCGAGATAATTAGGTTGAACCTCTTTAACAGGCTCTTCCATCCCATCGTTGGGGCCAAGCTCCTAGATCCCCCTTCCCAGACAGAAAGAACCAAAATAACTCATTTAATGTGGATCAGGTCCCAGGTTATTTCCAAATCTCCATGGACCAGGGAATCCTATGATTGCTGGAATGAAGGAGTCCCAAAGAGGCAGATTTCACTGATCACCCTAATTACTGCCCCTACCACCGGATCCTTGGGAACACCCTCAAGAATTGCTATGTGTTTAAAGAATAGCTCTAAAAAAAGGCTGATAACAATATATTCAGGTTATGTCCATCCCTGGAATAGGTGGCATGTGTGTTCATAAAGCCTGAAAGCAATGATGACAGCAAAGGTGAATGACAATAGGTTCCTAATCGTGAGTATCAAAAATATGATAACCAGATGGAATGTAATGTGGTTTCCTATGCACATGGTATTATCCATACACATTTGAGTCGAACCAAGCCATTATAGGTTGTTGTATTACCTATAGCCGCTACTTCTTCATCAACATATCAGTCTTCTTCTTCCAAAAAGGGAGAGCATCGACGATGAAAGGGAAAGAAAATTCCCCCTCAGATGACATCTTAATTCTGTACCCTCATAGATTTCATGCCCTTAGATATGGTTATTTACCCTAGAATCCATAAAGTGATGTAGAATTCTACAAGTGATAAATAGGGTATGCTCTGGTTAACACTATGGAGATGGTCAACCCCTACATGGTTCTAGATGACGAAGAGTGTCGGACGGATCCTCCCAATGTCCCCAGTCGATGCCAACATCTACGGAGCCATGGTTATGTGAATCACCGAAATGAATGGGTCAGTGCTTCCAGCTAATCTGTACATGCCACAAAAACCAGAGAGCATGCCTTTGATCAATCTCAGCATGTGCAACCTTCTCATCATGTCTATTCAGATCCACCTCCACCAACATTTGACTGCTTGATCAGGTAGAGCCACCACGTTCATGCTACGGTCATCCATGTTCTATTTCAGATCAACCACAACCATCTAGAACTCATCTGTTAGTCACTCCACACATTTATAATAGCTTGTAGTGGGATATTCCCCACACCAAGAAGTCATCGGTTCATCCAGCAGGGCCCTTTATGCCTCCTACCATGAAGCGAACTCCTGTTAGAAGAAGATCATACCTAGCATGGAAGTACAATATTCCCAATCATCTTTTCATAATTACTACAAATCTATCTATCCTCAAGGCTATTCTCCTTTCAGTGGATGTGTGTGAATCCCTTTTCGAGGTTTTATGAAGCCCCCACCAGTTTGGGATGGAGGTAGAAACCACAGAAGCCTTCCTTTTTGAGGTAGTAGAGCATGTGGAATGTTAGTCTATTGTCTCTTTCTCTGGAGAGGATGAAGGATCACATATATAGGGGCACATCCACCCATTGTACATCATTGTCCACTTCAATGTAATGGAGGTTCACAACTATATTTTTGACACTGGCTTAGGGATCAACCTTATCCAGACTCGGGCACTCCAAAAGATTCGACTGTCCAACCCTGATCTGAATACCACTGATCTAAAAAAATCAAAGTTATGGTAGGAAGGAGTATCCAACAGTTGGAAAGATCCATCTGAAGACCCAATTCGGTGGCCTAGTTTCCAGCACTAAGTTCATGGTTATCTCACAAGACACCACTTACAGTGCATTGATGAGGAGTCCATGGCTCTACATGCACACAGCGGTCCCTTCTACATATCACCAATGCCTTAAGTACTCCATCAATGTTCGAGTAGGCATACTCCAATGTGACACATCTTCCTTTGCCTATTATTAATCCCACTACCTCGATGATGACTATTACAAGAGAATGTACAAGCAGATTTAGGACAATGAGGTTGAACACACTACGGTGGTGACTAACACGTGGACAGACCTGAATGACGCCTACATTTTCCCAATCCACATATTGGAGGCCACGACCCAAGATTTGGGGTAGTGATTTGTTTTATCTGGAGTGAGGGGGAAGATTGTTCCCATGTTTAATGGGAACCTGAATATCATCTCGTATTCCTACACAAATTAGGACTAAGAGATCCCAAATCCCCCTACTCCCATAAGGTATAAGGATTTCTGCCCGATGGAAACAATAATATGTCATACTTGATTGTTTTTCTGGGCTCAGATAAACCGGCTCAATCCAACAAGCCATTATTGATTTTATATCATCAAACAAGGACCCCTGGGTCAAAGGCCAAATAGGATTGGGTCGACAGCTTTGTTCGCCAAGGTTTTAGTAGTACAGGAGCTCCCCGATGAGGTGTCCACTACTGCTCAGGCTAGCACCAGTGTCTCATCAGTATCTGTTAACTCAAAACAACCTCCTCCTATTAATGATCCCTCCTCTATGGATGAATAAGAGGATTTTGTGGATGGTCCTCCCACTTTCTAAGTGGGTGTCTCCACTATGATTGATGATTTAGTACAAGTGAACCTCAGTGAAGAGACAGATCTGAAACCAACACTGGTCAATATTGTTATACATATTGAAGAGAAACAGTGATACATGGATTTCTTGAAGAAGTATCATGATTTATTCTCTTGGAGTTACAACTAGATTCCAGGGTTAGATCCTTAGGTCATCATCCACCATCTCATTCTTCTAGAAAATCATCATGGGTTCAAATAGCCACCCAAAAAGATGAAGATTATACCACCTTTAGGGCACCACAAATAACTTACTGCTACCAGGTAATTCCCTTTGGTTTAAAGAACATAGGTTCCACCTATCAGGGTACCATACACCAGATATTCAAGTTAATCCTAGGATCTTTAGAGGAATGTTATGTGGATGATTTTGTGGTCAAATATTGCTACTATCATGACCATCTCAAAGATATTGCGAAAGTGTTCATCTTCCTCTGTTCCCACTATATGAAGATGAACCCCTTGAAGTGGTCCTTCGAGTTCACCTCTAAAAAGTTTATTGGATTCGTTGTCAACCATAGAGGCATTGAGATTGACCCAAAGAAGATCAAGGCCATCGGTCATATGTCTCCTCTGAGCAACATTTAGGATCTTCGAGGCTTTCAAGTCCACTTAGCCTATATACACAGATTCATTACAAATATGGATGGAAAGTGTAAGATCTTTTCCCATCTCATGAAGAAAGTTTCCTATTATAAGTGGGATGAGGAGTTTCAGACCAATTTTGAGGAAATCAAGCAATACTTGCTACAGCCTACGATTCGGATTCCACCCATTCCTAGAATGCCAATGGTCCTTTATGTGACCACTCTAGAATAATCAGTCGACACGCTTCTTTCCTTGAAGAACAATGAAGGATCAGAGAACAACTTATATTATCTCAGCCACATGATCCTCGTTACAGAAACCATATACTCCTCTATCATGAAGAGGTACATGGAACACATATTCGCAGTGCATAAATTGCAACATTACATACATCACCATGAGATATAGTGGGTGTCCCGTGTCGATCTAGTGAATTACATTCTGAACTGCCCCATGTTGACAGTTTTTCTAGCTTAGTGGGTAGTGATCCTTCAACAGTTCGACATTTTCCCTTGTAAGGATGTCAAGGGGTAGGAATTGGTAGATTTATTTTCCTCCCATAAAACTCTAGTAGATAAGTCTTTGGATCATGATTTTCTAGATGAGGAAATCCTCTCATTAGATCAAGTCATTTTGTGTTTGAAAATTCACATTGATGGTGCTTCTCAAAGACCTACTAGTAGAAGACTCAATGATCCTAGACACAATAGAGTGGTCATGGGTATCATCTTCATCCAACCGTCACAAGCTATCCTACCATATTCATTCCTATTATCATAAGGCTATACAAAAAATGAGGCAATGTACCAGGATCTCATCACTAGTCTTGAGTTGGCCCTCGAGATTGACGTTCCCCACTTTCATGTGAAAGGGGAATTCAAGCTAGTCACCAAGAAGATCAATAATTACTACGTCATCTAGAATCCAAGGCTCGTACCATTGTTAGAGAATACCCACCAGTTTATGTTCTAGTTTCTTTCTCATCGAGAAGTTACACATGTCCCTTGATCACAGAACAGTCGAGCTGATGCCTTAGCCAGCCTAGTCGCATCTCTTATTGAGCCTAATCAAGATGATTTGATTATCCATGTGGTGCATCGAAGATTAATTTTTCCTATCAATCTAAAAGATGACGATATCCCACATTTAAGCCATCTTAAAGTCGGTGCCTACACATTGGGACCTCAAGGACCCCCTTTCGTGGTATTGTATGTGACCCTGAACCGGAGGACCCCTTTATCGAGTATCTTTGGCATGGTAACCTCCTAGAAGATCGAGTCGAACCTGAGTGAGTCCATCCGCACATAGTGAAGTTATCCCTCTAGAGTGGTCCCAATATTGATCAGATCCTCTACAAAAGATGGTTTGATGGGATTCTCCTCGGTTTCATTCAGGTAAGTGAGATTGCTCATGTCATGCAAAAGGATCATGCTAGTTCCTGGGGGATTATCAGACAGGGCCAAAAATCTCTCATAAAATATGTAGGTTGGGATTTTTTTTGACCCCCATGATCTGTGACTATATCTGGTTTGAAAATAGGTTCCATTCATGCCAAATACATGATAATTTCATGCATTGGATGCTAGAACCTCTCCAAACAACCGAGTACTCTTGGCCCTTTGCAGTTTGGGGACTCGATGTCGTGGCCCATACCCACCAGCAATAGCTCTTCAGTGCAGGTTTATCCTAACCACTATGGATTTCATTTCCAATTGGGCTAAGGTAGTTCTTCTCAAAGAAGTCACGACCCATTCTATTTTTGAGTTTGTGATCTCCACATCATCTACCGATTCGAAGCCCCTCACACCGTCCACACTGATAACAGCACCAACTTTCAGGTAACCAAACTGACGAAATTGAACTCCATGTACAACATCCATTTTAATCATGCCACTCACTATCATGCATAAGAAAAAAGGAAGATCAAGGTATTCTAAAAATCCTTATCTAACATTCTTCATAAGATGGTTGGTTAGAACAAGAAGAGTTGGTAGGACAAACTCTCCAACGCTCTCTAGGATTATTAGAAGAAGACTCATAATTCCACTCAAGTGATCCCATGTTCCTTGTTTTACAAAATGGAGGTAGTCCTACCCCTTGATTTTCAGTTTCCTTCATTAAATATCATTGTCTACAATCAGCAATCACCAGATAAAATAGCTAAAATCCATCTGGCTGAGCTGGAATCACTTGACGAGAACATGTTTCCTACCCTACCCAATATGGAAGGGCATCAGAATAAGATAGCCAGACCTTGAAATAAGAATGTTTTCCTCCTTTATTTCGTACAAGGTGACATGTTTTTGGCCATGAGAGCGCCAATGATACCTGGTAAGAAGCCACCAAAGATAGAGCCCAAATGGGAAGGACCTTATATCATTCACAAGATTTACCTCAATGGTGCGTACTCCCTAGTCCCTATGGTTGGTGAGCGTATTACTCCTCTAACCAATACTAAATTCCTAAATAAGTATTTCTCATAGTCCCACATGACTTTAAACAATTCTATCCTTACTGCACGACAATAATGTATGTGGTATGTCCAGGCTGAAGGATGTAAAAGTACCCAGTACTCATCTCGCATTATGTTAAACTATATTATTGACCTACAATACGTTAAGTTGTCTATACTTTTTCTAGTGGATGTTAAACCACCACCCTCATCCCATATGATGGTAAACTACAAAATGGTTTGTGATCTGTGACCTTAAACTAATATTTCCCTCATCCTTTTCATATGACACAAAACTACATGACCTTTAATAACTACATATGTCTCAATTCCCATCATCATGGGATATATAGAAACATTAGGACTTTTCATCTATGGCCCTACATCGGGTCCCTCGACCTTTCCAGCCTCCTAGCCCATTTCCTCACTTAGGATTATGCTGTATGTTATGGACTATGTTTCCTCATTCATGTTAGGATGTTTTTTCCACGCCACACACATCCCCTTGAGACACCCCTCCTTTATCCATCATCTTTACTACAAAACGTTAAACTACACCATACCACCATGCTTTACGTGTCCCACCATCTGGGTTTCCATCCTCTTTCAAATTCGAAAGGACCCCCTATCATCTTGGTCTCACACAACCTTGGCTCACCTACCTTTTGAGGACAACATTCCAGAGGATCTCTGAAAGAGCGCTGTCGTGGGCGCCCTCAAATGATTAGTGTGATTTGGGGTACTTAAGTGCAGCAGAGTGGCTGACCAAGGTCGTCTCTCAAAGGAGGAAGTGAATTTAACAACTTATTAGAGGTATTCTAAAAAATAAAACAAAATAGAATAGAATAAAAACACTACTTTAAAGGATTTGGGGTTTTTTTGTAGTTTATGAATCTAGAAGAAGTTTGCTTGAAGAAGATTGTATAATTTTTTTTGTTTTTAGTTTTGAAATGAATTTCAATTTAAATGACACAACAAGAAGATGTTTTTTTAGAAATCTATTTAAAAAGCGTAATCGATCTAACTCTACCTCTTCACTTTATTATTAATCATTATCATTTAAATTAACATTCACTTAATTATGATCCCTTAATTAGTTAAATCCCGAACCCTACGAGAATTAACTTTACCACAAAGATGATGTGAATTTAAACCTAGGCTAACTTTGGAACGTGCAATCGCAACACCCTGCTTTGATTGATGTTCTAAGATTAGCTTATGATCAGTGGTAAATTAAGGCACATATCCATTCTGGAAATGAGGATGAATTGTGTTTATGGATTATATTTGAACTCTACAAATTTATCCCGTGTGGTCTTGTATTACCGATTAAGATCGCGCTCTCACAATTTACACAAAATCCCGACCTCGCGTGTTTTTGTGTTAATTGTTCAATTGCTTGCTTAGTTTCTTACAATTTAAAAACACAATTCATGGATCATATTAAGTGAATTACAGTAGCTCATTGATTCAAAATAATTAAATGAAGAGGGTAGAAGATAGATCGATTACTAAAAGACTACTCTTCCATGGGTGGCGTAATCATCGTAGAAGCGTTCTGCATGTGCAAAGGTTTAAAATGGGTATAACCCAATAACGCTTCTACTCAAGAATTCCAACCCAATTAGGAAGATTAATAGAAGAAGAAATTTAAACAAAACAGAAGAAAAGAGAAGAAATATAAGAAGAGCAATGAAGTTTATTACACAAATGAAAACATTACAAAATGAAGAAGAGAAGGAGGCTTCGATGAGGGGATCCTTGCTTCAAGAGCTACCCCTCTTACAATGGTTGGAGAATTTGGGTGAAACAAATTCTCCTCTGCCTCCAATCTCCCAATGCACGTCCCAACCCCTCCAAATGAGAAAAACTCCAATTTATAGAGGGGAGGGGAGGAGAGGTTACAAGTGGTTTCAAGTGTGAATGTGGAAATTCGGGCAAATATTTTATTCCAACTTGCACCGCCCATTTGACCACCACAAAGCGTGAATTGGCCGGATTTCCAGAAGGATGATTTTTGCCACATCATGTCCCCGATCTTTCTTCAAAATTTGGGCTCAATCCAAGCCGGTTTGTAGAGGATATGGCCCAAATACAGAACCTTCTCCATTCTGGCGAGCCCAGCCCAACTTTGACTTCATGGCCCAATTTCAACAACCAAATGAACTTTTTAGCTCTAGTGTCCTGAATAAAAGTTGTAGATAAGTAAGTTAGGAAGACTGTTACAAAATTTCAAATTCAAATAAAATTTATAAAAATATTTATCTTCGAAATACTACAGTGCACTATTAAGGGTAAAACTGGAATTTTCACCAAATTTTCAAATGAATGATCAAATCCCCAATATTTTATAAATAAACATATTTAACACAATGTGAGGAAATTATATCATTTATTATCAATAAAATATTCAATAAAATAGTGTTTTATCAACTCCCCCACACTTACCCTTTTGCACACCTGGGCAAAACCTCATATCAAGTAAACATCAATATCAAATCAAAACCAATTTTAAAACACATATCTTTAAGATCAATCAATTTCACACCAAGAATAAAAAAAGAAATCATGCCTCATAAAAAACCTTATTTCAAGTTCTCCATTTATATCATTCAATATATTTCCACTTCATTTATCCGCCCATGCACAAAACACTTACCTCGCTTGAATTTTCTCTCATCACTCAAATATCAATTTTTTTTGCAATGTCTTTCTCATCCAAACTCATACAAGGGTCACCATAGGCTTGATATATTCCTACATCGCTACCCGATGTGAGTCAAGGACATATGTTTATCATGAGGACTTTTCAGGGTTGTTCTGTGGCTTTCGGTTGGTAGGATTAAGATGTGAAAAACTCTGAGGCTGAATGAGGAGGGCTTGACTCTTTTGAAGCAAAATTGCATTAATCTAATTTTCACTTAATTATGGTCTTCTCTTCAATCCCCATAGTATCAATTCAGAACCATCATCATGAAAATTCATGAAAGGTTTACACCATTCATCATTTCAGCATAAAAAATGTCAATCTTCTCAAACATGATTTTCTTGAAAGCTCCAGATGGGCATAGCTTTCCACCTCAATTAGAAGCTCCAGAAAAGGAACAGCTTCACTTGTCATGAAAGCTCCAGAAAAGGCACAGCTTTCAATATAATGACTTTCTTTAGCAGCAAACACATCTCTTCAAAATTTAATTTTCCACCCAAAGTATAACATAATGTGGTGGCACAACACAAGACAGCTTCCCCCACACTTAAGCTCAACTAGATTATGCAATTTCACTTCAAGAGTTGGTTGGATAGGGAAAATTGGCTTGTAATGTGGCTTAACCTAACAGGATGTGCATGGCTTCTAAGGGCTACAAGGATTAAATATTCAAGGTAGGCCATTATAAAAAAGGATTCTTTGAAAAGGGGGCTTTAATACCAAACAAATTCCTCAATCATTTAAACATATGTACCTCAAACCCTCAAGTTTTGACAGGAATAGATCAAATTCTGGTTAAATCAAGTATGGTTTGGTTCTCTCAAGAAGTGAGGTGAATGTAAAGAATATGAAAATAATGGTTCAGAAGCCTCACAGGAAAGTGATTTCAAATTTAAAGGCAGTGAGATGTGGCATGGGATTCAAAATTCGGTGTACTTTTCATGAAATTACTAAATATTTGAACTTGAAACAAAGTCATTTCAGCATTCATTTAAGCTTAGTTTCAAGGGGTAAATTGTTTCACTTATTGATATGGATTTAAAAATGGTGATGAGAATCATTTCAGCTCAAAAGTTTCAAAAACACACAAAAAATTGTAAAATAAACACACAAATTTTGAAAAACACACAATTTTTTTTTGGTTTTTTTTAACAGGAAAACAATTGAAATTACTAAACTAAAAGGTTCCCTCCCCCACACTTAAAATATTGCATTGTCCTCAATGTGAACCCGTGAGATGATATATGCACATGAAATTCAGAATTTTTTAAATAGGACAAATAATATAAAAGTGAAAGGGTTAGGAACAGCCTGATGTGATCAAGTGATGATGGGGTCATGCAGTGTGATAAAATCCACTGCATCAGTAGGATGTCCCTCAATGTATCTCTTCAAACGTTGCCCATTGACTGTAAAGCTCCTTCCAGTGTCCTCTTGTGTGATCTCCACTGCACCATAAGGAAAAACATTAGACACAATATAAGGACCTAACCATCTGGAACGCAACTTACCAGGCATCAACTTCAGTCGTGAACTATAGAGAAGGACTTTCTCTCCAACATGAAACTCCCTTTTTTGGATCATTTTGTCATGAGCTGCTTTTGATCTTTCCTTGTAGAGCCTTGAGTTCTCATATGATGACAGGCGAATCTCCTCAAGCTCTTGAATTTGCAACTTCCTTTGAATTCCAGCTTGGGCCAAATCCATGTTGCATTTCTTTATAGCCCAATATGCCCGATGCTCTACTTCCACGGGGAGATGACACGCTTTCCCAAAAACAATACGAAATGGGGACATACCAATGGGGGTCTTGTATGCTGTCCTATAATCCCACAATGCATCATCCAAGCGCTTGCTCCAATCCTTCCTATTTGGCTGCACAGTTTTCTCCAAGATTTGTTTCAACTCACGATTTGAAACCTCAGCCTGGCCATTTGTTTGGGGGTGGTATGGTGTTGATGTTTTGTGTGTCACCCCATACTTTCGAAGGAGGGAAGAAAAATTCCTATTGCAAAAGTGTGTCCCTTGGTCACTGATGATGGCCTTTGGTACTCCAAACCTGCAAAAAAATCTGTGCTTTGACAAAGTCCACAACAACATGAGAATCGTCAATCCTGGTGGCCTTGGCCTCCACCCATTTACTCACATAATCAACAGCAACCAAAATATACAAAAATCCAAATGAACTAGGAAAAGGACCCATAAAGTCGATTCCCCATACATCAAAAATCTCACAAAATAGTATGGGTTGTTGGCGCATCTCATGTCTCCTAGAAATGTTCCCAGTGTGTTGGCAACGAGAGCATGACTTACAAAACAAATGAGCATCATAGAACAAGCTAGGCCAATATAATCCAGAGTCTAAAACCTTCCTAGCTGTCCATTGGGGTCCAAAGTGTCCACCACATGCAAGTGTATGACAGAATTGCAAAACAGAATCAAACTCATGATCAGGAATACACCTCCTAATAACATGGTCACTACACATGCGCCAGAGGTAAGGATCATCCCACACATAAAACCTAGACTCACTTTTTAATTTTTGGACTTGATGCTTCTTCAAATTTACTGGGATTTCAGAGCCAACAATGTAATTAACTAAATCAGCATACCAAGGATGCTTACCTGAGATGGTATAGAGATGCTCATCGGGGAAAGTGTCCCGAAGTGGTACCTGGTCCAAGGTGTCACCCTCTAGTGTGTGAGTAAGCCTACTCATGTGGTCCGCCACCAAATTCTCTGATCCCTTCTTGTCCTTTATCTCAATATCAAATTCTTGAAGAAGGAGCATCCAACGGATAAGTCGTGGCTTTGCATCTGGCTTCTTTAGGAGGTACCTCAAAGCTGCATGGTCAGAAAAAACAACTACTTTAGAGCCCAATAAATATGAACGGAATTTATCTAAAGCAAATATGACAGCAAGAAACTCCTTTTCTGTGGTAGTGTAGTTTTATTGGGCTGAATCTAGTGTCCTCGATGCATAGGCGATCACATGTGACCGTCCTTCCACCCTCTGAGATAAGACAGCTCCAACCGCGAAGTTGGAGGCGTCACACATAAGCTCAAATGGAAGGTCCCACCGTGGGGGCTGTATGATTGGTGGAGTGGTCAGACACTTCTTCAGCTCATCAAATGATACCCTGCATGAATCATCAAAATTGAAGTCAATATCTTTTTGAAGAAATCGAGATAAGGGTAGAGCGATCTTACTAAAATCTCTGATGAAGCGTCGATAAAATCCAGCATGCCCAAGGAATGATCGAACATCACGCACACATGTAGGATATGGGAGGGATGAAATAATGTCTACCTTAGATTTATCAACTTCAATTCCATGTTGTGAGACTATATGACCTAAGACAATTCCCTTTTCGACCATGAAATGACATTTTTCAAAATTTAAGTCCAGATTCTTCTCAATACAACGATGCAACACATCAACCAAACTAGAGAGACATTAATCAAATGAGGACCCATAAACTGTAAAATCATCCATAAATACCTCCATGCAGGTCTCAATGAAATCTGAGAAAATACTCACCATGCATCTCTGGAAGGTACCTGGGGCATTGCAAAGTCCAAATGGCATCCTTCGGTAGGCAAAGGTACCGAATGGGCAGGTGAATGTTGTCTTCTCCTGGTCCTCTACTGCAATGGGAACCTGAAAATAGCCAGAAAATCCATCCAAGAAACAATAGTGTGTCTTCCCAGCTAGTCTCTCAAGCATCTGGTCAATGAATGGAAGTGGGAAATGGTCCTTACGAGTGGATTGATTTAGTTTCCTATAATCGATACACACTCGCCAACTGTTTTGTACTCTCACAGAAACTAACTCATCATTTTCATTTTTTATAACAGTGAAACCAGTTTTCTTTGGTACAACCTGAACAGGGCTAACCCATTGTGAGTCAGAAATAGGGTAAATGATACCCGCCTCAAGTAATTTTTCAACTTCTTTCTTAACAACTTCTAGGAGGGTGGGATTAAGTCTCCTTTGTGGCTGTCTCACCGGTTTAGCCCCATCCTCCAAGAGAATCCTATTCATGCAAATGGAGGGGCTAATACCTGATATGTCTGCCAATGTCCAACCAATTTCCCTAATGTTATCTCTCAAAAGATTCAAAAGTTTTTCTTCATGTTCAAAAGAGAGATTGTTAGCAATTATGACAGGTAATCTATCACCACTGAGCAAGTATGCATATTTGAGATTTGGGGGCAATGGCTTGAGTTCCAATGTAGGTGGGTGATGTATGGATGGAGAAATTGATGCAACAGACATATCTGCACAATGAACATCAGTATCAGAATAAAAATCATCACAATCAGAGAATAAAGCACCAAATCCATCAGCATACTCAATAGCCATGTCATAATCAGAGTTCACATGATCAAAATCAGAATATGATTCCATTTCAAAATCAAATCTTAGAGAGTCTTGTTCCTTAAAAATGGGTGTAGAAGTATTCTTAGACATCAAACTAGAACCAATACTCATAATCTCCCTAAGCATAGGACAATCAAATTCTATGGAGTTTTTATTTGGTGGTTCAAAATGGGAGATAACAAAAGTAGAATGGTCCTCCTAGGGGTACTTCATGGAATCCATAACATTAAATATCACAACTTCATCCCCAAATTCCATGGAAAGTGTACCCTCATTGACATTTATGATAGTTTTTGCAGTTTTGAGGAAGGGTCTACCTAAGATAATGGGGGCATGAGAACTTACCTGATCATCCTCCATGTTAAGAACATAGAAATCCGCTGGAAAGATCATGTCTCTTACCCGGACAAGTACATCCTCAAGGACTCCCGCTGGATATGTCGTAGCTCTATTCGCCAATTGCACCACTACTCTTGTTGGCTTCAACTCACCTACCTGCAAGTAAGAGAATACAGAGTGAGGCATCACATTTATGGAAGCTCCCAAATCACAAAGAGCATCAGAGAAGTGCAACTCCCCTATGGTACATGGGATGGTGAATGTCCCAGGATCCTTGCACTTTGTTGGCATTGCTAGAGTTGGTGTAATCAGTGCCGAGACATTCCTTCCAAGGTTGATCCTCTCATTCCCCTTGAGCCCTCTTCGATTGGTGCAGAGTTCTTTTAAGAATTTGGCATACCTTGGGATTTTCTTAATGGCTTCAAGTAGAGGAATGTTGATCTCCACACGCTTGAATGTGTCCAAAACCTCCTTTTTCATTGCTTCTTCAGCCATCTTCTTGGTTTGAACAACCCTATTTGGAAAAGGAAGGGGTTTAGGAGGAACATCATCAATCTTTTTCTTACCTTTATCTTTCTCCTTGGATTGCTCATCAGTTGGTATGGAATGCGGCTTCTCTGAAGTTGAGGTGAATCCCGGTGGAATGGTAGGTGTAGATGTATCGTTCATTTGCTTCCCACTTCTCAATGTGATGGCACTAACATTCCCCTTTGGATTTGGAGTGGGTTGGGAAGGTAGATTTCCAGAATTCTTACTCACAAGTTCATGGAGGGCAGTGGCAATCTGACTCATTTGAGTCTTCAACTCTCTCAGCTCCGAACCTTGACTCTTCAGCTCATTATGTTGATTAAGAACAATTTGCTTCAAAAGATCATCAGTATTAGAATCTACCTTTGGTGGATGATTCCCTTGTTGATGACTTGTTGATGTTTGAGCTTCAAATCTCCTTTGGGGTTGTTGGAAACCCTGCTGGTAAGGCGGAGGCTGCTGGAAGTTTGGTTGAAAAGGGGGCCTTTGTTGTTGTCCAGATCCATACCTCATGTCCGCTAGATCTTTCCACCCTTGGTTGTATGTTGGATCAAAATTCTTTTGGGGATATGGTTGTTGTTGTTGCTGCTGAAATGGTCTCCCAGGGAACACTGCTGCACAATCTTCTGTTTCTTGGAGTTGTGGGCAACAGTCAGTCGGGTGGCTTGTCTCAGTGCAAATACCACAAGGCCTTGAGGGAGGGGGTTGGGATGTCTTTTGAGCCAATGCAATCTGCCTCACCATAGTTGTCAATTCTTCTAACTTAGTATCAATCAAATGACTTTCAAGAGAAGAAGGACTTACTTGATGTACTCCTCGAACATGTGGTGTACCTCTATCACCGAATTGTTGGGAGTTTTGGGCCATTTTGTCAATCAATGCTCGCGCAGCTACTGGTGTCTTGTCCACCAATGCTCCTCCAGCCGCAGCATCTACCATGCTCCTCTCCATGGGTGTGAGTCCTTCGTAGAAGTATTGGATGAGGAGTTGCTCACTGATTTGGTGATGTGGGCAGCTTGCACACAACTTCTTGAATCTCTCCCAGTACTCATACATTGACTCCCCTTGGGCTTGCTTGATCCCCGATATCTCCTTTCGAATGGATGTGGTCCTTGATGCTGGAAAAAATCTCTGCAAGAAAAGACGTTTCAAATCGTTCCAACAAGTTACATCTTCGGGTTGTAAATAATACATCCAATCTTTCGCAGCCCCATCAAGTGAGAATGGGAATGCTCTTAGTTTGATTTGATCTTCAGAGACATTTCTAGTTTTTAGGGTTGAGCAAACCACATTAAATTCTTTCAAATGTTTATTGGGATCCTCACCAGAGAGGCCATGAAACTTTGGAAGTAAGTGAATTAACCCAGATTTCAGTTCGAAGTCTGATTCGAGATTTGGGTATGCAATACAATTTGGTTGATAGTTAATATCAGGTGCATCCAATTCTCGAATGGTTTTATTAAGTTCATTTCCATTGTTTCCAGCCATTGGTTCTTGTTTTATGTTTGAATTTGAATTGCTTCCAATTTCAATGTTCTGATATTGGAGTAATTCTCCAACTGGTTGAATGTTGAAACTTTCCGTAGACTGAGAATGTCTGATTCATGCCCTAAGGCTACGTTCAATCTCAGGGTCAGGATCTAAGAGATCTTCAGGATTAGTTCGTGTCATAGATCAAATAAAAATGAAAAGAAAGAAGGTGGACCATAGTAAAATAAAAATGAGAAGTTTGATTTGATGGTCCAAAGAGAAGTAGAAGAAAATAAAAGAAGAAGAAGAAAAATCAGATTGGGTAAAGAAGGAGGAAAGAAGAGAGGAAGAGAATAAAATGTAAAATAAAATAAATACCTCTAATTGGTTGAAATAATTACTTACCTCCCCGGCAACGGCGCCAATTTTAAAGAGCGCTGTCGTGGGCGCCCTCAAATGATTAGTGTGATTTGGGGTACTTAAGTGCAGCAGAGTGGCTGACCAAGGTCGTCTCTCAAAGGAGGAAGTGAATTTAACAACTTATTAGAGGTATTCTAAAAAATAAAATAAAATAGAATAGAATAAAAACACTACTTTAAAGGATTGGGGTTTTCTGTAGTTTATGAATCTAGAAGAAGTTTGCTGGAAGAAGATTGTATAATTTTTTTTGTTTTTAGTTTTGAAATGAATTTCAATTTAAATGACACAACAAGAAGATGTTTTTTTAGAAATCTATTTAAAAAGCGTAATCGATCTAACTCTACCTCTTCACTTTATTATTAATCATTATCATTTAAATTAACATTCACTTAATTATGATCCCTTAATTTGTTAAATCCCGAACCCTACGAGAATTAACTTTACCACAAAGATGATGTGAATTTAAACCTAGGCTAACTTTGGAACGTGCAATCGCAACACCCTGCTTTGATTGATGTTCTAAGATTAGCTTATGATCAGTGGTAAATTAAGGCACATATCCATTCTGTAAATGAGGATGAATTGTGTTTATGGATTATATTTTAACTCTACAAATTTATCCCGTGTGGTCTTGTATTACCGATTAAGATCGCGCTCTCACAATTTACACAAAATCCCGACCTCGCGTGTTTTTGTGTTAATTGTTCAATTGCTTCCTTAGTTTATTACAATTTAAAAACACAATTCATGGATCATATTAAGTGAATTACAGTAGCTCATTGATTCAAAATAATTAAATGAATAGGGTAGAAGATAGATCGATTACTAAAATACTACTCTTCCATGGGTGGCGTAATCATCGTAGAAGCGTTCTGCATGTGCAAAGGTTTAAAATGGGTATAACCCAATAACGCTTCTACTCAAGAATTCCAGCCCAATTAGGAAGATTAATAGAAGAAGAAATTTAAACAAAACATAAGAAAAGAGAAGAAATATAATAAGAGCAATGAAGTTTATTACACAAATGAAAACACTACAAAATGAAGAAGAGAAGGAGGCTTCGATGAGGGGATCCTTGCTTCAAGAGCTACCCCTCTTACAATGGTTGGAGAATTTGGGTGAAACAAATTCTCCTCTGCCTCCAATCTCCCAATACACGTCCCAACCCCTCCAAATGAGAAAAACTCCAATTTATAGAGGGGAGGGGAGGAGAGGTTACAAGTGGTTTCAAGTGTGAATGTGGAAATTCGGCCAAATATTTTATTCCAACTTGAACCGACCATTTGACCACAACAACGCGTGAATTGGCCGGCCTTCCAGAAGGATGATTTGTGCCACATCATGTCCCCGAGCTTTCCTCAAAATTTGGGCTCAATCCAAGCCGTTTTGTAGAGGATATGGCCCAAATACAGAACCTTCTCCATTCTGGCGAGCCCAGCCCAACTTTGACTTCATGGACCAATTTCAACAACCAAATGAACTCTTTAGCTCTATTGTCCTGCATAAAAGTTGTAGATAATTAAGTTAGGAACACTGTTACAAAATTTCAAATTCAAATAAAATTTATAAAAATATTTATCTTCGAAATACTACAGTGCACTATTAAGGGTAAAACTGGAATTTTCACCAAATTTTCAAATGAATGATCAAATCCCAAATATTTTATAAATAAACATATTTAACACAATGTGAGGAAATTATATCATTTATTATCAATAAAATATTCAATAAAATAGTGTTTTATCAATCTCGAACAAAAATTTGACACCAGTCCCATGTTACTAATATTGTCATCAGTTGATACTCAGTTGTTTGTTCCTCTTATATTCCACACAAGAGGGATATTGTGTTGAAAAAATGGTCCATAGTTATCCCCAATTGTTATTTCAGTTTTTTGGTCTCCCAAATAATGGGTACATTGATTCACTTTATATTCCCTTCTATCCCATACACTTTACCTTAAACTGGGCATCTACGGTCCAAGATCTATGACTATAAACTAAGATATACCACATCCTTATCGCATTTCAATAAACTATAGTACATCTTTTATAACTACATATAGATTCATTTCCATCCTTAGGGGATACGTAGGAATTCCCATACATTTTGTCTTCAGGTCCAGACCTGTTTCTTAGAAACCTTTCCTCCCTTCCGGCCACTTGTCCTAAGTAATATGTGGGGTATGTGGTGTGGTGAAGAAACCTTTTTTCCTAACTCACATCGGGTTTGTAATAGCCACACTACGTACCCCTCTCTTGAGAGCTCTCCATCCTCATTTCCCCTACTCATCCTCTTGAGTTGTTTTCTCTCAAATTGGACCCCTCGACCCTCTTAAGAAATTCACCAGCATGCCTAGATGCATTGTGGTTTGGTACCTAGAGTGGTGAGTTCTACATGGGCATGTTTTCATATGTTTCCATGATTCACATTTCCCTTTATTTGGGTTTTCATCATCTTTCACATCTGAAAGGACCCTTTAATGGAATGGATGCTATGACTCAGTGGTCTCATATTGTCTTGCATCAACATCCCTAAGGATTTTGAACAACAATTTGACAGAAGTCCCACGTTGCGAATATGTTCAGTGGTCGATGGTCATTTTTATGTTCCTGTTTCAAGTCACATGATATGGATGACGTGTTTAGAACACGGTCAATAGTTATCCTCCATAGTTACACCACTCCCATTAAGCCTTGAATACAGGTTGTGTGATTCACATCTCCTTCCACCCCATCATGTTCAACAGGAATGTTGATACTCTTGGTGTTAACCCTTAGTACACATTTTCACATTAAGAGAATGAGTCCATAGCGTGAGGTCATTCGAGGCTCTCTGCCATTTCCCATTTCTCTATATTCCACATGTTGTGAAGATCTTCTCTTCCCTTGCTTCCCACATCAATCACAGCTCATGTGGGCTTAGGGACTTGGTGATGGGTTTATGCCCGCTTGTAAGAATCATAATTCTTTCTGCCTGAGATCTACGACCATAAACTGAGACCCCCTGTCATTATCGGATGATGTTAAACTACACAAATTTCCAGAACTATGTATGTCTTGATTACCATCTTCGTGGGATACGTAGGAATGCCCAGTTATTTTTTCTTCGAGTCCATCCCCATATCCTCTGATTTTTTATGGCCCCTTGGCCAGAGGTTTCCCCCCCCCTATGGGGTTGCACATGATGTGGTGTGGAATGATGTCCTCATTCCCATCAGGTGTGCTTTATCACCCCTTGAACATTACCTTCAGAACCTCATTCTTTTGTGGGGATCCAAGACATAGGACGTTAAACTATATTGCATGGTCCTATGTGACATTAAATTTTTGTGTCATTTCTACACGGCATTAAAATGCATGGGTTGGTCTTATCATACGACCCTAAACTGTGACACTATCATCCTATCCACATGAGGAAAAACGGAACCACATTGTGGTGTCCTCACGTGAGGGGAAATCATGTTTGGAATCGATTATCAACCATTCCATTTTTCAAGTCCTACCTATGGCTTGATTCCTACAACAACACCCAGATTCTCCATCCAATGTTTTTTACTTTATAAAAAAAACATGTCCTCTCTAATAAACAAACAAGGCTCATCAAGTACCACTTATTTTGGTTCATTGGCCTGACATGCATGACAGTACTAGTGCTGACATTGGTATCCTACCATGCCATCTTCCAGGACTATGTACGGATTGATTCCCATCCTTATAGAATACGTAGTAATGCACAAAATTCTTTTCTTCAAGTCCAGACCCAGGTACCCCAAATCCTACCCTCTTTCTGGCCCCCATGGCCCAAACTCTATCAGAAGCATGTGATGTGGTGAGGACCTCCTGGGTCCACATTCATGTTAGATTTATTATAGCCATTCCATGTATTTATCTTCATAGATATACCTTCCATTATCTTATGTCATTGTCGCATGATGTTAAACTACATGAATTTCTAGAACTACCTATGGACTGATTACCATCATCATGGGATACGTAGAAATGTCCAGGAAATTTGTCTCAAGACCACCCCAAACTCCACCTGTGGTCCCTCAACCTAAGGTTTCCCCTGGGAACGCATGGTGTGGTGTGGGATCATGTCCTCATTCATGTCGTGTTTTGAAATAACTACACCATGTGTCTCCCTTGTCACTTCCCAAACTAGTCCAATTTCTATGACCATAAACTAAGATCTTCCCGTGAGAACTACGTATGGATTGATTCTCATCCTCATGGGATACGTAAAAACACCCAGACATTTAGTCTTCGGGTCCGGCCCTATGCACTAAAAATCCTTCATTTTTCCACGTGCATGACATTAAACTACCAACCTAAGTCCAAGAATCTTGACTTCAAACTATGTGTGGGATTTCATCCGGAATGTATCATGATATGGGAGGCGTCTTTAGTCATCATCCACGTCAGGTTTTTCTACTTTTCCACCCTTCAGACATTCCATTAAACCAAGTCCCCTCTCAATGGCCCTCTCTATGACCTTAAACTAAGACCCTTGTCATTGCATCCTTAGGACCCATGTCCTTGGAATGGGGTTAGACTCCCTCTATCTGACACATCTCATTATCATACTCAAATGTGTCACGACATAGATCCAAAAGTGTTGGATTCCACATGGACATTCCCTCACTTTGTGTTCACACATCATGATCCCTTTATTTGGATCTCCATGCTCTTCCATGTCTGAAAGAACCCCCTTTACGGTCTGGTCTCATGCCACATATAGTCACCTACATTTTTGTTCCAACACCCCAGAACACCTCAAACGACATTTGTCGATAGGTCAAATGTTTTGAACAAGTTCAGTGGTCAACCCTCATTTGTCTATCCTCACTCCAGGATAACATGAAACAAATGCTATGTTTCTAACATGGTAAATAGTCATCCTCCATCATCACACCACCATCATTGTGATCAAGATATCAGATTTCATGGTTCTCATTTTTTCACTTCGTTATGTTTAAGTGAAATTATGACACTTTCGATTTTACCCTTTTGGGAATCCATGTCTGTTATTTTTTTAGGTCAGTATTATTGGAACGTCGCTCCCATATCATTCCATTTCCTCTAGTGTGTGTCTCCCTATACCAAAAAATTCCATCACTACTTGTTGTTTCCCACATCGATCATGACTCATGTGGGATTAGTGGTTTTTGTAGGATGTGTACTCGTGCAACCGAACTAGACATGCCTTTCATCCTGCGTGACATTAAACTGCAATCTAAGAACTATGTATCTCTAGATTCCCATCATAATGGGGTATGTAGGAACACCCAAACACTTTTTCTCAGGCCCTGCTGACATTTTGACATCTTCCGTCTCTCGACCTTAGATTTCCCTCAGGATTACGTGGTGTGGTATGGACTGCTTTGGTCCACATTCACATCGGGTCTATAACTGTTGCAATGCGTACTCCCCCATTTGGAATCACCCCTTTCACTCTTTGTCCTACCATATCACATTACACTACATGGGTCCTCCAAAACTACTTATGGCTTGATTCCCATCCTCATGGGATATGTAATAATGCCCAAGCACTTTACCTCAGTTCCAGTGACATGTTAGGCCACCTCTAGTCTATGGTATAAAGAATCCCACTAGGAACACCTTGTGTGGTGTGGACTCTTATAGTCCTCATTTTCATTGGGATATGTTCTGTGTCATGCATTTTTTTTCTAGGTAACCACATCTTTGTCGCATGATGTTAAACTACACGGCATCTCAAGAACTATGTATGTCTTGATTTCTGTTCTAGTAGGATATATAGTGACATCTAGATATCTAGTTCCTAGATCCAACCATGTTCCTGTAAACCCTCTAATATGGTCTTACTAGCCTTATCCCCCCTTTCAAGACTATTCATTTCCTCTATCCCCACCATACAAGATTACACTATGTGTATATCATCCTCATTAACATGACTTAAAACTGTGGGAAACTCTATGTTCTCACCAGATAGATCCTTTAAGAAAATTAGTATGATCCCGGATCATAACAATTCTCTCACCTAATGTGTTTTCATCATGGTGTCATAATTTCAAGAGTGTTGGACTCCATTTGAGTAACCAATCACTCTACACTCCACACTTTGTGTGCCCTTTTTGGATCCTCATCCTCTTTCATGTCTAAAGAAACCCCAAAACAATATGGATGCTTGTCCTAAGGCTCGCCTACTATCTTGGGATAACATTCTAGAAGAATATGGAAGAAATTTCAAGTCATGCCTCGTGTTTTGAACACTGTCAATGATTGACCCTCATTTGTTGTCCCCACTTCAGGCTAACACAATAGGGATACTATGTTTCAAACATGGTCAATAGTTATCCTTCATTGTTGTTCCACCCCTATAGTGTTATGAATTTTAGGTATCGTGATTCACACTTTCAACTCCCCTATGTTTGTATTTATTCCAACACCCGTAGCGTTACCCAGTTTGTGCAGTAGATCACATTGGGAAAGTGGTAATTCGACTATTCTGAGAACTTCATTCTCTGATAAAGCATCCCTATTTCTTACTAAAAACCCAATGTGTGCATTAGTACCCTAGTTTCTAGGATATTGGTTAGTAATCTCATATTCAAATACAATAATGATGTGGCTGTCACTTGTTTCTTACATCAGGCATGACCCATGTGATCTTAGAGCTTGATCGCTCGATATTTCATAGATGCGATGGAAATGAAGCAACCAAAATAGATAATGTAGCTCATGTATGAAACCAAAATCAAGAAGAAAATCATGAAAGTGTGTTTATGATTTCACATGAGTTACAACACCCAAGTATTGGCCCCTCCCATAGAGGGGTTGAGCTCTTCAATGGAGCATCCCAGCTCTACTACTCTCTAGTTCATGGTGTCCAGGATATGTTGTCTCCTATTAAATTATTCTTCCTCCTCGATGGAAATGGGGCATTGTTAATCGTCCTTGATCTAGGTCTGATCCTTATCAGCTCAGATAATGGATATCTCTTGGGGAGATCACCTCATCGGTTCATCAGCCTCTGCTAATATGAGTCCTGATTGTGCATCAAAGAAAGAAGAGTGTTCATTTTCATGTTACCTCAAGCATTGGATCCTTACTCTACCTTCTATAATATTTGGAAACTAATGGTCTTCCTCCACAACCACCAAACATTGAAGTTGTGCATGTATTCACATAACCTTTTATTAAGGTAGTCTCTAATGAGCGCATGAGGGCATTGGGAATATACTCATCTAGCGCACAATTCTCACATCCAGGGGTGAAGTTTCCCCATCTAACATATCCACTATGATGGATAGGTGCTATCGATAAATATTCTTATTAGATTCCATGACCAGTGACAGATGACTTTGATATCCTCTTCATCGGAAGTAGTCTCATCATAGTCCTATCAGTCAGCGGGTTCATATTCGGGAAATGCCTCCTAGAATTCAGCAGCATGATCTTCTTCAGGCTGGTCTTCATCACTAGATTCTAATTCAATTATAAATTTCCGGTCAACTCTATACCATGACCCTCCATTGGTATCACTCGGCACTGATGGCCACTCATAAGGAACCACAACCTTGTCGATTGTAGCACTCGATGTTATAGGGATCAGTACCCCTATTTATAGCGGAGCCTTGGGTCTTCCATCCATTTTCATCAGAAACATATGCACCATCCTAGACACTATGTAGGAATGGGTCATGTTATCCAATTTGACTGACCTAACAATGGGTACAGCTCTAAAGTAAGAGACTTACCCTGGTCAGCCGCTTTATCTCACCTCAGTTCTACCATATCCGGGAGGCCAGGATACAATACTCCATATACGATTGTGGGCTCTGAATTTTCTTAGGATGTCTTCCATCCTCCCTCAGCATTGCTGGAATCTACAACCACCGTTTCCCCGACCGCAGGCCCTGGTATTTGGTTCTCTGTGCTTGTCTCACCTTCTTTCTCGTTATTGGGAGTGGCCGATTAAATATTCTCCTATACAGATATGTTTCAGTTGAGAAACCAAGATAATGTAAGAAGGTCACTAGAACAACGAAATGGTGTATAAACTCACTTCTAGAGTTTTGGAGAACTCGCCCATGGGAATTCCCCTCGAGGCCACTATCTCTCCTTATTTAAGAGATGATCTCTAGGAAGTCCCTTCTGTTTCTCGGTGAAAATTTCTCTCATTGGATTCTTCCCCCCATGATTCATCTGTATGACTAGGTAAGGGGAAACGCTCCCCCAGTTGAGTCGGTGCTAGATCAGTTGGAGTCGTCATGTTTAACAACATTGTTGCCTAGGGGGACATTGGCCGCATGTCACCATAGGAATGTATTAATTCTTCTAGCTCCATTACAAACCTTCTTCCCTCAGTGGGGGTAGAGTTTAAGTCTCCCTTCCCAATGCCAAACTCCCCCAATGATATCCCATACATGTTAAAAAATTTCCACATGTCATTAATGTCAAGGTACTATTTTCTTGTTTCCTATTCATTCAAGCCCTCTGTAAAGACTAAAGCAAAGGGAATCGCTACTGGATGAAGTTTCATCAGGGGATCTTGATGGGTACCCTATAGAATCCCCAGGATGATTCACCTCCCTCCTTGGCCCTCCTAGATTGACCCACCAGGCTAGAAACGGCCACCTCTCCCGCTTCACTTCTAGCTAGCACTGGTTTTGGGATTGCTGATTCATAACATAACTCCCCTTATATTATAGCCTCTCCACCTTGGAATGTGTCTGCACCACCTTCTTGATGTCCCCTAATCATCATTGTTCGGCGTCTATGTGTTTCTACCACCTTGCTTGCCCGGATAGTCACTCGCTTCAACATCTCACCAGGGTAGGCAGCCTCCTAGGTCTGTACATACTCATGAACTAGTCTGGATACAACATTAGATGGAGGAAACTCATTCCAAATCTTCCCATACTCCCTTGTAAATATTAGACAAATTTGTCACATCATGCGTGGGTGGCTCTTGTGGTGCAAATTTGTATACACTTGGGGAGTCAGCCTCTACATACATCGGAATTTTTTGTCGAATTGGTGTGGGGTATATGGTTCACATATAGGTTCACAATCTTGGTGTGCCACCAGCACACCACCGCGGAAGGATAGAAGATATGACCTCTTCTCTATGGTATATGTGCCATCATATTTATAGGCTTCATTTGGAAAAGGAAATTGGTGGAATATGATTTTTTTCTTGCCCCATCTTACCCAACACAGTCACTATATCCAACTTCACTAGGTCACTCCTTGCAATTTCCAAAATTTTCAGTCGAGAATGTATCCCAGGTAGAGTGATGGGGTTAAGATATTCTTATCCCCCCCCCCATGTGGGCTGCAATCCAGTAGTACAAAATGTGGAACATCCCACACAACCATAGTGACCTCTTTCTCTCAATAATGTGCTGGAGTAGGTGGTACAACTTCACTAGCACCAGTATACCCTAGTTGATGTAGTCCCCACCAGCCAGATGACCCTCCACAATAAATGTAATTTTTCGTACCACTATGTTGGAATCTCTAATTGGTAATATCCACCCCTAGATCAGCACTGAGATAAACTCAACCAGTCTGACTATTGGCCACTTCTCAGTCTTGATGATGTATCCCTACAGTTTCTATGGGATATCATCCAAGATCCACCAGTATGAACCCTATTTACCTCATTGACCTCCTCACGAACATAAGGGGGGCATCACCAGTAGTGTTCCCTCTTCTGGTTGAAATTTCATGAAATATCCAAACCACTGCTTAAAGTGGATGTCTCGGGTGTTCTGGTTTTCCACATCTGTACCTGGTACTATCCTCATCAATCCCATCACAAAAAGCAGAATCTTCTCTCTGTTCCCCCAAAACAAATTGGTGGGGAGGAACTCATCATACATCCCTCACAGTATTGGGATGTAGGAAATCATATTAAGTTCCTAGAGGTTGGTTCCAACCACCCCGTGATGCAAATGTAAATTGTTGGTATCTGGAAACCACTTGCTTAGAAATTCGAATATAAATTTCCTCAGTTGAAAGATGATGAATTGGGAAGCCCAGGATACTTCATACAGGCCTACCCGCCAAATGAAATTCTCAATCTTTTAAAAGTACACACATGACCAGTAGGGCCATACCCAGTCATCGGTGAATTTTATATTCTAGCGCAAGTCCTAGCTTGTGATCTACACCTTATCTAGATTTTTGACCCCTGCCTTGATGATCTTCTTATACAGGGGTGGGGGTGTCTCTTGAATTAATGCATTTCCATCAATATTGATGACATGATTGTATAGAAAATGTGAGGTGACTAGGGCATGATCATTTCTGATATGCCCATCCACAGCCCTGTACCACTGGTATTGATCAAGGGTTCTCCTAAACTGGTAGGTTGGCTTATCCTTACTGGTGTTGGGGATGGAGACTTCACACTCCAAGCCAAAAACAAAAAAAATTGAAGGTTCTTTCATAGAGGTTATTCCTTCTGCATCACTGTTAGCCACTCCATCAAATATTGGTGATCAAAAGTACTTTGGATTTACTATCCTATTTTGATGTTATTTTCCATGGACTCCCTCTGAGTAGCGCCAGCATGAACTTCCCAGGTAATGTCCTAAGCAATCATTTGATCCAGATACTTGGAGAATATTTTTGGTTAGTGCATAGAAACTGAAAAAACAATTGTTATTGAAGAACTTTCATGAATACCATTAGTGAAAACCTTTCACGATGACGGTCACAAACTACCTCTTCTCTGTGAATCATCCTTGAATTTGGCATGTGTCGCAAAAGGAATCAATGGATCGTGATGCCTCAGTTCTCTGATAGAATTTTAAAAGAACCAGACCAAAGAACTCATGTTCATTAAAGAATTTGTTGATATTATCATTTCGTAATGAAATAGCTCTAGCACTATCATTCCCGAATATCCAAATGTGGATAAATAACTCAGAGACCCTATATATTGGTGAAGTTGGTGCCAGATTCGTAGCAACCCACCAAGGGACGTTATGGTGACCTGCTCAGGCTCATCACGGTGCCCTTCACCCCTGCTGAACAGTTCCTCTCTGTAATTATTGTTGCATGATTCAGTAGTGTGATGACATTTTAAACACATCTTTACACCCCCCCCTCCATGACCCATATCTGCAATCTGCTGCGTGTTCAATTTTCCTTGTATCTTTGGAATCTTACCCTCATAATTCAACCCACTTTTTCAATGGCCCTAATTATTTTGAGGGGAATTTTTTGGCACTAAAAAATTCATCATTCTCACTGAGAAGACTCAGGGATATGACAGAGTGAATCAGAACTACAAAGGGCCCTAAGTCCCTCTAACCCATTCCAAAGGGCCTCCTTCAGGAAGATCTCCATACTGTCAGCCTATTTTCACAAGGTCCCCTCCATGATAATCTCTACTACATCATGCCCCAGTGTAAGCCTGACACCATCCCACAACCCCTCCATGGAATCATCGGTCTATGCGGCCTGCTCCACAGTGGCCTCTTTGATGGGCCTCTTTGTCGTGTCTCACACCCTCTATGAGGTTGATGCCTACTGACATTGTGTCTCCTCTCTGAAGCGTCACTATTCTCTATAGAGAGTTATGAGACTCTCTTTGACCTTGGTTTCCTATAAATAGAAGCCTCCCACCATCCCTGAAACCACAGTGAATCGACCCTTTCAAATTTTGAGCTCTCGTTACGTTCAGACCTTCGTAAAACCCGCAGATGGATCTCCAATGGTACATGACCTCTATGAGCCATACCTCTTTTTTTCTCTTCCTATACTCCACCTATGGTGGGGATTCCCTTCATGAAGGCATATGAACTTCATAGAGGAGGGGACCCTTTAGGGTTCTCGAGGTTTCGTGAAGCGTTGAGCCTTCATGAAGCTCTCTACAAAGAAAGAGTTGTTTGTTAAGGCAAATCTATGCTTCAAGGTTCCCATTTTCAAAGAACATATTCTTAGTGAATCCCATCCTCTTCACGAAGCACTTTCCCTTTGTGAATCCCATTTTATTCATGAAGCGCCCTGACTTCCCAAAGCCCATTCTGTTCATGAATCACCTCTTTCCAAGATCACTTACGTTGCATACCCTTCTCCCATATGGCCCTCCAGGATCATATGAAGTGATTTCAATGTCCCTAAAATGGTGATTGATGTGGAATTTATTTTACCCTTTATTCTTCACATATGCACACTAACGGTTATCACTTATTCACATAGCCACGCTAATGTAATCCCATTAATGGATCACTCCACAACCCTGTCATTCCATGTCATTGTCGACGCCTTCCCTTCACCAAGGTTTATAAAATTCCTATTATATATGCCGTAAGGTTGGGGAGTGAATCCTCATCGTCCAAGAGGTAGGAATTTAAACTTCCAAGCATCATCGTCCCCATCACATAATGTTAAATTGTGGCCTCGCCCCGCACAACATACACAGGGTGCCCCGCCTCGGCCATTTTCCATACACACTGGTCTCCACAGAATTGAGATCCTCCTCACAAAGAATGATATCCTCCTTTCATGGAACGAAATATTTCTATGGGGAATGGAAACCATCTAGTTGTAATTCCCTATCCTTTCTTGTGGGGGGGTAGAATCCTTTCTTCGCATCTCATCTGTTGTGGGAAAAATCCAGAGGGGAGATGGGCACAGAGACATTTGATACCCCATCCCTCTCCCAGTGGGATTTATGAACATCGGGTCTCCATCCTGGATTAATTCCCACTCTCCATCTCCCTAGGCTACTTCCCACACATAATCCACATTCCCTTCCTCGCAGATTCACCTTTCGCGACACAATTTTAAGGTGTTTTTTACCTATTTTTTCTCACACCAAGAAAGACTAATGCGGGTTTAGTGTAATCATCAACCATGGAATCCTCTCTAGGCTGCAAGAGTGTGTATTCCCCATCCCTCATCCTAAACTACGTGGACTTTGATCCTTTCCCCTTTTCGATTAAGATACGTAGGAAGCCTCCTTGAGGTTTAAGCCTGTCATCCATTGATCTCAACCACTTCATGTCAGTTCACCCTCGTCATGCATGACACTAAAAAAGATTCTTTTGAACTATGTGGGATTGATCCTTGTCTCCCAGTCATGGTACGTAGGAAGCTTACCATAGGTTCAATCCCAATCACTGGTAAACTTTAGTGTTCCCTTTATTGGGACCCACATCCTTGGTCTGTCCCTTAGTATTGTTAGACCAACTCTCAAGCTGTTAACAACTTGAAATCCCCCAATATTTTTTTGGGTCTCTATCCTTTGTGTACACCTCAACTCCATACTGAACTACATGGAATTTGATTCCCTGCAATGGGGAAATGTAGGAATCCTCCCAGAGGTTCAATCCCATCACACATGTTGCATCCTGGTCTCTCCCTTGAGACTTTGTGTTTTGAGAAGGTCATGACCCAACATGGAGGTTCTACTAACTCCAGATCCCATCCATGCATCCATTCCCATGCTTCACCTCCTTAGGCATCCCATCACTCACTGAACTATGTGGAATTTGATTCCCCACCATAGGGATATGTAGGAATCCTCTCTGAGTTTCAACCACAACATCACTGGTAAACATTGGTTCCCCCTATGATGGGACCCACATCCTTGGACTGACCCTTAGTGGCGTCAGACCAACTCTCGGGCTGCTAACCATGCATAACACTCAATATGTGTTTGGGTGACCATCCTTTGTTTACACCCCAATTTTATGCCTCATCCTGAACTATGTGGTCTTTGATTCCATACCATAGGGATACGTAGGATGCCTTTCTGAGGTTCAATCCCAACATCATTGTCATCTTTATGATGGTTCCATCACATTATTCTCGTCCACATTGTTCAACCATCCATAATCCATCCTGAATCTTACCTTGTTCACCACATCTAGGTGTGATCAGACCATCCCCTTGGGAAGATACCCATGAATAATCCCAATACAATCCATAACCATCCAACCAAGAGTTTTCCTCTTGTGATGAAAATCTACCCATGCTTAATCCCCACACAATCCACTATCATCCAACCAAGAGTGTCCCTATTGCGATGGTCCATTATCCATGTGTAAGCTCCAGTATGTCTTCGAGTTGTTGTACATCATGTGCACCCTGATCCCATGACTCACCCTTATGAACTGCGTGGGTTTTGATCTTTGTCTTCCACACATGGTATATAGGAAACCTCTATGAGGTTTAATCCCATCAAATGGTAAACCTAGGTGTCCCCCCACCCTTATGTAGTGCACTTTACCTAATCCACCCCTAGTGATTTCTAGATCAGACTTTACAGTGTGATATCTTCCCTAAATGAGACACACCACCTCGGATCCATCCTCACAGGGCGTTCTGATCCATCCATCTGGTAAACCTTCCAGGTGATCCCTCCAAGGGTTGTACCAATTTTATCCATCTCTATGGGATTTTCTAATAACTCTTATTTCATCTATTCAAGATGTTAAACTTGCAGATTATCTCATGATAGACATGCGATTCCAGAGGAAAATCATGGAAGACACACCTTTGGCGTAACTATCTCTGCTAGATGTTAAACTCGCAGCATACCTTGTGTTAAACATGGAAATCTGAGGAAATCCTTAGGGAAATGACTAGGGAATATAATTCCCCACCCTCAACGTGGGATGCCTTGGGTTTCCGTTCCATTGATAATATCTATCATAAGGGTAATAAAATCCATGAGTACCGGTGTTTCAGCGGCAAGACACGCCATCGATGCCCAACATGACTACTCACCTGACTAAAGGTTGCTTTCTTGACTTGACCTCTTGGAATGTCCTGATATAAGCTGTATAATCGACTGGTGTCCATAAATATGTTCCGAGAAGATTTTCACGAACAACGTCTAAATCTATGAGGGAGACCCGGACTAGGAAATGAGTTCCAAGGAGGAATCCATGGATGGAGGAACCGACATCTCATCATCCTGTTTCAATAATGGATAAAACATACCTGATTAAGTGATGGGTGCCATCCACCTTTCAAAAGTGGGAATGTGGGGAAATAGCCAGCGTGTCCCCACAGATGGATGTGCACCCCGGATAAAGCATCAGAAACCATATCAATGCAGTAATCTCATGTATTATAGTAATTGAATTCACAATGATGGAAACGAATAACATAGATCATCTTGATCAAGGCCATATATAATGATTCTCTCAAATAAGGGAAGGTATACACCAAAAGCCATTTAATAGGGCTATTGAATTGGGTTTTTTCATGAGACTTGCCAATTCATCAAGGGGATATCTATAATCGAGACCCACCTATAACAGCATGTCCAATGTATTCCTCGTATATTTGATGATCAATTTAACTCCTAAACAATATTACTTATAAAAAAATATATGTATTTAGTAAAGAATATAAAATATTAAGATTCCCCAGTCTATCAAAAAAATTTCATAGTAATACACCAAATGTAGAAAAGGAATATAGTTATGGAAATTAGCATACCCAGGATATAATGAATATTGATATAAAAGATAAATTTATTTTTCATTAAAATATTTTTGGAAGAAATTGAATGTTCCAAGAAACATTTAATAAGAAAAAAAATAATTGATAAAATATGACCATCAAGTCCTCATAAATATAGGTTTACAATAAAATTATGTTTTTTGTAGAATATAAGAAAACTGAAGAAACAAAATTAAAATATTTTTTCATAAAACCAATGGAAACATTTTAAAGATGTTAAATACTATAAAACACTTATAGTTTTAGGAAATTCCATTAATATAGTATAGATTAAAAATAAACATTCCTTTGAATTTTTGAAAAGAAATTTGAAAGTAAACCTTTTGTAGAACATTGGAAAGATTCCTTTCAGACATTGTAAAGAAAGATAAAATGGAATATTTTGTTCTTAATAAATAATTTAATTAAAAATAAATTTATTTTTTAAAACAATTTATAAAAAATTATTTATGAAGAAAGTATTCTTTATTAAGTATAAAAATAATATTGGATTTTATTTTCACATTTATTTTCTTAATTTATGTTTCAAAGAGAAAAAAAGATGGAATAAGACATGGAAACTCCATAAATATTTAGAGGATAAGAATATAGAAGTGTTCTCTGAATAAAATATTACAATTTTTTTTCAAAGAAAATATAAACAATCACAAAAATGAGATTGTAAAAATAAATCCATACATCTTTGTTAAATTTTAAATTGTAACCCTTTGAAATAATAAACCAGAACTATGACAATAAAAAATATTAATAAATAGATATTCATGAAAACTGTATCAAAGGGGTGTTATATACACCACATAAAATTAAATAGGCTCATAATGTAAAATATGTCTCAATGAAGTGGAAATTGATATGAAAACTCTTTACCTCATGCTTCCACTTAGTTGAACATGCCTTCACCTCATGTATAATGGATCAAAACATGTTATAAATTAATGCATGAACTATATTCATGTTTAAATTAGTTTATATATATTCTCATTACCAATAAATTACCAATTCATGGTAAAATTAATCCCCATGTGTTAATTATTTAGTTTTCTCTTTCACTTTTCATCGTGGAAACTTCGATTCTTATACAAAGGTTATTGTTTCATTATCTAAAAAGTTATATTAATTTTATAAATGTCATATTTATTCTTTACATAAATTTTTAGAGCATTCCATGTATGTTGGTAATGAAAAATTAATCACATCACTTCATAGAGGTGGTAGTTCACACATACGCATGAGCAATGTTATCATTTTCCAATGGATATGTGGGAAAAGAGGTGAGAAATATTTTATAATATCAGAGTGGAAGTTATGTCATAAACACAGTGTTATTTATTTAAATCTTATAATATATACCATACATGTGAGGTAATAAGGGAAAATTAAACACATCGACTTGCGAGGCAGTAGTATGCACATTCGCACGAGCGATGTTTCTATTTTTCATTAGATGTATGAATAAATGAAAAATGTTAATAGTGAAAGAACCGTTTCATGTACATATATTTGGATAAAAATTACATGTCTATAAGATTTAATTGATGAAAATTTCCCACATTTAATTATATTCATGTTTTATTTAACGATAGAGTGTTTGATGAATAATTAAGAAAAAAGACATTAATTTAGTAATTCAAATCCACTTCGTGTTGCGCCACAAAGTAGTATAGAGCGACATCAGATTTGTGAATCTATATTGAATATAAAACATATTTGAGGAATAAACTCAGAGCTTAGAAATGAATAACAATACTAGCTAGGAGAAACCATCACGAAATCAAAATTACACCTCATGTAAGTCATTTACAGGACCTGTAACTAGAGATATTAGAAGGATGTGAATAATTACACAGTGTGATGAAAAATCATCACCCAACACAATACGAATTGTGTAAACCTATTACATGATGTGTAAATTCTCAGGAAGATCCCTGATACATTTATTTATAAAGAATAATCAGTATAAACACATTTTGAACAATTTTGGATGATCCATTATGACCTAAAACCAATTAATGGACAATTATGATGACCTGAAGCCACTTCTTTGCCCTTAAATAAGGGGATAGGGTTATATTAAAGAGTATTTAATGGTGAGGTAATCTTAGGATGATTACCTACACCATATTTTTTTTCAACGCTTTCATTTTCATTTATTTTCTTCATGTTGGGTTGTCTTTCCTCTCCCACATCAACTCTACTTCCCCTTCCATAAAAGGGTAGTTTCTTTGATTTAATGGGAAATGGGGAGGTTAGACCTATATTATTTTCATTATTTTTCTTAATTCTATTAAATAAAATCCTTTCTTCTTTTTTTATCTTGTTTCAATTCTTAATTCAGTTTTAAATTTTGAATGTCGTTGCATTAGGTTATGATTCTATTAACTTTAGTTTCCATGTTTGATGATCCAATTCTCCCTCAACCCAATTCTTTTCTATATATGGTGAAATATATTAGGGTTGGTTGGTGAGTTCTCAACGGTCATCATCATGTGTGTCAAATTTCATATTGGGAATATTGGTTTATTATGGAACAATAATTCATTGTTAAGGATTGCCCTAATTAATTAAGAAACCCAAAGACAACATCATCCAAATATAAATGAGAGTAGACCAACCTAGGGTTTCAGATAAGAATATTCCCATCATAACCATCTTGAAAAGGGATATAGATGACTCGATAAATGAATCCATATCTTATCAGTCATTATTAGAAAAAGGATTAAAATTTAGAAACCATGATATCACTACACTAGGTCTACCCAAATTTCTATGATCACCGTCATTATCAAATTTTTAAAAATCAATTAAATTAATCTACATCCAAATATCACTTTCTTGATACTAATTAAGACCAGTTTTTTAAAAAAACAAAAAGTGACAACTTTATTTTGTGTGCACTCCTCTTTGGGGGACTACCTAATGTTAACTTCTATAATACACATAGGTAATTAAAAAATTGTTTTTCTACACCCCATAATAGGCGTGCATCAAACATGGAACCATTTTAATGGAGGAAGTGCCTAAAAAAACAATAAAAAAGATTTTTAATGGAAAACAATTCAACTATCTATTTAAATAAAAAAAATTGAAATTTAAAGAACACTAACCCAACTGACAAAAAAATTACAAACTGATTTTGAGGAAACAAATCTAATAGATTTAAATGACACATTAGTTATATATTTGAACCTATACAAATGGATTTTAATCACAACCAATCTATTTGAGATCTCTCTCCACTGTAAATCTCTAACCAACAGAATCAACTAGTTATCAATGTGATAGAGAATTATTTTGAAATGAGAATTAACATGATTCATATTGTGCCTAAATTCCATGGTCTTATAGGAGACGACTTGAAGAGACACATTTAGGAATTCAAAAATGTGTGCTCTAGTTGCAGATGTTGAGGAGTCGTAGAAGAAACATTAAAGTGGAAGGTGTTCCCCTTCTCACATGAGGTTAAGAAAAATTCATGGTTGTATATTCTAAACCCATGATAGGTCCAAGACTGGGAAGATCTTCGATGATGCTTCAGGAAATAATTTTTTCTGTCATCCAAGAGTACAAATATATGAATGGATATCTATTCTTTAGGCCAATCAACTAGAGAGAAACTTTATGATTACTGTGAGTGATTCGAGAGGCTCTATGCTAGCTACCCACATCAAAATGTAAAGGGATAGAACTTCATTATTTTCATCGATTATAGAATACTCGACAATGAATGTAACCTACTCGACACCTTATCTGGGGGAGCCCTAATAGACAAGTCACCAAAAAAAGATAGATGTCTAATTGATATGTTTTCTTAGAACTCGCAATAATTCATCATAAGAGGTACAAGCATAAGGGGAATCCATGAGGTGAGCACATCTAATTCAGTAGATCTATTAAAAAACCAACATAACTTACACAGCAATGTAGTGTTCCAAATGACATTGAACCAAGTAAAGGATCAATAAATCCCAAAATAGGTATGTGTTTTATTCTCCTATACTTATCATTACATTTACTAGTATCTATAAGTACAGGGGATAGAAAATTGTGTTATAGCCAATTAGTCCAGAAAATTCTAGCTAAATCAGCCACATCAACCTCACACTCAATCAGGATATGGCCAGAATCAAACAAAACCCTTCTATGAAAATTAGTACCTAGTACAACCTATTTTATAGGAATAAAAATATAACAACCCACCACTATTTTAACAAAATAATCATTCTCCACCTTTCTAGTATAGGAATTTTGATCAGCCTTCATCCAGTAAGCCATAAACTAAGAACCAATAACTAAGGTCTTATGTTGAGGTGTTGAATGAAAATGTTAAATATTTATCCAGCTAGTTAAGAATGTTAATGGACTATCTAAAAAAGAATATAATAAATCTACCCGAACAAACCATTCCAAATCCCAAGGAAAGTGTATGTGTTATTACAATATGATGTGGAAATTTGATCCATTTACTAAAACAAAATGAGGCTGATGAATCTAAGAAAAATATTGAAGATCTACCCAAACATATCAATGAAAGAACCAGAAGTAGGTTTAAGAATGAAAGGATAGAAACACATTATAATGATCCAATCATAACGTACATTAAAATTATATTATTCTTGTGCAAAATTTCTTACATTACACAAACAAACAGCAAAATATTGTATTAGTTTAGTGCCTTTGGAAAATTTGGAACATAAACAACTGGTTCATAACACATCTACTCCTCCTATAAATTAATTCACCACTATAACAATTTTTTGACATATCATGATTTATACCTTTATTTATATCCTAGGGAAAAGAAACATAACAAATGGTGAGATCAAATTCTCAATAAGAGTAAAAAAGAGAGAGATCAATCATAACATACTCCAAATCCATATTTGTTATTTTCTAAAAACATTTATAAGGTAAATAGTTATCTTTAATAGGATTCAAAGTAGAAAACATTTAGTCCAAAAAAATACAAGATAAAACCCATCATAGTGCGTCAATGAAAAATAGATTTGAAATTAAAACTGTGTGTTCAGAACTATACCAAAACTCCTTGAATCCAGATTACCAAATTAGGTTGTGGGATCCACCACATGGGTCTAGATATAACATATCGGCTCACATTGTTTCCACATCATCAGTTCCAACATTACATCACTATCATCAACATCCCTTCAATGTCTCCATATCACCATCACCCACACAACAAGAGTCATTGTTATCACCAACATCGGTCATCAGCCAGAGCGAATTCCAATTGATAACCAACACATCAATAGAAGATAGCTTCATCGAAAAAAGAACCCATTAACCATAAGAAACACAAAACACCAATGTCGTTACCTATAAATGACAACCACCATCATCCTCACTAAAAAACACCCTAATTTCTCTTAAAAACCCCAACATCAATATCATTGAACACCTTAATCACCAACAAAATGTTAGCATCATTGCCCTCAAGAACCAGAACCAAACACCATAACATAGTAAAACCAGTAATCAAACCACAGAAAAATCCATCCAAAAAACACTAAAATTGAAAAATATGCCAAATGAAAATAGGAAGTCAATAATAAAAGAAACACCACTATGGCTGATGAAGAAGGAAACTATACTGGAGATAATGAAACCAACTCTGGAGATAAAAATGCACATAGACTACTGCCATCCCCCCCTCCAACATCATCCCAAGATGTCCCGAAACCCATATAGATCCCAATAATGATTATGTTAAGCATGATGGGTTGGACAATATGGGAAGAGGATAATAAGAACCTCGAATTCCCCCATTAACACTGACCCTAGCCGCATGAAATACCCACATAGAAACCAAAAGTGGAGGTCTATTGCACAGGGAAAGGTACAAAGAGGGGATATAAGAGGAAAAAGAATCCATAATAGAAAAAAATCAGGAAAGTGGGTGATGAGGATTATAGAGGTCCAAAGCTCTACGTACATAGACATTACATTACTTTTTCGGAATACTTAATACATGACAAAAACAGATACCCAATGACCATATTAGATTAGTGTCTTTGGAAACTCGGAACATAATCTTCTAATCATGATGAAAGATCTTCAACATCTCCCATAAAGATCATCCCCTTTTGTTTTCTTACCTAAAACCATTATTTATATTCTAAGGAAAAGAGAACATAAAAAATGGAGAGCTCAAATTCTCATTAAGGGTAAACATGGAGAACATTAAACAATCCATAAACATTTGAACATAAAAACAGGTACATAAAACATGAGTAATGATATAAATCTTGGCAGTACAGAAGGCATAAATCTCAAAGGAACATTAATCATGATAAAATATCATGGGAATAAAACATGTAATTGTGTAAAACCATTAAGAACATGATATGATTTACATAGTACCCAGGACATTGCTAAAACGGCCATCATAGTAGACAAAGTCCATTACTGAACCGGGTTTACTTGTCATTCCAGCCCTGTATTACTGAAATAGATTTACTTTCTGTTCCATCCATGTTTATATCATGAGATATAAATCTTTACCCAATGCATTGGCGGGAGATATAGGTCCCACCCATATCATAATGAAACCATTCTTATGTGTGCCACAAAATCATAAATCATACATCATAGCATAACCCATGTAATAAAAATCGGATTCTTAAACATCATGGCATCATAACATAATCCATATAAGATAAAGTACTTTATAAAAATAATTCCATCATAACATAATAAAATAAATTTAATAGTAGGGATAGAAACCTAACCCTATATCATATTAGATGGGAAATAATTTTGATAAAACACATGAACTCAGTTCTTGAAGAAAATATACTTTCTTCTTCAAAATCATTTTCTATTATCAAAATGACATAAAATTTTAAATGAAATGATTTTTTGTTGAAAATAATCATGAAATCTTGCATAGTATGATTCAGGGAAATAAGGCGTTATGAAACTGTAAAAATCCGTTCATGCCGTATAAGTTAAAAAAACATTCTCCTCATAATTTTTCCAAAAAAGTCAAAAAGTTCCTCGTATGGTAAACAAAAGAAAGATTCCTTACATACCATGTAGTAAAATCCGAAAATTGTTAAAAATAACTTTAAACATACATGAAAACATTTTTATAAAACATGGACATGGATGATAAATATCACCCTAGTAAATACTTATGAATAAACAATCTCAGTTAAGAATGATATTGGAATAATTATCCATTACCATTAATAATCGGTGGAATCATATGTGTCATAAAATAAAGAAAATTACATGAATATGTAAATATCATATCCTTTATAATAAAAATAATAAAACATTCATGGGAATCTTAAACACCATACAAAATAAATAGTTTTTGATTAAGGCATACGTCTCAGAAATAAAAGTGAGACGAAATAATCCCTTACTGAAGTCCCATTTCTTCCGTACGTGTCCAAAACTCTTATATAGTGGGTTTAAACATATTATTAACTTTTAAAAAACCACAATAATATTTATTATATCATATATGATTCACTTATGACTATATATTACTGGTTCTTTTGTCAATTCCATGTTAAACCAGTGTTTTGGGTAATAATCGTATCATTTATCGTATGTGTTTGGACTTGTTGTTATTGATATTATTATTACTTATATCATGACTTACTTACTTCCAGAATGTAAAACATGATTTAAATATCATATATATTATATATATATATGTATAATATATATATAAATGAAATGAAATACACCGTTCATGGAGACGGTAGGTCGTACGTACGCATGAACGTTGTTTTCATTTCCTTATTGAATTGAATGGAAGTAAGTAGATGAAATACATATATATATACACATAGATACAGTAGAATTATTATGTCATATATTTCATTATTATTCATTATATATACTTTATAATCATTCTTGAATGGTTAACATGGAGAATGAATCTTATCGCATCGTGGAGACGGTAATCTGTACGTACGCACAAGCGAGGATATCGTTCCCATAATTATTGAATGGAATTGGGGTGGATGATGTAATATCTCATAATTTGTATCATTTTATAATAATAATATATAGTTATTATTTCTACCATTATACCCATCCAAGTAAATTGGTGTTGGAAAACAGATTACACCATGACGTGGAGATGGTATTTCGTACGTACACATGTGCGGTGATTTCGTTTTCTGTAGGATGGATAAATGGTGAAATAGGGTTCTTTAATATTTATAATAACATAACATTATATTAGTGACAATAATGTTATTACTTCATAATGAAACAAATAATTAAGAGGAATTAGAAGAAGAAATAAATTTGAAATAATCGGTAAAGGATATTACCTCTTCTTCGACGCGCCTCTTCTAAACCTCCTCTTAGGGCACTAAAGTTGGTCTTTGAAGAATGCCAGGACCTCTAATATGTTGATATGGAAGTGGAGAAAAGAAATTTATAGGATTTGTATGAGATTTAAGGCTTAATGTTTTGTAAAGGGGTGATGGAGGAGGTGCCCTTTTATAAGGGAGTAGAGGGGAACTTTTGGAATCCTCAAAAATATTAATTTATAATGAATTCAAACCCCCCCTAAAAACCACAAAAAATGACTCAAATTTGAAGATTAAATTATATAGGGTTGTAATATAATCAACCAATAAAATTTAGACATGTTTTGTGTTTATTTTAAACCTTATCATTTTGATTTATCCTTATTTAATTTATTTTATTTTATTTGGGGTAATAATATTCTAATTTTTAAATTGTTATAAATACTTAGTTATGTGTTGTTAATATTCTATAATTAGTTACATTATTACATTTTACTCCATATAATTTTAAATTTTAAATTTTTAAAAAAATATTGTGATTTTTAAACAATTTAATAATATGTTATTTTTATAAAATCTCAATAGTGACAAATATGAAACTATTAAATTATTTGATTTAAAATAAAATCCACACATAATATATATTAGAAAAAAAATATTTAATAGGTTCCTAACTTGTCATATTCATCTATAAAATTCATGGATCACATTAATTTATTAATATAACATTTATTTTAATATTTTTAAAACCATTTATTTGATATTTCCCTTAATAAAATAATTATTACAACTTTTTTGTATAATTATTTCATATACATATTTTTTGCATAAAAATTAAAAATATAAAACTATGATGCATATAAATATCATATATTCAATAAGAATACTTTTACTAGAATTTATCATCTTAAAATTACAACATTTAAATTGTTATATTTATTAAATTATGAAGGTGACAACTTTGACCTCATTTAATATAATATAATATAAGTGTCGTAATCACTTTTATAAGGTTCCAAATGGTCAACTATATTACCATTAGATTATTATGATTTACATGTACATTACCAATAAGTTTTTGTCAGGTGTTTTTTCCTTTTATGGACACTATTAGTTTAATAAAAACTGTATTATTGATTTTTAACTAAATAAACAATTTCTGCATCACTATTGTGTCACCATTAATGATACTTATTTAATCCCTAAAAATTATAAATAAATTCACATGATGTATATAATGTTATTATATTTCTTGTGACTATTTATGTTCTAAGTTTTATGATGTTTATCACTAAATTAATATTATTACACTTATAAGATATAAGAGAGTGACATGTTGTCACTTTCTTTGGTTTTAATAATAATTACATCATTTTCATGGTCAAAAGTCCATGAAATAAATATATTCCGACCCTTAGGTGATATGGGTCTACTTTTAGTCATCAAATATAATTTTTTCAGGTGTTAGGATAATTTTATAATCTTATTTTTACCCTTAATTACCTGATTTACCTTTAACTGTGGTAACTAAAATTTACCGTAGTTATTATTCATAATGCCCAGAAATAAAAAGTAGCCTATTTACATAAATTGGACCCACTTATTCCAAATATGGAATCCATTTTTTCAAATTCAATACACAGTAGTGGTAGTATTTAATTTAAAATTAATCCCACTGTTGAAAAAATGGGTTTTAAAAATTAAAACAGTGCAAAAGATTGAAATGTTTTTACCTATGAATTCAATGTAAAATTAATGATAATGACATGAATTATATTAAATGGTAAAAATATATGATATTTATACTTTAAAACCATTAAATATTATAATTTAACCATATAAATTATCTTGAAAAAAAAAGTTTTTTTTAAAGAAAAATTTAGCGTATTTTTACTATTCATTAAAATATGAAAGTTGACAGAAAAATATAAAAAATTTATCCAAAGTAAATTTTTATATCCTTATTGTAATGAATAAGTTTATTTTGTCTAATTGAACTTATAAATGTGTCAAAAACTATATTTAATGTGGATGTTCCATCAATAGGCGGCAAAACTGCATTTTTTGAAAAATACTTATTTTACCCAAAAATTTTATTTTATTCTCATACCATGTTCTAGAATATGTTTAAGATGAATTATTATGTTATAAAATTAAGAATTTATTTAATAATATTCATAACGGATAGTTCATAACAATATATCGTTGTTTACTGAAACTCGATATTGCATACAACACAAGCTATTGAGGAAGGTCACTCTTGCATGCAACACAAGCCTATAATAGTGTTTGCGTATACTACAAGCTAATACAGTCTTGCGTATAGCACAAGATAATCATGGTGAAGCGTACAATACAAGACATCAAAGAAATTAAAAATAATGTTTCTCATAAAATCTCAAGGTGTTACATTCTACCCCCCTTAAAATGAATTTCTCCCTTGAAATGCGTCATGTTTATAAATGGTTTACTACTGGAAAGTTTCTTTCATTGAAACCCACATCGTAAAAAGGAATACTAAAACTTAATTTTAATAACTAAAGTATGAAACGTAATGGTTAACCAAATTAACTCATCATTGGGTTTCCACATAGGAGAACATAGGTGAAAATATGGATATGGAAGAGAAATCTAACCATCACAATCTGATGGAGAGTGGTAGAGAACATGGCTATGAAAAAGCCAACAATCACAAAGCCATAAATTTATGATGATCTAAGTTACCATCTGGTTCATTGTATATGAGGTTACTTGGACAACATTTTTAGTATTCAAGACCATTAACCTAAAGTCGATGCATTTTTTCATAAAGAGAAATACTTCTTGATTTCAGTGTAATATCATCATTGGTCATTCCTTGAACAATTTCCACTTAATCCCTTATTTAAAGAAATGAAGTTGATTTTTTCATTCTTAAATTATTATCAGATCATTTGATAGAATGATAGGTCACTCCATCTGTCTCTATCACAAAAAAAATTAACAAAATATATTAAATATACATAAGTCCATCATGGTGAGGTTAATCGTATATGGTTCCAAAAATGGACTTATACTTCATTTATCAAACCTCTTAATAAAATAAACCAAGTTTTTACTAACCAGGGACTTTCTATAGGCCAATGGTAGGTGATAAAGGCATGTCGCACTTCGGTTGTGAGTTCGATTCCCGCATCCTTGTCCGATGCGACGGGTTTTCCCCCATCCTGCAGGTTGTCCTTTTTCTAAAACTACACTATTATAACATTCCAGAAATAATATCAAAAGGTTGTAGCATCAAACGATACTATTTTATGTCTAACATAATTCATTCCAATCATTAGGCATATCCAAAATACTTTTGTCCATTTTCATAGTGTAATGAAAAATATTACAAGAGATGTCATGTACTAAGCATGTGAATACCTTCATTTATCCCCAATATATTATAAGATATATATTTTAGATCACATTCCAAACATGTGAATACCTTAATCATGTATTCTCTTCAAACATGAATTACCAAAGAACCTTAATAAAAACATGAATTTTGTCCAAAGTTAACTCTTTCCACAAACCAAAATCCCAAAAATTGTATATACTCAAACCATGATATCACTTTGTCCTTATATCAGTCATGAGATCATAACATATTATTTTCTTCTTATCCTTTCATTATGCTTATATCACCTTCTTTCCAAAAATATTTCAATCACTTTTCATGGTTACTGGTAGCATATTCTTATGGAAAACCACAATGGACCAATACATAGATATTTTAATACACCATAAAAGTACCTCCACAACATTATTCTTGAATTACAATACATAATACCTTCAATACATCATCTTTAATGATTGGCTTGGAATAGGTCCCTCCTCGATTTAGAAGTAACCTCTTAGGTCAGGGCATTGAGTTGGGAAATTCCCATGTTCTCCACAGATAAGAAATTGAACTCCATAACAGTCCGTCACTCTATGACCATTTTTCCCACATAGATAACATCTTCCCCTCCATTTGAGGTATTCCTAAAGGTTCTTTTTCCCTTCTTCTTGATATGTAGAAAGATTCATCTTCCTTCCTCTATGTTCCTCTCCATGAGAACATGCATAAAATTCAATCTTCCTCTTATTTGATGACATATGAATACCACTAAAGTTTACCTTGTTAATCATATATCGTGATGACTGATTCAACATAATCACAATATCTTTCTCTCTAGGGATTACGCAATTTCGCTGGTCATAGTCACCAATTTGTCCATCAGATTCAATGTTAAGACAATTCGTTCTGGTTCCCTCCATTAACTAAAACCAGAAACCATTGTGTAAGAAATAGTTAAAATAACGAGGAATCACATAATCATAAAAAGTCACTTATATGATGTATAACTTATGACACCTTATTTAATCTATGACATCTTAGGTTCACCCTAGGTTATTCATGATCGTTAACATAATTCTAGGACTGTAATTTATACTTATAATTAACCTTAGGGATATCCCTAGACATAACTTAGAAAAATCTATAGGGATCTCACTAAAGTTTTCGCATCCTAGTTTCCAAAGGTTGACTAAACTTTTTCTCTGATACCACCTGTAGAGGCCCAAAGCTCTACGTACATAGACATTACATTACGTTTTCGGAATACTTAATATATGACAAAAACAGATACCCAAAGACCGTATTAGTTTAGTGTCTTTGGAAACTCGGAACATAATCTTTTAATAATGATGAAAGATCTTCAAAATCTCCCATAAAGATCTTCCCATTTTGTTTTATTACCTAAAACCTTTATTTATATCCTGGGAAAAAGAAAACATAAAAATGGGTGAGATCAAATTCTCAGTAAGGGTAAACATGGATAACATAAAACAATCCATAAACATTTGAATGTAAAAACATGAACATAAAACCTGAGTAATAACATAAATCTTGGCAGTACATAAGGAATAGATCACAAAGGAACATTAATCATGATAAAATATCATGGGAATAAAACATGTAATTGTGGAAAACCATTAAGAACATGATATGATTTCCATAGTAGCCAAGGCATTGTTGCCATGACCATCATAGTGGACATAGTCCATTACTGAAATGGGTTTACTTGTCATTCCAGCCCTGTATTACTGAACCAGATTTACTTGTCGTTCCAGGCAAGTTTATCTCATGAGATATAAATCTTTACCCAATGAATTGGAGGTAGATACAGTTCCCAACCATCTTATAATGAAACCATTCTTATTGTTCCACAAAATCATAAATCATACATCATAGCATAACTCAAGTAATAAAAATGGGATTCTTAAACACCATGCCATCATAACATAATCCATATAAGATAAAATACTTCCTAAAAATAATTCCATCATAACATAATCAAATCAATTTAATAATAGGGATAGAAACCTAACCCTATATCATCTTAGATGGAAAATAATTTTGATAAAACACTTGAACTCAGTTCTTGAGGAAAATATCCCCTCTTCTTCAAAATCATTTTCTTTTCTAAATACAATTTTAAAAGAAATGATTTTTTGTTGAAAATAATCACTAAATCTTGCATAGTAATCTTCATGGAAATAAGTTGTTATGAAACCTTAAAAATCCGTTCATGCCATATAAGTTAAAAAAAATTCTCCACATAGTTTTTCCAGAAAAAACAAAAAGTTCCTTATATGGTAAACCAAAGAAATATTACTTACATACCATGTAGTAAAAGTAAAAAAATGGGAAAAATGACTTTAATCATAGATGAAAACATTTTTATAAAACATGCACATGGATGATAAATATCACCCCAGTAAATACTTACGAATAAACAATCTCGGTTAAGAACGAGATTGGAATAATTATTCCTTACCATTTATAATTGGTGGAATAATATGTGTCATAAAATAAAGAAAATTACATGAATATGTAAATATCATATCCTTCATAATAAAAATCAAAAAACATTCGTGGGAAGCTTAAACACCATACAAAATAAATAGTTAGTGATTAAGGAATATGTCTCACAGAAATAAAAGTGAGCCAAAATAATCCCTTACTTAAGACTAATTTCTTCGGTACGTGTCCAAAACTCCTTTATAGTGGGTTTAAAAATATTATTAACTTGTAAAAAAACCATAATAATATTTATGATATCATATATGATTCACTTATGACTTTATATTACTCGTTCTTTTGTCAATTCCATGTTAAAGTTTCATTTTGGGTAATAATCATATCATTTATGGTTCGTGTTTGGACTTGTTGTTCTTGATATTATTATAATGTATATCATGATTTAATTACTTTCATAATGTAAAACATGATTTTTATATCATATATATTCAGGATATATATATATATCTATAATATATAGATAAATGAAATGAAATACATCGTTCATAGAGATGGTAGGTCGTACATACGCATGAACATTGTTTTCATTTCCTTATTGAATTGAATGGAAGTAAGTAGATGAAATACATATATATATACATAAATACAGTAGTATTATTATGTAATATATTTCATTATTATTCATTATATATACTTTATAGTCATTCTTGAATGGTTAACATGGAGAATAAATCTCATCGCGTTGTGGAGACGGTAATCCATACGTACGCACGAGCGATGATATCGTTCCCATAATTATTGAATGGAATTGGGGTGGATGATATAATATCTCAGAATTATTATAATGTTATAATAATTATATATAGTTATTATTTCCACCATTATACACATCCACGTAAAGTGTTGTTGTAAAACATATTACACCACGACGTGGAGACGGTATTCTGCACGTACGTACGCGCAGTGATTTCGTTTTCCATAGGATGGATAGATAGTGAAATAGGGTTTTTTCATATTTATAATAAGATATCTGTATATTAGTGATACTTATGTTATTACTTTATAATTAAACAAATAATTAATAGTAATTATAAAAAGTGATAAATTTGAAAGAATCGGTAAAGGATATTACCTCTTCTTCGACATGCCTCTTCTAAACCTCCTCTTAGGGAACTAAAGTTGGTCTTTGAAGAAAACCAAGACCTCTATTATGTTGATATGGAATTGGAGAAGAGAAATTTACAGGCTTTGGACAATCGTGAAGGCTCAAAATGTTGTGAAGATAAGAGGGAGGAGGTTCCCTTTTATAAGGGTGAAGAGGGGCAGTTTTGGAATCCTCAAAAATATTAATTTATAATAAATTCGAATACCAACTAAAAACTTCCAAAAATGACTCAAATTTAAATATGAGATGGGATTGGGTTTTAATATCATCCACCAATAAAATTTATACATGTTTTGAGTTTATTTTAAACCTTATCATTTTGATCCATCCTTATTTAATCCATTTAATTTTATTTTTGGTAATAATATTCTAATTTTTAAATTATTATAAATACTTACTTATGTGTTGTGAATTTTCCATAATTAGTTACATTATTACATTTTAGACCATATAATTTTAAAATTTTATTTTTTAAAAAAAATTGTGAATTTTAAACAATTTAATTATATGTTATTTTTATAAAATATCAATAGTGTCAATTTTGACACTATTTAATTATTTGATTTTAAATAAAATCCAAACATAAGGTATATTCGAAAAAAAATATTTAATAGATTCATAAATTGTCATATTCATCTAAAAAATTCATTTATAACATTAATTTGTTCATATAACATTTATTTTAATATTTTTAAAACAACTTATTTGATATTTCCCTTAATAAAATAATTATTACAACATTTTTGTATAATTATTTAATATACATATTTTTTGCATAAAAATTAAAAATAAAATACTATGATGTAGATAAATATAATATATTCCATAATAATACTTTTAATTAAATTTATCATCTTAAAATCACAACATTTAAATTGTTATATTTATTGAATTATGAAGATGACAACTTTGACATCATTTAAAATAAAATAATATAAGTGTCATGATCGCTTTTATAAGGATCAAAATGGTTAAATATTAGAACATTTGATTCTTATGGTTTACATTTACACTACAAATAAGTTTTGGTCAGGTTTTTGTGCCTTTTATGGTCACTATTAGTTTAATAAAAACTGTATTATTGATTTTTCACTAAATAAACAATTTCTGCATCACTATTGTGTCACCATTAATGATAATTATTTAATCCCTAAAAATTATAAATAAATTAACATGATGTAGATAATTTTATTATATTTATTTTTACTATTTATGTTCGATTTTTTGTCAATTTTATCATTAAATTAAAATTATTACACTTATAAGATATAAGAGAGTGATATGTTGTCACTTTCTTTGGTTTTAATAATAATTACATCATTTTCATGGTCAAAAGTCCATGAAATGAATCTATTATGATCCTTAGGTGATATGGGTATACTTTTATTCATCCAATATAATTTTTTTAGGTGTTAGAGTAATTTTATAATCTTATTTTTACCCTTAATTACCTGATTTACCTTTAACTTTGGTAAATAAAATTTATCGTATTTACTATTCATAATGCCCAAAAATAAAAAGTATCCTATTAACATAATTTGGACTCACTGATTCAAAATATGGATTCCATTTTTTCAAATTCAATACACAAAAGTGGTAGTATTTGATTTAAAATTAATCTCGCTGTTGAGAAAATGGGTTTTAAAAATTAAAACAGTGCAAAAGATTGAAATGTTTTTACCTATGAATTCAATGTAAATTTAATGATAATGACTTTAATTATATTAAATGGTAAAAATATATTCTATTTATACTTTAACTCCATTAAATATTATAATTTAACCATATAAATTATCTTGATGAAAAAAGTTTATTTTAAGAAAAATTTAGCGTATTTTTACTATTCATCAAAATATGAAAGTTAACAGAAAAATATAAAAAATTTATCCAAAGTAAATTTTTATATCTGTATTTCAATTGATAAGTTTATTTTGTATAATTGAAATTAAAAACAAGTCAAAAACTAGATTTAATGTGGGTACGACATCAAATGGCAGCAAAACTGCATTTTTTGAAAAATACTTATTTTACCCAAAAAAATTATTTTATTCTCATACCATGTTCTAGAATATGTGTAAGATGAATTATTATGTAATAAAATTAAAATGTAGTTAATACTATTCATAATGGATAGTTCATAACAATATATATTTGTTTAGTGAAACTCAGTATTGCGTACAACAAAAGCTATTGAGGAAGGTCGCTCTTGCATGCAACACAAGCCAAGAATAGTGTTTGCGTATACTACAAGATAATACGGTGTTGCGTATAGGGCAATCTTTATGAAGCGTACAACACAAGACATCAAAGAAATTACAAATAATATTTATCATAAAATCTTAGGGTGTTACAAGGATAGGGGAAAGATAATAAATAAAAAGGTGTATTGAGGTAAGGAGCACCTACTTCATTGAAAAGAATAAAAAGACCCTGTGGATGAAGGGGAAGAATAAGGGGAGTTAGGAGCATCGGGAGCACCAAGAAAAATTTAAGACTAGGGGGATGTGAAGAGTGGGATGATGATGGAAGAGTAGAGGGTAGGATAAGGATAGATTCGGCACAGAGGCCTCCCCATTTGAATCCCCGCCGAAGGAAAACCTAGCTCGAGAATATTGGAGAGTGAAGCCACTCATATGCTACAAGAAAACTCAGATCAATAATAACATAATCATAAGGAATATGTATATACAAATATTTTAAAACCATATCTTGTATATAAAATATCTAGATATCATTTCATGGAATAAATATTAGCAGTTCATGAAAAAACAGACATATTCTATTAGAACATCGCATAAGACCTATAATTGTGGCATACACATAAGTATATAAAATGATTTTCATAGTAGTCAATGAATCACCTATAAGGATATATTATTAGTATTATTTCACACCCCATAATATATTGTTTGTCATGGTTCACTCCCATGACCATATTAGTATTCAAGGTTCCCTCCCAATACCATATTAGTGAACAATATCCTTTACTGAACTGATTTCACTCCTCATTCCATGCATGTCTATCTCATTATACATAAATAATTACCAAATAAATTGGAGGGAGATAAAGGTACCACCTACCACATAATGAAAACCATAAATATGTGTTCCAAAATAACATAAATAATTCATTATATCATAACCCGTGGAATGAAATGGTTTTCATAAACATCATTCAATCATAGCATAACCCATGGAAAAAAATCGGTTTCAAAAATATCATTCCATAAAAAACATAAACCATTTTTAGAAAGAATAATAATGGTATAATTGAATCATATCCCCAATAAATAATTTTTGAAATCAAATAATTTTATCCTATATTTAAAATAATTTTGCGATATCACTTGAATAAAATCTTGTTTAAAATGTCATTTCTTCTTTGAAAACGTTTTCTTTTCAGAAAATGTCACTCAATTTTAAAATGAAAGTTTTAATTTGAAAATATCCTTGTAATATTTTAATTTAATCATAAAGTAATTTAGGTTTTATGATGGTAGAAAATTACATTCATGCTATATATGTTAAAAAAGATTCCTTATATACTTTTTTGGAAAATGTCACAAAGTACCTCATTTGAACAACAACATAAAGTTTACTTTCAAACATTGTAGTGAAAAGTGAACATGGTTTAAAATTAATTTGAAAATTAATATTATAATAGTAAAAAATATTGAATATATTTTTATAAAACATGGAAATTGATGTTAAATATTCTCCAATGGAGACTTAAAAAAATAATCCCAAATATTGATGATATTGTAAAATAAATACTCATCGCTTTATAATTTTTAGAATCATAATACCCATGAAAGAAATAAAATTATATATATATTAAAATACCCTAATATTATGGATAATACTAACAAAATTCTTTCATGGGATGTATATACACTATGTAGAAGAAACAAGTGATGTATATGACATGTGTCCCATATAATTAAACGTTAGACATAAATCCCTTATGTTATGTCTCAACTCTCTTCATACTCGTGAAAACATAATTTTAAAAAATATAAGTTTATTATAAATCTATTAAATTAAAAGTATTCATATATATAAATCAATATATGACTTATGATTTTATATTACCCATTTATTAACAATTCCAAGTTTAAGTTATGTTTCAGGTAATAACTGATTTGTCTCTCGTTCATGTTTTGACTTGTTATTATTGATCCTCATAATTATATTATGATTTCATTATATTCTGAATGATAAACATGATAAAAATATCATATATTTTCATTAAATATTTTTTTATTGTTTTCTATAAAATATTGAAATATAAAATGAAATATTTTGTTCATAGAGATGGTAGGTCGTACGTATGCATGAACGCTGATTCCATTTCATATCATATTGAAAGAAAGAAGGTAAACAACATATATGTGTATATATATATATTATTTAGTTAGAATTATTATGTCATTTATATAATATAAATTCACTAATATCATTCTTAATACATTCCATGTAATGTATGAACGAATCACATCGCTTTGAGGTGGCAGTAGTCCATATGTCCACAAATGAAGTTATAGTATTAACAAAAAATGGAAATCATGAAGGTATGTTTTATATAATAGTTATATAATAATAAATACATCATAAATACCAAATATAAAAGATAAAAATAGAGTTTCAATAATAATTCTCAACCATTATAGGTGGTAAAGAAAAAATGAACAGCATTGTTTCGTGAGGTGGTAATTCTCCTTACGCAAGAACGATAAGTCTGTGACCCATTATGAGGAAGTGTGTGTATGTGTAGGTAAAAAAATATAATAAAAACATATAAATATATTGATAAAACTAATATTATTATTTAATCTTGTAATAAGAATAATTTAGGGGGTAAAAGGTAGAAATAAAACAACAATGTTCATTGATGACCATTACCTCTTCTTTGGGTATCTCCTTTAGATTTGCATAAATAGACTCCATTGGATGGATTTATGACCATATTAATCCTTCTAGGATGAAGGTACAAAAGTTGGGAGGATATTTGGCTAGATTTTGTCTAAACCAAAAAGGTTTTTAGGTGTTATAAAAGGAGAATAATGGGTGCCCTTTTATAGGAGAAGGGAGGGGTACTCTTGGAATTCTTCAAACTATTAAATTATTATAAATTAATTTATTATTTAAAATGAAACCAAACTGATTTATTTTGAATATTGGATGATTATGGTTATAAATATATTTATCTAATAAAAATTACACAAGTTTTTATTATTTTTTTAATCCTTATCATTTTGTTTTAACACGTGTTTAACTTTTGAAATTCTTACTATGATATCGTGTAATTTATAATTTTAGGGTTAATATAGTTACTATAAAATTCAAAAATTCCAATAAATGATTCATTTATGAAATATAGAGTCTTTTTAAATTCATTTTGATTAATTTTAAATTTTCATGAATTTTATATCATTTAATAAAATATTAGTTATTTTAAAAAATTCTTTAATGTCAATTTTGACACTATTCATTACATGACTTTTTAAAAATATCATAACCACCTGATGTCTTAAAATAAGATATTTTAAAGCATTAATAACATATATAATTAATCCATAAAATTAATTTATGACATTAATTAAATCATATAATATTTATTTTATTATTTTTAATATCATTTATTTGATTCTTCCATTAATTCAAAAATTACTGCATCATCATTATGTCACCATTTAAGGTAATTATTTTATGAATAAAATTTATAAATAAATTATAATGATGTAGATAAAAATTGTATCTCTATAAATACTATTTTTGGTCTAAAATATCCATTATATTATACCATCTTTAAAATACATCTCTTGTTAATAACAGAAGTATGACAAAATTGACATTCCTTTGAATATAATATTTTTAAATTTATGTTCTCATCCAAAAAAACAAAATATGTCCTCATAATCAATACATTAATTCTTATGGATGAAAAAAATTCATCCAATAAATTTAGGATAAATTTTAGTGTAATTTTATAATATTTTTAATATTATTTTTACCCTTAATTAATTGATTTACCCTTACCTACAGTAATAAAAATTACCAAAGTAACTATTCATATTTTGTCCAAAAATCAAAGGGTAATATTTTCTAAATTTGTTCTTTATTATTTAAAAAATGGAATATATTTTTAAAAATTCAAAACAAATAATTTTCTTAAGTTAATTAAAATTTAATCTCGTTGATGGATTGATAAAACATGTTTTTAAAGTAAAAACATCCAATAGTTTGAAATGTTTTTATATCCAAATTCAATGTGAAATTTATTACAATGAAATAAATTGGATTAAATTATAAAAATTTGATCTAATTATACTTTAAAAACAATCAAATATTTATTTTAGCACTATAAATTATTTCTGTAACACCCCAGGTAAATAAGGAATATGACATTTTCATATTTATCCATATTTGTGAATAAAATATTAATATGACTTTAAAGGGGACGCTATGCTCGATGGCGTACCCAACACGCAACAACGAGTTTCTTGGGAATCTTACGTTGCACTCTAATAATAAAATAATATTATTTTAAATGGTAGTTAACATGTAGCCGTTGTAATGGCAGGAATGGATAGAAATAACTAAAATATGATTATATATGTTCTTAAATATTTTTACATTTATACAATAAAAGATAAAGACTGAAAATACGGAAAGAATTCAATTTTAGGCATATATGCCCTAGTTTTCACTAAAGGTTCACTTATCACCTTTTGAGGGAGAACCGTCATTAAATATAGTTTTGTTCACTCTTAAACATTCTTTTGGACCAAATAAAACTCTTATTAAGAATCGGGACATCAAAATTTACTTTGTGTAAATTTTTGGTATCTTTCCGATAAAGTTCATTTTTTTAATGAATAGTGTAAAATGTTGTATTTTAATTCAAAACCACTTTTTAATCTAATTTATTTATATTATTAGATTATATTTTGAATTGGTTTTAAAGTGAAATTAGAAAATATTTTTACCATTAAATCCAATAGTGGTCGTTGGAACCAATTTCACTTTGAAATCAGACTTAAACTAGTGTCAATCTTTTTATACTTATTGTTTCATAAAACACGCTATTTGTCATGACAGCGGGAATTAATTATTAAATTAATTAATGTGACTTATATGTTTTGAATTTTGTAAAACGGACTTCATTTTTGAATTCAGAATATCAAATATAGCTTAGGGTGAATTTTTGGGATTTTTCTGAAAAACTTCAATTTTTGATGAATAGTGAAACCACTAAGTGGTACTTATAAAAACGGATTTTTCCGTTTAAATGAAATTTTGCCATCATTGTGTTTTGATTTTCAAAAATCCGACATACATGGTTCTCATTAAGAAGTAAAATGTGGTTCAATGAGATTAAAATAATTTTTTGGTGAATAGTAACTTATTATGTTTTTAATCGCGATTAGTGGTAATTAGTGTAGTTTAAGGTAAAAATAATGCTTTAATAAAATGAGATGAGCTTGACACATGTCTTACCCTCATTGGTTGTATCATGGCCGACCAAGACAATCCATGGGTCAACTTGGGGACCCCATGGATCTACTTTGGTTGGGAAATGACATAAATAACATTTTATTTAATGTAAAAGTAAAATTGACACAAACATGATATGTTTTACTAAAACAATTTTTAAGTGGGGTTATACAAGTCATCTATTTTATTATAAATATTAATTGGAAAGATAAAAATATTTCCTACATCATAGTATTTTTTTTATAATTTTTAGACATTAAATAAATTAAATTATTTATGACATAATAATGATGCAGCGATGACATCATTATTTGACGATTTAAATAAAACGGAAAGATAATGTAAAATATATGAACTAAACATGTCCAAAACTTATTGGATGAGTGGATTTCAAAGCCTTATCACCTTAGCCACGAATTATAGTAATGTGGGACCTTTTGAAACCGAAACACATTTTCAAATAAAGTAATATTTCTTTACTTTCCAAAAGTGCCCCTCCTCTCCTCTTATAAAAGGCCCCCACCTCTACCTCATTTAACACACTCCTCAAGCCTTTGGCTCGGCCAACCCCTGCCCATTTACTCTCTCCACATCCCTCTTCTCATCCTAGAGGATTCCCATTGGGCAGAATCCTTTCAAAGGAAGCCTTTAGGCTCAAATCAAAAGGAGTTACACTTTTAAAGGTAATTCATTCTCTCATGTTCATTTGTTTTATTTTTCTTCTCCAACCCCCTAAAATCTTTTTATTTACTTCTTTTGTAACAACACCAGTATCTTAAATATACTAGGATGTTGTTATAAGATTTATTCGAGCTACACTCTCACACAACTACATCAAATGGTTAAAGAACATACGGTTTCCGTGGATGGTGAAATTCTGCCTCCCGAAACGATGATTGTTCAATACTCATTTAACACCTTCAAAGGTGGACATTATGATGTCACTATTTTTATATATGATATATAATATGTTTATGTTTTATTTATGCTTCTGTATTTTTCATTTTTTTCTTACCTTTATGGCTTCCATTATGGGTATACGCGATATCTTCATTTAAGGAAGTGCGGACTACCGCCCCCTCAAAGTGATTTGATTTGTTAAATACCATATGTGGGTTGTATAAAGGATTGAAATATGATATTATATATTATATTATACTGGAATTATAATATATCTTTATATAATTATTATTCCATTCTATAAAATACGAAATAGAAATGAAAGTAGCGTTCATGCGTACGTACGGCTTACCGTCTCCATGAACGATGCATTTCATTTCTTACCTCTAAACGATTATGTAATGTTTCAAATGCATGCATGTACTGGATATATATGACATATATGATATCTAAATAAGGAATAAAATTCTGGATATAATAAACATTTGGCCACATGAACAACATGTAATTGTAAGAAGTCCACTTTCGACTTAAGAACCAAATATCGGCAAAACAAATATTATTAACTTAAATGATTACATAATGTTTATGACATGGTAATAAGTGGTATAAAAGTAATAATGAACTTAAAAAAGGTTCTTAAGGAATTAGAAATTAACTAAAGTTTATTATTCAGGAGATTAAAGAACGATCGAGTCAAGTCGGACCCGAGGTAAGGGATCCTACTCCTCTCTTTCTTTTTAAGAGCACACTTTTATGTCATTCCTTTTAAAGGTCATATTTCTTGTTATTGGGATGATATTTTATATTCCACTTGCTGTAAATTCTACTGTAATATGATGGGATACTCTATTTGATCTCATCAATCCATATTCGGAAGTTTTATGTGGCGCCGTTAGGCTGCCGTGTTTTCGTAAGGGATTTTTTCATCTCACTTTTATTCCCGTGAGATTTATGCTACATTTGCCACAAATTACATTGAGTGGTGTATGTACTGCCCATTATTCTACTATTTGTGTAATATACTTTCGTTTATGAGTATTTACATCAATGACCTATTGTCTTTCTTTCATGGGGTGTATGTTTTGAAAGATACCCAAGTCGGTAAGGGAACCTTTCACCCTCCTCTTTTTTAAAAGACTTCTTTTATTGGGTCTTTTAATTAACATATTTTTATGTTGGGATATGTTCTCATACATCCTTATTGATGTGAATTTTATGTCCAAGTGATGAGATACACTTTTTATCTCTCATCAACTCATTTTTATGTGATGTCGTTAGGCTGTCAAGGGAACTTTTTAACCCAATTTCGATTTCTTTGGGTTCAACTTGTAGTCATTGAATATGTCATCCATTGATTATGTTTGAATGACATTTTATTGTTTTACACTTAATATCCACTTATATTGGGTGTATATATATTTTTCACACATATTTTTTAGATTTATTTGTCCTTAATTTAAGGATACCTTCTTTATAAGGGATTTCATCACATTTGACATTTCTATCGAGGGTTCATTGTTGTTATGCACCAATTCACTCTTATATGGTGTATATACTGTCCTTTGGAGTATTATATCATGAATCCTTTTATTCTCATGATATTATAAAGTTCTGACTAAATGTTATTCCTCGATTATTGTATTCAAGTGTCTCTAAATTTGGTAAAACCCCTTTAACGAAAATATCGTTTTAAATGTTTTAATTATTTGTTCTTATTAATATCCATGTTTTCAAAATGGTTTTAAGGATTTATTTATATGGATATTAATGGTTTAAAATGTTAAAAGATTCAAGGTGGTATGGGACACTTTGATTCAAAAATCTCTTTATTAAATGTTTTAAATGGTTTCTTTTTGAATGGATTCATTATTTCAATATCCTAAAATGTTATATTGTGATTGAAATGTGGAAATGTTATGTTTCCTTAATTCATGTTTATGTGATACGATTATGTTATGGTTCTTGGGAATTGTTATGAAGAACGGGTGGTTCCGTGATAAACTAAGGGCAGGTGAGCCCGATATAGCTCTCCAATGCATTGGGTAACGCGAAGGAGTGAAACGTTAAGGTTTCTCTGAAGAGATTTAGGGAATATACTGTGATGGGTATTCCAAACGTAACCAAGAGTGTTACTCCCTACGTAAGAATGTTATGAATGCCTCAAGTTACATTTATGTCTTATGTTTTCTATGATTTATTCATGATTTGATATGCCTATGTTTTATGGGTAAAGTATGATTTCATTCTTATGTATATATGAACTCATGTTTCCTTTCCATATTTTTATAACCCTTATTGAGCTTTTTATGCTCATCCCAAGTTTTTGAAATGCTTTTCACAGGTCAAGGGAAAGGTACATGATGTGACGATAATGTCAAGGATGTGTCAAGAAAGAATCCGTGTTTTATTTTAAATAGGTTTCCATTGATGGGAAGAATGAATATTTTCTTTTATGTAACCACCTTGTTTAAATGTGGAATGTAATGCAAGTTTCATGATCTAATTCTCTAAAACTCTAAACCTGAAAAGATCCTCAATGTGTAATCTTGTAATAACTCAAGTTTAAGTAAGGTTTAAGGCGGGGGCCTAATAGTTGGTATCAAAGGTCGGTTTAGATAACTTTAGAGGTTAGGGTATTCTTTAAGCATAATTGACAATTACCATAATGGTTAAGATTTCAGAAAGAGTATTAGTTTTAGATAAAGTGAATGAGTAAGTATATCTTATTGTCTATCTTACTCATTAGTACATAATGGTTTTGTTGATATACTCACACTGACCTTTTTGGTTTTAGTAAATGGCTGGATCTAGTAGGCACCAAAGTAACAGTGGATGTGAAGGAAACTGTGACAGTTCTTTGAGCAAGCAACTGAATGATATGGGAGCTGCAATGAGAACTCTTTTGATTATCCTCAACCAACTATCTGGAGTCATGATTGACCACCTAAACCTTGGAGATTTCTCTAAGGCATCATATATGCAAGAAAAAAATCCCTACGGAAGTACAGGTAATAATCATAAAGGTAAGTGTGTTCAAAAACCTATATGTCAAAGATGTGGAAAGAAACACCTAGGAAAATGTTTCAAAGGGACAGAAATATGCTATAGATGTGGAAATGAAGGTCATAAAGCAAGAACCTGCCATGGAAAAAGGAAGCATCCAGTTGACTCGAGGAAAGGGAAAGAAGTTCTTTCTGAGGGATCAATTGAATGTTTTAAATGTGGTGTGCATGGTCATTATGCAAACACATGTCCTATGAAGAAGTTTCGTGAATGGGGTCACCAAGAGCGTACCAATATTCGTTTACCAATACCTAATGCCATTCCGATTGAGGATGAAGAAACTGACAATGACCAATCAAAGGTATGTACTATTTCATGACTATTGTTTTCTTATTTTGGAATCTTCGGATATGATTCATGATTTTGTTTGTAGGAAAGAGGTATTTCGGAATAAGTTGGAAAGGAATGGATAATGGATCATGAAGAATGTTGAATGAGTAAGATGTCAACATATAAGGGCTTCGAGAGTTAGGGTGAAATTCTTAAGAGTATTAAGTCTCTTTTGATGATAGGGTTACATTAGAAGACTTTTTATATTATGTGTAACCCTGATGTATAATATAGGCAAATTTTATTCAAGTAATAGTTATCTTTTCATTTGTGGACATAGTTATAAAGAACCATTTGGGTTTATATGATCCTTACTTTTGAGGTAATTATGGGTTACCATATGTTATGATTGAAGTGAAAGGAATGAGATAAAATTGAGGTTAAATAATGTTATGGTTATTTTGATGATTTTATCCCTTTTTGGGTAATGATTTGATAATTATATAGTTTTGGAAAAAGGACAACACGCAGACCGTGTGACAACCCGTCGCGTCGGACAATGCTGCGGGAATCGAACCCACAACCAAAGTGCGACTGGTATTTATCACCTACCACTAGACTACGTGAAGTCCCTGGTTAGTTTGACTTATTCTTTTTAGTTATATGATTTTATGAATTAAGAGTAAGTTGATTTTGGAGGATAGGTGATTAGGATAATTACTTTTCAATGTGAGACTTTAGGAGCAACTGATGTTGTTTGGAGATAAATGTTACGATTTAACTTGGAAGACTATGTGACTAAATCCTTCAAATATTTGGGTTTCAATCTTATATTGGTTTACATTGAATAATTTTATGGACAAATTGTTTATCGGATGGTCCTCGTTGAACTTTGGGTTTTGTTGGAAAAATTTTGGACATTAAGAGTAGATTTTCTTTTTATAAGGGGTTATCCTTTTCTGGATTATCTGATCTTGTAATAACCTTTTTGGTTTTTGTTAAAGCCAAAATACATGGGATGTATATAGTTCTCTTTTGGGGATTAGGTAATTCTCTAGAAGTTGATTATAGTACTCTTAATGCGAACAAGTCTCCCTAAATACTCGTCTTTTGGATAAAATATGTGTTTGACTAAGGAATCTAGTAAAAGTTGAAAGTCAACATGATAAGTGATTATGCTTCCTTATGAATAAATTACTCAATAAAAAGTAACTTAAAACAAAAATGTTGTCTATTAACTTTTCCTACTGGGGAACCCAACACCGTTTAACCCATCACAAGTTTGTGATTTTCTTATTGTTAACTTTCTCTTAAACATGTTTTCTATCACTCTCCATCAGAACATGACCCTATGTTTTCTCCTCCATGTCCATATTTTCATACTTAGAATCCTAGTATGGGTTAACTCTGGTGACCTCTGTGCTTATCTTTCTTTATTTTAAAGTGATTTTTTACCGACTCTTGTTCTGATGTGGGACGTTCAAGGATGTTTCCAAGCGCAATTTTAAAATTGCGAGGATGCAATTCCCAAAAGGGGGGAAGGATGTAACACCCCAGGTAAATAAGGAATATGACATTTTCATATTTATCCATATTTGTGAATAAAATAATAATATGACTTTAAAGGGGACGCTATGTTCGATGGCGTACCCAACACGCAACAACGAGTTTCTTGGGAATCTTACGTTGCACTCTAATAATAAAATAATATTATTTTAAATGGTAGTTAACATATAGCCGTTGTAATGGCAGGAATGGATAGAAATAACTAAAATATGATTATATATTTTCTTAAATATTTTTACATTTATACAATAAAAGATAAAGACTTAAAATAAGGAAAGAATTCAATTTTAGGCATATATGCCCTAGTTTTCACTAAAGGTTCACTTATCACCTTTTGATGGAGAACCGTCATTAAATATAGTTTTGTTCACTCTTAAACATTCTTTTGGACCAAATAAAACTCTTATTAAGAATCGGAACATCAAAATTTACTTTGTGTAAATTTTTGGTATCTTTCCGATAAAGTTCATTTTTTTAATGAATAGTGTAAAATGTTGTATTTTAATTCAAAACCACTTTTTAATCTAATTTATTTATATGATTAGATTATATTTTGAATTGTTTTTAAAGTGAAATTAGAAAATATTTTTACCATTAAATCCAATAGTGTTCGTTGGAACCAATTTCACTTTGAAATCAGACTTAAACTAGTGTCAATCTTTTGATACTTATTGTTTCATAAAACACGCTATTTGTCATGACAGCGGGAATTAATTATTAAATTAATTAATGTGACTTATATGTTTTGAATTTTGTAAAACGGACTTCATTTTTGAATTCAGAATATCAAATATATCTTAGGGTGAATTTTTGGGATTTTTCTGAAAAACTTCAATTTTTGATGAATAGTGAAACCACTAAGTGGTACTTATAAAAACTGATTTTTCCGTTTAAATGAAATTTTGCCAACATTGTGTTTTTATTTTCAAAAATCCGACATACATGGTTGTCATTAAGAAGTAAAATGTGGTTCAATGAGATTAAAATAATTTTTTGGTGAATAGTAACTTATTAAGTTTTTAATCGCGATTAGTGGTAATTAGTGTAGTTTAAGGTAAAAATAATGCTTTAATAAAATGAGATGAGCTTGACACATGTCTTACCCTCATTGGTTGTATCATGGCAGACCAAGACAATCCATGGGTCATCTTGGGGACCCCATGGATCCACTTTGGTTGGGAAATGACATAAATAACATTTTATTTAATGTAAAAGTAAAATTGACACAAACATGATATGTTTTACTAAAACAATTTTTAAGTGGGGTTATACAAGTCATATTTTTTATTATAAATATTCATTGGAAAGATACAAAGATTTCCTACATTATAATATATTTTTTATAATTTTTAGACATTAAATAAATTAAATTATTTATGACATAATAATGATGCAGCGATGACATCATTATTTGACGATTTAAATAAAATGGAAAGATAATGTAAAATCTATGAACTACACATGTCCAAAACTTATTGGATGAGTGGATTTCAAAGCCTTATCACCTTATCCAAGAATTAAATCAATGTGGGACCTTTTGAAACCGAAACACATTTTCAAATAAAGTAATATTTCTTTACTTTCCAAAAGTGCCCCTCCTCTCCTCTTATAAAAGGCCCCCACCTCTACCTCATTTAACACACTCCTCTAGCCTTTGGCTCGGCCAACCCCTTACCATTTACTCTCTCCACATCCCTCTTCTCATCCTAGAGGATTTCCTTTGGGAATAATCCTTTCAAAGGAATCCATTAGGCTCAAATCAAAAGGAGTTACACTTTTAAAGGTAATTCATTCTCTCATGTTCATTTGTTTTATTTTGCTTCTCCAACCCCCTAAAATCTTTTTTATTTACTTCTTTTGTAACAACAACAGTATATTAAATATACTAGGATGTTGTTATAAGATTTATTCGAGCTACACTCTCACAAAACTACATCAAATGGTTAAAGAATATACGGTTTCCGTGGATGGTGAAATTCTGCCTCCCGAAACGATGATTGTTCAATACTCATTTAACACCTTCAAAGGTGGCCATTATGATGTCACTATTTTTATATATGATATATAATATGTTTATGTTTTATTTATGCTGCTGTATTTTTCATTTTTGTCTTACCTTTATGGCTTCCATTATGGGTATACGTGATATCTTCATTTAAGGAAGTGCGGACTACCGCCCCCTCAAAGTGATTTGATTCGTTAAATACCATATGTGGGTTGTATAAAGGATGGAAATATGATATTATATATTATATTATACTGGAATTATAATATACCTTTATATCATTATTATTCCATTCAATAAAATACGAAATAGAAATGAAAGTAGCGTTCATGCGTACGTACGGCTTACCGTCTCCATGAACGGTGCATTTCATTTCTTACCTCTAAACGATTATGTAATGTTATAAATGCATGAATGTACTGGATATATATGACATATATGATATCTACATAAGGAATACAATTTGGGATATAATAAACATTTGGCCACACGAACAACATGTAATTGTAAGAAGTCCACTTTCGACTTAAGAACCAAATATCGGCAAAACAAATATTATTAACTTAAATGATTACATAATGTTTATGACATGGTAATAAGTGGTATAAAATTAATAATGAACTTGAAAAGGGTTCTTAAGGAATTAGAAATTAACTCAAGTTTATTATTCAGGAGATTAAAGAACGATCGAGTCAAGTCGGACCCGAGGTAAGGGATCCTACTCCTCTCTTTCTTTTTAAGAGCACAATTTTATGTCATTCCTTTTAAAGCTCATATTTCTTGTTATTGGGATGATATTTTATATTCCACTTGCTGTAAATTCTACTGTAATATGATGGGATACTCTATTTGATCTCATCAATCCATATTCAGAAGTTTTATGTGGTGCCGTTAGGCTGCCGTGTTTTCGTAAGGGATTTTTTCATCTCACTTTTATTCCCGTGAGATTTATGCTACATTTGCCACAAATTCCATTGAGTGGTGTATGTACTGCCCATTATTATAATCTTTGTGTAATATAATTTCGTTTATGAGTATTTACATCAATGACCTATTGTCTTTCTTTCATGGGGTGTATGTTTTGAAAGATACCCAAGTCGGTAAGGGAACCTTTCACCCTCCTCTTTTTTAAAAGACTTCTTTTATTGGGTCTTTTAATTTACATATTTTTATGTTGGGATATGTTCTCATACATCCTTATTGATGTGAATTTTATGTCCAAGTGATGAGATACACTTTTTATCTCTCATCAACTCATTTTGATGTGATGCCGTTAGGCTGTCAAGGGAACTTTTTAACCAAATTTCGATTTCTTTGGGTTCAACTTGTAGTCATTCAATATGTCATCCATTGAATATGTGTGAATGACATTTTATTGTTTTACACTTAATATCCACTTATATTGGGTGTATATATATTTTTCACACATATTTTTGAGATTTATTTGTCCTTAATTTAAGGATACCTTCTTTATAAGGGATTTCATCACATTTGACATTTCTATCGAGGGTTCATTGTTGTTATGCACCAATTCACACTTATATAGTGTATATACTGTCCTTTGGAGTATTATATCATGAATCCTTTTATTCTCATGATATTATAAAGTTCTGACTAAATGTTATTCCTCGATTATTGTATTCAAGCGTCTCTAATTTTGGTAAAACCCCTTTAACGAAAATATCATTTTAAATGTTTTAATTATTTGTTCTTATTAATATCCATGTTTTCAAAATGGTTTTAAGGATTTATTTATATGGATATTAATGGTTTAAAATGTTAAAAGCTTCAAGGTGGTATGGGACACTTTGATTCAAAAATCTCTTTGTTAAATGTTTTAAATGGTTTCTTTTTGAATGGATTCATTATTTCAATATCCTAAAATGTTATATTGTGATTGAAATGTGGAAATGTTATGTTTACTTTATTCATGTTTATGTGATACGATTATGTTATTGTTCTTGGGCATTGTTATGAAGAACGGGTGGTTCCGTGATAAACTAAGGGCGGGTGAGCCCGATATAGCTCTCCAATGCATTGGGTAACGCGAAGGAGTGAAACGTTAAGGTTTCTCCGAAGAGATTTAGGGAATATACTATGATGGGTATTCCAAACGTAACCAAGAGGGTTAATCCCTACGTAAGAATGTTATGAATGCCTCAAGTTACCTTTAGGTCTTATGTTTTCTATGATTTATTCATGATTTGATATGCCTATGTTTTATGGGTAAAGTATGATTTCATTCTTATGTATATATGAACTCATGTTTCCTTTCCATATTTTTATAACCCTTATTGAGATTTTTATGCTCATCCCAAGTTTTTGAAATGCTTTTCACAGGTCAAGGGAATGGTACATGATGTGACGATAGTGTCAAGGATGTGTCAAGAAAGAATCCGTGTTTTATTTTAAATAGGTTTCCATTGATGGGAAGAATGAAGATTGTCTTTTATGTAACCACCTTGTTTAAATGTGGAATGTAATGAAAGTTTCATGATCTAATTCTCTAAAACTCTAAACCTGAAAAGATCTTCAATGTGTAATCTTGTAATAACTCAAGTTTAAGTAAGGTTTAAGGCGGGGGCCTTATAATTTCGATGAAAAAGAGGTTGTCAATAAGATTATCTTTTTTCATTATTCATCAAAAAATGAATCTTATCATAAAAATACAAAACCTTCTGCAAAAAAAAATTTTGATACATTTATTTCAAATAATAATTTTATTTTATCAAATATAATTTATAAAAGTTTTAAAACTATATTTAAAACAAGTGCACCATTAAAAGATGGTAAAACTATTTTTTAAAAAAATCTTCTTTTATATTTAAAAATGGATTTGTTCTTATATCATGTATTGAAAGAACATAATATGAATGATAAATATTACATTGAATATTATATATATTTATATATCATTAATAATAAAACAAGATTGATTTTTTCATTTACCGTTATAAAACACACTTGTGCATAGTTTTTCTTATAAACATTTACTTTTCTTATAAAAAGGGTTTTACATTTTATAATTAATTGGTAAAATAATTATATATACATGTGTAAAACATTATTTCATAATTCAATTAATCTTATTCATACATTACATTCTACCAGATCATTTATAATTATTTTTTTAAAATAATTACAATAATAAAATGATATTTTATAGAAACTCAATAGTGTGTGTAATACAAGCTAAGCCAGTGTTGCATGTAGCAGAAACATAACATGGAGTATCTCTTACCATAAGATATAAAAGAAATTTAATTTATTTAAAAAAAGAAAATGTTCATAAAAACATGGGGTTTTACATTCTACCCCCCTTAAAATGAATTTATCCCCAAAATTTCTTCATTATAATACAAACAAATGAGGATGTTTTTACCTCATCATATCCTCAAGTTACCACACAACCTTTTCAAACTGGTGGTTTTCTTCAAAAACATTAAACACATGATTCGTTTTATTTTGTAGAATTTTATCTCTAAGATCCAAAATCTCTTCCAGATTCTATTTATAAGAAAGATATTTCTCCATCGGTATGTCCTCAAAGTTTAGTACATGTGAAGGACCATTTATGTACTTACTCAGAAGAGATACATTGTACTAATCGTGAACATGATAGAGATCCGATATAACTACCAATGGATAGGTTGTTGTTACAGTACGATCAAGAAATTAAAATGGAAATTGCATCCTTGCAATTTCTTTAAAATAAATGGATGATGTTTGATAATATTTTTATAGAAAACCACCATATTAAAAAAAGGCCAATAAAACGTCCACTTAAATTGAAATAAAGTAAAAGGCAAAGATCACCACATAACTAGGAAAAAAAAGGTGAAAACGTGGACATGGAAAAGAATTATAACTGTCATGTTTTGATGGAGAGTCATATAGAACATATTCATTTTAAATTTTATCATCACTTAATGATATATTTGTGATGATAAAGGGACTATTTCATTTAGAAAAAATGAAGGTACTAGGCTGATTTTTTTGTTTCGAGATACATTTTCCTAAAAATGAATAACTTTCACAATAAGGTATAATTAATTTATTTCAACACAATATCACCCTTTATTATGACATGATAAATTTTAAATTCACCACTTATTTAAATAAATGAAGGTGAATTTTTCATTCTTGAAATTTTAGTATATCATGAGATCGATATATAGAATGATAGGTCATTTCATCTATTCTTATCACAACAAAAAGGTGAGCATAAATTATCCATTATTCATAATTCCTCTTATGGAAAGATAATAAATTAATATATAAAACATATTCCAATTTTTACCATGAACCATTCAATAAATTGTTAACCTTATAACCATTTTTTAAGATGAAAGAAAAAAAATAGAAATAAGGACACAAAATTTATCAAAAACATCTTAGCATTGATCCCCCATATATCATAAAGTAGCTCTTTTTTGTCACATACTGAACATGTGAATACCTTTATCTTGTATTCACTAAAAACATGGTAATTACCATAAATAATATTTGAGAACATTAATTCTTTATTAATTAAAATATCATTAGATATATTCCATAAGTCCAAAAATGTCATAAACTCCACTCGTGATAGCATAAACCACTTTTTCATCATATAGTTAATCATTTCCAAGGTAATAAATATTTTACAATTTACTTATTCATATCCAACATATACTTATCCAACCATTGGTATCTCGACATTAGGAACATATTAAGGGTTATCTTTCCTTTAATCTTGTGTTTCCCGTGAATATAATCATTCCATTAGAAAAATTTTCTAAGTATTAACCACTATTAAACATAGACTTTTCACTCCTTAATGACAAACTTATAATAAAAATACTTATATATCTCATAATATTTGTATTCCAAAACATATATACATCAATAATATAACTTTATTCTTATACTATAACTCAAGATTCATCATCTTGATCTTTATTAAATATTAAATAATAATAATTTATTAAGGTTTATCAACTTCAATCTAATCATGCTTCTCATTTTTAAAATAAAAACACAATAAGAACATCCCATGACTTTCATATTTTATTTGTTTCTATTTATCCTCAATAGTAAACTAATACTCATACCACATTTTTTTATTCTATTTAGGAGATTTAAACATTGGAAATTGACATTCATAATGCTCATACTTTCCACATCTAAAATATTTAATGTTGTTATTTTTACTTATAGTTACCACTATTAACTAAGACCATATATCATAGTGTGAGAAAAAAATTATCATAGAAGGAAAAAACATAATCATGAAAAATCACTTTAAGTATGTCTAAATCATGAAACCGACTTTTAAATAAATTAAACCTTAAACTTACCCTTAGATACATAGCTAGACATATCCTTAGAAATATAACTATAGATCTCAATAATTGTTTCTCATCCTATTTTTCAAATTTTATCTAATCCTTTGTTCTAATACTAAATATAATGACCCAATAATAATGTAAAATAAAATTACAATATTTTTTGCAGAACATTTCATACATTACACAAACACACACCCAAAGACCGTAATAGTTTACTAAATTTTGAAACTTGTAAACATAAACAACTGGTACATAACACATATACTTCTTCTTGTGTATCTTTATTCATAACTAAAACTCTTTTTGAAATATAATACATAATACCTTTTTTCATCTCATGGTGAAAAGAAACATAAGAAAGAGTGATATTAAGTACTCCATAAGGGTAAACACTAGATAAATCAATAATAACATAATTATAAAGAATATGTACATAAAAATTTAAAAATTATATCCTTTATATCAAATATCCGAATATTTTTCCATGGAGGAAATCATAGATGTTCATAAATAATTAAAAACATATTCTATGAGAGCATAGCATAAGACCTGGAATTGTTTTGTAAACATAATCATATAAAATTATTCCCATAATATTTAAGGAATAGCTATCAAGTATATCTTAGTAGTTTGAGTTCACTCCCCATACCATATTGGTATTCATGGTTCACTCTCATGACCATCTTGGTAGTCAAGGTTCACTCCCAAAACCATCTTTGCAGAAAAATTCCATTACTGAACTGGGTTCACTCCTCATTTCATCCATGTTTATCTCATAAGATATCAATCATTAAATAATGTAGTGGTGGGAGATATAGGTCTCACGCATCACATAATGAAAACCATATGTATGTTTTCCACAAGAACATAAATCATTAATCATATCAAAACCCATGGAATTAAATGGGTTTCATAAACATCATTCAATCATAACATAACCCATAGAAAAGAAATGGGTTTTATAAATATCATTCAATTATAAAAATAAACCATTTTTAGAAAGAATAAGAATGGTATAATTGAATAATATCCCCTCTAAAATATATTTACCAAAAAACTGTGTTAATTTTGATAGAAAATAATTTTGATATATCACTTGAAAACAATTCTCGAAGAAAACTTCTTTTATTCTTTGAAAATGTATTCTTTTCGTAAAATTTCATGTAATTTTAAACAAAAAAAATTCTTTCGAAATAACCTTATAAGATTGTAATGGAATCTTCAAAGCATTAATTTTTCACAAAGGTAAAAAATTATTTCCATGCTTTATATGTTAAAAAAACATTCCTTGAATATTTTTCTGGAAAAGTTATAGAGTAAATCATTTGGAAAACAAAAAAGGTATTCCTTTAAAACCATGTAGTAAAAATTCATAATGGGTAAAAAATAATTTAAAAAAATAGAGAATAGAAAAATCATTTTTTAAAACTTTTTTATAAAACATGGACATGTAAGATAAATATTCCCCAACGGATTCATAAAATAAAACAATCCTAAAAATTAATGAGATTGTGAAATAAATACTCATCTCTTTATAATATATAAAGTCGTATGCCCCATGAAAGGAAAATTATATGGATATGAAAATACAAAAATATTCTATATGAGGCTCATAAAATACATTCATGGTAAATATATAAACCACATAGAATAAACAAGTAGTGTGTAAGGCATGTGCCCCAAAGAAATAAAGGTGAGATATAAATCCCTTACCTTATGTCTTGACTCTGTTCTTACTCATGAAAAACTCATGTATAATAAATATAATTTTATTATAAATCTTTTACATAACTATATTCATATATAAATAATACCATATATTATTTACATATGACATTATATTACCCTCTTATGAAAAATTCTACGTTTAAGATGGGTTTCAAGTTATAACCTTTTTGTTACTCATACATGTTTTGACTTGTTATTAGTGGTCCTCATACTTAGATCATGATTTCATTATCTCTATAATGATTACCATGACAAAAATTTATTATATATTCATTATATGTGTATTTATGCTTTTCTATAAAAGATAGAAACCTAAATGAAATACATTGTTCATGGAGATGGTAGGTCAGACTTACGCATGAATGTTTCTTCCATGCCATGTTGTATTGAAAAAAAAGTAAATTTAATATATGTACATATATATGTAATATAATTTTAGTAGAATTATTATTTCATATAAACTTACTAAACTCATCCTTAATACATTTCATGTAATGTTTGAATGAATCGCATCGCTTTGAGGAGGCGGTAGTCCACACATCCACAAAGGAAGTAATCGTATTTCAAAAAATGGAAAGCATGAAGGTATGTTTTAAATAATAATTAAAATAGTATAAATAAATCATAAATACCATATATAACATATAAAAATTGTGTGTCCATAATAATTAAAAACCATGAGAGGTTGTAAATGAAAAATGAAAAACATCATTTCGTGAGGCGATAGTTCATTGTACACAATAATGGTAAGTTATTTACCCATTATATATTGAAGTGTGTGTAATTTTAGGTATAAATAATATCATAAAAAATATAATTATATTAATTTTATAAATTTATTATTTAATCATGGAACAATATGAATTGAGTTGGTTTAAAGAATAAATAAAATAGCAATTTTTGTTGATGAATTTTACCTTTTCTTTGGATATCTCCATTTTATTTGCACAAAAAGACTGCATTGGTTAGATTTCTGAACAATGTAAGGATTATAGGATGAAGGGAGAAAATTTGGGAGGATATATAGATATATTATATCCAAACCAAAAATGTTTTTAGGTGGGAAGACAAAATAATAATGGAAGCCCTTTTTATAGAAGAGGGGAAGGGTACTCTTGGAATTCTTTTAATTATTAAATTAACTTTATATTACAAATGGATCCAAATAGACTTATTTAAAAAAAGTATGATCATGGTTTGAAATTAATTCATCCAATTACAATAAGTATTTTTTTATTATTGTTTAATGTTTATCATTTTATTTTAACCCTTATTTGACCATTTTAATTCGTACCATGGTATCAAATAATTTAAACTTTTTTTGGGTATTATAATTATATAAAATATCAAAAAACCAATAAATGATTTATTTAGTATATATTGAGACTTATAAAAATATTTTTTACAAATTTTATATTTTATTATTTTTAAATAATTAAATAAAATATTATTTATTTTAAAATATCATTAATGTCAATTTGGACTCTATTCATTACATGACTTTTTAAAAGTACATAATAACATGATATCTTAAAAAAATCTTTTTACTCATATATACCATGTAAAATTCATCTCTAAAAGTTTTTTATGAATTTAATTATTTCAAATTAAATTTATTTTTTTATTTTTAATTTCATTTATTTGATTCATCCATTAATTAAAAATTTACTACATCATCATTGTGTCACTATTTAAGGTAATTATTTTATCAATAAAAATTATCATTAAATTACCATGATATAGATAAAAATATTATCTTTTGAAATAATATTTATTTTTAAACAAATCCCATTTATGACCCCATATTAAAAATATTTCTCTTGTTAAAAATAATTGTATGAAAAAATTTACATTCCATAAAATATAATATTATAAAGGTTAAATTATCATCCAATAATCCAAAAAAGGTCTCATAACTAGTTCTGTAATTCTTAGGGAAGAAAAATATTCATCCTAAAAATTTCTTTAAGTGTTACAATAATTTTATAATATTATTTTACCTTTAATTACTTGATTTACCCTTAACCATGGTAATAAAAATTACCAAAGTTACTGTTCATATTATGTCCAAAAATAAAATGGTCCAATTTAAATAATTTGTTTTTTATGATTCCAAATATGGAATCCATTTTTAAAAATTCAAAAAAAAGAATTTGTAAAAATTAGTAAAAATTTATTCTCATTGACAGATCATGAAAATGGGTTGTTAAAGTAAAAACGTCCAAAAGATTGAAATGTTTTTATATCCAAATTCGATGTTTAATTTTTTATAATGACATAAAGTGGATTAAATGATAAAAAATAAATCTAATTTTACTTTACAACCTATGAAATGTATAATTTAATGATCTAAATTATTTCTATGAAGAATCTATTTTCAATTAAAATTTAGAAATGTTTTCACTATTTGTCAAAAAAATGATTCTTATAAGAAAAATATCGAAAATTAAACAAAGTTAAATTTTGATGCTACTATTTCAAATAAGAAGTTAATTTTTTCAAATAGAATTTATAAAACATTTAAAAATATATTTTAAACAAGTTTTATATTAAAAGGCGGTAAAACTTTTTTTTAGAAAAATACTTCTTATATATTTAAAATCAGATTTTTTATTATATCATGTCCTGAAAAAATATAAGATAAATGTTAAATATTAAATTTAAAATATTATATATATATTTTATTGATAATCCAACTTGAGTTATTTTTTTATTTATTCATATAAAACACACTTGTGTATAGTTTTTCTAGGAAAATATTCTTTTTTATTTTAAAATGAGGTTTACATTTTATAATTAATTGTTTAAAGAATAATATTTGTTTGTATAAACCATGATTTCATAATTATATTAATCTTATTAATACCCACCATTCTAACAGATAGGTTGTAATTTTCTTGTTTAAATAATTATAATAATAAATTAATGTTTTATATAAACTCAATGTTTTGTGTAACACTATCTAAGATGGTGTTTTGTGTAGCACAAGATTAACATGGTGTAGAGTGTACCAAAATACATAAAAAAATTAATTTATTATAAAAAATAAAAGTTTTATAAAAACTCAGGCTTTTACAGACATTTATAGAAAAAGTATAGGGAGAAAAAGGATATCTATTCCCGATTCCATTCTGTATTAGATTAGTCAAATAAGGGTGAAGAGGAGAGAATTCAAAACTAAATTCAGGAAAACTACCAAAATGTCAATAATAGCATCCCATTACAAGATTCAATTTGATAAATCCCTAAATAATAGAAAAATCTAAAGTATTTTTCTACAAAGAGAAGGATACTAGATGGAAATGATAGAATCATATTAGGAAGAATAAAAAGAACTGATCTCGCCATAAATTCTATAAAAATGTCAAGATCTAGGCACACTCTCTATTCCCTACACTATTGGATCCTTGAATTTTACTTATTCATTATATTATCTAGTTTCTTTAATAAATTTCATACCTCACTCAGTAATTTCTTCATTATAGATTGGAGAACGAAAACCAACATGAGTGGTGGTGTGATTATAAAATAGATCCATAGTATTCTCTGAACGACTTGTAGATGATATAATCATATGATTAAAAGGACTGATCTTTCTAGAAAACATTTTTTTCCTTTACATGAGAAAGGACATAGAACTAGGAAACTCTCCAATCATCCTAGGTAGATGGTTCTTAAAGGAAAAAATACCATCATTAATTTCCATAAAGGAACACTCATAATAAAACATGGATATTGTACAATAAAATTAAAAAAATTTGATTCAATGAAATGACCTTATAATAGTTATTTACTTTATGAAATATCACATGATGAAGGTACCAAATAAACTGAAAAAACAAGTATACTTCTAGATTTCATAAAATTATGATATTATTTTGTATTCGAAAATTTAAATTCCCAATGACCTAGATATCCTGATCTCATGATTGGGGAAGAGGTAGATTCTAACTTTTTGGATGGGTTTTTAAAAGGGGATGAAATAATACAGGGATTTGAACCTTTAGAAGTAGGAAACATTAACTCAATATCATCCATGGAACAACCCCCATGTATGGAGTTAAAACCATTTCCAAGTGATTTGAAAAATGGTTACCTTATTAAAGGAGAGATATTATTATTGATAATTTTCAATAAAATATCTGATTCCTATGAATAAAATCTTGGATTTACCATCTTAAATGAATCTTCCAAGTTATAGGATGACATTTAGGTGATATACCCAGAATCAAAATGAAAATTTTCTCTCATATAATCTTTTTATAATGTGATTCTCAATGATTCATAAAACCTTAAAGAAGACTTAATCCCATCATCATGAAGGTTATTAAGAAATAGTTAGATAAATTTCTAGGAAATGTTGTTATTTACCCAATCTCTGATTCTTAGTGGTTCATCCCCATTCATGTAGTCTCAAAGAAAACCATTCTGACCACTTTTAAGAATGAGAAAAATGAAATGATACCCTTGAGAGTGAAAACAGTATGAGGGTATGTATATATTATAGAAAATTAAACCAAGTTATCCAAAAAAGAAAACATTCCCATATTTTTCATAGATGACATACTGGAGAGGCTAGCTATAAAATCTCATTGCTGATTTTTTTTTTATGGTTTTTTAGGATACATTTAGGTATCAATTACCCCATAAGACCAAGAAAAGATGGCCTTTAGCTGTCCTTTTGGACTTTCCACTACAAGAGGATTACATTTGTGCTATGAAACTACTGAGGTACATTTTAGTGATGTATGGTGACTATTTTCTTATATCATATTAAAAACTGCTTGGAGGTATTTCTCTATGATTTCATAGATTTCTGTAATTTATTTGGTCATTTCATAAGAAATTTTGAAAAACATTTGAAAAAATCCAATGAGAAAAATCTTCATTCAAACATAGATAAATTATATTTCACGGTTGGAAAATGAATATTGTAAGGCCGTATGATCTGAAAAAATAAAATTAAGAAGATATGTCAATGGTTGATATAATTAACTCATTTTCATATCTGACTTGTCTCAAGCATGTTATATAATTTTTAGGCCCTGTAAAATTTTACTAAAAATTTCTAAAATATTTTAGTAAGACTTATCTTCATTTTTGAAGGTTAATATTAAAATAATTTTAGTTTAAAGTCAATTTCAAATGTAGGAATGCATTTGATGAAATCAAAAAATAGTTGATCACACCTCCAATAATAAAACAACCCAACTATGACCATCCTTTGGAGCTACTCTGTGATTTATCAAATCAAGATGTGGGAGCTGCACTCTAACAAATAATTTATAGTAATCCTCAAGTCATAGAATATATTTTAATGAAATATGATGCAACATAGTTCAACTACACAATTTCCAAAAAATTGTTCCTTGAAGTCGTATTTTCCCTTGATAAATTCATATCTTATATAATTTGAACCAAAGTTTATATGTTCCATAATCATACAGCTCTTAGGTATCTCATGAAGAATTCTGATTCTAATACATGGATGGTGAGGTGGATTCTTCTCTTATAGGAGTTCAACATGGAGATCAAGAATAAAAAGGGAACCAAAAAATTAAGTGGTCAGTTATCTGAGTCAACTAACCCACACTACTGAAGTGGAAATTAAAAATAAAAACTCAGTTAATGAATATATTCTAGGAGGACATATTTACATCATTGAAGCTAAAATACTTTTTTATAGTAACATTTTCAATTATTTAGTCACATATCAGGTACTATGTTGTCTAAACTCTATCAAAAAAAATATGATAATTTCTGCATTGAGATTTTATATTTGGGAAGACCCATTCTTGTGGAAAATTTATAATTATCAAATCATAAGAATATGATTTGTAGGAAGTGAAATTGAATCATTGTTTGAATTTTATCATACATTATCTCGTGGATTCCACATGCGACCTTAGAGGACATCCATGAATATTTAAAATCTGGAATTTATTACCCCACCTTATTCAAATATGATTTTGAATTTTTTAAAAGAGGTGAAAAATTATACTTTTCTTATAATATATCAAAATTATTGGAAGTTCCTCAAAAAAATATTACTTTTTGTGAAATTATTGAAGTATAGGGAATAGAATTTATGGGATTCTTCTCAATTTCAAAAAATAATTCATATCTTATAGTAGTTGAATGTTATGTTTCAAAATGGGTGGAATTAAATCCACCTGGACTAATAATTATAAATTTGGTTTTGGTTTTGTTAGGTCTAATATATTCTATAGGTTTGAAGTTTCATGAACAATCATCGGAGACCAAGGAATTTATTTTTGAAATATGAAGATGGATTCATTATTGAAAAATTATGGGGTAAATCATAAATTGTCAACCCCATACCATCCATAAACAGATGGAAAATAAGAAGTATCACAGAGATAAATCAAAGGCATTCTGGAAAATACTGTTAAACCTAACTGAAATGACTATTTTAAAGGCTAGATGATACTTATGGGCTTACAAGAAAACATACAAGACACCCATAAGGAGGATCCCCTGTAGATTGATTTATGGAAATAGTCTCCACCTTCCTTCTGAATTAGAACACAAAGACAATAGGGAAGTAAGAGAGAAGATTATGAACCTTGATAAAATTGGGATAGAGAGTGGATTTCAACTATAGGATCTAGAGAAAATAATGAGGGAATATTTTAAATATTCAATGATCTATAAATATTGGACAAGGACAGACCAAGAAAATGTGATTTAGCTAAGAACCTTCACCCCTAGATATCAAGTGTTGTTATAAAAATCCTGACATAAACTAATGCAAGGTAACTTCATTCCATATGGGAAAGTCCTGTTACTATTATTCAAATATACCCCTTTGGTGATGTTCATATTTCAATTAAAATATAAGAAAACTCATTCAATATAAATGGGTAGAGGATGAAGAAGTTTCATGGGACCATACCTAAGCATCTAGTGGAAGAGATTACACTCCTTCACCTTGATTACAACTGAAGACCCACCAGGTTTCACCTTTCCTTTAAAATTGATTAAATGTAGTAATTACATTATTAATATACGTATATGAAAGACTATTTTAAATGCATCAAGTAAACTTCATAAATTATGTATGGTGGAGAGAATATGTTAGTATAGAATTTTTTAAAAGTTTTATTTTTTTGATTCAATCCAATGAGGATAAACAAAAGCACTTCCGGGAGGCAACCCACATTTTTTTCCTAGACCAAACTTCCCAATTTTATCATGATTTAATAGGACTATGGTATCATTTTTTTCTCATTTTCAGGTCTATAAATGATGTTAATTAATGGTTGTAGAATAGATAAAATGAACATAATTCCCATTGGGAAATCAATACATGTCATGGAATGTATACACATCATGAAAGTGCATTAGAACGGAACTAAAGGAATAGGACATGTGAAACCCAAAAATAGAATCATTACTAAATGGATTTTTATTTTACATTTAGTATATTTAAAATTCACTATATTTTTTTTAAATTCTTTCTTGGACATTCAAATAAAATGTGATGTCCAAAATTATTTTTCTTACTTTACTTGACTGATCTATGAGACATGAATTTCATAGGAACCTCATGATATCATGATTTATATTTCAAAGTAAATAATATTGAATGAGTAAAATGAGTAATTTAATAATTATAGTGAAGTATGGATATTGAATTAATGACTCGTGATTTTATGAAAATATTTGACTCAATCAAATGAATGTTACATAACATTTTTACACTTTGAATTTCTTGAATTTATTTGGATTGCTTTTTTATTGTTATGAATTCCATGAGTGATTATCCAAAATTAAATGTTTCATTTCTGAGATTATATCTAGAACAAATACATCCTATTTTATCTTTATCATATTTCTTGAGTAATCTTGGGGCATTCCACCAACTAAAAATTGAATTGGAACTTTTCAAAACTATGATTGTGCAGAACCAAATTTAAAATTATTGAGGAAAACTTTATTGTTAATACTTTATCCTTGGACCCACTTTGACATTGTTCCTCTTTTATCCCATAAAATACATGAATGACTTTACTAGGGATGATCCATAGTAAAATACATTGTTATTAATTTCTACCCTAATCTATTTATGTTTTGTGATATTATAATGTTTACATGTGGGGGTAAGGGAAGTCTTTGAAAAATGGATGTATTCCATTATAATGAAAAAATGTGTGGGGGTTCTAAATTATGGGTGTTGAGAAATTTTATGATTGATTCACTCTAAATTATATTTGTACCCTCTTAAATAAAAAAATGAATAAATGGGTGTTAGGTTAGGAGAATCAAAAATCTCTATTACCATACTAATGATTTTCATCATATATTGTTAAGGGGTGAATGTGAGATTCATTTTTAGTAGGAATTTTGAAGATAATAAAAAATGAAAAATTTATTAAAAATAATAATTTGAAAATAAGTAAGTAAAAAAATAATTAAAAGAATAAAAATAAAAAAGTGTTTACAAATCATTCATTATGCTTACACAAATCATGACCTTACATTGATCTTGGGGAAAGTGGGAGTCACTACATTGAAGGTTATAGTGTCATTACACTTCAAAATATAATATAATCCTTTATACATAAAATATAAGCCTCATTTTTAGCCTTTATTTTTTAAACATCAATGCTACCAACCATATACCTCAGTGTCATCTGAACCTTCATTTAAAAGACCTCATGAATTTATGTGAATTTTTTCTTTACAAGGTGGAGATATTAGTTCCTTTGCTTACTCGTGATAATTGTATAAATATACTTGAATTTTTATCAAGAGTGTCGAGGGAAAAGAATTAATTGTGAGGCAAATCATGATGTGTCATGTTCATAAATAATTAATTATGATTTATGAATAAATAAGAGGATACGACCCCTAGTTATCAATGAAAAATTAAAAAAAAAATTGGTTAATTAGTTTCTTGGAAGAGTGTAAAGTTTAATAGATGTTTTATGTGAATCTCTAAAGGCTTATCCCACATTTACAATAATTTTATTTAATTGCATTGAAATGTGGATATTGATAAGTTGTTATTCCTCTTTTATTTATGTTGAGATTATATTATTGAGGAAAAGAATGTTCTAAGTGTGGGGTAATATGAAGAACCATTTTATGGAAATATTATGAGATATAAAATGTTATGTTTCTTAGAATTAATTTATGAGACATCCCACATTTAATTGTTTTTATGTTATATAGTAGGATATAGAGTTTGATGTAAAATGACAAAAAAAAGATCTGAATTTATTAAGCTGAAACCACTTCGTCCCACGCTAAAAAGAAACACAGTGCAACAAAATATTTGTGAAGATATATTGAAGATAAAAAATAGTCATGGTACAAACCCGGAGCTCAGAAATGAATAACTAGACTAGTTGGGATAAACCTTCTATAAATAAAAATTACACATTGTGTAATTCATTTACATGATGCATGCTTGTACAGATATATAGGATATGAATAATTACATTGTGTGAAGAAAACTCATGGTACCCACATTACACATCATGTGAACCTATTAAATGATGTTTAAATTCTCAAACAGGCTCCCAAAACGTTGATTTATGGTGACACTTTAGCAGAAACCCATTTTGAACACTTGTGGATGACCCATTAAGACCTGAAAATCATTAATGGACCATTATGAGTCCCTGATGATTTTTCTATGAATTTAAATAAGAGGAAATGGATGTATTAAAGAGGATAAACTGGTGAGGGAATCTCTGGACAATGACCTACTACATATTTATTTCCCTTCTTTCGTTTCCTTTTCCTTTATTTATTCTTCAATTTCTCCCATCTCCTGCATCAACTCTACATCCACATTCATGGAGGGTTAGTTTCTTTGTGTGATCGGGAAAGAAGGAGTTCGGACCTATGTTATTTTACTGAGTTTTTATGATACAATTAAATTAAATAATTTCTTTATTTATTCATATGGTTTCAATTCTTAATTCTGTTTTAAATTCAGAATGCATTTGCAACATGTTTTGATTCTATTAATTTTATTTTCCTTGGATAATGATCCAATTCTCCCTACACCCAATTCTTTTTTTATATGGAGGAATATATTAGTATTGGGTCATGAGTTCTCAATGGTCTTAAGTATTTGTGTGAAATTCAAGGTTAGGAATATTTTTTTAGTAGGGGTCAAAAATTCCTTGTCAGGGATTAACATAATTAATTAAGAAAAACTACTACAATCCCACACACATAAGAAAGAGTGTTGACCAACCTGAGGTTTCAGATAATAATATTCTCTTCACAACCATATGGCCAATAGAGAGAGATAACTCAATTGATGAATCTCTCTCTTACTAATCAGCAAATTAAAAGGGGTAAAATTGGAAAACTATGATAGCATTGCACTAAGTCTAGACAAACTCACTCACGTAACCATCTTTCTCAATTTTTTAATAATCAATTAAATCAATCTACTTCTTTCTCTAATTTTTTCAATATTAATTAAAACCAATTTTTTAGAAAACCAATATTGTGACAACATTTTTTATGAGCTCATCTATGGGAGACTACCTAGGGTCAACTATTATACTACACATATGTAATTAGAAAATTGGTTTTCCATGCCCCAGAATAGGTGTACATAAAATACCATAAGAATAATAACATTAAAAGTAATAAAATTGGAGTATTTTTATTATGTTATGATGGTAATATAAGATTTAGATGAGGTAAAGGAATAAATGAACTTGAAAAGAGTCAGTTAAAATAATTAAATATTCTTTTTGGAACAACCATTAGATCGTCACTTAAAGGCCCTTGGGTTAGTATTTTGAGAATAATATAATCTACAAATTATCTCAGGATTTTAGGAAGAGATGTGTTTAGGTATTTTTGAGCTAATTTTCAAAATTTGGTGTGAATAATAGAGGAGAGGTATTTTCCTTTTATAGTAAATAAAATTACACACTTGTAATTACATAAGGGTTTTAAATTTACTTATAAGGTTAAACATTGTTTAAAAAGGTTAATTGGTGAAACTTGATACCATATACCATAATTCTTGTCATATTTCAATATTTTTATGAAAGTTAAATCGCATAGTAGAATATTATTTAGAATAAAATACCATTAACGTCATTTTTAAAACTATTAACATATTTTGACTTTAAATACACAAATATAGGAATAAAATTAAATTATAAATTCTTTAACCATAAATTATAAATTGTTATTAACCATAAAATTGATATGACACCATAATTCATCTGACCATTTTTACTTTTGATAAATTTAAAATAATTTAATTTGTTATTTTCTATAATTTTCACAAGCATTGTGTCAATGTTGTTTAATAATTTGTGGTAATTATACTATCACTGAAACTAAAAACAAATTTCCATCAATAAAATAAATTAAATATGTTGGTAAGAAAATTTTATAATCTTTTATAACATCTGATCATCAATATTTAAATATATAATATAAATTAAAACTAAGAGGGTGACATTTTGGAATTTTCCGGTACTTTAAATAATATAATGGTATTTATCAAAGAAAAATGGAAAAAATATGGAACGTTTTAGAATATATGGATGGGTTGGTCTAATTACACTCATAAAATTAAATACAGGATAGTTTATAAATAATTTTGAAGCCTTATTCTATAGTTTTAACCTTATTTATCCAATTTTACCCTTTACAAAATTGAAAAAATTTACCTTGGTTGCAATTGATAATTACTAAGAATAAAATGGGCTCATTTACCAAATCTGCAATCCATTTCATAAAATGATACATCTATAAGAGGTAAAATAAAATTTAAAAATAAACCTGAGAAACATGAAAAAAAAAGTTTTTCCGAAAAATGTATTTTTCCATAATAAAATGATTTTTTATTAAATGTATGACTAGTAATCATCGTTATATGAATTTAAATTCAGTTAGTTAGATATATAATCTTTAAAATTCTTTTAAAACATTCATTTTTAGGGATTATTTTAATTAATTTAAATGGAAAAAACATTATGCACTTAAAAATAGTTTTCTGAAAAATATCTCTATTATCTCCAAATAATCTTATCGTTATTTCCATAAAATTGATAACCAATACATGATTAATTATACATATTTTAACACATTATTAAAAATGAAATGAGGGATGTCTCAATAATAAATTTTTAATTTCTCATAAAATCATATTTCAAATTGAAAATTTTAAAAACTCATTCTGTTCATATTTTGATATTGTATGTTCAAAATCGATATTCATACAATAAAATTAGATTTTTTTTGAAATTAAATATTAAAATTTGAGTTGTATTATAGTTTATTTAAGATAAAATGTTTACTTACTATAATTGAATCTTGGGTGCTACACTATTGGTGGGGTTGTGTGGGCATCTTATTTTAGATACTCATAAATACAAAACCACGATCAACAGTGGGGGTATCTCCTTCATCTGTCATGGAACCTAGCTCAATGAAATCATATCCCCACTATGGATCCTCTCAACCCCATCCCCCCCCCCCATCTTGGAATTTTAGTTTTCATGTCTATAGGGTGACCCCTATCAACAATACACTATGATAACATTCAACCCATGGTCGAGCATACTCTAAGGATATACCAAATAGAGTATTTGATGTTAGGTGGTTGATTATAGAATAGAAAATCGTATTCCCTAATATTAATAGTAATTTTAATAGGATAACATAGTGTTTCTCATCACGCACTGAATAATAATGATATGTGATCAACTCCTATACAACACAAAATTGGAGTCCAAATTAAAATGTAACTTGAGGTTCGCAAATGTAAAACATGTCATACCTCACTATCAGAACCCTATTTTGTAGTGAGATTTAGTATTAGTGTTCATCTACCATGCTAGTAATATTATCCACTAATATTAATGGGAATAGTTTTGTAAGGTGTGAAAAAAAAATCTTAATGGATCATTACAACACTACCCAGGAGTTTAATATTCATATATATTGTTTTGATGCCTAAAATATTAAATTATTTTTGATTAATGGAATATATAGGGTATAAAATAGTGTTCTTTGGAATATATCCTCTAAGATGTATTGTTATCCAACCATACAAGGACTGGATTTTACGACAGGTCCTATGGGGAGTTTCAACACATTGAACTTGGACCAAAACATGGAAGAGTCTTAACAATGATGGTATAGAAAGGTTCACTCATATCACTAGTTGTAAATATGAAATTATCCTAAAAGAGGTATCATTTACCCTGAAATGTGATAATCTTGGGATGGTAATAACCACCCACTAAGAAACAATTCTAGAAGTCCAACCAGCTAATGATATGGGGTTGAACTATGATATGATTTGATAGCCCTACATTGTATATCTATTTTCATTTAAATTTTACTAGTATGTATATTGAGCCCCACTGGCATGTTGGGATGGATAGGTCCTTAGTCTCCTCAACTTTGTTTTTGACCCATGGGATTCTAAAAATATCTTCATCTACGAACTAAAGGGGATATTAGGAAATGAATGAACTTTTTTTCAGTTTATATTCAACTAGATTTAATAGATCCCTCTATATAAAAGGAGACCACTCAACATTTTCCAAATCATTATCGACGTGGAGAAATTCATTGTATATCTCATGAAGAATAAGGGCTCCCCTGATTATTCAAATGACCTAGAGACTTATGACAATTTCCCCATGTAGTAGTTGAAAATTATTGGTTCGATAACACCACTAACTAACCAACATAAGTAAGATAACAGTATGATGATAAAATAATAAATTTGAGGTCAAATTTCTTCATAAATCTGGAAGTACCCAAGATGATCTTTACACTCAATGTGGATTCGGTTCACCTAGTATATACATGGCCACTCTTCATATAAATTTCCCCCAATGTAGAGATCCCATTGAAGAAACAACCATCTCTATTAACTTTTTTTATAGAATCACAATTTCATTAAGTATTATTGAGTGATATTCTCATGTACTTGGGGAATTTTATTCATTATTGATAGATAAGTATCTAATAAATATGATTATAAATCACTAATTTCATAAATAATCAGCCTGTAAAGGGAAATTGTTTACCAAGTAATGTATTTTTATTAATAAATTTTAATAAAATAAATAACTACATATTATTAAATAGTTGTTGTGTCTCTAAAGTGGCAAAATATATAAGGGGTATTTATAGGTGAAAACAAGTAGATGAGGAGAGTTAGTCTGAGGAGACATGAAAGTGACTAATGACATGGCTTGGTAGAGTGTCATAAACTTAGTTTGATATTATCGATTAGTTGATCAATGTGATTACTCATTACCTTATAAGAAACTTTCTTCAAAAATCCATACATTTTCTAGATGAGAATTTTACAGAGTCAGAATCATTCCTATAGTGAAGTGATAGCATAGAAGGTCATGAAAGGACATTAGTATAGGATAATGCAAGAGAATATTCAATTGAAAATTTCACTAAGTATAAAATTTCTCCCAACTCATCATAACCAGGCCATGACACCCAATATATAGTAGCCAGATTATCACACTAATACATTCCCAAATAGGTTATCATGCCTAGGAAGCCATGCCCAATTCACTTACACAGTAAAATTGCACCTATCAGATCATGACCTAGTGATCACGCCCAACGCCTATGCTCTACAACCCATGCCCAGTACAAAAAAGAAGAAATACCTTGGAACATGGATTCTTAGCATAAGACTTGAGGGAATATAAAGATATTCATCTATAAGATTCACTCAGATCACAAGTGTGTAATAATGAGGTGTCCCCCTCTTATTTATAGGTGATGAACACATTTCACATTAGGCATCATGAATCATAAAAACATTTCACTATACCTTCTTCTAGGCATATGACCACTTCTCTAACCTAAATAAATAAACTAAGATAAATTCATAACTTAGTCACATTTAAATTAGGATTTTATTCCCTTAATACTGATTGGATCTAATTCTAAGTGGGTGAATTTTTTGTCACACAAATTTTATCAAAGAATATTTTTATTTATCCTCCAAAAGAGGAAATAATTTTCAAAAGGTTAAAATAAATTTATCAATCTACTAGACACACCTAGATCCATAAAGCACCTATGTGCCCTACTTTTCAAATTCTTACATTCCCTACCTTCTATGTTCCTAACATATATGCCTACCAAGAACCTACATATTGTGTTCTCCTTTATCACATTTCATTCAACCTACTTTAAAGAACATGGAATCCCAAATAAATGTCGATGGTCATCAAGGCTCCCAACTCCCATTATATATATAAGTAACCATAGACCCCTTTTTCCAAAAATAAGTGAAAAGTAAAATGATTTTCCATATCCAAGATCACAAAATCATGTACCCAAGAATTCTATGATTCCTCTTTAGGTGATATAAAATTCCAAACTAAGGGTAGAATTATGGAAATTAACGGTATTTGTGTCCTTTAATTATTATGATCATTATAAAAGACCATTTATACTTTCCCATCACAAAGTATACAGTCAAGGACCATTCTTAAGAGTAACTATTAATAAATAAAGGCATTATATATTGGCACCCAGTTCTCCCATAAAGGGAGTACATCCAGTTACCCTTAGAGGATCTGTTCCCAGATACCAAGGGTAACCCAACTAAGCTTCCATTCACCTAGGCCCTAATATGGAGTGAAAATCAATATCTAAGAACCTCCCATCATGAAACCCCATAAATATCATTTTAAGTTGAGTGAAATTCATATAACTAGATATCCATTTTCTCAATTTACCTTATTAGGATCCTATATTCCTGGTTCACATATCTAGATGCCAATTCACCTAGGTCCTCTACTAAGGTCAATTTCTAGCTCCAAATACCAATCTGGTATGAAACCAACATGGGTGACCTATTTTCTCAGCTCTCTTAATTGGAATAAATTAATTTCCCAAATGACCTTGCTAAAACTCTATAGCCCAAACCAACCTGTAGTTGAGTCCGATCCACTCAGGACTCCTCCATGTCCCTTCTACTATGGGTAATCCTTGATCTTGTCCTCATTTATAGTCACACCCATATTATATATCAACAAGTCCTAAATTTCATACAACTATTAGTATGTGTAATCCTCAAAATACCCTCTCCTTTCTTATTACCAATGGGTAAGACGAACCAAAAATGTACACTCATCCATAAGTCCAACACAAACAATTTGTAGGTTCATTTTACCAAGTAATCGATATATATTGATGTTAAAATGATGAGGTTAGGTCTAATTCATATGAACCAAAACTATATGAAACCTAGGTCCTAGTCACATGAATTTAAACTACATAACATCGTGGTCCTTATCATATGACCTTAAAAGACATATAATTGGTCCTTATCTCATGAACTTGAAAGATGTATCATTGGTCCTTGTCGTATCACCTTAAAAGGTTCACCATTACTTATTATCTCATGACCATAAAAGGTGAAACATTTTTCATAGATGGATGAATTTAAAGAAACCACAATTTTTCTTATCACATAACCATTAAATGTATGATTTGTATCATTAAATGTCAATGGACTACATGAGTTCTAATTACCTTCATTGGAATGTGTAGGAAGTCCCTATCATGGTCCAGATCCCAACCCCTTGACACTAACCCCGTCCCTAAATAAAAATAAGTTAAAGAGTTTCCTTCAATAGTCTTTTATACCCTAGTGTAACCATCCTGTATGGAAGGATATTCATAACCACTAAATAATTGAAATTTTCACATCTAATCATGGTATTAATGGATAACTCTTATGAATAATGTAACTGGTACTATTATTGAGAAGAATTTCACAAATATATACTAAATATATAGAGATTCTTGGAATAGGTAATAAAACCCTCACAAGAAGACCCTAAATCCCATCCTATCAACCATAATGTGTTATTATATGTTTTAATAGTATATTCCAATGAATGGTTTCCATTGGAAATTTGGTCCATATAAAAACAAAATGGGTGAGTGAGAAACATGGGGGAACATACCATAAGAGTTTGTGACAAAACATTTGTATTGGATATTGAACATACATAATTTTCATTGGATGGAGTATCTCTATAAATTATTTTTTTAGGCTATATACCCTAAAAATGTGGAAGTTCAAAGAATATTCTCTTAGTAAAAAGGAATATGAGAATTTTTTATAGGAATTTAGTGTGAAATTGAATCTTATGATGTTTTTCATAGAATGGTTTATGTATGTGACCGAGGAGTAGGGGATGTTAACCTTCACTCTTCATTCTATAATATCTTCATTATTATACTAAGTGAAACCCATGAAAGAGTTAAATTCATATTTTTTTTATGATACAAGATATGATTTTTGATGTCAATTCAATTCTAGGGTTCTTCAATGAGATAATATTAATTTTGATTCATGAAAGAATGGTTTTACCTAATTTAATTTTGGTGGAGTTGATGAGTGACTCTCATAATTCTCAATGGGTGACTCTTCCTGGGATTATGAAGATATATCATGATATATTCTATCGATTATGGTGGGATGGTATGTGGAAGGATATCTCTAGTATAAAAACCTAGGTGATATTAACAAAAAAAATAAATTTCTTATTTTACTAATATTCATGATTATATTTTATGGAGACATATTCACAATACAGAATTTACCCAATTTTTCATTCAATAAAGAAGTAGTTTTTTCAAACCAAATTGTTTTTCATAGATTAAATAGTGTTATTTAAAAGTTCATTTTATAAATTTTAGGAATTTAATTTTTAAAAAATGATCTTACTTTTTAAAATCATTATATCAAATTTATTTTAGGCTTAATTTTTGATATTTTTTTGAAATGATTAATTTATGGGTGAATAGTGAAAAATTCCAACTTTTATAAAAACATTCATTACAAATCAAGTATTTAAAATGTATCATTATATTTTTAATAGATTTTAATGTTATATTAGTCCCCTTTCAGTAAAAATAATAAAATTAATTCATATAAATCATAATTATACTTAATTTTGGTAAAAATTCATTTTTGGCTTAAAACATATTTTTCTATAAAATATGTTTTTTCCATGAATTTTTCATTTTAATATTAAAATTAATTTCTCACACTTATAAAAATTGAATATTGAAAAATGGATTTCATTTTTGAAATCACGAGGTTAGAATTTATTAATGTGTTTAATTTCATTTCTAATCATGCTTAATATTTACCATGGTAAAAATTAGTTACCATAGTAAAGGGTAAAGCGAGTTAATTAAGGTAAAAACTAAGTGATAAGGTCCCAAAATATTATCGTAAAAGGGTACCTCATATCATACATTATTTTCATAATTAAATACTTTTAGATATTCCAATAACTTCATAAATACCTTTATAACAACCCTCCAAAAATCCTAGAGGTGCTGGTATCACCAAAGGACCAATCGTAGAAAGATATAGGTGTAAACCGAAGGAGGCTTCCCAAAGAAAATGTATAAGTATTTTTGTGTTTCTTTATTCCAATACCTCCACCAAATATTATTTAACAATGATGATATATTAAGATCGGTGTCTTTAATATACTAAAATTTTATTATGATGATGTAAAAACAAATTTTCATCTTCTTTTACATCCTTTTGGAAATGAAAACATTACTCATGTGTACATGTGGTCAAAAACCTTCACAAAGTGATGCGTTTATTTTTTCTTCACCAGATCATTTAGCTGGTAATAATGATGGATAAAATGAATATATATATATATATATGATATTTATGGCATAATAATTATTTTTTTAATATTATATAATAATTACCTTCTTAAACTTCTATCTATTGGAAAAAGGTAACATCGTTCATGTGTATCTGTGGACTACCACTTCCATGAAGTGATGTGATAGGTATTTCATTACCACCTCACATGGATAGTAATAAATATTGGATTAATAAATAAATATTAAGTTTATAAAAAAATATGATTATGTAAAATGATAATATTATCTACATTATTTTTTTCCCTCCCTATAGAAAAATAAAAACATTGTTCATGTATATGTACATACAATCATCTCTAAGAAACAATGTACTAAATATTTCATGACCACATTATTTGGATGATTATAAATTTTTTTGTAATGTATAAAAATGAAAATTATTATATTTTTATGAATTTTTAGATGATTAAATAAAAACCCCTATGACCATAATAAATGCACCGATGTTATTTTGAGGTTACAGACCAAACAACCCAAAAAACGACCAACTTGAACTTAATACTTTTAATAACTAAATAAAATATGGTAATAAATGAAATAAAATTAATAATGATAATTTAATGAAAATTAAAAAAATCAACAAAATAAATAATATATTTTTATTTTTTAGGATTTCGAGAACATACAGTGCTAGATGGAACTTATGGTAAGGGAGTTTTCTTTAAAATCATTATTCGAATGTTTTTTATATGAAATATTTCAAAATTTTATTTCCAAGAATTTTTTAATTTATTTTAAAAAATTAAAATGAAATATTTTTAACATTTACCAAATGGGTCATTTTTTTACCAAATAGTAAAATAATGTCTTTTAACATATACAACTTGAATTCCTTTTCACGTCATCATAGTTATTATTCATTATAAATATAACTATACAAGTTTTATCTATTTTTCAAATAAGATCTTACTCCTATTCTTTAAAGAATATTTCACTTATAGAGTTTCCAAAAGAAAGTGATATTTCCCACATTTTATGTGAAAATGGAATGTGTTTTTTATTGTAGGATCAAATGAAGTTTTCAAAGGTTTTTTATGGAGAAACATAATATTACAAGTATATTTTTCATGATAAGATACTTGATAATTATATATGATGATGGGTTAGCGTGATATAGCTCATGATGATGTATGAGCCTGGTATAGCTCTGCAATTCATTAGGTAATGATTAATATTTAAAGGTGATAAATGAGGGATATAACCTGGTAAGTTAATCATATGGAATTAAATGGGCATAAGTTATTCCTACATGGGTAAAAAGGGAATGAATAATGATTATGAATATTATTCTCCAAGAAATATATTTCATTCTTACAATGGTTTTTTAAAATATTTTGATTTCAGGGGGAAAAAAGTTTATAAATACATAAAAGTGAAGGGTTTGTTTTTAAGCAATTTTTTAATGAGTTATCATGGGTTTATATGGTTATATTTAAGAAAATGATGATTTTACCATGTTGATATGTTTTATTTTTATGATCAATGTTTTATTATGAATAGGGTAAAAAAATCTAGTATTTCATGTTTTCCACTAGAATAACGGGTTTCCGTTATTTTTATATCTGTTACTAAAATTTGTTTTTCCTATAACATATTTAAAATAAAAATAGAATTTAAGAATTTTTAGGAACTATATCTTGGAAAATATTTCAAATATGGTAACTCATTTAAAAATTTGATGACGTATCTTGAATGAAATAGGGTTATAAATTTAAGAACCTATTTTTATGGGAGAATGGTACACTGTGTGGAAATATCCAATTTTTTATGTAATGGTTTTTTAAAATATCTGAAACTCTAAACCTAAAATAACATGAAGATGTAATAAAGTGTAAGCCTTTTTATAAATCATGTAATTATTGGATGATTATGATACAAGTCATTATATTTGATGTCAGTGAAAAGGTTAAGATAACTTTATAAGTTATATCAATGTTAAAATACACTTTTAAGATAGTATAATTTATGGTTATATAATCATGAGATAGATTTTAATGATTTATATGTTACTTAACATAATGCATATCTATTAAGAATGGTTTTCCATGGATGAAACAATGCAGTTGATGTAGGAAGGCATCAAGGGGATAATATCCTTTCAAATTAGCACCCTATAATTGTTTGAACAAAGTATTTTTTTTATAGTGTTAACTCATTTTAAACATGCTACTAATAATGGAACCCGTGAAATAGATCAACAAAATTCTATATAGAGGAACTTGTCTGTAGTAGAGAATTTCATGAAACGGAACCCCTCATCTTCTACTAGATATTATATCCAGGTGAATGATATATAAATGATTAATTTATTTGAGAATATATTTTATGTTTTGGGATGTATATAAAATCAAAATGTAACTCTTTTAATTTATATTTTTGAAGATTAATTCAATCAATGGAGGTATTTTATTACGAAAAATATGGAAAGGATAAAATTTATGACATAGAGTGGATGGTCATTATATATATTTATGATGAGAAATATTTTCATAAATTCCTCATACTTTTAATAGAAATTATACTTATGGAGTTTAATAAAAGGGAAAGAAGATTCAATGTCTTCTTATGAACCAAATTTTACAAGACTATTCAAGTATGCACTGAATTTCATTTTGGGTCGTGTGAGTAAAATTGATAGATTTTACATTGTTCTAAACCCAAGTTTATGATTTTTTGGCCTCTTATGAATTTAAATTTTATAAGGAGGTTATATGTTATGTTTATAATGTTGATATGGGGTTTTCAGACACATATGTACTCTATTGAAACAAGGGTAAGAAGTGGTCAAGGTGGAAGGTAATGGAGAATAAGTCAACCAATAAATCCAGATATAAGCCCCCCAAATGTTAAAAATTTTGTAAAATACATTTTAAAAAATCATTGATAGGTTCATGAAAGTTTTTATGATGTGGTATGCTTTTTCATTTTACTTGTGATTGTAAGGAAAATAATTCTGATCAGACCAGTAATGGAAAAACATATTGTTATCCAGCTGTGAGATGTTTTAGCAGCATTGAGTTGGAAAGTTACAAAAAAGAATGTCTAAAGTTTGTTAATCATGGTGGGAATCATAAATATCATGAAAATTCTTTTGTTACTACTTTAGTATATAAGGTATCCTCAAATAAAGTAGTTATTGGTAAACCACTTGTTTAGTTAGAATATTCTAATGTCTTATTTGATTTGGAATCCAATCAACCTTTTATTTAAAGGAAATTTACAAGTAGAATGGATATACCATCTCAAGAAGTAAATTAATCACTTTTGGTAAAAAATATTTGGGTTAGTATTAAGGTAACAAGAATTTATAGTAACATTCATATCATCATATGTGTAATGGTTTTCCTAGAAACCTTGTTATTTTTCCTTTAGTGGAGTTTGAAATTATTCTTGGTATGGATTGGTTTTCAGTTTTTCATGATAAGATAAATTATAAATCTAAATAATTAATATTCTATTTTCAAGGTGGGTTTTAATTCATATATAATATTGATTTCATACCTTTTATAACATGTCAGTAAGCTAAAAACTGATTAAATATGGGATTGAAAGTTATCTTAAACATATTGTTGAAAAAGAAAGAAATTATTCAAATTAGTGATGTTCCCGAAGTAAATGAATATATGAATGTATTTAAAAATATTTTCTCTATTGATATTCCTAATCAGGGGTAAATTTTACTATTGAATTAGTTCTAATTTATAATCTAATTTCAAAACCCCCTTATCGAATGGCTCAAGTAGAACGTTTGGAATTGAAAATTCAGTTACAAGAGTTTGTTGATAAGGGTTTAATCTGCCCTAAAACATCACCTTGGGGTGTTTCTTTTTTTTTAATAAGGATAGTTCCATGTTGATTTTAATTTATTATAGAGTATTCAATAATATCACTGTTAATAAAAAGTATTTATTTCCTCATATAGATTACTTATTCAATCATATCTAGTGTTCTTATTATTTTTCAAAGATTAGTCATGTTCCTAATATCACCAACTATATTTAAGGATGAATTTATTCCAATGAAATAATTCCATATTAGGTATAGTCATTATGAGTTTTTGGCTTTCCCTTTTTAGTTGATGAATGAACCTATTGTATTCATAGATCATATGAATATATTCTTTTCATTAATATTTGGATAATGTTGTTGTGGTTTTCCTTAATGTTATTCTAGTTTATTCAAAAATTTATGAGGAATATGAGAACATTCTAAGGATTATTCTATATAAATTAATATAAAATAAGTTGAATGGAAAATTTAAGAAATGTAAAATTTTGTTACAGAAGATTTAATTCCATGGGATTATTATTTATAAATAAGGAATAACTATTATTAATTCTAAAACTACTGTTATATAAGAGTCTCATGGACCTATAAATGTCACTGTGATTTATATTTTTCTTAGATTAGTGGGTTACTACTGATGGTTTGTAGAAAAATTTTCTTGGTTATCTTTCCCACTAAGTTAACTTGAAAATTAGTTAAATCCATCTAAATAAAGGAATGTTATAAATATGTTTTAAGAATTAAAAAAGAATACCGGTTGATGATCTAGTGTTAAACATTGCAATAATTAATGGTGAGTTTGTTATTTATAGTGATTCTTATTTTAAGGGACTCGATTGTGTCATGATGCAAGATGATTGGTTAATTTCATTTTTTTATTTCAATTTAAACTCTATGAGAAGAATTTCCCTAAAAAAGATATTTACCTATAAGATGTGATTTTTACATTAAAATTTAGAGGAATATTTTATATGGGGTATAATGTGAAATTTATACTAACCAAAATGTTTAAAGTATATAATCTCTAAAAAGAGTTAAACATGAGGTAGAGAAGATGGTTGGAAATAATATAGCATTATGATTGAATGATTAACTATCATCTAGGTAAAGCGAAAAATGTATTTGATGATCTGATTAGAAATTATAATATATCATTAACCATGATTTTTTTGAAACATGACACTTTTTTTAATGATTTAATGAATGTTTTCCTATAAATTTTTCTTTTAGAAACTCCCTCTCTTTAGGTTCAGGTGTCAGCGAAATCATATTTGTCAGGAAAAATTATGCATTCTCAAAAAGTAGATCATGATTTGTAAGAAATGGTATAATTTTCAAAAATATTATGTTTCCTGAATTTAAAATTCATAAATAAGGTGTTATGAGATTTTGAAATAGGTTATATGCTTTAAGTGATTTCCATTTGAGGAAGTAATTGTTAATTAAAGCTCATAGTTCCTCATTTTTTCATCCCAAAAAAACTAAAAGGTATGGAGACCTTAGGGAGTATAAATGGTGTGGTGGAATGAAGAAATATATATCTAGTTTTGTCATGAAAAATTTGTATCTTCAATTGTTTAAATATGTACAAAAACATCCCAAGGGGATGCTTCAACCTTTGTCTGTCCATGAATGGAAATGGTAGAATATATCCATGGATTTCATGGTGGGAGTAGCAAATTCATTTTAAGGTAGAAATGTATTTTGGGATAATGTTTATAATTTGACTAAATATATTAATTTTATTCCTTTTCAAGATTCTATGTCTTTGGATCATATTTCAATAATTTATCATAGGGATATAGTCAGATTACATGGATACCCTCTCTCTATTGTATATGATTATGATCTCAGAACTAGATCAAATTTTTATAATGGAATTTAGAATACATTGGGTACTAAATAAAATTTCAGTGTAGCTTTACATCCTAAATATGATGGATATTCATGGACAAAAATCAGACTTTGGAAGATATTCTTTATTCCTACTCATTAGATTATCATGTAAGTTGGGATCAATATCTCTCATTGGGTGAATTTTCTATTAATAAAATCTTCCATTCTATTACACAGATGGGAACGTTTGAGGAATTATATGGAAACTAGTGTTGAACCCCCAACATGATTGGATGAAGTTAGTGAAAGTATGTTTTGGTACTAGAAGAAGAGATGGTTGACAAGGTAAAAATGATTCATCACCATATGAGGTCATCTTAGAGCAGGAAAAAATTTATATAGATAACCAGAGTAAATATATCTCATTGAAGGTAAGAGATCATATTTTTCCTTAATTATCTGCTTGTAAAAGCATTATTAGTATTATTAAGAAATGAATATTAAGTCCACAATATATCGGTCTATATAAAATTCTACAAAAATCATTACCTGTGAATTAATACCAGGTACATGATGTGTTTCATGTTTCATTGTTAAGGAAATTGATATCTGAGGAATCTCATGTCTTGGGCCCTAAAGTGGTTTAGTGTAAAGAAAATATTTCTTATTAGGAAAATCCAGTTTATATTATAGATTACATAGATCAAGTTTTTTAGAATATGGGGACTCATCTGGTTAAATAGGTGGTCATACTATTCACCCTTTAATAAATGGTTCACTATATTGATTTATTAGGTTGTTTTTTAATCAGAAAAAAAAAACAAATAGTTTTTTATAACCAAATTATTTTTATGAATTATATAGTTTTATTAAAAAGTTAAAATTATAAATTTTAGGAATTTAATTTTTTAAAATGGAATTATTTTTTAAAATTAGTATATCAAATCAATATTAGGGTGTATATTTGTGATTTTTCTAAAACAAATTGATTTGTGGCTGAATTGTTAAAAAATACAAGTTTTTATAAAGAAACTATCATTTATTTTCATGTATTTAAAAATTCTAATTCTTTTTTAGATATATTTTTAGGAAACATTTATCTCATTTAACTACAGAAAATAATATTAATTCAATATGAATAATAATTTTTCTTAACTTTGATATAGATAATTTTTACGCTTAAAACACATTTGTTTCAAAACAAAATGCCTTTTGTTTCTTTAAGGATTCAGATATTTAAAATAATTTTAAGAAAGATCTATAAATTAAATAATTAAAAATTTATGTCATATTTTTAATCTGGAGATACAAATTTATTTGTTATGTTATTTTCATTTTTGGTCATAAAGAATAATTACCATGGTAAAAATTATCTTCTATATTAAATGGTAAAACTGGTTAATTAGGGTAAAAACTATGTGATAAGGTCACAAAATATTGTATAAATTATTATTTTATCAGATTATTTCGACCAATATCAGCTTATATTATAAAATTTATTTATTTATTTCTACTTTCCAATGATTAAGACTATATATTATTTTAAAACATTGAATAATTACAGGGGTGTCACTCCCCTCATTTTTAAAAGGGATCCACTTATCTTATCTTATTAACATGATTATACATTATATCATTAAAAATAACTACAATAATACCTTCCCAATATACCTCATATTGTTCTATATTTCCCTGTATCATCAAAGGAAAAATACAAGAAGTCATATGGTGTAAACTAAATGTGGTTTCCCAAATAAGAGGTATAACTCTTAACCAAGTGTTTTCATGTTTTTTATTCTTCTTCCTCATCAAAATAATCTTTAAACAATAAAATTTAATAACATAATTATATTATATATAATTAAATTTAATTATTTTGATTTCATAACCCTTTTTCATCACCTTTTACATTGTATGGGAATGAAAACTTCGCTCGTTCACATGTATGGACTACCAACTCCATGAAGCAATGTATTTTTTCATCACCGAGTCATATGGATGGTCAAAATGATGGATCAAATGAATATATATTATATTCATGACATAATTATTATTATTAAAATAAAATATATTGCTTGAATTCTTACTCTTTCATGCATTTCAAAATGATAATGTTGCTCATTATTATGTGTAGACTATCACCTCCATGAAGTGATGTGATTCATTTTTCATTACTACCTTACCTGGATAATCATAAGAATGGAAATAATGAATAAAAATGAAATTTATAACATATTTATTATTTTTGGAGAACTAAAATATTGTCTATTTTATTTAATTCCCACTGAGTAGAAAAATGAAAACATTAATCATGCGTATGTACAGACTACCATCTCCAAGAAATAATGTGAATAATTTTTCATGACCTCCTTAACTAGATGGTTATAAAATTATATTTAATGTATAAAAATGATAATTAAAACATGGTTAATATTCTATAGAATTTTTAATAATGATCCATTTTTTCATGGTCAACATATTGATTTTACTTTGAGGTTAAAACAGAACAACCCCAAAACAACCAATGATAACTTAACCATTTCATTAACTAAATAAAACATGGTAATATATGAACTAAAAGTAATACTGATAACGGAATGAACATGAAAAATGATCCTATTAAATTAAATGACTAATATAATTTTATTATTCAGGATTTAGAGAATGTATAAATCTAAATGGGACTTAAGGAAATGGATTCTTTTACACCCTTGATTTAACGAATTCCGGTAAAATCTTTCTCCTATATATCGATGTTCTTAAAAGTAGTATAAGAATTTTATTATTTATATATCAATTATTTTTGAAGTTCATTTTTTACTATTTTTTTACTTTCATTAAAAAGGTTTAAAAAGGAATTATTTAACATTTATTATATGAGTCATTTTGAATTTTTTTACCAAAGTGAAATGATTTTTTTAAACATATATTAATTTACCATTATTCCCTTCATAATATCCATATTCATTATAAATATTCCTATATAAGTTTTTTTTCATGGAATGTATTATTTCTTCTTTTCTTGGAATATTTCACTTCATGAAATTTTAAAAGGAGGTGGTATTACTCTACATTTTTTTCGAAAATGGAAAAAACATTTCCTTATGGGTTCAAATGAGTTTTTCAATGGTTTTTTTATAAAAACAGAAATTTCAAAAAAAATGTTCATGATAGGGTACTTGAGAATTATATATTATGATGTTTGTTTCTGATATAGCCCATAATAATGGGTGATCCTAATATAGAACTCCAATGCATTGGGTAACGAGTAGTCTTCGAAGGAAAAAAATGATGGAGATAACCTAATAGGTTACTCATATTAATTTAATTAGAAATAAGTTATTTTCACACGAGTTAAGCATGATATAATAGAGGTTATGAATAAGATTCTACAAGATACTTATTTCATTCTTGATACGGTTTTTTATATAAATATTATTATTTCATTTGGAAATAAATTTTTATAAAATTTTAATGGTGAATGGTTTATTTTTCTAGGAATTTTTTTGTGTGCTCTCATATACCTCATGTTGTCTTTCTGATTTTCTATGCTTATAATGGGTTTAAAATTTTTTCTTTAAGAATTGATTGAATTTATAATTTGGATATATTTTATTTATGTGCTCAAAATTTTATTGTGAAAAAGGTAACCATTTTCATGGGGTTTCATATTTTTCACTGGACTAATGGGTTTTTATTATTTTTTTATCTGTTATTGAGGTTTTTTTTCTTGCCCCATGTTTTAAAATATTTTTCATAGGAAATAAAGGGTGTCTATGAACTATATAAATTTCAATCATTCTAATATGGTGATTCATCTTAAAACAAGAACAAGTACCTTAAATGAAACAAGGTTATAAATTTAAGAACATGTTTTTGTTAAAAAATGTACAATTTATCAAAATTTCAACTTTTTTATGTAATGGTTTTATTAATTATCCAAAACTATAAACCAAATGATCTTGGAAATTTATTAAAGTAAAATCCCTATCATAAATCATGTAATTATGGATTTATTATGATATGGGGTGTTATAATTAGTTTTGTATCCCATTATCTCAACAATCAATGTTTTAAGACATTGAACCAAAGGCTAGAAGGGTTGATTAATCCCCTTATAGTGGAAAAAATGATCTTTATTTAGTTGAACATAAAATTTAACACTAAACATCCAAAATCATAAAATTTTCATGAAGTTCCAAAGTATCACATAACAACTAAGAAGGGTTGGTTGAATCAGTTTATCACTTTGATATGTTTCAACACTTTTAAAAACATAACCCCTAAAAACTGTTAATGTTTAAATCCCTATAATATTTTAGTAAATAATCATGTTTGAAAACTTAGGAAATTAAGTAAAGAACATGAGATGTACAAGGTTAAACCTTAGTGTGATAACCTACATCTTTCCCATATCCACTCCTATGAGTTTATAGAATTTTACAAGTATAAAAAAGTGAATATAACTTGTTCCAATTCCCATTAAACACATTCTATATCCAAATAAAAATGATTATACTAACTCCCATATACTTAAAAAGTTTTCTTAAAATAGTTGAGTCAAAACAAAATAATAAATACTTTCTTCAAACTGCACCACAAATTCTCTATCTGGAACCTCAGTCCTATGTGCCCGAGTTTGACTCTCTCAGTCAAATGGGGATAGGTCTGATGGACTCTGTAAAATGAATTCTGACTGATGGAATTATTATGATGAACCCATTACTAATATGCATTACGCAAACCCTACTCAAATTTTTATTCTGATCTTCCTCATTATGGAATACAAAACTTTCAAAAGTCCAACCTTCTAATGATGTCTTAGTCTAGAAAGATAACTTTTAAATGAATTCTACATCACTCTTCCTTTTAATCTCACATGAAAGGGTTGTAAATTATGAATATACTATTCAATTTATTAGAATCTCAGAATGGAAGAGGTAGGAAAATAAAAAATCCCTCTTTCTCAAATTTAAAGACCTTTGAAATTCAATCATATTTTAAATTAATGTTCAACCACTTCAACTATTCTCGAACCTTATTGAATTATGTTTTTTATTCTTAGTAATCACCCTTCTCAAACTCCTATTTTTTCTATTTTATGATGGAACTTTCTTATCTCGTAATAATGGAATTTCCTTAGCTCATTACAATGAAAGTTTTGCATCTCATTATGATAAAACTTCATCGGCTCATTTTGAATTGGATTTCCTCATCAGAGTTAGTCTGATTGTCTTTCGTTCTTCATTCTAGTCTGAATGTCTCTCCTTATCAAAGTCATTCTTATTAAATTTCCTTCTTAGAGTCAGTTTGATTGAATTTTATTCCCAGAGTTAGTCTGATTCAATTTTCTTCTCAGATTCAGTCTAATTGACTTTCCTTCTCTAAGTAAGTTCGATTGAATTTTCTTCTCAGAGTCAGTCCTATTGAGTTTCCTTTTTAGAGTTAGTTATATTTACTTTCCTTCTCAAGGTAATTATGATTGACTTTCCTTCTCAAAGTTAGTCATATTGACTTTCCTTCTCAAGGTCAGTACAGTTGACTTTCCTCCTCATAGTAAATCGGATTGACTTTCCTCCTTAGATTTAGTCTGATTAACTTTCCTTCTTGGAGTTTCTTTAATGGAATCCTCATAAATATAGATTTATCATTATGATGGAATTATCATTTTCATGAAAATCCACTATGAAAATTTTAAATTCTTCACACCTCATTAGTTATAACTCATTCAAACTTCTAAAAACTCTTATGCTCAGTACTTCTGGATTTGATGCGAACTTTTTCTTGATTCCTATAGTTGAAACAGACTATTTTTCCCTCTATTTATTAAAAATATTTTATCATGATATTTTTTATGATTTATAAATACTTCAATATTGGAAATTCATAATCTGAATTTTTTTAGAATTTTTCAGAACCTTCTAACTCCTGACATCACAGTCTTCATTCAACCACTTTAACAATATTCTTACTTTATAACAACCACAGTGCCCGATGAATCTTGAAATTCATGATGATGAAACTGAGACCGAAGGAGAATATGATCAACACATTTACATTTATGATAACTTCATCAAATGCTTATGCTGATTCTGATATTTTTCATTCAATTCTACTTCATTCGATCTATAGTGTCTTTAAGAAAACCTTCTCAAAAACAAATATCCCCCCCTTGGTGTTTGGGTTCGAACATTCAGCGACATTTACCTATTTTTCAAAAAAAAACATTTACAAAATATTATTTTTCAACAAATATAAAAAATATGTTAAAACAAAATGATAAAAAACTTCTTTAATCTCCCCCTTTGGATTTGTTTGATAACTTTCTTTAACAACATTTAAAACTCTCCATTTATAAACAACTCATGTTTTTTTACATTTTCCAAAATACATTATTTCTCAAAAGAGATTGTCCTAAAACCACACTACAAGATAAATTAATTTTTTTAAAGGAACTACATGCCTCAATGAAAAGAAAATTTTGCAGCCTTGTTAAGATAACCTCCCCCTCACTTTTATCTTTTCTTAATTTTCTTTTTCTCTCCCCCTTTATTGTTATCTCCCCCATTGTTTTATAACCACAACCTCATATTCAAAAAAGAAATATATGTAAAAACATATTATAAATTAAATTTTTTTTACTTCCAATCTTCCCTTATCAACATAATACAAATCACGGTGGGGGACTTCCTTATGAGTTTTAAGATGTTATTGGAGGAGGATAAAGATTAAGTTACATCATCAACTCAACAAACCTTTATTTTATAATTTCCTTTGTAAATATATCAAAATGTTGATGATTCATCAATATATATTCTAGAAAAAACATATCCAAAATAAAATTTCTATTTTATAATGTTAACATTATATAAAATTATTTCGATCTTGAATGTTGGATAGGATTTTTAAAAAGATCAATTACACTCTGATTATCACAGTGTATCTTAAATAGTTTATAAAATTTTACTTTCAAAAATTCTAGATGAACATTCATCTACAACATATGGGTACAAGTCTGGTTAGTAAAAACATATTTTGATTTTTATGTGCTCAATGTTATTGAATTTGTGTCTTACTATGCCAAATTACTCAACATTCACCCAAGAAAAAGATTCCTCCTCATGTTTGTTTTCTATCATTACAATCTCTAGCCTAATAGACATCATTATAACCATGAAACTTTATATAATAATTTATTTTATATAAAAATACATCTGAATTTTTCCTTAAACATATCTTATAATTCTCTTTTCTTCCAGTATATGTGATTCTTTCAGATTAATTTTAATCAAGGAACAAAAATTCACAGCATAAACAATATCAGGCCTTGAGGCTGTAAGGTAAAGTAGACTTCCTATTAGATTCCAAAAGTATCTTCGATTCAATCTTTTTCTACACCCATATTGACTAAACTATATCCCCATTGAGATAAGAGTAGAAAATTCTTTGGATTGTTCTATACTAAACTTTTTTAACAATCCATGAGAATATTTTTCTAGATATAAAAAAAATGTATTTTTCTTTTGGTTGAACATAAAAACCAAAGAAGATTGTTAGTTATCAAAACATTGAAATCTCAAAGTTCATTTTAATTTCTTTAGAAAATGTTTTATAACGATTTTCATTATCCTTTTTTTAAATTATATCATCCACATAAAAAACATAGTTAGAGTTATGGAGTCAACAACTTTCTCATGTAAGTTTCTATCAACATTTACTTTAGAAAAAATCAACATTATTAATCAATTTTTAATATTAGAATACCATGTATGTAAATATTGTTTCAGACCATAAAAATCATTATTAAATCTATAAACTCTATTTTCATCCGCATAAAGTAAAACCCCACATGTTTTTTCAAAGTATACATGTTTAATTTATCCATTGAGAAATTCTAACTTTTCATCCATACGATATAATTTTTAATTCCAATGAATATCCATTGTAATTGAAACTCCAATAGTTTCTAACCATGAAATGGGAGAAAAGGTTTCATCAAAATCCAAACCTTCTACTTATTCATAGCCTTTACACACAATCCTTCCTTTGTTTCATGAAACTTCTCTATGTTCTTTCAACTTGTTTTGGTAAACCCACTTTGTCCCGGTAACATTTTTACCTTTTGGACTTGGAACAAGTTCCCATGTTTTACTTTTATCAATTTTATCCCACTATTTATTCATATTATCCACCAATTATTTTTGTTTAATATATTTTAAAACTAATTCATGTTATTATTTTGAAATAAGTGAGGTCGGATTTATTAATCTCATCTTTATTATGGACTAAACTGGGGCCTTTTTATTCCCATGAATATTTTGGGCCTCAAAATATTTTTATGAAGTGTGAAATTTTAGTGTTCCCCTTCCAGATTCACATTCCTCACCACATAATTAACATGAATCTTGATAAGTCTATTTTGACTCATGATCATCTTCATTTTAATTCTCCATCTTATCTTCCTCAAAATTCTTAGCAACTTTTCTGAAGGAGTTTGTAATTTCAATAACTTTCACATCATATGAGTCTACCAAATTTTGAATATGTTTATTCCACACTTGTGACTTATTTCATTGGATGAATAATCCATAAAATTCCATTCTTCATCTTTATAATCAAAATTTCCAAGATCCTGATTTTTTATTTTAAGTAAACAAGGACTTCCAAAAATATTGAAGTATTTCAATTAAGGTTTTTTTAAACCACATTTCATAAGAAATCATGTTGAATAATGGTTTCAAAAAACATATTTTCTAAACATGTACATTCGTTTTAATAGCTTCTCTCTAATAGAACATTGAATGTTTGTATTCTGCTAACATCTGTCTTCCCATTTATAAAAAACTTCTATTATTCCTCTCTAGAACTCCATTTTTTGGGGGGAATATTTAGAACTATATTGATTTTTAATTACATGCTTTATCAAATATGTTTCTAAAGTATTTCATGTGAATTTAGTACCATTATTTGTTCTCAACATAGGTTTTCATCACCCAATTATTTCTGAACTTATCTTCCAAAGACACTGATAATTTCTACTCCCTTAAACTTGTGTTTAATAAACACGATGTTATCCATTCAAGTGAAACAATTAATAAAAGTGATAAAGTACAAATCCAATTTTGTCTATTGATGTCTCATTGGCCCACATAAATCAGAATTAATGATTTCAAGAGGTCAATTATATTGAATCTCTACATTCTTATGACCTGAACTACTCGTCTTTCCTTTAAGACAAGTTACACAAACATATTCTTATTGTCTTTTAAATCCTGGAAAACATCTTATATAATCAACATTAGAGTGTTTTTTTAAGTTTTTCTACCCATGGTGGACAATTCATTGGTGCCACAACTTATTTTCATCTTCAGCAAATAAGTAAAATGATTTATTAAATTCCCCTATATGGAATAGATTCCCATTGTTTATTTCTCCTCTTTTAATAACTATTCCATATTTCACACTTTTGATAACACAAAAATATTTTCTAAATATCACTTCTTTTTCATCATCACAAATTTAATATACACTAAGTAAGTTATGTTTTAGTCCATCAAAAAACAAAAATTCTTTAGATTTCAACTTTTCAGTTTCAATCTGAGCAATTACAATTCCTATGATTTCCAGAGAACTATCATTCTAAAATTTAACAGAACCACCATTATAATTTCCTACTTGTATCAAGATTTTGAAAACACCTAAATTTTTTGAAGAAAAATCACTATCTTTTATCCATGGTTTGTTTTTTTTACTTGCTTTCAAGGTAGTATCAACAACAAAGGTAATTCCTTAAACATTTCTCTTTCCTGGATATTTTTCTTTTCTTGCACACAAAACATGTCCTTCAAGAATATTCATATATTCTGAATCAAAATGTATCAATAGATCACATCTTCCACAAACTTTTTTATACAATCAAACAGATTTTTCATTTGAAGGTTTTTAACATCTTGATATTTCACTTTCTCATATTCTAGTAAGTTAGGAAACTTAATCACTCTACTTTCACTATTTCTTCCACTATATTCAAACCTTTTTAGGACAATATAAGTTATTGTCGTCATTATAAGCCTTATGCCTATAGATTTCACAGCGCCAACAATAACCATCAAATCACAATTTTCCATTGAAGTAAGATCTTTATCTGTAGAAACTTTATTGAGGTTGATAAATGATTTTTACTCTAACATACTATTGGAATAAACCGTATTTACTACTAAAAAAGTATTCATATTTCATTTATTTGATTGGTTTCTCACATCCTTTCTTAACCCATGTTTTCCCAACACTTTTGTTCTCACATAAAACGATATAAAAATAAGATGAAAAATTTATCTTATGGGTGAGTATTTCAACTGATTTTTTATTAAAACTTTATCAGCGAATTTAGAAGTCGCACCTTTTACATTTGAAACATTGTTGAAGTTTTCATTTATCTTCCTCATGGTGTTATAACATTCCATAATTCTTTTTCAAAACATGTTAACTTCTCATTGTTTATCTTCTAGATTTTTATTAAGATCTTAAATAATCTTTCGATGTTTATAAATTCTAAATTTGTAACTTAATATCTCTTGGATGTATTATTCTTATTACTAGACTACATATTTTTCACTTTAATTAAATTTTCCACTATCTTTCTTTATCATTCTAATTTATTTCTTGAGAAATATTTTTTTTTTCAAGACATTAATCAATTTCTATTATGAGCATATACTCTATATAATATTTTTCACATACTTTTCTTCACTATTTTAGGAGTCTTCAGCTTTATCAAAATTTTTAATTAATGTTGTGAAGTTTTATGAACTTTCATCCTCTGAGGAATTGTTGTTATTTGAGTCTAATTCATCTTTTTTACTCAGTATGCTCATTTTGTCTCCAGTGAACTTCTCCTTATATTTTTTGGATGAATTTTATTCCTTAGATCTTTTTTTCCAATTCATTCATAAATTTTTCTCATTAGAATCATCTTGATTTTCTCCAAATTTCATATTGGGAAAATTCATAGGAATGTGACAAATTCTACTAAACTCAAGACAATTTACCAGACGTTTACCACTATACTTTCCTCATACTTTTTTATAGTTATTAGATATAAGAGACAGGAGTTTTTCATTCAACTCTTTATCCTTTTTATCTTGAGAATTTTAAGGATCAACATCTTGAATTTTCATCTTTCTCATAGCTTCAAAATAAATTTCATCTTTCATCTTTGTTGACGCTCCTTTCCGTCACAGAGTCTAACGACTGAAAAAAGGGAAATACCTTAGTCCAAAGTGATTCATCCTTTGATGAAACGTTAAAAATCGACAAAGGTATGAACAAGGAAACATTGCCCATAGGTCGTGCAAGTTCCCTCATGGTCACGCAAGTACACTTGCGCTCCGCCTAGTGTTCATGCAAGTCTACATGCGCGACGCCTTATGGTTGTGCAAGTGACTTGTGCGACCTATGTGATAACCGCCCGGTAACCACCGGGGTCTTCTCCTACCTATAAATAGACCCTATGGGCCCCCCCATTCGAGGGTATTTTTTTCCAAAAACTCGGATTGAAGCTCCTGACACCCATGTCTCTTCTCAAAGCTTCTAGAACACTTCTAAGGTAATTTCTTACCTATAACGGAAGATCTAAAGAGAGGAAGGAAATCCTAAGTGTTGAAACTCATCAACACTTGCGCGCCTGAGTGGCTAGCCCTTAAGGGAAGTGGCCACACTGTCGCGCCGCCTTACTCCTTCGATAGAACTTGTGCATCCCTTTTCTGGAAGAACCTCAATAGGATTCTAAAGGATTTAATAAAGAGTCGCTCAAGTATTTCAATGTTGGTTGACCATCGCGCAAGTACACCATGTGTCGTGCAGGCATACCTGTGCGACCAATACATGCGCGCCCCCGCAGTACTTGCGCGCCTTCCAAGACTTGTGTGCCCATTCCTTTTTGGGTGCCTTTTTTGCCCATTTCACCCCTCTTAAGCCATTAAACCTTTCCTTTTCAAGATTCAATCTTCAAAACACTCTTCAAATCCATCTATGGCAAGATTTCTTGATTTGACTTCCTTATGTGAAAGGAATTCTGTGGAATATCTCACAAAACCTAGTGATTTAAATATCTTTATGTCACTAAATATGGAGAGTTCATTCATTCAACCTCATCATTTAAGATTAGAGAATCCTTAACCTGGGTCTCCTTTTCAGGAATAATCCCCAGTCATAAGTCTTAAATATGGGAATCTTCTTTAGGAGTAAGCCCCAATTCTTAATGTTCCCAAATCTGGGCATCCTCTTAGGAGTAATCCCCAGTCCCCTAATTTGGGCATCCTCCTCAGGAGTAAGCCCCGAACCTTAATCCTTAACTTGGGCCTCCTTTTCAGGAATATGTCCTAGTCATAATCCCTAATCTGGGCCTCCTTTTCAGGAGTAAGCCCCAGTTATAATTTTGGGTTTCCTTTTCAGGAGTAAGCCCCAGTCATAATTTTGTGCTTCCTTTTCAGGAGTAAGCCCCAAGTCCCTTAAATTCTCTTTAACCAGTACTAATTTACATTTGATTTGGGATTCCTTCTCAGGAGTAAAACCCAATTATCAATACTTTCCTAATTTGGGTTTCCTTTTCAGGAATAAGTCCCAAGTTAGAGTATTCAAATCTCCATGAAATACATATACCTTTTGTGGACCCTGTTCCTGGATTTTCTCCTTAAAGTAAATCCTAACCTTCATTTATCTAGGTAGTCATACATACATAAATCCCCAAACCATTTCTTATGATTACATATTTCATGGCCCAATTGTCTATTTTATTACCAATACCTCTTGTTTCTCACACCGAGCATGACTCACGTGAGCTTAGAGGGTAAAAGTAATTATGACATCCTTCTTTGAGCCATCAATCATAAACATCATACTCCCTTACTCGAACTACATGGGTTCTGATTCCTTTTCCAAAACAAAGGATATGTAGGTAGCCCATCTACGGGTTCGATCCCAACTCTGAAATAATTCATGTCCTTCTGAATGACAATAAACTTAAAGTGCCCCACTGAGTGGCTTTAAAACCATCCTGGTCATCATAATGACCAAGATACTTTTATATAAATGTTTTGAAGGATACCATTGACCAAGAATCTCTAAATAGATATAGATGATTCTCTATTGATGAAGAACCTCAAATACATATAAAAGATTCTCTAAATTTCGTACATATTTAATCATTGATTGTCAAAACTGAAGGAAAGCTCATTTTATACTTGGTAATGTAATAAGGATTCACGAACATAACTTAAATCTATAAAGAGAGTCTCGGAATAGACAATAATTCCCCTCAAAAAGGTGTGATGAGTCCGACCTCCCATCCTCTCGACCAATGCAAATTCCTAAGCCTCATCAGTTCACAAACTAATGAAGCGCCTACCTTTGGAAAGTAGGTCCAAATGGATGTGGAATCGTTGGATGTTTCCGGTTCTACGAACAAACCCGTTAGAAACCGATCGGAACGTTTGAATATCCCATCCAGGAGGTCATCCCCGAATTCCGAGGGAAACAAAAAATGGTGAACCCGATGTGAATCCTTAACCAAGTTAAAATGATCTTTTACCTATTTGTTAAGACCCTATTTAAAACTCAATAAGAGGGCTAACAAAAAAAATCATTGAAATGTGTGCTCATCCAAAGGATGAAGTAGCTGAATTTATCTTGATTACGTCTGTTATATCAAAATGACACTCTTTTCCAAGATCTTCTGTATTTCCATAATGGATGCTCTCAAATTCACACCTGTGAATACTGCTACTGCAAATACCACTGCTGCTATTCCTACTGGATCGTCATCCGCTCTGAGGATGACATCACCTACTCAGTGTCTTCAACGCTGGGTATCAAATGCGCTGGTTACGGAGTACCGTCAACACGGTACCATCCCAACTCTGGAGGCTGCCTGACAGGCCCTCCAAGTGAACAACTCACACAGGTCGTCTAGAAAACGACTACTAGTGATCAAGAGGCAGGCGTTTCTGACTACCGTCTCCAACCGTTTCGGGTCGTTATCCCCAGAACGCAATTCCCATTCGCTCCCTTACTATGAGGAAGTGAATGAGCAGGTCCCTCGGGGCCTTAATTCAAAAAGACAGGAGTCCTTCCCGAGGGCTCCCATCAACAATCGCCGCCAGACTCGTGCAACAGTGCACCCTTAGCATGATGAGGGTACCGACTTCAGGCATTCGGCTCAGGTTCCTCGAACCCAAGCAGGCAAGACGAACTGCCAGAGACGGAATCCGGTAAACAATGGGCAGGTTTTCATCCCTGCCATCTCTGAAGAAGTCCACCAACCTAACTTGGTGGCGAACAATGAGCAGGCACACACACCTGTCCGTTTTAATTCTGCTGTCCAGTAGACTCGTCTGGCAGCATCACGCCAATCCTGCCCGGCAATTCCGGCGGAGTACTATAGGCAGGAACATACAACTACTTATACATCATCAGTTAGTCAGCAGGCTCGCCTGACTACATATGATGGATCTCGTCAACCGCGTTTGGCGAAGTGTAATCAGCAGGCACATACACCTGCTAGTACTAATCAATCCTACCAACAGTCTCGCTTGGTAGCGCACGGAGAAGTCAGTCGGAAAGCTCCGATGACAAACAGGGGTCAGACTCAACTCTCTGCTTCTACACTTGAGTACTTTCAGGATTCACTGACTGGAAAAGGAGGACAGGAGCAGGCACATACACCTACTCCAAGCCCAGAATGGACGTATATCCCCGTTCTGGCAGCTGAAGTCACCAAGAATATTTTTTTAATGGTGAAAGTGCAGAAGCAAATTCCTTCTCATATTCTGGATGCTTTCCAGGATATCATAACAGCTTCAACATCATCTCATGGAAAGACACATAAATCTATCCCTAGCAGTGGAGTGACACATCAACGATTCACTCCGGAACAGACACACATATTTGTTCCAGTCCAAGAGGGTTATGGGGCATACTCCCCCATATCATACGGACAACCAAGTCAAGCACATACACCTGATTTGAGTGGAGATCATCAGCCTAACCTGACCATCTTTCCTGATCAGGCACATACACCTGCTCAGAGCAACCACTCTTATCAACAAGTGGTTTCCAAAGCGTGTAAGAAGGTATCTAAGAAAAAGATCCACCCAGCACAGTCAGGAGATCAAAGGCCAATCTGTAACAAGGCCTTTCTCGATTCTAGAGTTCTTGAAGCCCTCAGACATTTATCCGTTGGAATTCAAGATTCTACTCCCTCAGTTCCCAATAACGGGAACATTAATTCTGAAGGTCTTCAACAGACACTTCTTCATGAAGGCTTGCTTCGTGAAAATTCTGTCAATCTTGAAGTTTCGTCTTCAGATGAGAGCCACGGGAACCCTCTGTGTGGTCAGAAGACCAAGGAGCAAGAGATCTCATCTTTTGTTGTAACCCATTATGGTGGTCCTCCCCATGATGATGAATTTCGCTACAAAAGTCCTCTCCGTAGTAGTGATTCACATTGCCTAGAAAATACTCCAGTGGACAATGTAGTGTCGAGAAAGACCTCTTATCTTGAGGCACTTACAAATGTGAAACCAGTCATGTCTGATGCTTTATCGCTAGCAAGTGAAATACTTTCTCAATCAGAAGATAGCCCAGGGTGTAGGTCATTCTCCGAACCACCCCTAAGTCATGCATCTTTTAGTTTGATCAATGATCTCTCTACCAATATTTTTGAATATGATGATGCAACAAGGAAACACCAACTCTGGTCAAAACAGGTAGAAGAATCTTCATTTAATGATGAAGAGGAAATCCTGAACATGAGGAAAAAACTGGCCAAATGTGAGGTACCAATCATGTTTTGGCCTTTGGCTGACTCCCAGTATGACTTTCCAAATATGTTGATGGAAGATGGAATCCATGATATTCGTCTCAACATATGGAAAACTCTTTGTCAATTGAAGAAGAAGGTATTATCTTATGATGAATATGAAAATCATCTTAATATAATAGAAGGGCTACAACGTCAGATTGATTTGGCATCTCTATCAGTCTCTCGGTATCTGAAGGCTGAAAAGTAACAGAGAACCCTTCAACGTTCATGCCTTGGCGCACTAAGAAAATTGTGTCAGTTAATTTCCAATGCTCCATCTGGTGTTCATATAAGAGGATGGGGTGTTCACGGAGCACTACATTTCACAGTGCTTTCCAGTCAGCAAAGCCCACCGAAAATGGTCTCAGGCAATGTTATTGCCCATGGTCGGCCATAGTCAATGGGCTTTGTTCGTAATCAAAAGCTTGGTAAAGAACAGTCTTTAACTAGTTCCTCTCAAAATCAAGAATATAGAGAACAAGATGTTGAATTGGTCCTACATCAAGTAGGAGAGAATATTGCACAAGCCTCTCATATGGAGCAAACACATCATCAAATGACAGAAGTTTCGGAAATCATCCAACGATCTGTCAAACCAGGTGATAAAAGTGGATACAGGTTAATGCATCCACCTAATTTCCAAACTATGATTCGCAAGATCAAGAGAGATTTTAAGAAGGTCTCAAACATAGCATGTCAAGATCCACCCCATCTTGTCAGACTGGGGACTCCTTTAACCCAACCCTCAGAGTCAACAAATGGGATTCCAGGAGTTGAGTAGAAGCAGTAGGAACATCCCCAGTTCACGAGACTGGGGACTCTTTCAAATCATCAATCCCCTTCTCAGAGAATATTGGTCTTTTCTCGATTGGGGAAGAAGACCTAAGAAGAATGAAGAGTCGAATTATCAGGAGATTCCCTCCAAGTTTTATCTCGTCAAGAAGTTCCTACAAAATTAAATCAACAAAAGGAAATGTCTCATCAAAGACATGAAAGAAGATAATATCACAGAAATGTTGATAGAAGGGATGCGATGCATTATGCATCAATCAATGTCATCAATGCCGTTGTTGATAATCCACCAGAGGAGACTCACTCAGGGGACTCAGATGAAGAGCGTCCTGCTCAAGAAAATGTACACACCAATACAAATGAAGAAGGTGTGCGTGCACGAAGTCAAAGGATTACTCAGAACCTAGGTAATCCACTTCCTTCTCTCCAAAAAGTATCCAACAAAGGGAGGGGAAAGAATCAGGTTACATATCCTTCCTCTGGAGAAGGTCAATCTCTCTCATTAGATCAAAGGTTTTCACAACAGAAGGAAGAAATGAAATAATTAAGAAGGTTGAATGCAGAACTACTTCAGAGTAGTCTTCTTCTTAAGAATGCTGAAGTCCGACAACCGAAGGAATTTGTTGCAGCTACTGAGATGGATCAGGAATATCCCCCTTTATCAGTACACCCTCAGAGGTCTAATCCTATGGGTCAAACGCAAAAGCGGTTGGCAGTTCTACAATCAGTTGCAGCACCAATCACCACATCTGTCCAAGCTCCATTCATTGCACCTACCCAAGACCAAATTCAACCTGATTTTTCTCAAAGGTTAATAACTACTATTGAGTCATTAACAGCTCTGTTAGAAACTATGGAAGGGAAACGGGCGCAAGTTCAACTAGAAAAGAAAGTTTACCCTGAATGGGTAGATTCAATTTCTCCTCCATCCAGTTTTGGAAACCCTGTTTTCCCTACTTTCAATGGATCAGGCGACCCTGAACAACATTTGACACATTACGTGTCTTGTTGTGATCCTATGATGGGAAATCCAGAGTAGCAAGAAGTAGTGAAACTCAGATGCTTCGTGTGAACCTTGCATGGACCAGCTTTTGTCTGGTATACAAGCTTGCTATCCCGGTCAATCATCGGATGGGAGGAACTTCGCCAAAAATTCCTTCTTCAGTTTAGCTCAACTTTTCCAAAAATGACAGTTTTCGATCTTACAAACTGCAAGAAAAGGGAGAATAAAAGAGTCTCTGATTTCATTGCTCGCAGGAAGGGATTAACATCTTCCCTGAGTTTAGCACTCCCTCACGAAGAGATATTGCCAATCTGTGTGGAAAATTTGCGTGACGAATTACGCATGCCATTGATCCCTGTGAAATACACAGGAGGGTTTCGAGACCTTACTTCAATCGCTCAGCAGATTGAAGATTCCCTTATACAGGCTAAGGCTAAATCTCGTGTAATTCCATCAGCTCCAGGAAGGAGAATGGGTAAAGTGGAAACTACTACAGTTATGCTTAAACAAGCGCATGTACCTATTTCTACTTCAAAACCTTCATCTTCTTAAAGGGCTCTGCCTCCTGAATGCCAACAACAAAGGCCATTTCATCCAATTAATCAAAGAGATCAACGACAAAAACAATTTGAGGATTTTAATAGTAAAACATACTCTTTCCAAAATGAGAAAGTTCCTGGTTACTTCATTTCAGCTCTGGAAAATAATTTGGTTCAATTACCAGTGCCCAAGAGGCCAAACAAGGAAGGAGATGAAGACCGTCCCAATTATTGTCCCTTTCATCATATGTTGGGGCATCCCATCCAGGAGTGTTTTATCTTCAAAGACCTCCTGAAAAAGATGGTTGACTTGGGACAAGTCAAGTTGAAAGGTTCTTCAACTCAGGTAGCATGTGTTACTGCTATACTTCCAGAGGAGTAAGGTGAATGGCAAGAAGTCAAAAGCAAAAATTCATAGAAGGATGATGATTGGATGGTCATAAAGACAATCAATAGGACTCATGCCATTTTGTGAACACAATTAAAGAAACCAATTGTGTCTTCTACCATGAATATTGCTGTAAAACCCTCTTCGTCATAGGGAAAGTCCTCAAAGAAACAGTTTGATTCAAAGAAGGAAAAAGAATCAGAAGAAGATGAGTATGTGTCAAAGCCTAAATTGTCTTTGACTCTGGCAGACTTTATGCCATCTACTTCAATGCCACGAGCACCGCCCCATTAAACGGCACAGCCTAAATAGGCTAGTCAGGCAGAGTCTTTATTAGACGAAGAGTTAATCTTTGGTTCTGTTAATATGATTCAATTAACAGATCTGTATTCCAGTCGTAATTTCAATTTTGATGAGCCTGAATTCCCTATATCAAATAAGGGAATCCGAGGAAGTTCCCGAGGTTCAGGTTACAGGGGAAGACATGGATCTTTCCGAATCCACTACTCCAATTCTACCCCTGCTAGCACTGTGTATGCAGCAGAAACTCGTGGTAGAGCCCTTCAGTGAGCTCAAAAAGAACAAGAAGGTTCTTCTGCTAATAGCCAACTCAGTCTTGGCACAGTTATTTTAGAAGACCGATTGAAGGTTCCATCTTCTTTATCTCAGTAAGTAAATGGATCTAATCAGTCTAATATTCCAAAAACAAGGATGTTTCCAACTTCTATCCCAATACAAGATGCATCAGCTTCCAAAGCATCTGCTTCCAAGGTACCTGCTAAACCGCATATTCCTGTTGGGAAACACAGACCTCTTGATCAAAATTATGATATATTGAAACACTTGGCCCAAGTACTAGAAAAGTTATCAATTTTGGATGCTTTGAATCTATCAAAAGATCTTTGGGAAGCACTCATCGAAGCTTTGTCAAGTCCTCAGGAGTATGAATCTGAAATTGCTGCAGCTGAAGTCTATCACATAGAGAATAATCCTGCAGAATTCCATGCAGTGATATCTTTTACTGATAAATATGAAGATGATGTTGTGCATGGTCACATAAAACCTCTGTACTTATTTGTAAAAGTCAATGGTGTAGATATCCTAAGAGCTTTCATTGACAATAGTTCAGGAGTCAACCTCATGCCCATTCGTACACTTCGTCGATTGGGCCTCACGGAATCTGATTTATCTCCTTCTACCATGATTTTACAAGGATATGATAAAAATGAACAGGAACCACTGGGCGAAGTTACACTCAAAACTCAGTTTGGAGATCTTGTATCCAATTCGGATTTCATGATTGTTGATCAAGACTCAGCTTTCAACATCTTTCTTGGAAGACCCTGGCTACATCAGCATGCGGCTATCCCTTCATCATACCATCAATGTCTCAAATACTGTTTTAATGGTCAAGTTGGAACATTGTATGGTGATAAGGCCCCGTTCAATACATGTGAGTCTCAATACATTGAGGCAGAATTTTATCACATGAAAGGAAGAGAGAAATCTACAATAAAGGAAATTACCAAAGTTAATGCTCCATATGGTTTGGAGAAGATTCTAATAAATCCATTTACACATGTGAGTATAGATTATGTGTTACCTATCAGTCAAATTGACAAAATAGGCCCAAATGAAAATACTCTTATGGAAAGATCCATAATGTCAATTACAGAAATCGAGCCAAACAACATGGGAGAAATTGGTAACCTACCAAACAGTGATGAAAGCACAAGTGGTGACGTTTTCATTTCATCTGCTGAAATCCAACAGGTCTATACTTCACCAATCAGTCCAGAAGAAGTTATAGAAACATTGGAGAAATGGAAGAAATAGCACATGATGAAGAGGAAGAGGAAGATCTTAGATATGCTCCTCCATCATTTGAAGAGGGTATCTCTACCACTGTGGATGAACTCAGAGAAATAAATTTGGGTACAGAGAAATATCCATGCCCCACATTAATTAGTGCGGCCATGAACCTTGAAGAGAAAGAGATGTATATTTCTTTTCTAAAGCAAAATAAAGATATTTTTGCTTGGAACTATACAGAAATGCCTGGGCTTGATCCTGATGTTGCTACACATCATTTGGGTTTACCAAAAGAACATAGAGGATTTAAGCAAGCCGCGAGAAGAACACACCCAACTTATGCTTCGAAAATTTAAGTTGAAGTGGATAAGCTGATCAAAGCTAACTTCATTAGAGAAGTTCAGTATCCCAAGTGGTTGGCTAATATTGTCCCTGTAAAGAAGAAGAACGGACAAATTAGGGTTTGCATCGATTTCATAGATCTTAATCGGTATTGTCCTAAAGATGATTTCCCAGTTCCGATTACAGAACTCTTAATTGATGCGACAACTGGTTATGAAGTACTTTCCTTCATGGATGGATATTTCGGATATAATCAGATCCGAATGGCCCTAGAATATGAGGAATCTACAGCCTTTAGAGCCCCTCAAGGTGTGTTTTGTTACCGGGTGATGCCCTTTGGTTTAAAGAATGCAGGTGCAACATATCAACGCACCATGCATCGTATCTTCAAACCTTTCTTAGGGAAGTTTGTTGAATGCTATGTAGATGATTTTTTGGTTAAATCTAAACAACGTTCTAAGAAGTTGGATGATTTGGAAGTCATATTCGACAAGCTTTGACAACATAATTTGAAGATGAACCCCTTAAAATGTGCTTTTGGGGTAACCTCAGGAAAATTCCTCGGCTTTGTTATATGTCATCGTGGTATTGAAGTCGATCTTGAGAAGACCAAGTCAATCCTTGGTATGTCACCTCCTTAGAATTTGAAAGAATTAAGAGGACTTCAAGGACACTTAGCCTATATTCGGCGTTTCATCACCAATTTGGCACGCAAAAGTTTACCCTTTACCAAATTATTGAAAAAAGGAGTCACTTACCAGTGGACTGAATAATGTCAAGAAGCGTTTGATGTTCTCAAGAAATACCTCTTGAGTCCACCAGTACTCATGCAACCTGTTGAAGGAAGACCACTTATCCTCTATGTGACATCTCTAGAGTGATCATTGTGTGCCTTTCTTGCTCAAAAGAATGATGCTGTGAATGAAAATAGCCTCTAATATCTCAGTAGAACTATGCTTGAAGCAGAAACCCGGTATTCAAGTATTGAGAAGTGCTACCTGGCATTAATCTTTGCAGTTCAGAAACTGAGACACTAACTGCAACATCACGAGGTCCAATTGGTATCTCGTAATAATCCGCTCAAATTCATCCTTAGTCGTCCAATGCTTACAGGACGTCTAGCATGGTGGGCAGTTATTTTGTAGCAGTTCGACATTCAGTATGTATCTCAAAAGGCAATAAAGGGCCAAGCTCTAGCTGATTTCCTTGCTGAACATCCTTCAGTGGAAGAAAAGTCTTCAGATATTGAACTCCCTGAAGAGGAAGTTTTCTCTATTCAAGAGAGTCCTCAAACATGGGAAATGTATTTTGTGGTGCTTCCAGAAGTCCAACAGGGAAGAAAATGGAAAATCCTAAATTCAACAAAGTTGGTTTAGGAATTGTACTCATTTCTCCAGATAAGGAATTGTTACCTTATTCCTTTTTATTGTGGGAAGGTGGTACCAATAATGAAGCTGAATACCAAGCTCTTATCACAGGATTGGAGTTAGCGCTTCAAGCACAAGTGAATCACTTAAAGGTGAAAGGTGATTCAGACCTGGTAATCAAACAAGTCAATGGGGATTATTCCATCAGAAAAGAAGAATTAATCCCTTTGTATGATTATGTCAGAGAGTTAATGGCGGAATTCCCTTCAGAACTGACATTTTCTTATGTCCCAAGATCACAAAATGCGCAAGCTGATGCACTGGATAATATAGCCACAGCTCTAGCAGATCCAAATCGGGATGAGACAACCATCAGTATTGCCCACCGTCGTGCAATTTCACCTTATGTTCAACCCTGAACAAAGGAAATTAATGAAATTAGTCCCATTCCTGAACCGTATGGTCATACTATAGGATGGATGTCACCTGTTAGGGAATACCTTCAAAATGGAACACTTCCACCGGATAGAGCCGAGAAAGAACAAATCCGGTGACATGTGGTCAATTTTACTCTTTATGATAGCCCAAACCACCTAGAGAAAATTCTCTACAAACGTGGTTTTGATGGAGTTATCTTCAGATGTATTGATGGTGAAGAGACAATGGTTGTCATGAAAGAAGTGCATGCAGGAGTCTTTGGTGCCCACCAGTCTGTACATAGATTGTCTGATCAAATTCGAAGGCTTGGATACTTTTGTCCTTCAATGATACAAGATTGTGTTAATTTCACAAACAAGTGTCATTCATGCCAAGTACATGCCAACTTTATTCATCAACCTCCAGAGTTGCTTCATACAGCTAAATACTCGTTTCCATTTTCCACATGGGGAATGGATGTGGTGGGACCTTACCCTTCAGCTACGGCCAAGCAGTTTAAGTATATTCTTACTGCAACTGATTTCTTTTCCAAATGGGCAGAGGTAGTACCTCTCAAAGAAGTCAGTTCTAAATGCATTGTTAGCTTCATCAAGTCTAACATCATTACTAGATTTGGTGTTCCTCATAACATATTGATGGACAACGGCACCAACTTCTGTTCTTCTGAGGTGAAGAAATTGTATCAAGAATACAACATTAAATCCAACCATTCATCTCGGTATCATGCGGTGGCCAATGGATAAATAGAAGCCTTTAACAAGACTCTTTCAAATATATTGTAAAAGATGGTGGATAAAGATAAGAGTTCATGGCTTGATAAACTCTTTCATGATTTATGGGCTTATCGGACTACCACCTGCAATGCAACGCGGTCAACTCCATATTCGTTGGTATATGGAACAGAAGCAGTCTTTCCAATTGAAGTTCAATTGCCCTCACTCAGAGTAGAAATTTGTGATCAGTTATCTACATATGAGCAATCCCAAAAGCAATTGAATGAATTGGAATGGTTAGATGAGAAAAGATTGTGCACTTTCCACCACTTGGAAATCTATCAGAATCGAATAGCACGAGCTTTTAACAAAAAAGTTCATCTTCGTTCATTCATTCAGGGAGAATTGGTATTAGTTCTCATAACTCCAATGATACCAGGAATGAAACCTCCCAAGCATGAGCCAAAATGGGAAGGACCTTATTCAATACATAGGGTCTACTCCAATGGAGGTTATTCATTAATCTCGATGGATGGAGAACTCATTACTACTCCAACTAATTCCATATTTTTGAAGAGGTATTTTGTTTAAACTACAAAGTATTTACAAAATGTCCCCACAACATGACACTAAACTATGCAGCACCAATTCGTCCTAGCTATATGACGTTAAACTATACAGCAATGGTCCAGTATGACCTTAAAGTCCTCCTTGGTCTAGTATGACCTTAAACTATTCACACTTTTGTCCAGTATGACATTAAACTGAAGAAAAAAAATCCCTAATCTGTCCTCACTACATGACATTAAACTGCACAGTCCCCCTTTCGTCCTACATGATGCTAAACTGTATTGTCTCTGCAACATGACATTAAAATGTGCAGCACCAGTTTTTCCTTGTTATACGACGTTAAACTATACAGCAATGGTCCATGCATAAGACCCTAAACTATTTAAAAGTACCTTACGTCCGGAAAGACGTTAAACTACATAATCATAAAAGGTCCTATAAGACCTTAAACTGTACTTATGTCCAGCATTCCATTAAACTGCACCATCCACAGTCCATGTATATGACATTAAACTATTCTCCCTTTTGTCCAACATGACACTAAACTGTAGAAAAAATCCCCAATGCATCCAACATGACGTAAATGGTGTGTTATTTTGTCCTTACTACATGACATTAAACTACGCAGTCCCCCTTTTTTGTCCAACATGACGTTAAATTGTATTGTCCCCATCGTCCTAACTACATGACGCTAAACTGTACAGAAAGTCCTTGATATGTCCTACATGACATTAAACTGTATTGTGTCCCAGCTACATGACACTAAACTATGCAGCACCAATAGTCCTAACTGCAAGACTTTAAACTGCATAGTCCCTTTATATGTCCTACATGACATTAAACTATGCATCATTAAGGTTGTTGTTACCTCATGTTTCTCACACCGAGTATGACTCACGTGAGCTTAGAGAAAACCTCAACTGTAATACTCTCTTTGGGCCGCTAACCATGTATAAGTCCCCGCAACATTTTTTTTATGTCTTTGTCCCCAAGAACAACTTGATCATTAATTCACTCTTTAATTGAACTACACAGACTTTGATCCTTTCCTTCCAGGCTGGGTACGTAGGCAACCTCCCAAGGTTCAAGCCCAAAAACAATCTCTTCACATCGGTTCACCTTCGTCTCATATGATGTTGATTTGTGAAACTGCCCTTAGAATCAATATCTTTACATTTGATTCACTTTCGTCCTTGTTATACGACGTTAAACTATACAACACTTTTTTTTGGCATGACAATAAACTAAAATACTCTTTGATTTCCTCATTTGAGAGGGAACCATTATTTACATTGATTTTTCAATCATGTTTCATTTCAAAAGACTACATGCATACATGGTAATGCCTAAACTTTTTATCTCGGGTTAAACCATCATTGCACTAAAGTCCCCTTTCACCCTTCACATGTACGAACCAAATTTGTACAAAGGGTAGTTCTAGAACTACATGGGCTTGATTCCCATCCTTATGGGATACGTAGGAACATTCGAGTGTCCCTCAAATCCAGTCCCAAGTCTTTTGGGCCTAACCCCAAATTTCACTTTCAGTCCCTTTGCTGAAAAGTCCTCATGAAAACACACACTGTGTATTCATTATTATGGTCCGAACTCTATGACCCTAAACTAAGATCTCTCATACTTTCGTCATGCACGACGTTAAACTGCATTTCAAGAAATACGTATGTCTTGATTCTCATTCTTATGAGATACGTAGTGAAGTCCAAAATTTCAATTCAGGACCCAGCCATAACATGATTATGGTTATCATTGACCTATGTATCTCTATATACATTGGACAATACCCATCTTTATGTGTTATAATCCTAACCTTAAATATTTTTAGATCTTAATAACCCTTTTCATGACTTTTAGTCACAAAAATGTCAAACTTCTGAGAATTATTTTTTCTGACTATGTAGTACGTTCCCATAGGTGGCCTTGCATAAACAGTCCATATAACAGACTTGACAGCCGAAGGATACTATTTATTTGACTATTTAGCCAATGCCCTTAGGTGGCCCTGCATAATTCATCCCCCTAATGGGTTTGTTAAATGATGGTAACTTCATTCTTGGGATGAATGCCTCTTTTTTCCTTATTTGTCTTAAATGACAGTATATAGGGATCCACAAAAATAATCATCCTTAACATACTTGTCTCGTGTCCTTTTTCAAGATCTGAAAGTATTTAAGTCTATGGCTTATATTCTCATTCCCTACGTTTGGGTCAGACCTTCGTAGGAGTAATATTTATCTAGTTCTTAGATAATCTTGTTTGGAAATATCTTTTCCAAATTCAAGTACCTCTTTCCATACAGCAAACTCTATACTTTGGAAGATTTGAATCTCCATAAACTTTCAGTGGCTTTTAGCACTAGGAAAGTAAATTTCTGAGAGTTCTTTTTGCCTGACTATGCAGCACGTGCCCATAGGTGGCCTTGCATAAACAGTCTACATAACAGACTTGTTAGCCAAAAGACACTATTTTATTTAACTATACAGTTGATGCACTTAGGTGGCCCTGCATAATTCAACCCCCTAATAGGTTTATTAAATAATGGTAACTTCATTCTTGGAAACTACTTCTTCTGATGCCTTTTAGCTATTTTTTTCATATCATTCCTCATATTCAAATATTCTTAGTCCATAGTTTACATATTTTCTCTCATACTTGAGTATGGTACTATGTTTTCAGATGAGTTGTCAAGGAATTGAGTCAATTATAATCCATTTCGGACACAGCTATTTCAACCTTAAACATTAGCCTTTATATGTCCGACATGCATGACTTTAAACTCCCAGATTTCTTGTTTTTATTTTCACCTCAGAGTCAAATCCTCTTTTCTCTCCGGATCCAACTCTGAGGGGGGACTTTTTTTGACGCTCCTTTCCGTCACAGAGTCTAACACCTGAGAAAATGGAAATATCTTAGTCCAAAGTGATTCATCCTTTGAAGAAACATCAAAAATCGACAAAGGGATGAACAAGGAGAACATTTCCCATAGGTCGCGCAAGTTCCCTCATGGTCGCACAAGTACACTTACGTGCCGCCTAGTGGTCGTGCGAGTCTACTTGCGCGACGCCTTATGGTCGTGCAAGTGACTTACGCGACCTAAGTGATAACTGCCCGGTAACCGCCCGGGGTCTTCTCATGCCTATAAATAGACCCTATGGGCCCCCCATTCGAGAGGATTTTTTTCCAGAAACTCGGATTGAAGCTCCCGACGCCCAAGTCTCTTCTCAAAGCTTCCGGAACACTTCTAAGGTAATTTATCACCTAGAACGGAAGATCTAAAGAGAGTAAGGAAAGCCTAAGTGTTGAAACTCATCAACACTTGCGCGTCTGAGTGGCTAGCCCTTAAGAGAAGTGGCCACACTTGCACGCCGCCTTACTCCTTCGATAGAACTTGCACGTCCCTTTTCTGGAAGAACCTCAAGAGGATTCTAAAGGCTTTAATAAAGAGTTGCTCAAGTATTTCAATGCGGGTTGACCATCGCGCAAGTACACCATGTGTCGCGCAGGCATACCTGCGCGACCAATACTTGCGCGCCCCCGCAGTACCTGCGCGCCTTTCAAGACTTGCGCGCCCCTTCCTTTTTGGGTGCCTTTCTTGCCCATTTCACCCCTCTTAATCCATTACACCTTTCCTTTTCAAGATTCAATCTTCAAAACACTCTTCAAATCCATCTATGGCATGATTTCTTGATTTGACTTCCTTATCTGGAAGGAATTCTGTGGAATATCTCTCAAAACCTAGTGATTTAAATATCTTTATGTCACTAAATATGGAGAGTTCATTCATTCAACCTCATACTTTAAGATGAGAGAATCCTTAACCTGGGTCTCCTTTTCAGGAATAATCCCCAATCATAAGTCTTAAATATGGGAATCTTCCTTAGGAGTAAGCCCCAATTCTTAATGTTCCCAAATCTGGGCATCCTCTTAGGAGTAAGCCCCAGTCCCCTAATTTGGGCATCCTTCTCAGGAGTAATCCCCAAACCTTAATCCTTAACCTGGGCCTCGTTTTCAGGAATAAGTCATGGTCATAATCCCTAACCTGGGCCTCCTTTTCAGGAGTAAGCCCCAGTCATAATTTTGGGTTTCCTTTTTAGGAGTAAGCCCCAGTCATAATTTTGGGATTCCTTTTCAGGAGTAAGCCCCAAGTCCCTTAAATTCTCTTTAACCAGTCCTAATTTACATTTGATTTGGGATTCCTTCTCAGGAGTAAAACCCAATTATCAATCCTTTCCTAATTTGGGTTTCCTTTTCAGGAATAAGTCCCAAGTTAGAGTATTCAAATCTCCATGAAATACATATACCTTTTGTGGACCCTGTTCCTGGATTTTCTCCTTAAAGTAAATCATAACCTTCATTTATCTGGGCAGTCATACATACATAAAGCCCCAAACCATTTCTTATGATTACATCTTTCATGGCCCAATTGTCTATTTTATTACCAATACCTCTTGTTTCTCACACCGAGCATGACTCACATGAGCTTAGAGGGTAAAAGTAATTATGACATCCTGCTTTGATCCATCAATCATAAACATCATACTCCCTTACTCAAACTATGTGGGTTCTGATTCCTTTTCCAAAACAAAGGGTACGTAGGTAGCCCATCTACGGGTTCGATCCCAACTCTGAAATAATTCATGTCCTTCTGAATGACAATAAACTTCAAGTGCCCCACTAAGTGGCTTTAAAACCAGTCTGGTCATCATAATGACCAAGAGACTTTTATATAAATGTTTTGAAGGATACCATTGACCAAGAATCTCTAAATAGATATAGATGATTCTCTATTGATGAAGAACCTCGAATACATATAAAATATTCTCTAAATTTCTTACATATTTAATCATTGATTATCAAAACTGAAGGAAATCTCATTTTATACTTGGTAATGTAATAAGGATTCACGAACATAACTTAAATCTATAAAGAGAGTCTCGGAATAGAAAATAATTCCCCTCAAAAAGGTGTGATGAGTCCGACCTCCCATCCTCTCGACCAATGCAAATTCCTAAGCATCATTAGTTCAAAAACTAATGAAGCGCCTACCTTTGGAAAGTAGGTCCAAATGGATGTGGAATCATTGGATGTTTCTGGTTCTACGAACAAACCCATTAGAAACCGATCAGAACGTTTGAATCTCCCATCCAGGAGGTCATCCCTGAATTTCGAGGGAAACAATATTCTTTTTCAATATTATAGATTTTCTCATTTAGTAAGCAACTAGAAAGTTATCCAATTCATCAAGATATAAATCATCGATATCATGTAAAGAAGAAATATTAGAATTTGACCTATCTAGAATGTTTCTTATGAGTTTCTTCACAATTATATAATCATCTAGGACATCTCTAAACCTTAGATGTTGCAAACAATTTCATTTACTCTAGTGAAGTATTAATAAATAGATTCTTCATCTCTCATTCTTATGTTTTCATATTTTCTATTCCAGATTTGTATCCTTACTTTCTTAACATTATTTTTCCATTAAAATATGTTTTCCATATTTTTTCACATACTCTTTGAAGTTTCCAAACACATCGCCATCATAAAAACATTTTCTAATAAGAATGTAAAGATAGAAATTCTAGAATTTCCATCAAATTATATATTTATCTTATCAGAAAACGTCATAGGATCATCTTTCTCAATATGTTGAAAACAAACTATAGTAGCATAAATAACTTCCAACCCAAGAATATAATATAGGAATCCATATTATTTTCTATCCATAATAATTTTTCCATAAAGTATTTTAAATTCCCTACTATTTACATAATTAAGATCATCCATGATAAGGATTCACCAAGGGGCCATTTTCTATTATACCAATTGAAGTTCCAAAGGATCAAATAAAAATCGATAGGGGGTGAATAATTTGTTCACTTTTATAAGATTCAATACTTTTAAAAATACAACCCCTTTAACTTGTTAAATTTTATATCCTTATCATCTTTTAATAAATACTAATGTAAGAAAAAGTAGGAAAAAAATTAAATCACAAACAATTTATAAGGTTTCTCCTCAGTGTTAGAACTGAAATCCTTTCCATATCCACTCCCATGGGTCTATAGAAATTCACTAATATGAAGAATTTAATACAACTTGTGACAAATCCCATTAGACACCTTCTATCTCTCGATAGTATTGATTACACTGAATCCATTTATTTTAAAAAAAATCGTATAAAAAATTTAGCCAAATCAAAAGAATAAATACTTTGTTCAAATTGATCCACAAATGCTCTGTCTGGATCCTTTGTCTGATGTGTCCTGGTCTGATTCTCTCATTCTTATGGGGCTGGGTCTAAAGGACTCAGTATAATGAATTTAGTCTGATGGACATAGTATGGTGAACCCATTTTCAATTATAATTAATCAAACATTTCTCAAATGCTCATTTTGATATTCCTATGTTTGGTAAACAAAACATTTAGATGTACAGCTTTCTAATGATGTCTCAATATACGAATATAACTTTGACACAAATTATAGAATGCTCTTCATTTTTTGATCACTTTAAGTAGTTTCAAAGTATAAATTTATTATAACACCCTGACCCTAGTTACCCAGAGTTGGTGCATTATTACATAACTTTGGCATGATCACAAGGGATCAAATCCTGAAAGTCCAATTAGTTTAGTAAAATTGTAAGTACTAGATACAAACATAAGATTTACATTACATTATAAAATAAAAAAACAACATTGTGTCTACTTTTAACACATTCATCTCCCTTAGATTGTCCCTATAGGTCAGTCATAATATACTTCTTCGCATCCTTGGAGAAATAAAACATTGAGAGGGGTGAGCTTAGGTGCTTAGTAAGGATAAAAATATAGTAGAAACTTTCATAAATAAGCATAAACATTTAGTAAATGTATAAGACTAAAACAAAATCCTTTTAAACATAAACTTCAGAATAATATGAAAAAGATAAATCAAATGATGTCATTTACTTATTCACATGGATATTCTACTAGTCGAATAATCACATGTAATATAAATATCCAATTTCATAATGATGGAATGAATAATGTCAGACATCATAACCACATAATCAAGGCCTTGTGCCAAGACTACAAATAATATATTTTTTTTAAGGCCTTGTGCAAGACACTAGTTTGTCTCATGAGACCTACAGTCACTTACTATGTCCAATGAATTCCTCATATGAAAAGGTTTAAACATAATATAAACATTCGTATTAAAAATTGCATATGAAATGTCAGTAATCTATACATAAACCATGAATGTTATAAAAATAACACATCCACAGTCAAACATATCATAAAACGTTCAATAAAATATGGAAGATTTGTATCATAATAAATCATCTTCAAATAATTGTTAAATCCATAAAAATATGTTGACATAGATGAAATGAAAACTATTTGAATGAAATACCAATTTCTATTTTGAAATCAATTAAAAGTCACTTGATTCTAAAAGAAAACATTTATTTTGAAAATATACTTATAATATTGTAATGGAAGCTTCGAAGTTGTTATAATGGCCGAAAATATCCTCACCCACTGTATAAGTTAAAAAACATTCTTTCCTTAATTTTGTCGAAAAGGTCATAAAGGATCTTGTTTAGAAAATAACAAAAATATTCCTTTATAAACATCGTATAAAATTTAAAAAAAAAGGTATAAATGACATTAAACCATAGTCTAGGAAATAGTAAAAATGTTTTCAAATACATTTTTAAGAAACACGGTGATAAAGAGGTCCCAGTATAGATACTCACGTATAAACAACCTCGGATAATGAAGAGATTGTATAATTAACCATTACCTTGTACTTTTCATTGGTCGAGGATACTTTAAACTCCTGTATAATAATTTAATTATTTTTATTAAATTATAAAAGAACCATATAAATAAATATTATATCATATATGATCTTCCAATATTTCTTTGTTAATAATATTTCAGTAGTATCATTGTTTCTGGTGTTAACTGATTCGTTTTCCTTTATATGTTTTGTTATGTAAGTCATGTTTGTTGTGGATAGGTTGTATTTGATTCATATACAGAATTATATTAAGTTCATATACATTATTTTTAATCATTAAATGAAAATTATTGTTGAATGTTACGATGGGGAGTGAATCTCATCGCGTTCGTGGAGACGGTAATCCGTCCGTACGCACGAGCGACAATACCATTCTATTAATGGTGGAATCATATGTTATTAGATTTTATATCATATATTAAGAATCATTAACATTTTATATTTATTATTTACATTAATTATACTCATTATTATACCCATCCAAAATAATTAAGTGTTGAATAAAAAACTACACCACGACGTGGAGACGGTAAGTCGTACGTACGCACATATGTTGACTTTGTCATTCATAGGATGAATATAATAATGAATATGGTTTTTCCATATTTATAATAACATCACAGTATGTAGAAGGTACTGGAGTTATTATTTTGGTATAGAAACAACAAATAAAGAGGAAGTTGTTAAAGAAAAGAACTTTGAAAGAGGTGATGAAATTATTACCTCTTCTTCGGGTGCATCCTTTTTATTTGATCAAAAGGGATCCATAGGTTGGCATTATGATCAAATTAAGGACTCTAGTTTTAAGTGAGGATAGTTGGGAGGATATTTGTGTAGGTTTTATCCAATCCAAATGGATTTTGATATGTGATTATGAGATAAGGGGAAGTACCCTTTTATAAGAGATGTGAGGGTCACTTTAGGAAAACCTTGAAATATTATTATTTTTATACAATCATATTCAGTTTATAATGTCTCCAAATGGATTTATTTCTAGGTTATGGTGTGGATGGGTCGAAATCCTCTCAACCAAAAGGTTTTAGATAGATTTAGGTCACTATATTAACCTGATCTTTTATATTTAACTCTTGGTTAAATAATTTAACATTTACCATGTTTCCTTGTATTTTTATATTATATGGTTAATAAACGTACTATAAACTACCAAGAGAAGGTAAAGTGGTTCATTAATAATATATATATCATTATATAAGTCATTTGGATGAACCTAATATTTTTAGGAGTATTATATCATTTAATAAAAGAATATTTGTTTTAAAAACTCATTTATGTCAATTTTGACACTATTTACTAATTGATTTTTGATAAAGTACTAACAACTTGATCATTGCGATCAAAACTCATTTCATCAATCCTAAAATTTCATATTAACCTAGAAAAATAATTTAATGCATCAAAATTCTCAATTTACATTTTTTGGATATTTATAATATCAATTATTTTAATCTTTCATTAATAAGATAATTACTGCATCATCATTGTGTCACAAATAAATTTAATTATTTAATGTCTAAAAATTATAAATAAAATACAATTATGTCGGAAATATTTTTATATTTTTTATGAATATTTTTTTCAAATTTAACTTATGTTTAACCCTATATTAAAAATGTTTTAGATATGAAAATTTGAATTTAAAACTTTTAACTCTTCTTTAAATAAAATAATAATAAATGTCCTAATCTAATATAAGTGGACCAAAAGGATAATATTTTATTCATAAGGTTGATTTTGGTCAAAATAAACTTAACAAATAGAATTAGTACATTAGTTAGGGTGATAATAATATCATTTTTACCTTTTATTACCATATTTACTTTTAACCATGGTAAATAAAAGTCAAAAGTTACTATTCACCAAAGATTATTTTTATCTTATTCAACCACATTTTACTTAATGATATCAACCATGTCTCTTAGATTTTTTAAATTCAATTCACAGAAGCTGTAAAACTATGTTTTATGAAAATTTTCAAATGTGCCTATTAGGTGGGTAAAATACGTTAAAAGTTCAATAAAATTTTATACATCTAATTTTAGTATAAAATGACTCCAATAAATTACATTGAACTAATATAGGTATTATGTGTAGCACCCCAAACATTTTATTGTATGTTTCTCTTAAATACATTCGATTAATAGCCTATATTTCATAAAGCGTTGAGTTTCTTTGAAACAACACTTGGTTATTTAGGAGATAGTCATAGCCTAGCTAGTGAACTTAAATTTTCCACTTGTGTGTTTTGAATTTTGAAAATATGACATATATGGTTGTGTTTGCGATGATATTTAGAGCCTGATAGAATTAACATTTTTTTTGTGAATAGTAACATACCCTTAGGAATAGTAACATACCCTTATGAATAGTAACTTACCCTTGTGAATAGTAATATGACTCTTATAAATGGTATCCACACCCATTAATTTATAAATAAATTTAGGCACCTTAAAAATGAAGATAAATAATTTAATTGTTTATATTTTTCGATTAAATAATTATTTTAATTAATTATTTAATTGATTATATTTATAAAATTATTTTTGAAAAATGGACTTCATTTTTAGATTCTACACATTGAAAAATGGTTAGGGTGAATTTTTTGTATTTTTTAAAATACATGAATTTTTTATGAATAGTGAAATACCATATTTTACAAAATAAGCTATATACACTAATTAAATAGTCATGTATGATGTTCTGTGGATGTAAGCACAATTGATTTGGATTCACATGATAAAATTACTATTCTTGGTCATGGAAGACACATTATTCCTTGTCTTGTTGAGAAATAAAAAATTAATGAATATAATATAGAGAAATCCCCTCTCCCCTCCACTTTATAAACCACCCCTCACCCCCTCTTCCTCCCACACCACTCAAGCTTCAAACCTTGCCTAAATTCGTCCAAATATACTTCCAAATCCCTCTTCCCACATCCAATACCTTCTAGTCTCACCAAAAGGCCAAAAAAGGCCTTAACGAGATTCTCATGGAGGAGTACTCAAGAGGTGAACCTCTCTTCTCTTTTCTTTCAATTTCATTTACAAAGTTCAATTATTTTGTTCTCTCTTCTCACCTCCCCTCATCCAAATTCCATGATAATTCCAGTACCTTTCATGTAATGTATTTTCATTATGCTAATGGAATATTTCATCATAATCCCTCTTTTTTCACTCTTTTTAGACAATAAATGCAAACATCGTCTGAGATGTGTTAATTTATCACACTCAAGGAAGACAGGTTTTCAATTTGCATTACTATCTCCAATAATAGTCATGAATCCTTTTCAATTGTTAAACCAGATCATAATTTATGTATTTTATCTTTCTTAATGTTCTTTAATCCTTACACATTCATAATATGGAATAATAATATGAAACAAGTTTCTTGTGAACAAAACCACCAAGCCAAATCCAATCGTTTATTTTTAACTCATTGAATGAGTCATACTCATGGTATATAACCAGAATCATTATAAGATAATTTACATCTCTTTAATGTCACTAATAATGTATGTTAACAATTCTTGATGTTTAACCACATTTCAAACAAACATCTATTCATGAATACAAGTAAACATATCATGAAAACCAAAGAAGAAAATGCTACCAAAACAATAAAATTGAATCTCTTAAACCCATCAGAAAAGGCCATTAATGAACCTAATAAGGTTATAAAATATAAATTACATGTTGATGAGGTTCTTTAATGATTAATTAATGATTCTAAATTTGATTATCCAGGTCGTTAAGAACAATAAAGAACACCTTCAAGCATAAGGTAAGGGATCCTGACTCTCACTTTTGTTCAAGAATATCCCCTATGTTGTGCTCTTTAATTTTTAAAACCTAATGATGGGGTATGTTTTCTCACCTTCATCATACTGCCCTTATGATATTTAAATAATGGGATACCCCTTTACCTCTCATTAATCCCTCCCAAGAACACTCATTATCATGCCGAAATGTTTGTAAGGGGTTTGTCTCATCTCACTTTCAATTCTGTGGGATTTCCATTATTCACCTCTTATTTCTTATATTTGGTATAAGTGTACTTCCATTTGATATATATTATCATATTTATCTTTAAATTCATGGTATTCTTCGATTCATTTGGTGGTTATTAACTTTTAGTCATATGACTCAATTGATTACAACGTGGTGACGAGCTTTGCCTCGATTTTCACTTTATTGTGACTTTCTTAGTATTGTGCACCTACTCTTTCTTATATGGTGTACCTACTGCCCATTTTAGATCACTTTTCAATTGAAATTATATTCTATTTAAATGTCCATATTATCATATCGTGGATATGATTATTGTCTAAGTCGTATACCATTTTACATGCGGTATTTATTTTGAATGTTGTTTTGACTGTGGAAATATTGATGAATCTGTAACCTCTATTCTATATGGATAATGTAAAGGAATATTTCTCTTCTGTTGAATCTAATTATAAAGAATGATTTGGACATGCAGCGGTGGGTGGGGCCCACCACAGCCCCTCGATGCATTGGTAGGTCTCATGAGACAAATCAGTTGGCGACAAACCCTTCTAGTTTGTTTCCAAAAATCAGATGGGTTTCTACCCAAAGAACTAAACCTTTTTTACAGTATTATGGTATCATATACTAGATACATAATGTCCAATTAATAACCATTCTCTTTATTCATTATAAGTTATTACTATCCATGAGGTTTTCACTATGATGAAATCTACGGATACAGTTTCATTCTCAGTTTATTAATGGCATGAGTTTTTCATTTATTCACAATGCCATTTTTATTATGTCAAATTGTTTACAATTCAGTTATTATTGATTCATGCTTCCATTATTTGTAACCCTTACTGAGCATTTGAGCTCACCCCTTTCATTGTTTACTTTCAACAGGTGATGAAGAGGATATCTTTTATAGAGTTCTTGTGGATGTAGTCTTTAGTTTTTGTTATGTATTGTATTTTGTAACCTTTTCCAATGTAATTTGAGTTACATCTATATATCTAGTTTCTTCAAAACTACTAAATTGATCATTCCTTTGGGATTTTCATTTCTTCTAACCATGCCAATATTACAAGTAATTAATCACCTCCAGTCTAGAGGGGTTGGGGTGTTACATTATGTATCTATTTTGACTTAAAATAAATTTAAATAAAATAAATAATTATTTAAATAAAAATTAAGTTTTAAACAATAACATAGTGTTTTTCACTATTCATCAAAAATTAAAAGTTTTTAGAAAAATACCAAAAATTCACCCTATGCTAATTTTGATATTCCAAATCCAGAAATGAAGTCCATTTTCAAAAATAAAGTTTATAAAATTTAAAAAAATGGGTATTACTATTCATAATGGCTAGTTTGATTGGTCGTGGTGTGTTAGAATTCAAAGTTGCGTACAGCGAATGATATTTTATTATTCAAATGGAAACATATCGTGGAAGCTTGGGGTGTTACATTCTTCCCTCCTTAAAATAATTTTGTCCTCAAAATTTCTAGAATACTACTACATGAAAATATCTGAGTGGTTCTTCATCATAAGTTCCTTAGGTTCCCATGTTGAATCTTCCCTCTTATTTTTTATCCATAGAACATTCACCTGATGAGTCATCCAGTTTCTCAGCACTTGTTCTCTGGTATCAATAATATTGACAGGATTTTCACAATTAGATAGATCGTTTTCCAGTTCTATTTCTTTATAGGTGAGTACAAGCGTTGGGTTGGGTATGTACTTTCTTAACAATGATAAGTGGAACACATCATAACCTTTAGAGAGACTTGGCGTAATTTCCAAATGATAAGATACAACTCCAATTCATTCTATAATTTTGAAAGGTCCAATGTACCTGGGACAAAATTTCCCCTTCTTACAGAATAATATAATACCCTTCCCTAGAGATACCTTCAATAAAACATGATCTCCTAATTAAAATTCCAAATATTTACTTCGGTTATCGTCATAGATATTTTGCCTACTTTGAGCTTCTTTGATGTGGGTTTAGATAACCTTCACCATTTCCATTGTTTCGTCAACATGTTACAGGACTACGAGTTTTCTTTCACCAACATCATCCCAACAAGTTAGTGTATTGAATCTCTTTTCGTATAATGCTTAATATGGTGTCATCTAAATACTTGAATGAAAGCTATTGTTATAGGAAAATTCAACCAGAGGTAAAGATTGATCCCACATAACTTGAAAGTCAAGTTATTAAGATCTCATCATGTATTCTATGGTTTAAATAGTCCATTATAATTTTCCATCAATTTGAGGGTGGTAGGCAGTTCTCAAATGAAGTTCAGTATCCAAGGCCTTCGGAAGACTTTTCCAGAATCTTGACTTAAAATAGGGATCGTGATTAGAAACAATCTATAGGGGTACTCCATGAATTCTTACAAATTCATTAATATATAGTCTTTCTAAACATTCAAGTGTTAAATCTTCTCTTATAGCAATAAAATGTGCTGACTTGGTTAGACGATAAACAATGATCCATATTTCATAATTCCTTCTAGGAGTCTTTGGTAGCCCCATGACAATGTCCATCATAACATCATCCCATTTCCACTCAGGTATGGTAAGAGGTTGCATGACTCCTCCAGGATGTTGTCTTCCAGAATTAACCTATTGAAAACCCATACATATTGACACATAATCAGTAATCTCCCTCTTCATGTTGTCCCACCAAAAAATTTCCTTCAAATTTATATACATATTAGTGCTACCAGGGTGTATAGATAAATTGGAGCTATGAGCATCATCCAACAATTCCATTTTTAGATCAGGTATATTAAGAACACAAAGTATCTTCCCAAATTTTAAAATCCCGTCAAATAATTGATCAATCTTACTCCTTGGTTTACGTATATAATCAGCATCATGCCTTGCTAACCTTGTAAAGTTATCCTCATACTTTGTGACATTCTCATCCTCATTTTTCCATAGACTTAGAAATTTCCTTTCCATACCCTTTTGATGGTCACAAAGAAATTATTTTTCTATGAAAATATCATTACCATACATGATACCTCTACATACTCCTTTGTGTTTTGAATTAATGACCACCATTGATCTACATCTCTAGTGAGGTGATAAATTGTCATGACAACTTTTTCCAGTTTCCTACTCCCCAAAGCATGAAATATTTTCTATAAGGAACTTATTTATTGATCGGATGCAAATGGATTGGTTTTCCCATTGAATGTTGGTGGTCGTTGCTTCATGAGGCGGTCTAACATTGATCCTCCACATTGTGGATCAGTTTTCTCTATACGAGTAAGGTTATTATTCATAACCTAAGTAAGTTGTCCAAGTATGGTGATAAGCTAATCAGCACCAATGGAATCACTAGATCCACTATAATTATCTTGAGTAGGATGGTAGTCCCTACATGGATTACGTTCATTGATATGGTTTACATTCCTTCCATTGGGCACCATTTCTAAATAATGGCATACAATAGATTAGTTTATGAATCGCAATACATAATTCCAAAACTTGTAAAACACATAACATAAATTGAATAGTTTATGGATATAATCCATAATCATAAAAATATTATTTGAGGAAGTATATACTCATAAATCCTTCATAATGGTTTGTAAAGAAAATTTGAATTATCCTAAGCATATCCCTCAAGAGTGTCATAACCAAGAGTCTAGAAAGGCCCGTTGTCATGTACCAAGATACCACAGGTCATGCCTGAAACTCCTTGTCGGAGTTTTCACTCCTAAGTACATCTGTGTCAGAGCTTCCTCTACCTGCTCATATCCAGACGGGGATGTATTTCTTAGAAAACTCACAAAATCTCCATATTACCAAAATTCTAGGAAGTTATTCTATACTAATTCTCAAAGTCTATCTTAGGGTAATGTTCTCATATCATAGTTTTTCTAAATCTAGTTTCCAAGGTTTGTATAAAACTTCTTATGATACCAACTGTAATGACCCAACCCTAGTTACCTAGATTCAGTACATTATTACATAACATTGGCATGATCACAAGGGATCAAATCCCAAAAGACCGATTAGTTTAGTAGCCTTGGAAGTACTAGATACAAATATATGTTTTACATTAGATTATGAAATAAAAAAAACATTGTGTCTCATTTGACACATTCATCTCTGTTAGACTATCCCTACAAGTCAGTCATAATATACTTCTTCACATCCTGGGAAAAATAAAACATAGAGAGGGGTGAGCTCAGGTGCATAGTAAGGATAAAAATATAGTGGAAACTTTTATAAATAAGCATAAACATTTAGGGAAATGTATAAGACTAAAAAGAAATCCTTTTAAACATAATATTCGGCATAATATGACAATGATAAATCAAATAATGACATTTACTTATTCACATGGATATTCTACTAGTCGAATAATCACATGTAATATCAATAGCCTATTTCATAATGATGGAATGCATAATGTCGGACATCTTAACCACATAATCAAGGCCTCGTGCCAAGACTAAAAATAAGATTTTGTCAAGGCCTCGTGCCAAGACACTAGTTTGTCTTATGAGACCTAATGATGCATCGAGAAGTTATAGCAGGCTTCACCAGTCATTTACTAAGTCCAATGCATTCCTAGTATGAAAAGGTTTAAACATAACATAAACATTTGTATTAAAAATAGCATACGAAATGTCAATAATTTATCCATAAACCATGAATGGTATAAAATAACACATCCACGGTCAAACATATCACAAAACCTTCAATACAATATGGAAGATTTGTATCATAATAAATCAACATCAAATAAGTGTAAAATCCATCAAAAGATGTTGACACAGATGAAATAAAAACTATTTGAGTGAAATACCTCTTTCTATTTTGAAATAATTTAAAAGTCACATAATTATAAAAGAAAAAATTTATGTTGAAAATATTCTTATAATCTTTTAAGGGAATCATTGAAGGTGTTATAATGGCGGAAAATAGCCGCACCCACCATATAAGTTAAAAAACATTCTTTCCTTAATTTTGTCGAAAAGGTTGTAAAAGACCTTGTTTGGAAAATGACAAAAATATTACTTTATAAACATCTTATAAAAATTAAAACAATGGTATAAATAAATTTAACCCATAGTGTAGGTAATACTAAAAATGTTTTGAAATACACTTTTATGAAACACGGATGTGGATGATAAAGAGGTCTTAGTAGATACTCACGTATAAACAACATCGGATAATAAAGAGATTGTAGAATTAACCCTTAGCTTGTACTTTTCCTTGGTCGATGGTAAATTAAACTCTTGTATAATAGTTAAATTATTGTTATTAAATTATACAATAACCACATAAATAAATATGATATCCTATATGATCTTCTAATATTGCTTTGTTAATAATATTTCAGTAGTATCATTGTTTCGGGTGTTAACTAATTCATTTTACTTTATATGTATTGTTACGTAAGTCATGTTTGTTATAGATATGATGTATTTGATTCATATCCATAATTATATAAGGTTCTTATGAATTATTTTTAATCATAAAATGAATATTATTCTTGAATTATTACGATGGTGGATGAATCTCATCGCGTTCGTGGATACGGTAATCTGTACGTATGCACGAGCGACAATACCATTCTATTGATGATGGAATTCTATGTAATTGGATTTTATATCATATATTCATAATCATTAACATATTATATTAATTATTTATATCAATTATACTCATTATTATACCCATCCAGAATAATTAAGTGTTGAATAACAAACTACACCATGATGTGGAGACGGTAAGTCGTACGTATGCACGTATGGTGACTTTTTCATTCATAGGTTGGAAAGAATAATTAATATGGTTGTACCATGTTTATAATAAAATAATAATATTTAAAAGGTACTGGTTGTTATTATTTTGGTATGGAAACAACAAAGAAATAGGAAGTGGAAAAAGAAAAGAACTTTGGAAGAGGTGATGAAATTATTACCTCTTCTTTGAGTGTTTCCCTTTGATTTGATCAAAATGGATCAATTGGTGGAAATTATGGTTAAATTAAGGCCTCTAGGTTGAATTGAGGGTAGTTGGGATGATATTTGGGCAGGGTTTGTCCAATACAAATGGATTTGGAGGTGTGATTTTGAGAGAAAGGGAAGTGCCCTTTTATAAGAGAGGTGAGGGTTACTTTAGGAAAACCTTGAAATATTATTTTATTATACAATCATATTCAGTTTATAATAGCTCCAAATGGATTTATTTCAAGGATAATGTGGGTATGGGTCGAAATATTCTCAACCAATAGGTTTTATACAGATTTAGGTTACCATATTAACCTTATCTTTTATATTTAACTCCTGGTTAAATAGTTTAACATTTACCATGTCTCCTTGTATATTTTTATTATATGGCTAATAAACCTACTATAAACATACAAGAGAACCTAAAGTGGTTATTTAATAATATATATTATTATATTAGTCCTTTGGCTAATATTTATATTTTTAGGAGTATTATATCATTTAATAAAATAGTATTTGTTTTAAAAACTCATTTATGTGAATTCTGACACTATTTATTAATTGATTTTTGTTAAAGTCTTAACAACATGATCGTTTAAAAAAATAATTTAATAAACCCTAACATGTAATATTAACCTAGAAAAATCATGGAATTTATCAAAATTCTTAATTTAAATTTATTTGGATATTTATAATATCTATCATTTTCATTTTTCCTTAATAAGGTAATTACTGCATCATCATTGTGTCAAAAATAAATTTAATCATTTAATGTCTAAAAATTATAAATAAAATATCATTATGTAGGAAATATTTTTATCTTTCTAATTAATATTTATAGTAGAATTTATCTTATGTGTTAGCCTATATAAAAAATGTTTTAGTTATAAAAATTTGAATTTAACACTTTTAACTCTTCTTTAAATAAAATAAATATAAATGTCCTAATCTAATCCAAGTGGACCAAAAGGATAATATTTTATTCCTAATGTTTATTTGGGTCTAAATACACTTATCCAATAGAATTATGACATGTGTTAGGGTAATAATAATATCATTTTTACCTTTAATTACCCTATTTACTTTTAACCGTGGTAAATAAAAGTCAAAAGTTACTATTGACAAAAAAATTATTTTCATCTTATTGGACCACATTTTACTTAATGATATCAACGGTGTCTCTGGTATTTTTCAAATTCAATTCACAGAAGCGTAAAATTACATTTTATACAAATTTGCAAATGTGCCTAGTAGGTGGGTAAAAGACGTTAAAAAGTTCAATAAAATTTTATACATATAATTTTATTATAAAATGACTCCAATGAATTACATTGAAATAACATAGTTATTATATATCAATATTTACTTAAAATAAGTTTAAATAAAATAAATAATTATTTAAATAAAAAGTCATTTTTAAACAATAATGCAGTGTTTTTCACTATTCATCAAAAATTAAATGTTTTCAGAAAAATAAAAAAAAAATCACCCTAACTTATTTTTATATTACGAATCAAAAAATGAAGTCCATTTTGAAAAATAAAATTTATAAAATTTCAAAAATTGGGTATTATTATTCATAACGGCTTGTTTGATTGGTCGTGGTGTGCTAAAACTTGAAGTTGCGTACAGCGCAAGATATTGTATTATTCAAAGGGAAAATTACTATGGAATATTGGTGTGTTACATTTATTGTGCTTAAATTTATAAAAATCTCATAATGTAAAATGTGGGAATCTAAAAAACTTTTCCTAGTTAATCAAATTCAAAAACCTGTAAAATTAACTCATATTTGAACCTCTTATTTTACCACTTCAACTCTCTAGGAATATTCTTGAATAATATTGAGTATTCTTATTAATTATCCTTCTAAAATTTCTAACTTATCTTCAATATGATGAAACTTACTCATCTCATTGAAATATAACTTACCTAGCTCATTGTGATGGAACTTCCTCATCTCATTATGATGGAACTTCCTTAGCTCATTCTGAATTGACATTCATTATCAGTGTTTGTCTGATTGACTTTACTTCTCAAAGTCAATATGATTAAATTCCCTTATTAGAGTCATTTAATTTACGTTACTTCTTAGATTCAGCCGGATTGAATTTTATTCTCATAGCCAGTCTATTTGACATTCCTTCTCATAGTCAGTCTAACTGAATTTTATTCTCATAGTATTTATGGTTGACTTCCCTTATCAGAATCAGTTAAAATAAATTTCCTTCTCAGATACATTCCAATTGACTTTCCTGCTTAGTGTTAGTTCGGTTGAATTTCCTCCTCAGAGTTAGTCTAATTGATTTTCCTCCTCACAGTCAGTCTGATAAATTTTCCTTCTTAGATTAAGTCTAATGGTGTCCTTATAATGATTGAATTCTCATTATAATGGAATTATCATTACAATGATAACTCTGCTCTGAAACATTGAAATTTTTCAAACCTCATCAGTTATAACAAATTTATCTTTCTAAAAACATATGTACCTAGTACTTTTGGATCTGTTGTAAATTATGTCTTGATTCATGGAACCAATACAATCTTTAAAATTATTCTATTTCTTCAAATTATTTTATCATGAAGGTTTTCGGGATTTATGAGAACATCAAGACTGGAAAATCATTGTATTATTTTAGGTTTGGATGTTTAAGAACATTACAACTCCTAACATTAATATCTTCATCCAACCTCTTTAGAAACATTCTTTATTTATAACAACCATGGTGTCTGACGAATCTTGGACATCATGAAAATAAAACTGATACTGATGGAGAATTCTATTACCAAATTTATATTTTTGATATCTTTTGTGACTGGTGTTTCTTAGTCCGATACTCTACATATAGTGTAGCTCAATCTGATCCTCTATGTCTGAAAAAACAACTTTCTCAAAAACAAAACAGTTCTACTTCTTTGTCTTTGGGTTGAATATTCCTCAAATTTCACCTATTTTACAAAAAAAATTAGAAAATATTAGTTTTGAAAAAATTGAAAAAAATATATTTTTAAAAAACATAAAAAAGGTTCTTCAATTCGTAATGTAGTGTGGATTATAGTAGATCTATTGGGAAAGGTATCTCAATTATTTCCTATCTGAGTGACCATGTCAATAGATGAGCTAGGAAATATATATTTCTAAGAGATAATCTATTTACATGGTGTTATTATGATCATAATATCTAACTGAGATTATTAGTTCATTTCTCAATTCTTGTATGGGTTAAATAATCCATGGGACCTTGATTGGAGCTGATTAGAGCTTATCATCCACAAATGAATTGGAAATATTAGAAAAAAAACATGGATACCATAAAATATGTTCTGGGATTGTGTGTTCGGTTTTAGTAGATCTTTGGAGGACTATATAGATTTTTAAGATTTTTCATATGACAAAAATTATTCGGGTTCGATATAGATGGTTCCCTTTGTGGCCTTATATGGTAAACAGTTTCATTAACCTTTATATTGTTTAGTGGTGGTAGATTCATCAAGAATCATATTGATTCTAGTGCAAGCTACCACTGAGAGTATTTAGATTATTTGGATGTATCTCATTACCACTCAAAGAAGCAAACACCCATATGTTGACTAAAAGTGATTCCCCTCATATTTTTTCAAGTGTGATAGAGTATTCTTACGATTGTGGTCTTGGTTAGGTCATCATCTATTATGCAATAAAAGGAAGGTCGTGACTTGTTTTTTAAGATTGTTTGATTTTTTGGATTGGGTTGGTACAATGGCTTATCAATTGTTACTTTTTTGGAGTTTTTAGGATATCCAGGATGTGATTACTTGTATCAACTCTAAATATTTAGGTAAAATCCCATGAATGTTATTGATAATAAGGATGATGAATTATAGGTAAATTCGTCATTTGGGTAATTCCTTATATGAATCATATACCAAGTTGATAAATTGTTTTGAGGAATAATAGTTTCTCAGTTTGGTTTTTTATGATAGCATAGTAATATTCAAGATGATATGTGGGAGTGAGAGTTAGGTATGAGAACCCAGTGGTCATGATTGTTTGAAAAGAATCCTCAAGGACACTTCTCAATTATGAGAAGCCATGAGGGGTGAGTTTCTAATATCCTATCAATGTTAAGGTATTTTTAAAAAATTTATTTTAGTAATTTCATATGTAAATGGGTGAGTTCTAACTTAGAATGAAACATGGTGGGAATCAGATTCAATACTATTCCAATGTGTGAACAACAAAAAATATGTGTGATATATAAGACTTACACTATAATTATAATGGGAGAGGTAGGTGTGGTATAATTTAGCCACCCACCTGCCTCTCAATAAGGGACCACTAGGCTCTTTATGGCAACCTAAAATTTTAGTGTGATGCCCCACCCCACACTTAAAGTGAGTATATTTTTTAAATTTTAGTCACCCCTTATTCTTTTAATTGGTCTTTTTATTCTACCTAGGCTATCCACAATGACCTCCCTCTCCCTTGGAATTATCCAACCTCTTTGGTTCTACCTTATTCATTAGGCCTCCAAGTCTTCCACCATCAGGTGTGATCTTCATCTATTGCTGATGATAATTTCATTCTTTCTTCTCTTTTAGGTTACTATTATTTCTTCATTCTTCCCTACCCTGAATCCATAAATATAATACAGTTATGTCAGGTTTTCTATTTTTTGTTGATTGATCCTGAATCGATCAATTACATCCCACAATATTTCTCCCTAAGGTTAAAGGTAGTGCTCCATAATAATGTCCAATGTTTTTATGGTCGTATATAAAATTAGATTTCATGTAGATTGTGTCGGTGTGAATTTTAATGATGTTTAGTCTTATAAGATATCCATATTAGATTATTGAGGTTGGGAAAACCCTAGGAAGTTATATTATATTATTCCTCTAAATTGGTACTTAAGTGTACGGTAAATCGAGAGATTTGATAATGGGATATAAACTTTATGGGGTGGATTCCAATTGTTTTTTTAGGGTTTAGATATTTTTGGTGACACAAAAAAAATTCGTGGAATTTTTTATGTATTATTTGAAAAAAAAAATATTGTAAAAGGTCATTTGTGATGGAAATCTGTCATAAATAACATGTCATTGTAAACTTCATGACCATTAATATTATGTGACAGATCATAGATAATAGTATGGGGTAAGATATTATGAGGGATAGAAATGAACAATATTTAAAAATATTATTTATGACATGATTAACTTCCATCGTAAATAGTTTCTAATTACATTGATTACTATTGAAATTTTTCATTTTATTTAAATAGCTCTCTAACTTTCTTTAAGTGAATAATCCATTGTGAATAACTATAACAACTTTTTTCAAAAAATAAAAAAAATGCATTAAAATAAAAAATATAAAAAAACTATTTATAAAAATATAAAACTTATTTAATACACAAAAATTTTATTAAAAAGAAAATAACAAACATGTCATTGTGGGGTGGGAGTTATCTGCAGGAGGACCATTGAGTATATAGAACTATATCTTTAATTCACATGATATCCATTAGACGTACTCCAATATTTATTATTTTTTCTATTATTGACATTGTTCTTCCTACTCTTTGGTCAATCTATTTATAGTCTCATCTAGATCTCTTATCCTCTCCTCATACTCCATAATAAAAAAGGACAACGATCACATGGGATCTCCCTTCAAGAATACTAATGACATCCATTCAATGCCATATTAACTGACCAACATCGATCATGAACTTATAAGAATCACACGACCCTTATTGATAACACTTATAGTTAACTATAGTTGGGATACCTTAGAAAAGAATAACTTGCATGATCCCTCATTATCCCCACTCTCTCTCAAAACATAATTCTCCTACAAGAGAGAAGTACATGTCTTATTCATCTACTAAAAATGTGTAACTAGAAATTAAAATAGTAAAAAAGTATATTATGTTTATTTAAAAAATCAAAAAATAAATAATAACCAAGATCTATCACTATATCTCACAATAAATCATCCTAGTAGTATGATCACTATATATCCTCTTATACAAATCAAACCCCAAAAACTATAAGATCAACAAAAAAGTGTACAAATTTAACAAATAAATATAGTATTAAAAGTATATATAAATTATTAATCAATGTTACTTACCATCTCCTATTGATATAGACTGAATGTAAAACTCCCAATTATGTGCATGGCATATTGACTCCCTTGGCTCTATCATCCAGAAAATGATCTCCTTCTAAAATTCTCCCTCTTCCAATGGGTTCACAATACCTCTCATGCTTGGGTGGGGATGTATTTGGGATAATTATTCATAAAAGATTCATCAAAGATACTCGTACAAACTCTCTACATGTCTTTGTTTCAAAGGATGTATAAAAACTAACATAAATGGTAACACATGAAAGCCTACCATACCTCCCAAATGGAGGATCTCATTCCATGAGACTATAAACCCTACAAATATTGAACAATATAGTAAATGATAAATTAAATAAATTTAAAATGAAATGCATTGTTTATGTATATACCATCCATTTCTTGATCATGAGATGGCACAAATGGTCAGATCCTGATCCTATCACTACTACAAAAATAGGAAAGGGAAGTGCTACCCTTTTATCAGCGCTAAAAACAAGCGCAGATAAATGGGCACTTTTAACAGCGCTAAAAAAGTGCTGTTAAAAGTGACTCTTTATCAACCATTCTTTTTGTAGCACTGATAAAGGGGGGATTTATCATCGCTTTTTCCTACCACTGATAAATTTTATGTTTCAAAAAAATCATTAAAAATAAAATATTGTTATATAAGTATATTTATATTGATATAAATATAATATATATTTGTTAAATATGTTTTTGATAAGTATAAATAGACTATTACATTTAATATATAAGAAATTTAGTGAAAATGGCTTTAAAATGTCCTAAAAAATGTTATTAATTAATAATTTGCTAATTATTATTGATTAAAAATCATTTAATAACAATTTGAAGACACAAAAAATCAAGAAAATTAATAAAAGATCTAAAATAAGTTGGAAATGTAACTCAAAATTCAAATGGCCATAACTTTTAAATCGAAGCCTGCGATGAGCTCTACACGCTAGTGACCCAAGAAAAGGTTCTATCACATTTTTCGAGGCAAAAAAGGCCCAGAAAGCCTCCTAAACTGAGTTTTTAGTCGAAATACACAGATTTTTTAACATTCAAACAGGTATAACTTCTGATATGGATGTCCGTTAGGCCTGTACCACATATCATATCGAATATTGTTTCATTTTCTTCAATTTGACAGGTTTTGGAGTTGAAACAGGATTTTGGATTATAAGTTATGGTCGTTTTAACCTTCTATGGCTTTTCAAATACATATATATATATATGTATGTATTTATTCGTAAATATATATGTGTCTGTGTATGTGTTGTATATATGTATGTATTTATTTATTTATTTATTTATTTATTTATAGACACATAAAAAACATATTTCATAAATGTATTTAAAACTAATCTTATAAATATATATTAATATAAAAATAAATATACAGATAGAAAATTATTACTAAATATATATATATAAATAAATATAAATATATATTAATATACGAATGATTATATATATACTAATATATGAATAAATATATTTATATTAATATGAATCTACATTAATATATGAATAAATACAACTATATATATATATAGATTCTATCATTAAATAGAGAAAAACACGAAATGACTTGGTGGTAAAGGTACAGCCGCGAAAGGGGGGAGGTCGCGGGTTCGAGTTCGGCTGGAAGCAAAGGGGTGTGCGCGGGTGGGGAAGCGTGGGAAGGGCAGCGCGCGAGAGTGTGAGGGGGGGTCCATCTAGTGTTGATAGGGGTCAAGCACTGTTAAAAGCTCCCCCTCGCATTATATAATTCTTTTTTTTTATTTTTATCACCACTTTTTAACAACGCTGATAAAAGGTGCCTTTATCAGCGCTTTTCAGAGTGCTGATAAAAGGGACCCCTTTATCCTCGCCTCAATTAACAGCGTTTTTTAACGCTGTTAGTCAAATTTTCTACCGCTGATAAAAGCCATATTTGTGCTAGTGCATGACACCAGTGAACTACAAAAATAATTCATTAGAATGGAACATGCCTGACCAATGGCTAGATATGAACAATTATGAAAATTATATGGTCAAACAATGCATTGATGGATTAAATTAATGAAAATCAAATAAAGTACATTTTTTAACTTACACCCTCAAATGAGGATTGAAGTCAAGATATGGATGCTTATTGGGAATAATGTCTGAAATCATTAGTATGGAATGTTCTTGAACAATCCTATTCAATGGTGCAGTATTAACATCCCTACTATATGAATATAATGATGGAACATGAGGCACATCACCAATTAGGCTATCCACTGTCATGAAATGCATCATCTCATCATACTCTTCTGGAGACATATGACTCCAATTCATTTTGTATTTTATTAAAAATCCACATGAAGGAAAAGTGGGAATCATACACGGACCATCCAAAAACAAAGTTCAGACTACATATTTCAAAATTCAGAATATCCCAATAGAACCAACATCAAGCCGCCTTGAACCATCTCGAGGCACTCTAGTACAAATTTCCAACAACGAACCATCATCAATACCTTGATCCCTGAACTTGTACCTAAAGTTTCCACGGTGAGACCCCTTCCGCAGCCATTTTGTTGCTACAATTATCACATTGCTGCTTTCACAAACACAACACCATTATTCACTCCCAACATCGTTGTAATCACCATCCCCTGACATCATGCCAAACATCCCTGAACCCCAATCCCTTTCCTAAACAATAGTCATTAATAGAAAAGAAGTCGATCCATCGGAGAAATAGAACTCACCCACATCATCTATCCAAACCATCATCTTCCAAAAATCAGTAAGAAAAAACACAAACCAAAACTGAAGGGTGGGAGGCCATGCCGGATGTGCCTCCAGAAAACCAATGGTCACATGAACCTCACCTCCAAAAACAAAATAAGAACATGATGCCAACAGAGAGCAACACCTGAGACCGCCGCTAGTCCCCCTCCAACATTATCTCCAGATACCCGAAACCCACATCAAGCCTGACCAATTTGGGTTCGAGCTTGAGGGGTTCGCCATCAAGGGAAGAGGAGAGCAATATCACAAGACGCCGCCAATGATACCGACCTAAACCGCCTGAAGTACCGGCACCCAAACCCAGCTTTTGAGGTCTTTATCATAGTTAATGGTAGAAAGAGGTGTGATTAGAGGTGATAGATACCAAAATAGTGATAATACTCAAGTAAGAAGTGGACGAAGAAAACAATACCCAAAGGAGAAAAGGAATCCATGTGAGGCAAGGAGCGAAACCACTGCAGAATGAAAGGGAAACCCTTGGAGGATGAAGAAAATGGGATAGAGAAGAGAGGGAAAGGTTGAGCAAAGCGAGGAGCACTATCACCACTGAATGGAAACAGGAAACCCTAAGACATCGTTTGGTAGCGGAGAAATGGGCAGAGAAGAAAATATTTGAGATGATTGAAACTCATATCTTCCGTTTGGGAAGGATTAGTCCGAGCGACAGAAATTATTCGCGAAGAAACGGAGAGGAACATTTCTCTCTCACTAGCAGGTTTCAAATCACCCCAAAATCGGGGTGATTTGGAAGGAAACAGACCTCATAAATACCATTTTTTAATATTTCCTTTATTATCCTTTTATACTGATTTTAGATTTTTCAATATTTTTATCTATAATTATATAAAGATATTTATAAATATTTATTTATAATTATATAAATATTTTTTATAAATATATATGTATTTATAATTTAATATTTATGTATAAATATATTTTAAATATATATTTAATGTATTAATATATATATATATATATATATATATATAATTTATTTTATAAATATATATATTTATGAAAGAATATTTATACAATTATATATAAATAAATATATAAATATATATATATATTTATAAAGATATTTATAAATACATATAGTTATAATTATATAAATTTTTTTTGAAAAAAAATATATTTATTTATAATAATATAAATATTTATTTAAAAATCAAAGATACAATTTAAGATTATAATATTTTTTTTATTTGGAATAATTAAATATTGGAAAATTATAATTTTTAATAAGGGTTATTTTTGTCATATTCTCAAAACATTACTTTTCTTTTCTTTTAAAAATTGTCACCAAGCAAGATGGAGAGAAATTACAATCATTTCTTTTCTTTTACTAAATTTCTCATCCAAATAAATTGAAGAGAAATCAAAATCATTTCCTTTCTTTTCTTTTTTTTATGAATTAGGAAATCATTTCTTTTCTTTTACTAAAACATAACCAAACATAGCGTAAGAGGAAGGGGGAATGTAGAAATGTTGAGAGCGTTGAGAGAATGCAGCGCCTTTTCTCCTATTCTTCTTGATAAATATGAAAAATATAAATAGTGCTAAATGAAAATAATATGAGTATATAAATCATGTATTGAAAAATAATAAATTATTATTAAAAAAATTAATATGTACTCATCCTGATGGTAAGTAAAATGTAACACATCATTCTCCATCTTCATCTTCATATTTTTTACTATCATTGTCTCCATCTTCTTATATAGAATCATGAATTTCTATAAGTTATTTAATTTCATCACCTCTCATTGTTTTAAATTCAACAATAGTTATATAATCCATAATATTAACATCATCAACCCTTAATTGCTAATTTTCATTGTCGATACTTGTATCTCTTCATGTAAGAGATGTATTCAGTGAAGTATCTTGAAAAAATTCATTATTTTAAAACTCTAAAAAACTTTTTTTTTCAAATAAACAGATTTTCATGAGATTTAATTATTATTACACACCCTAAATCATTTAAATCTATGATAGATTCAAAATAATTTATATAATAGTCTTAATTTTCTTGATGTTCCAACATAAATAGTTTATTTTTTGTCAGATTCTTTTTTATAATTAATTTCAATGACTCCATGGAATGGATGAAACCCCGACCTAAAATTAGAATCAAATAAAGATACATTTAGAAATTATTACATCATATTATCCTAGATAAGATAACTCAATCATTTTATCTAGCAGACCATAAAAGTTAACTCCATGTTCTCTATGATGGGTTGCTATTAAGAAAACACCACAATTCATTGATTTTTTTAACTCACAATCTAGGCGTGTGTATATAATTGAAATAAATTGACTACATAATCATTATAAGATTTTACCTATTCAGACTGTGGCATACATAGCGTATATAATTGACTTTAAATGATATTTCCAAGTTGTGAAACTGAAAAATTATAAATTTTTTATTGTTATAATAAATATATTATTAATTTTATCTGTATGGTCATAATTGATAAAATATTACCCTAAATTCCTCCTAAATATATGTTTTATAATAAATTCAATTTTTTTAGAGAATAAATTAAAATGGAAGTAAAATATTTAAAATAAATTTTCATTAAATAATTTTATTTGTAAAACCAAGGGAACTTGTTGAAGAAGCTAAATACTATAAAACATTTGTGGTGGTAGGAAAATAAATTAACAACATATATATTAAAAAGAAACATTTCATTTGACTTTTTAAAAAAATGGAAAATAAAACTATTGGATAAATTTGGTAAGATATCTTTCAAACCTTGTAAAGGAAGTCAAAATGGAATATTATGTTCTTAATATATTATTTAATCAAACATAAAGGCCTTTTGGTAAACAAATTTTAAAAAATATTTATGTGAAGAAAATATTCCTGATTAACTATAGAAATAATATTGGATTTTATTTTAAACATTTATTTTCTAGATTCATGTTCCAAAGAGATGAACAGTCGTAATAAGACATTGAAAATCCTTAAATATCAAAATAAAAAGAATATAGATGTGTTTTATGATTGAAATGTCATAACATTCCTTTAATGAGAATGTAAGAAATTCAAAAAATGATATTGTAAAAATAAATTCATTCCACTTAAGAAAATACCAAATTATAACCCCTTGATAGAGTAAACTCGAATTGAGAACTTAAATAATATTAATAAATATCTTTTCATGTTAAATATATTAAAGGGGCATTAGATAAATGAAATAAAAGGAAATGGGTTCATAATACAAAATATGTCTCAATGAATTGGACATTGAGATGAAAGCTCCTTACCTCATGCTTCCACTTAGTTGAAGATGATTTAACAAAATCTATAAGGGTTTAAAACTTGTAATTAAATCATTCATGAACTATATTCATATTTATATTAACTTAAATATATTCTCATTACCCATACATTACTAATTCTTGGTAAAATTATTCTTCAGGTGTTAATTGTTTAGTTTTCTCTTGCATATTTCGCTGTGAAAGCTTCAGTTCTTGTGAAAAGTTTATCGTTTCATAATCTTCAAAATGATATTAGTGTTATAAATATTATATTTATTCATTAGAAATTTTTTTAAAACCATCAGTGTATGTTTGTAATGGTAACTGAACCACATCTCTTCATGAAGGAGGTAGTTCACAAGTACACACAAGCGACTTTAACATTTTCCAATGGATATGCAGAAAAAGAGGTAAGAATTATTTTATCTTTTCAAAATGGAAATTATATCATAAATATCATATTATTTCATTAATTCTACCAATATATACCATCCATGTGAGGTGGTGATGAAAAATTAAATACATCGATTCACGTGGCGGTTGTCTTTATGTTCGCATGAGCGATGGTTCTATGTTCTGTTAGCTGGATGAGTGTATAAAAAAGGTAATACCATAACCATAATAACATTACAGTAAAACAAATTCACTATTTTTATTATATTTTTATGGTAAAATAGTATTTAAAGGTGGTATAGGAAGAAATGAACTTGAAAAGATTCGGTTAAGATGATTACCTCTTCATTGTGGAAATGCCTTTATATCTTAACTTAAAGACCCTAGGATTGGTATTTTAAGGATAAAATAATATATAAAGTATTTAATGATTTTAGTAAGATACATTTTCATGTTTTTTCGCTATGTTCCTCAAGGTGGTGTGAATAATATAGGAGTGGTGATGTCCTTTAATAGTGAAGGAAATGACACACTTGGAATTACTTAAAAGATTTAAATATATTAAAATATTTTCCATGTCAAAGTGGTACCATGTGGAATTTTTTTTGAATATGAGATAATATAATGTTGTAATAACATCAACAAATAACGTTTTTATTGGTTTATGTAGCATTTTAGACGAATTGTTTTTGTTTAACTGCTTCATTGAGCATTTTTAACTTTAACCATGGTAACAACTTTTTAATTCTTAAAGGGTTTTAAATTTACTTTATGGTAAAATTTTGTTCCTAAAAGTTCAAGGGATGAAATTTTACAACATATGTGATAATTATTGTTCAATTTCAAGATTTTTATTATTTTTAAATCAAATAATAGAATGTTATTATAAAAAAAATATTATTAATGTCATGTTTAGAACTATTCATGTATTTTGAATTTGAAGACACCAATATAAGAATATAATTCAAATATAACTATTTATCCATAAATAATAATTTATTATTGTTAACCATAAAATTCATATGTTTCCATAATTAATCCAATCGATATTACTTTTTATGTTTGTAAACTCATTTAATATTATTTTTCTACTCCTTGTACATGCATTATGTTAGAGTTGCGTAAGAATTTAAAGTAATTATACATTCACTAAAATTAAAAAAAAATAACATCAATAAAATAAATTAAATTTTTTCAAAATAAACTTTTATATTATTTTATGACAACTTTTTATCCCTATTTTAATATATAATATAAATGATAAGTAATTGAGTGACATTTTGGAATTTTACTTTAAATTAAAAAATATAATGGTCTTTATCAAAGAAAAATAGATGAAATATTCAACATTTTTTAATATATTAATTGGGTGGTCAAATTACACCTATCTAAAGTAATATAAAAAAGTGTATGGATGCTTTTGAAGCCATATTTTACAGTTTTTACCAATTTATATCATTTTACCCTTTACGCCGAAAAGTACTTTTTTTATTATTATTGCCGAAGCACAGAGAAATAAAGAACCTCCCTTCAAGGAGGTCGAAAGTGGTGGAGTCCAAGGGAGTCACCTTGCACCACAGTAATGCACTCAAGGGGAAGGGAGTTCAAACTATCAAATATCACAAGTGGCTCCTCCTGTCTGCCCAAGCGGGCGAGGGCATCAGCCGCAAAGTTAGACTCCCTCCAACTGTGGTGAATAATCTGGCCTTGATTAGTTTCTGTCTTGCACCTACGAATGAGATAAATCAAGTCCCACGGAATGCAGTGACCTCCCTGAAGCATCCTCACTAGAGACTCAGAATCAGACTCCACCTCTGACACTTGCATCCCTCTCCGCCTGCATACCAACAAGCCAGATAGAAGTGCCCGAACTTCCGCATCCAATGAATTCCCCGGACCATAAAAGGCACTAAACGCAAGTAGCACTGATCCCCAATAATCTCTGAGCATCCCACCACCCCTCATAACCCCCCCCCCCCCGAACAGGATCCATCAATGTTTAGCTTCAGACCCTGGTTCGGTGGTATCCACCTCACCCATCTCTCCTTTCCTCTACGCTGGATGCATGGACTATTGAGCAGGTTGCACACTGCCACTGAAGACAGACCTCCCTTGACGAGAGAAGCTAGCTCAACAATAAGTGACTTCAGCTGGACCTGCATAGACACCAATGACCTTTTGCTCCCCAGTCGAACCTGGTTCCTCGCCTCCCAAAGCACCCAGCAGATCGCAACTAAGATGATAATTCTGACAACCCGTTCCATTGTTCCGTTCTCACTACCTGGAAGCCAGACGGACAAGTAGTCCTGAATACAGCGCGACCCACCAATCGGAAAAGGGGAATGATTGAAGAGAGACCAGAGGTCGGAGGCCCATTGTCCTTGAAAGAAAACATGGGCCGTCGTTTCTGAGTTTGGCTGCTCACAACAGTAGCACCGGGAAACCATGCATACCCCTCTTCTCTGTATGTTATCATCCGTTGGTATCGCTCTATTTAAGACCCTCCACACTAGGAAATTCATTCTCACCGGTATCTCCTTGCACCAAATAGCTGGCCACCTCTCCGCCATAGTGCTTTCTCCTTGGAGGATTTCCCTGTAGCCCCTGACAGTGTACCTACCATTGATAGTTTCCATGAAACAACACCGGTCCGGCTCCTCTCTCATCACTATGCTTCCAAACTGTTCAAGTTGGCTGGGATTAAGGGTTGCCTGTATAAACTCATACCTGCCACTTGCCTCGCTGAAAGATATCCCCGGTGAAGGGCAACCCGAATACCCCAGCTTCTCCCCGGCCCAGTTGTCCTCCCAAAAACTAATATCCCCCCGGCCAACAATCAACCTGACATAGCCAGCTAGTCTCTCAATATGGGCAAACATGCTCTTCGCTAAAACAGTCGCGCCCTGCATGCGAACCTCCCCCGGCCAGCCATATCGCGCTCTAAAAAACTTTGCCCAGAGAGTCTCTCCTACAATGGCTTCCCAGGATAACCGTCCTTGCAATCCCATAATGGTAACCTCAACATCACGAAGCCCGACTCCACCTTCCTCCACCGGATGAGCCAGCCGCTTCCAAGATGCCCAGTGGCATCTTCCTTCTACTTTTGCATCCCAAAGAAACACGGAAAAGATACTTTTCATCCTCTCCACCGTGCCTTTCGGTGGTTTAATAACAGAAAAAACATGCATGGGAACGGACAAGAGAACGCTGTTAATGAGCACCACCCAGCCTCCAAACGACAGCATCTTGTTCTTCCAACTGAAGATCCTACCCCAAAGCCGGTCGAGGATCTCATTGAAATAAGCCTTCTTGATTCGCCCACAAGATAGTGGCACCCCAAGGTAAAATATAGGGAGACTTTTCTGTTTGCACCCCAAAATCTCCTGGATCACTTTATACCTCCTCCCGGAACACTTGTCCGAGATAAAAACATGACTCTTCAAATGGTTAACAGACTGTCCACTAAACCTCCCATACCTGACCAACATGTCACCAAGGTGCTTCAAGGATCTACTACCACCATTCAAAAATATCAGGATGTCATCTGCAAACATCAGATGTGAGATGTAGCTAGCATTCCTTCTCCCATAGAATGGTTTCATTTTATAAAATTAAATTTTTATTAGTGGTGGAATTAAATTTAAAAATAAACTAGTAAATAATGATGAAAAATATTTTTTCATGAAAATATATTTTCAATAATAAAATGATTTTTCATTAAAATTAAGACTAGTAATCATCATTATAAGAATTTAAATACATTTAGATAGATTTAAAATCTCTAAAATTCATTTAAATCATTAATTTTTATGGATTATTTTAATTAATTAAAATGGACAAACTTCATTCACTTAAAACTAGGTTTTTGAAAATTATCCATTTTTACCTCTAAATGATATTATATTTCTTTCTATCAAATTGATAACCAATATGTGATTAATTATAGATATTATAGAACATTATTAAAAATAAAATAAGTATTTCCTGAACAAAAAAATTAAATATTCATAAAATTCAATTTCTAATGGAAAATTTTAATAACTCATTCTAGGATAATTTTTACAGAGTAAGTTAAAAATTGTTATTAATCTTATAAAATTATAATTTTTTTACTTTAAATACAAAAAATTTCATTGTATCATAGATTAAATGGGATTAAATGTTCACTTACTATAATTGAATCTTGGGTGTTACACCTTTGGTGGGGTTTTGTGGGCATCTTATTTTAGATACAGATAAACTACAACCCCATGATCAACAGTGGGGGTCTCTACTTCATCCATCATAGAATATAGCTTTGTGAAATCATCTCCCCACCCTAGATCCTCCCGAACACCCCCCCCCCCCAACATACACAAATCATTGAATTTTGGTTCTCATGTTCATGGGGTGGCCCATCTCAACACTACACTGTGACAATATTTTTCCCATGGTCAAGCATGTCTAAGTATAAACCAATTAGAGAATTAAATGATAGATGATTGATTTTAGAATTTAAATCATTGTGCCTTAACATTAACAATAATTTCTATGGGATAACAAGGTGTTTCCCATAATTCACTTAATAATAGAGAGAAGTGATCAACTCATGTGCACAACAAAATTTGATTCCAAATTGATATGGAATTTAAGGATTAAAAATGGAAACCTGACATCCCTCACTATGGGAACCCCATTTTGGAGTGAGATTTAATATGAGTGTCCATCTACCATTCTAGTAATATCATATTCTAATATTATGACAATATTTTTGTAAGAAGTGAAAATAATTTTTTAATGGCTCATTACCACACTATCCAAGATTTTAGCATCCATATTTATTGTTCACATGACTAAAATATCTAATAATGTAGAATTAAAGTAACCTCAAGAGTAAAAAATAGTGTTCCTAGGAATATATCCTCCAATATGTATTTTTTCCAACCATACAAGAATTGGATTGTACTACAGGTCCTTTGAGGAGCTTCAACCCATTGAACTTGACCCAAAACATGGTAGAGTCTTCCAAAGGTTTGAATAGAAAGGTCACCCATATCACTAGTGGTAAATGTAAAACCATACTAATAGTGGTATCATTCACCACAAATGTGAGTATTGCAGGATGGTAATAACCAACCTCTATGAAACATCACCAAAATTCCAACATGTTAAAGATCTGGGTTTAACTATGATCTGATTTGATAGGCCCATGTTGTATATTTCATTAATTTAAAATGGACTTGTAATTATTTTGATCCCTAATGGAATGTTAGGTTGTAAAAATCCTTAGTCTCCTTAATTTGGTTTTTTACACATGGGATTGTAAAAATATACTAATCTAGGAACTAAAGGGTATACTAAGAAGTGAATGAACCGATTCCATCAGCTTAATATCAACCATATTTAATAGATACCTCACTATAACAGGAGTCTACTCAATATTTTCCCAATCATTATGGAAATGGATAAATTAATTATATATATCATTAATAATAAATTCTTCCTTGATATTTGAAATGACCCAGAGACTTGTGCCAATTCCCCCATGGAGTACGTGAAAAGTATTGGTTCAATAACACCACTGGCTAACCAACATAGGTAATATATCGTGATGATGATAAACTAATAACTTAAAAGTATAAATTTCCACATAAATCATTAAGGCCCATAAACTATCTTAAAACTCAATTTGGATTTGGATCACCTACTATAGACAAGGCCACTCTTCATAGAAATTTTCCCCCATGTGGATATCCCATTAAAGGCTCAATGTTCTCTATAAAAATTTTATATATAATTTATTGATCATAAAGTATTATTGAGTGATCTACTCATATAATTGAGACCTATTCATCATTATTGATAGAGAATGGGTAAATATATATGATTTTACATCAATAATTTCATAAATAATCATCCCATAAATGTAAATTTTCCCCAATTAAGGTATTTTGATGAATAAAGTTCAATGAAATAAATATTGGCATATAATTTTATAATGGTTCATCAATAAAGAAACCAAATTGTTATAGAGTGATTATAGCTGATAATAGGTTGTTGAGGAGATTTGGCTTGAGGATACTTGAAAGTGTCAGATGACATGACTTGATAGAGTGTAATAAGCTAAGTTCAATATCATTTATCAGTTGATCACTGTGAGTAGTCATTCTCCGATTAAGACCTCTCTCTGAAGATCCATGCACTTATTATAAGGGAATTTGATAGAGTTTTAATCATTAACATAGTGAAATGATATTATAGATGGGAATGTAAGGACAATAGAATAAGATAAGGCATGATAGTATGCAGGTGAGAATTTCACTTTGTATAATTTTTTTCCCAACTCATCATGATCTAGTCACAGGACCCAAGATATTATTCCTAGTTCCTCAAACCCATATGTTCCCAAACATGCTACCATACCTAGTCATCCATACCAAATTCATTTACACATGAAACCTACACCCATTTGAACATACCCTAGTGCTCACACACAATGTTCATGCCCCACTACCCACACCCAGTACTGAAATGAAGAAATTATTAGGATTATTGATTCTTAGCATAAGACTTGGGTGGTCAGAGTTAGATTAATAATAAGATTCACCCTAATCACCAGTGTGTATTGAGGTGGTGTCCCCTCTTATTTATAGGTGATGAACACATTTCACATTAGGCATCATGAATCATAAATATTTTGTACCACACCTCCATATGGGAATATAAACAAATATCTAACTTGAGCATATAAATTGAACTAATTTCATGCCCAAGTCACATTTATGTCATTATTGGATCCCCTTTATACTAACTGGATATAATTATTAGGGGGATAATTTGTTAGAACATAAATTTTATCAATGAAGAAATTTATTTAATCTAATAAAGGGCCAAATAATTTTCAAAAGGGCATAAGAAAATTCACCAGTAAGTCAACCACACCTAGTTTCATAAAGAACATTTGTGTCCTACCTTCCAAATGCCTACATTCCCTGCCTCCCATGTTCTTGTGTTCCCTTCCTTCCAATCACCTTAATACTATGTTCTTATTATGCCCATGTCATGAACCCTACTCTACAAAACTGGGAATCCCAAATAGTTCTTTATGGTTACCAAAGATCTCAGCTACAATTGACTATATAAGGACCACTGTTCCCCATATTTTCAACACCAAGTGAATAGTAAACTGATTTTCCATATCTATGTTCAGAAAATCATTTACCCAAACCTTCTAATGTAACACACCAAGATTTTGTAAATTATTTTTTGTTAAATTAATTTATCCTTTTTGATATTTTACATTTCACAAAAAACTGAAATAGTTTATTTTATTAAGGAACTATTTTTTATTTCATTATATGCAACAAATTGTGCTTTATACACAATATAAACATTGTCTTTCTCTATATTCAACATTGACTTTGCGTACGATGCACGCAACACTAAGTTTCTATGAAACAACTTTTTTATATAATTATTTAAATGAACTAATTACAAATTACCCATTAAAAATAATTATATTAATACTAATGACTAATTTTCAAATATTTTTTATAATTTTTCTATATAAATAAAACATACTCATAATGAAAGATATTATTTTTGGTAAAGTCCTTTTATGTTAAAAATACTACTTTCTTGAATAAATCACGTTTAATAAGAAAATTAATTTTAGGCACATTTATAAATTGAATTTGGAAAAATAAAATTTATTTTTGAATTCTAAATATTGAAATTAACTTAGGTTTTTTATTTTATTTTTTTCTGAAAAGTTTCAATTTTGATGAATACTGAGAAATACGACATTGTTGTTAAAAACCATCTTTTTCATTTAAATAATTATTTTACTTTAAATTGATTTTAAAGTCAAAATAGTTTAATAATACATATCTTAATAAAATTTATATCATTGGAATCATTTTTATAATAGAATTAGATATAAAAACTTTATTGATCTTTTGAACGTCTCTTTTATCGGCATTCTAGCCACATTTGCGGGATTAGCATTAAACATAATTTTACCACTTCTGTGAATTGAATTTATAAAAATGGACATATATGGTTGTAATCAGTATGAAAAATGTGGTCTAATATGATCTAAGTATTTTCTTGGAGAATAGTAACTTTTGAATTTTATTTACAATGATTAATGGTAAATAAGGTAATTAAAGGTAAAAATAATATTATAATGATATAAAATTAACCTAAAACATTTACTTATTTCAATTTATAAGTTATTTTCAACCCAAATAAATATTATATCAAAAATATTATCCTTATTAAGACACTTGTGCTAGATTAGGACATTTATTATATTTTATTTGAAGAAAAGATAAAAATTTCATATTCAAATTTTAATAACTAAATAATTTTTAATATTGAGTTATACATAATAAAAATTAAGTTAAAAATATTAATTAGAAATATAAGAAATATATCTTCATAATGATAACTTATTTTTAATCTTTGAAGAATATATATTTTAATTTAAGTCTTATATAATAATGTAGTAATTGTTTAATTTTGTGAGATATCAAATAAATGTTATTAAAAATACTAAAAATATATATTTTTTGTTAATTAATGAAATAAAATAAATTTATAGATAACTTTGATATGTCAACAACCAATTTTAAGTATTGGTTCAAAGTTATTATTTTGATTTGATATTTTTTAAAATTCAAATGTTGAATAGTATCAAAATTTACATAAATAGCACTTTAATAAAATATTTTATTAATTGTCATAAAAATCATAAAAATCTATAATTTGTAAAAATTACTATAATAATGTTAAATATATCATAAATGATCTAATTGGTGTTAGTTTTTAATTTCACAGCAACTATATTAACCCTATAATGTAAAAATCAGAAGTTCTGATGGTAAGAGTTAAATTGTTTAACTAACAGTTAAATATAAAATATAAGGTTCATTTTGTAACCTAAACATGTCCCAAATTAATTTTTTTTATGGTATTTAGACCCATACTAATAAAAATTATAAATAAATAACTTTTGACCTATTTTAAATCGAAAATAAATTTATAATAAATTAATATTTTTGGAGTTTCCAAAAGTAACCCTACTCCCTCTTATAAAAGGGATCCTCTACTTATCTTTTATTAACACGTCTAAATCCTTTTGGATCAGCTGAAACCTAAAAATTTATCTTCCCAACATTCCTTCATTCCTCCTAGAATCCATCAATTGGTCATAAGGCAACTCAATGAAGCCTTTTGGCACAAACCAAAAGGAGTTACCTCATTAAGAGGTAATGTCTTCTCTAAATCTCCTTTCGTTTATTTTCCTTATCCACCCCATACACTCTCATTATTCTATTATTTTATGAAAAAAATATTATCCTAAATTTAAATTTATGTTTTTATGATAAGTATTCAATGTAAACTTACACACATCTCCATCTAATGGATATCGAACATACTGTTTCTGTGTACGACGCACTACGGCCTCACGAATGATGATTGTTCATTTTTCCTTTACCACCAATCATGGTGGACATTATGATGTAAATTCTATCTATATATGTTATATATAATATTTATTATGTATTTTAGATTTTGTATTACTTTTTAAAAAAACATACTTTTCTATTTTTCATTTGGTGTTAATATGATAATCTCGTTTGAGGAAGTGTGGACTACCACCCCCTCAAAGTGATGTGATTCATTCACACACCACATGTAATGTATTAAGGATGTTTTTAGTGAATGTGTATGATATATATGATATAATAATTATACTATAATAATTATATATATACATGCATATATATACATATTTCATTTACGCACTTCCTTTCAATATGACAATTAAACCGGAAAGAGTGTTCATGCGTACGTACGACTTACCGTCTCCATGAATATTTTATTCCATTTCATACTTTTTTATGCTATATATTTTTGTAATATACATATATAGGATATAAATTATATTTATATCATGGTTTATATTCTGGAATCATGATATAAGTATAAGTACAAATGATATAACAAGTTAAGGCACATGCGAAGAATAAAATGAATATTACCCGAAGTGAAACCTTAACATAGGATTGGTAACATGTAGATAATATAAGGTCATAATAAAACAATATTTGGTAGTATATATAAGAATATTCTTCTGTAAAATATGTATAATAAACTTATATTTATTATACAGGAAGCTTGTTTGAGTACGAAGAGATTCAAGACACAAGAAAAAGGATTTATGTCTCACCTTTATTTTCGTGAGACACAAGTCTTATATACTACTTGTTTCTTCTAAGTGGTGCATATACTTACCATGAATGTATTTTATGAGTCTTATTCAAAACAATATTATATTTCTGTATTCTTATAACATTATTTCTACATGGTGCATATTATTCTATTGATTATAAAGTGATAATTATGGATTTCACAATATCTTACATATTTTGTATTGTTTTGTTTTAAGTATACATTGAGAAATATTTATCATTAATATCCATGTTTTATAATAATGTTTACATAATTTTATTATTATTCTCTTATGGATGTTTGAAGTCATTTTTACCCATTTTTTCTTTTTTACTTCACGGTTTTAAAGGAATCTTTATTTCATTTTCAAAACAAGGTACTTTTTACTTTTTTAGAAAAAGTATGAGAATAATGTTTTTTTAACTTATACAACAGGAAAATATTTTTATTTTTTTATGTTGACTTATTCCCTTTAATATTCCCCTACAATCTTATAAGTTTATTTTTTAAACCAAATTTTTTCTTTTAAAATTGCACAACTTTTTAAGAAAATAAAAATATTTCATTGAAGAAAAGAAATTTTCCTCAAGAACTTTTTTATGCGATTTTCATGATTCCTTTATATTTTTTCCAATATGTTTCAAAAAATGGTTTTTGAAAAAATTTATGTTTTGAAAAGTGATTTTTAACTAAAATCCATGTTCCATGTGATATTTCAAAATCCTTCCCCACCTATGATGACATACTTTGTTGTAGTTCATGGAGGGTTGTCCAGAAATTTATTTTTCGGAGAAAGAGATTTTCAAAGAGGCCAATTACCGTAAATAGATCTTGGTGGCCACCTTCAAGAATGACAAGTCCTCCCTATATTTATTCAGATCCTTTGTTGATTCTTGGGGTCTGTCTCAGCCCACGGTAGTGTCTGTTTTCTCTCTTTCTGTGTTTAGTATCCACTTGTATTTGGAGGAGGATATTGTGTGTGCTTGGTCGAGGTAAGGGAGATATTGTAGCTCTTCGCCTTTATCCTTATCACGGTGGTCCTAGGATACTCATCTAGTAAGGGAATAAATCTTGGGGGTGGTGTGGTTGCGCCTTATGCGGCTTCCCCTACCATTTCAAACACTTACCTACTAGCTTCGGTGGGAAACACTTTGAGAAATGGTTTGTGCTTGGATGATGCCAATCGGTGCTTGCAATCAATTGTGGAACCCCAGATCTATGTCGAGATGGATCTTCATGAGAATTTTCTTCCTTATTTTCTCTTAAGGGGTGAGGCAGACTTCTTCTGGTGGTAGTGGATTTCGTATCAGGCACCTCCCAGGTACTGCTTGGTTTTCAATCAGAAGGGGCATTCTGTGTATTTTTGTAGGCTATTTATGCGGTTAGATATTGTGTGCAATGAGGGATCTAGATTGGGAAGTGGGTTTGCGGTTGTGGATTTGGTGACTAATGTGCAAGAGCCCCCTGTTGGCAGTGTTGGTGGTATCGGGGAGGAGGGTGGCTCTAGTGATACTCCTCTCTGGGGGGGCTGCTGGTGGTGGGTGTAGAGGAGCAAGTTGTGGCGGTGGTGGATCCTCAGTGACGGTTGAGAGAGAATTAGGATGTTCTGCTATTTTCAAATTTTCCTATCATTCCCCATGTGTAGAATAATTTTTCAACCCTTTTGTTAGTGGTGGTTGGCTCGGTGTAGGCTATGGTTCAAAATCATTTGTTTTTTGTCTCTCTGTCTCTTCTATTTATCGCTAGAGTGATGAATCTGTTGGATGGTTCTTCTCGAGTGGCCCTATGCATGGGTTTGAAGAAGAAGGTAGTTGTGATTCCTCTTGTGGGGTGCTCTCCCCCATATGGTTCTAGGGAATCAGAGGATATGGCTATCTCCTTGGGGTCCTCACAAGGTTTCATGGGAGGTGCTGGTTTCTGGAGTCCTAGGCCTGGAGGTTGGAATGGATGCTAGCATGCATTTTTGCTTGATGTCTCGATATAGGTGTCTGTCACTAGCTCAACTTAGTTCTATGGTCTACTCTCCAAATCGGTTCACAAATTCTCAATGTTGATGATCCGATTTCGAGTGGTTTATAGGATGGTGGTAGGGCTATCTAGGTACCTCCTAGTGGAAATGGTCTGGTGACTCGTTCTTGTTCTAGAGAGGATTGTTCAGAGAAGTATGGTGTAAAGGTTATTTATGGTTTGGGTTTCAAGGACCCCTCTCTTAGTTATCAATGATTTCTATGTTGGTTTGAAATGATTGAGGCTTGGGTGTGAGGGCCAAAATCACATTAATCTTCATTGAGGCTCTTTGTTTAAAGGTTTATGTACTAGTGATTCTTGAACCAAAGTAGGCATGTGATCATATCAATGGTTTTAGGAAGCATGCGGGTTTTTGTCATGTGATGTATGATAGTTCTTGTTGTTAGTTTATTTGGGTGTTTTGGAAACGAGAAGTGGAGGTGGAGAATTTGGATGCTTCATCCCAGTACATCACACCAATGTAAAAAAAATGGGTCGTTATGAAATATTCATATCCTTTGTTTATGTGAGCAACAATGTATCTGTTAGAAAGTACCTCTAGAGATCTCTAGGGTGTTTCAATTTAGGGAACTCTGCATGTGTGGTTACTGGTGACTTCAATACCATAGCAAAGTTTCGAGAGAAGAGGGGTGGATCGGAGTATTCGAGGGCATCTGTGTAGGACTTTAATCACTTCATTTCCAGTATTGTTCTTTTTGATTGGGAGTTTTCTGGTAGCCATTTTACTTTGTGTAACAATATTAAACGCATCATTCATATATGGAGAAGGCTTGATTGGTGTTTGATAAAGTTTTAGAGTTTAGACTCTTTTCCACATTCTACAGTTGTGAATCTTCCTAGGGCACTATCTAATAATTCTCCCCTCATGTTGAATATCAAAAGTGATGGTAGTGGTCCATAGTGTTGCATGTACTCTCAAAGCTGGTCCTATGGTGAAGGTTTTATGGATGTGGTGCACAACTCCTAGTTCCAAAAGACTGATGGGATTCCATGGGTGGGGCTAGCCCTAAGACTAAACCAGCTTAAAGTTGACCTGTAGGAGTGGAACCGTGAGAGGGGGAATTGTGTTTCCCCTATTGAAACAATTAAGGGATAAACTGAGTGGATTGTGGAAAGGCTTTAAAAACCATGAGATGATGATGTTTTTGTGGATATCAATGAAAAACACAGTCTATATTCCAAAAATATGTTGCAAGTTGAAAGGGTGTAGAGGGAGAAGTCAAGGGGCAATTGGCTAAAGGCAGGATATAGGAATTATGGCTTCTTTCAGGCTTGTATTAATGAAATAAGTGTGTCATAAAGAATTAATATCAAGCTACTAGAATTTACCTTCACTAGTGATATTTTAGTGGTAGGGGGTATGGACTTGTAGCATTTAAAACCCCTCTTGGAAGAACCGACTGATTGGTGTGTTCCTATATTGGAGACTGAAGGTGTTGTCCCGATGTTTTGGAAATGTATCCCAAGCTTCTTTAATGAGGTGGATAATGTGGTGATGGAGTCTCTTCCTTTTTAGGTGGAGATCAAGGAGGAAGTTATGGGTATCATTGTGGAGAGTGCACCGAGGCCGAATGGTTTTCCAAGATCATTATTTATGGATGCTTGGGAGGTCATTGGCTCTGAGGTTGGGGAGGCAGTGCGGGACTTCTCTAAGGGGGATCTCCCTCTAGGGTTATCTGTACCTCTAAAGTGGTGTTATTCCTAAAGGTTAGACATCCTGATTCAATTACTCAATTTTGGCCAATTTGTTAATGAATCTTTCCATATAAGATCCTATCAAATATTCTTAATAGGAGGCTTCAGAGTATGATCCCATTGGTTGTGTCTGATGAGCAACATGGGTTCATCCAAGGGGGAGGCATCCAAGGCACGGTTGGGATTTCCCAAGAGATGGTGGAGGACCTTAATAAAAATCTATTGGTTCGAACATTTTTATCAATGTGGTCATGGATAAGGCCTATGACAGACTTGAGTGGAATTACCTCCTCGGGATGCTTAGAAGACTAGGTTTGACAGAGTGGTCTTGTGGCTTATTCTTCAGATGTTTTTTCTCCATGTGGTTATCTATACCTTTCATGGGAAGACATTTAGATTTTTTCAAAATATTGTAAAACATAGACATGGTGACCCGATTTCTCCTCTATTATTCATTATGGACTAGGATTCTATATAAAAGAACATGGAGTAGTGTTTGAGAGAGGGGTCCATTGTTCATTACAAAAATAGAGGGGTGTATTATTATTTCTCACCTAATTTTTTCAGATGATATACTCTTTTTTATCAATGGAAGGTTAAAGTCTATTAGTGGGTGGAACTCTGTGATGGAGGAATATGGAATTCAACATGGGAAGAGGGTCAACCCAAGGAAAAGTAATGTGTTTATCTCCAAAAAATGATTAGGGAGGAGATCCATGAACATACAAGATAAGTTGGGCATGAAAGCAAAGAGGCTTCCCTTCATTTTATTGGGGGATCTGATTTCTAATGGGATGGTTAAATTGAGCTTGCTCGATGGTATTATCAGTAGTATTTCATCCATAATTTGCAACTGGAATAATATATTCCTTTCCTTTGGAGGTTGAATCACTCTTATTAATAGTGTGTGGTACTCCAGGGCGATGAATGTGCTGTCTATTATTAGGGTTCCTAAAGGAACCATTAAGCGGCTGAAAAAATTGATGGAAAAGTTTATATGGGATGCCATGGATGAGGGGGGATATCACTGGGCCAGCTAGAAAACATCGTCAAAGCCTATTAATTATGGGGTTTTCAATATAATAAGATTTTCAGAGTCCATGAAATGCATGCAGGCCACATTTTCCTGGGAAATTTATGAGGTCAAGACGCTATGGGTGAGGTTTATGAGGCACACATATGGTGATAATTGGAATGAATGGGCTGGTATCTTTAGTAATCCCTCGAATTTAGAAAGAACAATGATTTAAATCCTTAAGCTACTAGTGGATAAGACCAGGTGGGTTGTTGCGCACGGTGAGATAAGGTTTTGAGAGGATAACTGGTGTGTTACCACCCTCCACTATCCATGACTCCCATTCCCAACGATTTGGTTCAGTGATGCCACTATTCTCCCTTGTTTTATTCATGCGACTCTAGATTTTCATCAATAGGAGGTGTTTCAAACCATTACAATAACGGATGATCCAAATAGATGTATCCTAGACTCCTCATTGTTTGGGGATTTCAGTGGTAGTGAGTTTTGGAATAGATTGCATATCAGAAGTGGTTCAGGTGAGTGGGATAATATCTTGTGGTGTAAATGGATACCTACCATGTTTAATTTTATTGTATGGAATATTAAGAATAATTCCCTTCTATTTGATAAGAATATTCATAAGAAGGGTATTGTCTTGGCTTCCAAGTGTTGGTGCTGCTATAGGCTGAGACGAGAATCAATATGGAACATGTTATTACAAAGTGGCATCGATGGTATTTTTTGGGGTAAAATGAAGTAGTTCATGGGTGTGGAAGGGGTGGGGAAACCATGGATTACTTATTGGAGGCCTGGTTTCATGGTTCTGATCGAGACAGTGTATAGGACCAAATGAGGGGTATGGTTTTTGCTGCTTTATGATGGGTGATATGGGAAGCTCGTAACGGAACTACAGAGGGTACTAGAACTTCCCAAATATATCTCCTAGTTTGGTTTCAATCGCTGGTAGTAGAGTTTGGAGGGCTTCATCCACGTGGGAGAAGATCTAGATCCTTAAGAATGTCCATCTCGAGGGTTGGCTCTCCTACGAAGGATGTTGGTTGCCTCAACAGAGGGGTGTGGGTGTGCTGGTTGTTGCCTTCCCTTGGTTTGAAGCTCAATATGGATGGATCATATATTGTGGGTGTGGTGCGAGGGGGAGGGCTTATGAGGGATGAGCATGGTTTGGTTCTACTGGGCTTCAACACCTTCTATGGACTGGGTAATTCACTCAAATCAGAGGTAAGGGTGATGCTCAGTGGTATGCAATTATGTTAATTTTAAAATCTCAAGATCTTAGAGGTAGAATCAAACTCCAAAATCATGGTTGGGTTAATTAATGTGGAGAGAAATCCTCCTTGAGAGTTGATGTACTATATTTGGAATAGAAGTATGTTTCTGGATCGAGGTGTGAAGTTGGTGCATATGTGGTATGAAGGAAACTTTACTATGGATGCCTTAGCTAGCAAAAGTGACCCCAGGGAGGTTATAACTATCTATTATTATTTGGGTTCTTTTCATTTGTATTGTAGTAATTTTTTCTGGGGAGATTCCCTTGGTCTCCACAATTTCCATCCGCCCTAAACTTTTTGTTTTCCTACCTTTGAATAAAAAGACAACTTGTTAGTCAAATAATACCATTCATATTATTTCTCTGAATGGTTTATGTTTTTATGTAATTATACTTAAGAAACCAATTTCTTATAATGGGTAATGCCTTTGATGAAATTATTATGAAACCTATATCTTTTCCACATGTTATTTTATAATTACAAATTTATGATTCCCATTTTATTTCATGGGTTATGATATGATTATATATGATCTTGTGGCACATGTATGAATGATTTCATTAGGATATGGGTGGAAACTATATCTCCCTCTGATTCATTGGGTAATATGTAAAAATCATGTGGTATATATGTTATGTATGAACCTAATTTTATGTTCACAATTATATGTGTGGACCTGGTTTTCATGTCTTAATTCTATGCGTGAACCTGGTTTTCATGCCCATAGTTCTATGTGTGGACCTGGTTTTCATGTCAATAATTTTTTGTATGGACGAGGTTTTCATGTCCATATGTTTATGCAAGGTCCTGATTTCATGTCCTTAATGAGTGAACCTGTTACTATTTATACACGTTCATAAAGATACAAGTTGATGTGTATGTCCCAATTTCGTGCCTTATGTCAATTTTATGATCTTATGAGTTACGATATTTGATTTCCTTATGATTCGTGTTTAATATTGATAAGAATGGAACAGTATTATAATGTTATGATAATGTTATCATACCCTTATGCTCATGTTAGGCCTATGTATATCTTTTTTTCCCTTACCGAGCATTTGCACTCACCTGTTTTTTATGTTTCCTTTCCCCAGGTTACGAAGAAAGGTTTTAGGTTGATGTACTAAAGGTGGAGATCATTATGGGAGATGTTGAAGAGATTTCCCTAGGATAGAAGATTTTGTTTCCATGTTTCCAAATACACTAAACTATCACGGTCCTCGAGCATGTATTAATGTAATGTAATGAATATTCATATAAAATGGTGTAATATCCTTGTATGTTATGCCTGGGTCACTATAGTTGGTATCAAAGGCACAATTTAGTCATCCTTTGGAAACTAAGATGAGAAAAATTTAGTGATTATGGATATTTATAGGGATGTCTGGTAGGATAAGTAAAAAATATGAGTCAATTTTTTTGAAAATGTCCTAAAATTTTGGTTAAGGGTAGATTGAGTGGTTTCCGAGCAATACATCCTTGTCTGAATACTACAAGTGGATGTGGGTATGGCATAGATCTACCAAGGGGTAAAAACTCTGACAAGATGTTATGGGCCTAACTCATGGTAATTTGGTACATGAAAATTGGTCTTTTTTCACACATGGTTTGACACTCCTTGGGGATATGCTTTGTAGAATAGAAAACTCTTCCTAAACTATCATGAAGGATTTAGATATAAGTTGGATATTATTAACCTATAATGAACCTTAGGTGTCGTATATTAAAGAAGGTGTCCTGATTTAGAAATCCCAAAATTAAATCTTTTGATGACTATCTACTATGATAAGTAATTCTCTCACAATGCTTCTGGTTTTAGTTAATGACGGGAACAGGAAGGAACTGGATTAATTATGAATGTGATTGATAATTTTCTGATGAGTAGTCAAGTGGGATGATTAATAGAGTGAAATATGTTGTTATCATGCCTAATCAGTTTTTAAGGAACATGATTAACTGCGTCTACCTTAACCAAACCTCAAACTCTCTAAGGAAGAGAAAGAAGGAGTTGAATGAGAGTTTAATTAATGGAGACCATCAAGGAAAGAAGATTTGGTTTCCTTTGTGTCAAGAGTGGGGAAAGCATATCATAAGTGAATGTCTTAGAGGAACAAAAAGATTTTTTGACTCTGGAAAAGACACAAATCAAGTGAATGTAAGGGAAAAATGTAGAGTTTGGTTAACATAATGGATGAGAATACTGGCCTCCCTAATTCATCATCTAAGGTTAAGTTTTTTTAAGTGTGGAATAAATGGTCATTATGCAACTCAATGTCCCAAGAGTAAATCTCCTAAGGAAAATAAATAAGGTGGTGTAAATAATGCTTATATTTCTTATGATTAAGAGACTATAGATGAAATGTGATAGGAAATAGCTATTATGTAATAGGATTAGGTAGCATTGTTAATAGATTAAGTATAAAGTAATTAGTGTTTTTATACATTTGGTTTCATAATATTATGAATGATGAAATATAAAAGATTTTTTCTACTTATATTTTTTCACTCCATATTTAAAAGTTTATGTTTAATGTTCACATTTGACTAGGGAAGTTATTTAAGGACAAGGTGATACTTTGATTGAGGGAAGGTAACCAACAATATGTTCTTTATGTTAAGATAATGTTGTTCGGATAATGATGTGTGGTTGATGAATAAGTTAACTGTATGGTACATATTACCCTTGGAGCTGATTATTAACAAAGTGTTTTATGTCATCACGGATAAATTTTTAATCATTTTTTCATTTGAGGAATAGATCCAATATACTTTGTAATGAGGAAGCATGCATCATTTACAAAAAAAAAATATGGTAATTCAGGTCATTACCATGTTCTAAGAGAATATACCACAAGGGTATCCACATGTTTGGAATGTGACAACCAAGAGCTACTTTGTGAAATATGAGGGATCAACGTTAAGCTCATTTTGTTACATTCTTACTATACTTTTTAGATATTCATCTTTGAGAAGGGTTATAAGGTTAAACATTCATGAAAAATTTTAGATAAACTTCATAGGAGGTATTTATGTACCGAGTTTGTATTAAAAACCTTGGATAAATGGTTATTTAGTGATTAAACTTATTTCAAGGATGTACATATTATTTATTTTGAAAATTATATTAGTGTGGTTTTAGAAAATGACATCATGAATGTTGGGTGACAACCAATCAAGTTCAGCAAGGTCGCGGGTCTTGAACCCATGACCTAAAGACGATAAGGGTTTCATGCCTACCACTGGCCAAAAAGATGTCCAGGTTTATATAGAATTATTTTTAATGAATAATTATTTATGATGAAATAATAGTGTTTTTTTTATTTTTATAGATTAATGTATTAACCATATTTATTTTTAAGAATATTTATAGATAAATAGTTATACTTTTCATCCTTTTATGGGCCTTAATATATACTAAAAGTTTATTTTAGTGCTTCAGTCATCAAAGATAATTTATGTACATCCATTTCATTAAGTAATGGATTAATTGAAAATAGATAAAATCATAACCAAAGAATGATAATTTTTCTGTATTCTTGGTCAAGAAAATAATTACTCAATGATAGGATAATGATCAAAAAGTAATTTTTTTCCCTAATACCTTTTTTTGAACCGATGGCCTTTTAAATCATCATATATTTATGACTTTGAGGCCCTCATGTTTTCTTGATCATTAACTTGTTTTTAATTGATGACCTCAATCACTCCCAATAAATATTTACTCTTTTCCTCTATGTCCAATATTCACTCCCAACCTATGTTTTACTATATGGGAACCTAGTTATATGTTACTTTGTGTAACCGTTATGGTTCCAACATTCCATATTTAAAGGAAGAGTTAATATTTATTTTTATGACGTGGGAATCTATGAATGAAACATTCAAGTATTAAACCTTTGATAACTGAGATGAATTTTGGGGGAGAAATTAATTTTAAGTGGGGTAAAATGCAACACCATGAGATTTTGTGAATTATTTATTTCAAAATAATTTATCCTTTTTGATATTTTTCATTTCATGCAACAATGAAGATAGTTTATTTTATTAAAGAACTATTTTTTTTCTTGCATTATATTAAACACCAAGTTAATCATTCATTACAAGTAATATAAACTTTGGCTTTCTCTACATGCAATACAGACTTAGCGTACGATGCACGCAACACTGAGTTTCTACAAAACATAATTTTTTATATAATTATTTAAATGATTTAATTTCAACATATTCATTAAAATAAGTTATATGTATAGTAATGAATACTTATCAAATATTTTTACAATTTTTTTTATAGAAATAAGACAATGAAATATATGATTTTTGGTAAAGTCGTAAAATGTTAAAAATACTTGTTTTCTTGAATGGGCCAATTTTAATTATAAAATTAAATTTATGCATATTTAGAAATTTAATTTAATAAAATAAAATTCATATTTTTATTCTGATCATTGAAATTAGCTTAGGTTTAATTTTTTTGTATTTTTCTGAAAAGATTCAATTTTGATGAATAGTAAAAAATACTGCATTGTAGTTAACAACCGACTTTTTCATTTAAATAAATATTTTACTTTAAATATATTTTAATTTAACAATTTAAAAATAAAAAATATATAAATAAAATTGATGTCATTGTAATCATTTTTATAAAATAATTAGATATTAAATAATTATTGAACTTTTGAACGTCTCTTTTACCCTCCTTCTAGCCACATTTACGGGATTAGCATTAAACATAATTTTACCTCTTCTTTGAATTGAATTTAGAAAAACAGACATAAATAGTCTTAATTATTATGAATTTTTTTTCTAATAGGATCAAAATAGTTTTTTTGTTGTATAGTAACTTTTGAATTTTATTTACTGTGGTTAAAGGTAAATTGTGTAATTAAAGGTAAAAATAATATTATAATTACATAAAATGACCCTAAAGATTGTCCTAATTTCACTGGATAATTTTAATTCAACCCAAACCAACCTTATATAGAAAATATTATCTTTTTTGAACCACATGTGTTATATTATTAGGACAATTATTAAATATCATTTAAAGAAGAGTTAAAAATGTCATATTCAAATTTTAATAACTAAATAATTTTTAATATAGGGTTATTCATAAGAAAAATTTGACTATAAGTATTCATTAGAAATATAATAAATCCATATTAATCATGATAATTTCTTTTTAATTTCTAGAGAGTAGATAATTTAATTAAAGGCTTATATAATAATGATGAAGTAATTGTTTAATTGAGTCAAATATCAAATAAATTATATTAAAAATATTAAAATAAATATAATTTGACTTAATTAATGACATATAAAAATTTTATAGATAACTTAGACATGTTATTGAAATTTTGGAATTATTTTGTCTAAGTGATCATGTTGTTTTGATATTTCTAAAAATACAAATATTGAATAGTATCAAAATTGACATAAATGATACTTTAAAATAAATAATATATTATTAAATATTATAAATTTTATAAAAATCAATAATTCGTCCAAATAAAAATGATAATGTTAAATATGTCATAAATTATCCAATTGTGGTTACTTTGTAATTTTATAGTAACTATGTTAACCATATAGTGTAAAAGACTAGTTGTCATGGTAAGAGTTAAATTGTTTAACTAAGGGTTAAATCCAAAAGATAAGGTTCATTTTGGGACCTAAACATTTAAAAAATTCTTTTGTTGAGGGGATTTCGACCCAAAATTATCTAAACATACAAATAAATAACTTTTTATCTATTTTAAATCTAAATTCAATGTATAATAAAATAATAGTTTTGGGTTTTCCTAAAGTTCCCTTCCTCACTCTTATAAAATGGAATCTCTACTTCTCTTTTATTCACTCATCTAAAGACGTTTTTTCTAAGAAAAAACTTCCCATTTATCTTAAAAGCATCCCTAACATTCTCCTAGAAGCCTTAAATTGGGTATAAGGTAACTAAAGTAAGCATTTTGGCACAAACGAAATGGAGTTACCCGATTAAGAGCTAACGTCTTCTCTCAAGATCCTTTCCTTTATTTTCCTTCTCCACCCACTTCACTATATTTATTCCATTATTTTATGATAACACTAGTATACTAAATATACTAGGATGTTTTTATGATAATATTTCAACCTAAACTTACACACAAATCCATCTAATGGATATCAAACATATTGTTTATGTGTGCGGCGAACTACTTCCTCACAAAATGATGATTGTTCATTTTTCATTTACTACCAATCATGGTTTCAATTATAATGGAAACTATATATATGTGTTATATATAATATTTATTATGTATTTAATATTAATTATTTCTTTTTACAACACATACCATTTTACTTCTCATTTTGTGTTAATACGATAGTCTTGTTTGAGGAAGTGTGGACTACCGACCCCTCAAGGCGATGTGATTCGTTCACACACCACATGGAATGTATTAAGGATGAGTTTAGTGAACTTATCTAATATATATGATATAATAATTAAACTGAAATAATGATATATTTATATATATACATATTTTATTTATATACTTTCTTTCAATATGACAACTAAAAAAGTAACAACGTACATGCGTACGTACAACTTACCATCTCCATGAAGAGTGTATTCCATTTCATAATTCATTATGCTATATATTATTTTAATATACATATACTGAATATAAATAATGTTTATATCATTATTTAAATTCGGGAGTCATGATATAAGTATAAGGACCAATGATATAATAAGTTAAGACACATGAGAAGAAGAAAGATAATATTACCCGATGTGAAACCTTAACATAAGATCCTTAACAAGCGGGTAATATAAGGTCATAATAAAATAATAAGTGGTATTAGATATAAGTATATTATTCAGTAAAAGATTTATAATAATCCTCTATTTATTAAACTGAATGATTTTTTAAGTACGAAGAGAGTCAAGACACAAGGTAATGGATTTATGTCTCACCTTTATTTTTGTGAGACACATGTCTTATACACTACTTGATTCTTATAAGTGGTGTATATACTACCCATGAATGTATTTTATGAGTCTTATCTTGAATATTATGATATTTACATATTCATATAACATTATTTATTACATGGGGCATACTATTCTATAGATTATAAAGTGATGAGTATTTATTTCACAATCTCTTCCATATTTGGGATTGTTTCGTTTGAAGTATCCATTAGGGAATATTTATCACCCATTTCCATTTTTTCTAAAATATTTTTTCTAAAATGTTTTACTATTATCCTATGTATTTTTAATTTATTTTTTACCCATTTTTTTTACTTTTTTACTTCATAGTTTTAATGGAATATTTCTTTCATTTTCCAAATACAGTACTTTTTACTTTTCTCGAAAAGGTATGAGAAGAATATTTTTTAACTTATACAGTATGAATGGATTTTTCTGATTTTATGATGCCTAATTACCTTGAAATTTTACATACAAGATTACATGGCTATTTGAAAATAAAATGTTTTCTTTTAAAATCATATGGCATTTTAGGAAAAGAAAACTATTTCAGTGAAGAAAGAATATTTTCCTCAAGAATTGTTTTATAATATTTTCATGATTCCTTTATATATTTTCAAATTGGTTTCAAGTAAAAGGGTTTTGAAAATGTTTTATATTTTAAAAAGTAATTTTATGGAAAATTCATGTTCCAAGTGATATTATAAAATCTTTCCCCACCAATGATGACATAATTTGTTATAGTTCAAGAATACCATTCATATTCTTTCTCTGAATGGTTTATGTTTTTGATGGAATTATGTTTAATAAACCCACATCTGTTTATGGGATTTGATTTTGATGAAAGGATTATGAAACCTATATCTTTTATATAGGTTATGATATGACATATTTATGATTCCAATTTTATTTCATGGGTTATGATATGATTTTTTATGATCTTGTGGAACATGTATGTATGATTTCATTATGAGATGAGTGGTACCTATATATCCCTATAATGAAATGGGTGAAGATTGAAAAATCATGAGGTATATATGTTATGCATGAACCTGATTTCATGTTCACAATTATATGTATGGACCTAGTTTTCATGTCCATAATTCTATGTGTGGACCTGGTTTTCATGTCTATAATTTTATGCGTGGACCAGGTTTTTATGTCCATATTTTTATGAAAGGGCTTGATTTCATGTTCTTAATGAGTGAACCTACTACTATTTATAAATGTTCATAAAGTTACAATTTGATGTGTATGCCACAATTTCATACCTTATGTCAATTTCATTATATTATGGGTTATGTTATTTAATTTCCTTATAATTCATGTTTACCTTTGATATATATGGCATGATATTCTTAAGTTATGATAATGTTATCATACCATTATTCTAATGTTAAGCATGTGTTTCTCTTTTGTTTACCCTTAATGAGCATTTGAGCTCACCCATTTTTTATGTTTCCTTTCCCCAGGTTATGGAGAATGGTTTTTGGTATTATTAATAAAGGTGTAGATATTTATGGGAGATTTTGAAGATCTTTCATCAAGATAAAATATTTTGTTTCCACGTTTCCAAATACAGAAAACTATTAAGGTCCTCCGGAATATATTATTGTAATGTAATGAATATTAATCTAAAATGTTGTAATATCCATGTATTTGAAGCATGGGTCTCTATATCTAATTTCCCCCTTTGGGTGATTTAAAAATCCAGAATATTGGTAAAAGGATAGAAATAAATGGTATTTCTGTAATTCAAATATTATGATCATTATAAGAGACCACTTTTACTTGGTGATCACTAATGCTAAGGTGAAATAAATTTTTTGGGAGGAACTATTAAGAAATAAAGGCATGATATCTTATAGCGAATTATGTGATGGAACTCCCTCTTCAAGTGTGTAATTCCCTCATAATTATCACCCCATGTTTAACCCACCATTAAGGGGAGGAAGAAGCATGGGTGGAACTCCTTCTTCATTTTTGATCCCCCTGTGAGGATATGGGCCTCAAAAAATTATAGTATGATGGAGAGATTCATATAATACTAAAAAATGGTATATATTTTCTTCTGGTTTTAATTTACAAATGGGAATCCCAATATATCATTTTATAAGAAAATTGGAAGGTGTTTTTGAGTCCCTAGATTTTGAGAAACCATTTGGACCATGGTTTTCAACCTTCAAAAATTCTTATCTCACTTTGAAGAAAATTAAAATGTTGTATCCCCATCTCCTGATTATCTCCACTGAAATTTTGGAACTAGTTGGACAACTAAATATAGATATATCAATAGAACATAACACACCACTTTTGACATCGTTCAGATTCGGTGTCGTTGACATATCAATATGGATGGGCCACCAGATAGCTGAATTGATATTGAGTTCCTTAATGAAAGTTTAGTCCCAATAAATTTAGACTATACCAAAAAATATCATCCCATTTGGATTCATAGTTTAGAATAAGTGTGTAGTTGAGTCCACTGGTGTGCTCGGATCTTTCACAGTTTGTCCCTTTTTTCTTGAACATTGTCATGGGACTCCAAATCACCTCCACCTACAATATAATTATAAAAAAAGTACCATTTCTATTTTTAACAATGATAAACCCAAAAAAACTAATAAAAAATAAAGTGTAATTTTTCATTATTTTTATATTTTTCAATTCAAAACTAGTTTAGCATGGTGGTGAAAGGGTTAAAATGAAACAGTGAATCATGGTGAGATCACACCCCCACACCTAAACATTTTCACTCCTGGGAAAATTCATATTTCAAAAAAAAAATATGCATTTATATATTACCAACTTCATAATGATTTATCATTAAATAAAATTTTAATACCAGATATAAATGTGATCAAAGTAGAAAATCACACTGATGAGTTATTCAAAGTGATCATGGAAAACGATGTCTCAAAAATTGTATCAGAATGAAATTTCAAGATATTCATGATGCCAATAACATAAAATAATTTAAAAGTTGATCATGTTACTAATTCTTCACATGTGTGCGTGAAAACCATTTTATGATATTATTTCCACATTCTATTGAGTAAAAATAAGTTATTTTAAAAATTTTATGCTAACATGATCCTTTCCACCGAACCTTTCCTACATCCTTTCTAATAAAATTTAAATACCCACATAATTAAGCATTCCTGGAAGTCAATCCATAAGCTCCCAACCTAGATATCCCCATATGTTGTACATTTCAACACTCCTCATAATGTTTATTTGTTTTTAAGGGCATACAATAGTCAGGTAACAGGTACACACACATAGGTAAATCTGGTACAGTAATAAGATAGATCAGATAAGGAATGAATTTATGGAAAAATCATTTTTTAAGGTAGAGGAAAATTAACCTAACTTATATTTACATACTATTAATTAATAAATTTTCACACTTCATGGTTGGGTGAAAAGATGTGTGGATAAATTACATGAAAAAAATTCCCTTAAACTATTCACATAAAAGGTATCACTCGTCTCAAAGGTTTCAAAATGAAACAACCATTTTTATCATTGACAAAGAACAATATTTCAAAAGAAAATCACACCACTATATTGAATTATTTCTTAAATTCACATTTTATCAGATTTTTTTTGAATGTTAAAACAACATGAAATACGGGAATTCTTTATAAATTTTCAATAACTTCCATGATTAAATGGGAATCATTTTCCATGATAAAGTGAGCATCGATAAGTAAAATTCTAACACAAAAGAGTGCGGGAAAGGGGGAAAAGTGACAATACTATTCATAAAGCTAAAAGGAGAAAATGATGAAGGATGCTGAAAATTCCAAAATAACCTAGGAATGTACCCATCCCCCACACCTAGAATATATTGTGTCCTCACTATAATAAACGATGATGTGGGAAGAAAGGATAATACCTAGTTTGTTTCATTCATAGATTTTTTCTTGAATATGGAGTTCTACTATCGATGACTCTGAAAGGGCTTTGTGGAAGTTCTTAAGCTGCTACCCAATGATAGTAAATGTTTGTTTGGTTTATTTATTTTTAACATGAACAACACCAAATGGATAAACATTAGTCAAAATGTATGGACCAAACCAACAGGAATGAAGCTTACCTAGACAAAACATTATCCTTTCACAGTAAAGGAGGATCTTCTGCTCAATGTGGAATTTACGATGAAGGATGGGAAGGTCATGGTCATCTTTCATTCCTGACTTATAAATCCTGGAGTTATCAAATTAATCTCTATTCATTTCCTCCCTCTCCTAAATTTATAACATCTTTTAAGCACATATACCAAAAATATTAGAATTTCATTGTCTGATGTCCCAATAGGCTCAGTGCTCTATCTCAATAAAGAGGTGACAACTCTTTAAAAACACTATCCAATATGTTGAAATTCCAATGGGAATTTAGAAAATATTATTGTAAGCCCATATGAATCATCAAGTCTAAAAATCCAATATTTTCTATTGGGTTGAACTGTTTTTTTAGGAATCTGATTTACCTATTTATTTAACACCTTGGCTTGACCATTGGCCTCTAGGTGATGTGTAGTAGACAATCAATGTGCAACCCCATACCGAAAAAAAAGAAATTGCATTGTTTATTTGTTGAAATGAGAACCCTAGTCATTGATGATGAACCTAGGTAAACCAAACCTACATAAATTTTGGGTTCTCAAAAATTTTATAATAGTCTTGGAATCATCAACCCTTGTGGTGTGTGTTCTGCCCATTTTGACACATAATCCTCTGCCAGAAGAATGTACAAGTTACCAAAGGTGTTGGGAAATGGACCTATAAAGTAAATACCCCAAACAATAAAAAATTCATGGAAGAGAAATGGTTTTTGTGACATATCATTTATTTTAGATAAATTCCCCATTATTTGAGAGAGAGGAAAAGATTTATAGAAATAATGGGAATCCTGAAATAATGTTGGCCAGAAGAGACTAGAATCGAGAACCTTGTGACAAGTTTGTTGGAGTCCAAAGTGGTACAAAAAAAGAGTGTGACAGAACCTAAGGATATACTAAAAATCACTATTTGTAACATAATTACTAAGGACTTGATCACTACATGTGTGCCCAAGGTAGGGATCATCCAAAATGTACCAACAAGACTCATGTTTTAGAGGGTAATTGTGGTTTTTTTATAATCAATTGGAATGCAAGATGCTACCAAATAATTTAAAATTTTAATATAATAAGGAATAACATCTTGCACCCGATACATTTTCTCATCCTGAAACATGTCATTTACAAGAATATAGGGGGATCAGTCAACATATGAGGATAGGAGGATCCTAATGATATGGTCATCCACCACACTCTACTCCTTTTTTTCCTTAATTTCTAAATTAATTTTCAAAAGTAGGCGTGTCAAATGAATGAGATGTGGTTTGTATTCTGGTATCATGAGGAGATACCAGAGGGATGTATGGTCTGAGAACATTATGACTTTGGACCCTAAAATGTTTGACGAAAATTTATCTAAGGAGTGAAGAATGGAAAGGAATTATTTTTTAGTTGTGGAGTAGTTTTCTTGGGAAGGGTCTAGTGTACGTGAGGCATATGCAATGACGTGTGGAGCTCAGTCAACCATTTGTGATAATACTACCCCAATAACATTGTCAGATGCATCCCACATGAGCTCAAATGGTAATTCCCACTGAGGTGGTTGGATTATTGGGGGTGATGTGAGACTCCATTTCAATTTATTAGAATCATCCTCATAGTCTTTATCAAAAATAAATTCTTATTCTTTTCGGAGAAATCGGAAGAGGGGGAGTGCAATCTTACTAAAGTCATGAATGAAATGATGGTAAAATCCAGAATGACCTAGGAAAGACCAGACATCCCATACATTTTTGGGGAATGGTAAGGAAGAAGTTACATCCAATTTTGATTTATAAACTAGGATACTATCCCCATAAATGGCATTTTCTAATACTATACCTTTTCGCACCATGAAATGTAATTTCATGTAATTTAATATAAGATTCTTTTAAACATATTGATGTAGGATAGAACCTAAACTACCAAAACATTCATCAAAGGTTGATCTATACACAGTGAAATCATCCATGAATACATCAATGAAATTCAATAGTTAATTTGAAAAAAATACTAACCATGATTCTCTAGAAATTACCCATAGCATTGTATAGACCAAATGGCATCCTTCTATATAATAGTATTCCAAAGTGAAAAGTAAAGGTTGTATTTTATTAATCCTCAATGGAAATATGGATCTGAAAATATAAATAATACCCATCATGAAAGTAGTAATGAGACTTCCCTTCTAGGATCCCTATCATTTGTTCAATGAATGGTAATAGGAAATGTTTCATCTAGTGTGTTGGTTTAATATGAAATAGTCTATACAGACATGCTAGATATTCTATAGATGAGTTGGAACCAATTCATTATTTTCATTTTCAATTATTATAAGACTTTATTTTTAAGAACAACTAGGAATGGACACACCCATTGGCTGTCAGAGATGGGGTAAATGATTCCAGTAGCAAATAATTTTGTTAGCTATTTTTGGACAACATCTAGGAGGATTGGGTTCAGTCTTCACTATCCCTACCTCATTGGTTTAGCCTCATCATTTAAAAATATATTATGTGTACACAATTATGGTATAATGCTATGAATTTCAGAATGTTTTCTTCCCAAATCTTGTTTATACTCCCTTAAAATTCCAAGAATTCACAATTTATGCTCTGGAGGGAGTGAACTAGAAATGATGATAGGAAGCTCATTTCAATTTTCAATATATGAATACTATAAATCTTGAAGAAGTTGTTTTAGTTCCAATTATAGTCGATGTTTTGTTTTATTGGAGTGAATGTGATAGTGGTAGGTCACTAATCTCATCTAACTACTCAATAGTATCATCCTTACATGAGGAATGAGATTTTTTAAGATTAGCAGAATCATTGATGGTCATGTGATCCTTAGTGTTCAAGAAATCATCAATTAACAAGAATTAATGACATTTTTCTACTCTAGTACAACATTTTATGCATGATTCATTTCCTAGAATTTCAATCAATGAAGATAACTCAAAAAGGGGGTCTGGTGAGTGAAAGGAAGTTTTGTTAGGGGAATAGAGTACATAAATTGAATTGAAATAGAGAGAGGAATGTTATTCTCTGGGGTGATTCATGGAATTGAGGATATTGAAGTGAAAAATGTCACCACCAAACACCATATAAAATGTTCCATTGTGAACATTAATTATGGTTTTTTCAGTTTTCAATAAGGTCCTCTACATTATAATCGGGTCATGTCCATTCGTCCTATAATCTTCCATTTTTATCACATAAAATCAGCCAGAAAAAAAAAATTCACCCTTAAAATAATATCCTATAACACACAAGAAGGGTGTCTTTTACTCTAATTTTATAGTTGAATAAAAAATTTTGTGGGCTTCAGTTTTCCAACCTGTAATGAAGAGTAAATAGAGCGAGGGATCAAATTCATAGAAGCAGCCAAATCAAGAATAACATTGGAAAATAAAAAATACCCTATGATGGATGGAATCAAGAATGTTCTCAAATCATTGATTTTGGTGGGAATTGATTGATCTATCATTGTTGATACATTTCTCCCCAAGATAACCTCAAATTCTCCTTTGGTGTGTACACATATCCTTTGAAAACTTTGTGTATCTTGGAATTTTCTCCACACTATCAATCAAGGGGATGTTAAACTTCACTTTTTTTTGAAATTTTCCGATATTTATTTATCATTTTCAGTATCTTTTTGTTTCCAACATTGAGTGCCCCTTTGGGGATATGGAATAGGAATGGTTTGGATTGGTTTCTCATTAATAAACACACTCTTTTCATTGGAAGGGATTCTCTTAGGATATGGTTTTTCAATATTTGGGCCAATTTCATCTTTTGGGATGGTGTTTTTCTTCGGAGGGGAGGAATCTAAAGGATATAGAACTTTTATTTTATGTTGAGTTCTAATCCTTAGGGTGATGGCACTAACATTTCCTTTATCCCTAGGGCTGATTAGTGGTGGAGAGGGTAGTTTACCTGACCCAGGACTTTGGATTTCCCCCTTAGAATTGCATAGTTGGCCTAATTAGGTTTTTAGGTCTTGTATGGTAGCTTGGGTGGTTTGTTGGAATTGTAGATTTTTGGTAGCCATTTGTTTCATCATGTCTTCTAGGCTATGATCAGGTTTCGGAGGGGGTTGTTGGAAATTCCTTTGTTGTAGTTGAGGATTTATGGGTGGTGGTGGATTAATACTCTACTCTAGTTGGTCCCATGGTTGTTGAGGTTAGATTCAATACCCACCTTTCCTATAATCTTGGTTTTCTTTCCACCTGTAGTTTGATGCATAGTATGGTTCTTTCCTAATGGGTTTGTTCTAGGGGAGTCTTTGAAAGATGGCCTCATAGCTCTCAAAAGATTCTCCCAATTGAGAGCATTGGTCAGAGTAATGGGTGTTAGTAGAACAAATACCACAATGGATGGGAGGAGGAGATTGGGGTTTCCCTTTTTAAAGGGAAAGTTGTTGAAGAATGGTACTTACTTCCTTGAAATTCATGTCCACATTCTTCTTGAATTCAGTTGATTTCACCTCATGGAAACCTCAAATGGGTACACAAGACCTTGAAGTTAATTGTTGAGTGTTTTTTTCAATTATCTCAATTAAGTTTTATGCAGAAATTTGGGTCTTATCATTTAGCACACCACCTATAGAAACATCAATCATATTTCAATCAATAGTAATTAATCCTTTATAAAAATACTGACCAAAAAGTTGATCACTTATTTGGTGGTGTGGATAGCTTCAACATAACCTCTTAATTATTTCCCAACATTCATGAAGTGTTTCCCCTTGTGATTTACTTATACCAAAAGTTTCTTTCCTTATTGATTCAGTTTGAGAGGCTGGGAAATATTTTTCAAGAAAAAGGTGTTTCATGTCCACCCAACCTATAATGGGTGAATTAATATAATACAACCAAACTTTACCAGTGTCTTATAATGAAAATAGGAATTCTCTATGATTTATTTATTCAACATCTACATTAGTAGGTTTTAATTTAGAACACATAATATGAAATTATTTTAAGTGCTTATGTGGATCTTCTCCCTCGAGTCCATGAAATCTTGGTAATAAATAAATTAAGCCAGATTTAAGTTCAAAATCAGGTGCCTCTCCTTGTAATTAAATATAGGTTTGTTTGATATCAACATTAGTTGAGGTTAGTTATTTTAATTTTTGGTTATTTTCATCCATATTATACAAGTTTAATTTAGTTTTGCTTTTTTTTCTAGAATAAGAAGAAGAAACAATAAGAGGTTTAGGATGTGATGTGCACTCCTTCAAATGGTTATCTAGTGGGTCACGATTTCGCTAATGTAGGATTCTATCTAGTTAATTTTCAATATGTGGAAAATATCTTGGGGTATAATGAGTTATTAACATAACCTACATAAAAGGAATATTTATAAATCAACTAAAAAAGTAAGGAATTTAAGAATCAATGAAATAGTTAAAAATTTAACAATATTTTTATTAAAAAATCACACTAAAAACAAAAGAAATCCCCAAAAACAATGAAACAATTTGACTATGTTTTCATGACATGACTAATTTATTATGTTTCTAAATATTATTTATAGTATATGGTAGACCCTAATCCATCTATCAAGAAGATTTGATTGGTATAGAGTATGTATTTTCAATAAAAAGTATTAAAAATAAGGTGTGGTTTAGAAAATAGTTTTAAAATAAAATAACTTAAGTTGAAGAGTGTAAAAGTTTACAACCAAGTTGATTTTTAAGAATAAATGATGCTTATGTGATCATTTCCAAGTTACTACATCACTTGAAATGTTCCTTGTTCTTAATTGATTATTAGGTTTTGGTATAATCCATTGATTGAGGGTTAATCAATATCTTGGGTACCCACAACCCCTAAAATGATGAAAATATGACTAAAATTTGGAATAATAATCATATATTAAAGTTACATCCCTATATAATGAATTAAGGTTTTTCAAGGAACACTGAAATCTTAAATGTTTGGGAAAGAAGAGGAGTCTTATGTTTTCCAATCGAAACAACACAAGTCGCACACTTAAAATTACACACCCATCGATTATGAAATGAAAAAGTGTTTCAATTAAATTAATAAAAAAAAGTTAATATACATATAAAATAAAAATTTAAAAAAAATTCCCACAAACTAGTAGAAAATTATGTTCCAAAAATCCCTCTTCAAGTGTGTATCTCCCTCGTAATGATCACCCACTGTTTAGCCCACCGTCGAGAGGAGGAGGAATCTCAAGTGGGCCACCTTCTTCATTATTGATCACCCAATGAGGATTGGGGCATCAAAAAATTATAGGATGATGCAGAGACTTATATAGGACTCCAATGTAGAATATATATTCTTTTGGTTCGAACTTAAAAATGTGGATCCCAAGGTATCCTTTTATAGGAAAATTGGAAGCTGGTTTTGATCCACCGGATTTTGAGAAACCTCTTGACCTATGGTTTTATACCTTCAAAAAAATATTATATAACATTGAGGAAAATTAAAAATTTGTATCCCCACATATTTTTTTATCTCCATATAAAATTCTTCAGCATTTAGACAATTACATCTAGAAATATCGAAATAACACATCACGCCACTTTTGAATTCAGGAAGATTCGATGGCTTGGAAAGATCGGTCAGGATGGGCCAACAGATGGTCGAATTGGTATTAGGTTCCTTCATAAAAGTTTTATCACACTACATTTTGGACCATAAAAAAAATATGAGACCATTTAGATACAAAATTTAGTAGAAGTTTGATTTTTATTCCCCTAGTGTGCTTGGATCCTACGCAGTTTGTCCCATTTTTCTGGAACTTCATCATAGTCCCTCCAAACCACCCCCACCTACATTGCATTTATCAAAAAAGTAACATTGACCATTTTTAAGTGATAAAAAAAATAATTCAATCCAACATGAAGTGAATTTTTTTCTTATTTTTATAATTTTCAATACAAAACTAGTTTAGCATATTGGTGTAAGGGTGAAAATGGAACAGTGAATCATGGTACGATCAACCACCTCCATTGGCCTCCTACTATGTGTACACCCTTGTCATGTCCTTATTCACAGTCACATACATTTTCTCTATCGAAAATTCATAAATACCATGTACCTATTACTAGGTTAAATCCCCTAAAATACCCTCTCCTTTTTACCAATGGGTTAGATGAACCAGAAAGATCTTCTCATTCATAAGTCCAACACAAACCATTTTTAGGTTAATTTCACCATGTAATCCATTAATGATGATATTAAACAGATAAGAATTTGTCCAAATCATATGAACCAGTACTATATAGTACCAAATTACTATTCAAAATACCACAAACTACATGACATCATGGCCCTTATCATATGAACATAAAATAAATTTCATTAGACTTTTTAACATGACCTTAAAGGGTTATCCATTGTTCCTTATTAAAAAAATATAAAATGTGAAAAAATTTCAGTAGATTTATTACCTTTAAAAGAACAAAAATGGTCATTTCCACATAACATTAAAAGGTGTTATGTGTATCATTAAATGTCACTATACTATGTGGGTTCTAATTAACTTCACAAGGATGTGCAAGAATTCCCTATCATGGGCTCGATCTTGAACACACAACACTTAACTCGTCTTGTATTAAAAATAAATTAATTAGTGCCCTTCCATGAGCCTTTCAACCATTGTATAACCACCATGTATGAGAGAATATAGAGAACCACTTATACATACATATTCTCACATAGATTAATGGTATCAATCAATCATTATTAAGACTAAAGTAACTATTACTTTTTTCAAGATGTATATCAAAAAAATATATTAAAACTATAAGGGAGTATTGTATTAGGTAATAAAACCCTCATTGTATTACCTGAATTACCATCATATCAACCCCAATGTGTAATTATAATTTTTGTTAGAATATCACATTGAACTCTTTGCATTAGAAATTTGGTCCATAGAAAAACAAAATGTGGGAGTGAGAAAACATGGGGGAAGATACCATAAGATATTGTGATATATTTTTTCATAGTGGATATTGAACCTACACCATAGGAATCGGAAGGAGTATCTATATAAATTTTATTTTATTATAGTAAGTACCCTACCAAAGTGGAACTTCATAGAAGATTCTCTTTGCAAGAAGACATTTTTTAATGCTTTATAGGAATCTAGTGAGTAATGGAATGAAATAATATTTTCATCATAATGTTTTATGTATGTGATCGAGGAGTAGGGGATGCTTAAATTTACCCCTCTTTCAATTATATCTTCATTATTAGACTAATTGAAACCCATGAAAGAGTCAAATTCAGATTGCATTGTGATATGGGATAGGATCCTTGATGTCGATCTAATTACAGTGGGCACTGGATGAGTGAAGATTAATTTTTTGGATGAAAGGGTGGTGTTAGCTAATTTAGTTTTGGGGGATTTGAGGAGAGACTCCCGTAATTCTCTATGGGTGATACATCCTGTGATTATGAAGATATATCATGTAATCATGTTCCACTTTTGGAAGGATTGCATGAGAAAGGATATCATAAATATAAATAACAAGGTGATGTTAATAAAAATTAAATTTCACATTTAATTAATATACATGATTAAATTTTATGGATACAAATTCACTATACTGATTTTATGTAATTTTTCAGTTCATAAAGAAATAGATTTTTCTAACAAAATTGTTTTTCATAGATTATATGGATTTATTTAAAATTAAATTTAAAAATTTTAGGAATTGAATTTTATATAATGATATTAATTTTTAGAATTTGTATACCAAATTTATTTGAGGGTGAATTTTGCGGATTTTTTTGAAAAGAATAATTTTTGGGTGAACAGTTAAAAATACCAACTTTTATAAAAACTGTCATTTATTCTCAAGTTTTTAAAAACTAAAAATATATTTTGTATTAATTTTAATGCTAAATTTAAATAATTGGACTAAAATATAATTAATTCAATGTAATCATTATTATAAATTATTTTATTATAAATTCATTTTTAGTCTTAAAACATATTTTTCTATAAACTTGTTTTTCATTGCGTTTTGTGTTCTTACTATAAAATTAATTTATTAAACTTATAAAAATTGAATATTTAAAAGTGGATTTCATATTGGAAATAAGAAGTTACCAATTTTTTAATGATTTTAATTTCATTTCTATTCATAATTAATAGTTACCATGGTAAAAATTAGTTACCAAGGTAAATGGTTAGGCGAGTTAATTAAGGTACAAACAAAGTGATAGCATCAAAAAATATTATCTTAAAAGGGTAAATACTATCCTATATTACTCACATCATTTGATACTTTTATATCTAATAAGACCTTCCCAAATATCTTTCTAACAACCCCACCCATGTGCAAGAGTTCTCGGTCTCACCAATGGACCAATCCTTGAATGCTTAAGGTGTAAACCAAATGTAGTTTTCCAAATAAGATTAATAAGTGTTTTAATGTTTATTTATTCTTCTACAAACTTAAAATATTATTTAACCAAGATTTTATAATAAAATATGTTTATTTAATATAATAAAATGTTATTTTGATGACGTTACAACCATTTTTCATCTTTTTTTTCCATCCTTTGATAAACAAAAAAGTCCACTCATGTGTACATGTGGACCACCACCTCCATAAAGCGACGAGTTTCATTTTTCATACTCATTTCATATGGAAGATAAAAATCATGGGTAAAATGAATATATATATATATATGATATTTATGACATAATTATTATTTTTTAACAATAACATATTATTTAACTTCTTAACCTTCCATCCATTGGAAAATGGTAACATTGTTGATGCATAAGTGTACACTATCAACTTCATGAAGTGATGTGGTTTGTTTTTCATTACCAAATCACATGGATAGTCATAAATATTAAACTAATGAATAAATCTGACATGTATAAAAAAATTATGATTACATAAATTCATGATATTGTCTACTTTTTTTTATTTTCGACCAAGTAGATAAATGAAAACACCATTCATGTGTATGTACAGACTACCATCTCCAAGAAATTATGTGCTTAGTTTTGCATCAGAACAATATTTAGATGATTATAAAATTTCATTTAATGTATAAAAATGGTAATTATAAAATAATTAATATTTTGGAGGTGATTAAACAATAACCCCTTCGACGACGATCAATGCACCAATGTTATTTTTATGTTACAAACCAAACAACCCCAAAACAACCAACATGAATGTGACTATTTTAGAAACTAAATAAGACATGGTAATAAATGAAATAAAAGGAATGGTGGTATTTTACTGAAAATTAAAAATTCCATTACTCAAATAAATAATAAATATAATTTTATTATTCAGTAGTTATAGAACATATAATGCTAAATGGGAATTAAGGTAAGGTATTTTTCTTTAAAATATTTCTTTAATGTATTTCATTCGATTATTTATTTTTCAAATTAATGTTCTTAAAAATTTTCCTGAAATTATTTTATTTATATATCAAATATTTTAAAATTTTATTTTGAATAAATTTTGAATTTATATTAAAATGTTTAAAATGAATTTTTTAAAATTTATCATATGGGACATTTTTTATTTTCTAAAAAAATAAAAATAGAAGGTTTTTTAACATATAAATCTTAATGTCCTTTTAACATATTCATATGTAATTAATTATCAATATAATTTATAATTTTTCAGGGTTTTTCAAACTATATCCTACTCCTATTCTTATAATAATATTTCACTTAAACATTTTTCAAAAGAAAGCAATATTTCTTCACATTTTTTTGTGAAAATGAAAAATATTTTTTTCTTTCGGGTTGCAATAAGATTTTCATAGTTTTTATTAGAAAATGTACGATTAAAATTATTTTATTCATGATAAGGTACTTGATCATTATAGATGCTGACCGGTTAGACTGATATATCTCATGATGATAGATGAGCCTTATATAACTCTCCAATTCATTTGGTAATTATCAGTCTTTGAAGGAGAACAATATGGAGGATAACTTGGTAGGTTAATCCTATGGAATAAAATGGGGATCATTTGTTCTGATGTTGGCTAAAAAGGATTAAATTCAGGTTATGATCCAAGATATATATTTCATTCTTATAAATGGTTTTAGTGTAAATATTTTTATTTTATATGGAAATAAGATTTTATAAACTTTTAAAAGTGATTGGTTTTTTCCAAGTAATTATTTAATGAGAAATCATGGGTTTAAATGGTTTTATTTTAGAATTTTTTTATCCTGTGGATATTTTTTATTTATCATCTCAATTTTTGATAGTTAAAAATGTAAACGTTTACATGGGTTTCCATGTTTTTCACATGAATAATGAGTTTCCTTTATTTTTATATCCCTTATTGAGATTTGTTTTTCCATTACCATATTTAAAAAAATCATAGGATTTAAGGATGTAAAGGAACTATAAAAATGAATTTTTTAATAGCAACCTATGAATAACATATATGGATATTCAATCATTTTAGATGAATATTCTATATATTACAAAAATATATGCTTGAGGACTATTATAGTTTAGTGTCTTTGGAAACTCAGAAACAAAATCTTCTATACCAATGAAAGACCTTCAAAATCTCCCATAAATATCTCTGCATTTATTACACCTACATAAAACCATTCTTCATAACATGTAGAACGTAAACATAAGAAAGGGGTTAGTTAAAATTATTAGTAATGGTAAATAAGGGAAATGTGTAAGCATAATTACAACCATAATGGTATGAGAACATGATCATGAAAATAGAATATCACATCCTATATATCAAAGATCATATACATGAATCATGGAACAAAGCATGGTAGTTCATAAGACATGAATAATAAGGAAATAAATAAGATAATCCATGAAAGAATACCATAGGAATAAAACTTGGGATTTTGTTATACACATTAGTATATAATATGATTTCTATAATATCCAAGGCATTACTGACAAGACCAACTTTGTAGTATGGATTCACTCCCCATACCATATTGGTAGTCATGTTTCACTCCCATAGACATCATAGTAGCATGAGGTCACTCCTCATACAATCTTGGTAGTCATGGTTTACTCTCATGGAAATCTTAGTAGAATGAGTTCACTCTACATACCGTATTAGTAGTCATGGATCACTCCCACTTCCATATTAGTAGTCAAGCTTTACCCCCAAGACTATAGTAGTCTATATCATGATATATAAATCATTACCCAATACATTGGAGGGAGATATAGATCCCACATGTCTCATAGTGAAATCATACATACATGCTCCATAGAATCCTAAATAATAATATCTTAACCCATGCTATTAAATGGGTATCATAAACATGTAAATATATTACAACCTGTGGAAAAGATATAGGTTTCATAATCAATTCTTTAAAAGCGTAACTCATGGAATAGAAACAAATTTCATAAATATATAACCCGTGAAAGAGAAACTGATGTCATAAACATAAAAATCATGAAAGAGAAACATATTTCAAAAAAATAAAACCCATGAAAGGGAAAGAGGTTTGATAAATACCATGAAATTAAGGGTAACACATTCTTAGAAAGAATATGAATTGAACCTTTACATCATTTCCTATAATGACATGAGTAACATCAAAAAATTTCATCTTATATGGAAAATAATTTTGAAATATCTTTTAAAAACATTTCCTGAGGAAAATGTCTTTTCTTCTTTGAAAAAGGATTTTTATTACATAAAATCATTTTATAATAATTTTAATAGAAAATAAATTTAAAACTTATAAATAAGACTTTAAATTATTTAAAAACATTTTCCCTCTAAAACTAATAAAATAATCATAAAAACTTATCAAAAAAAATTCTTTGAAAACATATAAGGAAATCTTGAAAATGTTTTGAAAATAATTTCTTTGAAAATACTTTGAAAATTTATAAAAAAATTCTTTAAATTTTTCTGATAACTATTTTCCTTGAAAATATTTTTAATCCTTATAAATCAAGAATGAAAAATGTTTAAAACTTTTTTATTAAAAATACTTTTAAATCTTATAAATAAATCTTGAAAATGTTTTGAAAGCCATTTTCCTTTAATAATTATAAATGAATATTTAATTTTTTTTAGAAAATTAATTACTTGAAAAATTATAAAATAAGTATGAAAATATTTTGAAAAACATTTTACTTGGAAACTTATAAAAGAAGTTTGAAAACGTTTGGAAAACCATTTTCCTTGAAAACCTATAAAAGATGTTTGAAAAATATTTGAAAACCATTTCCCTTGAAAACTTATAAATTAAGTATGACAATGTTTTGAAACCTATTTTCATTGTAATATAACTTTTAAAAACATTTTATTAATAAATAACCTTTAAACATAAAAAGAAACATTTGAAATAGTGATGGTGGATAAATCTGTACATGTCTTGTGAGTCAAAAAGAATATTCCTTTTGCACAGTAAAAAGGATAGAAAATTTCCTTGTTTGAAAAGTTATAAGAAGATTCCTTTGAAAAAAAATTATAGACAAAAGGAGTAATATTTTCTTTTCATTTTCATTGGAGTTTAGTAGAATATTTTGGGAAAACCTTTTTATAAATATAGTTTTGAAAGAGCATATATTTCCCACTGAAGAGAGGGTAAATTCTAGATTCCTTAAAAAACATTATTAACTATCTTATGTACCAAAGAGTATAAAATGGTACCACTGCATTAATATATAATTAATAACCAATGATGAATTAAATTCATTAATTTCTTGAGATATGGTACCTAATAATTCAACAAAGGAAGCATAAACGTAAACAATCTTTAAAAGCAATGAGATTGTCTCAATAAATGCTTATAACTTGGTAATTTGGGATCTTACTCTCCATGTGAGAAACGTAAATTACATGAATCTTAAATTATCATAAAAAAATTATATTCATGATATAACATATAAAATGGAAGTATATACACCTTGAAAAAGAGTTTTGGTGCATAAAAAATGAGTCTCAAAGAAGCAAAATTGAGACAAAACATTTTTATCGATTTGGTAACTTTTTAAACTTAAACCCCATGAATGAAATTTAATAAAAATGATATGTTAATACCCATAAATTTAGGTATAATATATATAGAATAAAATAAAGGGAAGTACTTAAACTACAAAAAAGGAAAGAGTGGAGAACATTGCATTTATCTCAAGGGAATAAAATGTGAGATGAAATCCCCTTACCTTGTGTATTGACTCTCATCATACACACTCAAACCACCTGTATAATAAATATAAAGTTATTATAAATATTCTACAGAACCATATTATTATATATAATACCATATATGTATTTATTAATATCCTATATTACCCTCTTTTTAATAATCCTATGTCAAGGTTTCACTTTGGGTAATATTCATTTTTTTATTCACATGGGTATTAATTTGTTATATCTTTGGTATTTTTAATTTATATCATGATTTAATGGATATAAAAAATGGTATAAATATCATTTATATAAATTATATTGGTATTATAATAATCTATATAATACATATGTATGAAACGGGATACACCGTTCATGGAAATGGTAGGTCGTACGTACGCATGAACTATATTTTCGTTTAATTATCGTGTTAATAGAATGAAAGTAAAATACACACAGATATATATATATATATATCATTATTAAAGTAGATTTATTATATAAAATATATTTTTATATTCACTAAAACCATCTTTAATACAATCCATGTGGTGTATGAACGAATCATATCGCTTTGAGGGGGCGGTAGTCTTCACTTCCTCAAACGAAATTATCTTATTAACACAAAATGGAAAGTAAAAAAAGATATGTGTTGTAAAAAAGAATAAATATGATTAAAGAAATAATAAATTTAATATATGACATATATAAATATATTTTTCATCATAATGGCCACCATGGTAGGTGGTAACGGAAAAATGAACAATCATTATTTCATGAGGAAATAGTTCACCGTACACAGAAACAATATGTTTGTTACCCATTAGATGGATGTGTACATATGTGTATATAGAAAAATTTACATAAAAAATCCTATTATATTTTTTATACTAGTTTTGTAATATAATCATTGAATAAAGAGTGTTTTAAGTGGTGGATACGGAAAATAAAAGAGAGGACTTGAGAGAAGATGTTACCTTTTAATCGGTTAACTTCTTTTCATTTGTTCCAAAAGGATTCCTTGGATTTCCTTCTGCCCAATTAAAGGCCTCTAGAATAAAGGGAGGTTTTTCGGTAAGTGTATTGCGCTGGGCTCGGATGAATTTAATAGGTTTTAGGGGTGTGAAGAAGAGGGAGAGGTGGTGGCCTTTTATAGGGATGAAAAAAAGACTCACTTGGAATTTTTGAAAACAAGTTAGGCGTACACATGTACGTACCTAAAAAAAGTCATTCCAAACCAACATAAATCAATAATTAAAGTTTATTTTTCCAAAATATGAAAAAAATGGGTGTTTTTCATGTTTCTAGGCCATTTTGTCCCTTAATTTTAAGGTTTAGTCCCTAATTATGCTTAATTTGACTTTAATAACTATGATTAATTTTATTCACGTTTACTAATATTTTTGTCAAATATTAAGTTGGTTTTATTATACTCTAAATATTATACAGATTAAAATAATTTATCTTAGTTTTTCTATATTTAATTCATCGAAGTGGGAAAATTAATGTTAATGTCAATCCCATAGAAGGCACGAAATTACGAGTTTTTAAAGTAGAAGAATGTTCAATGTTTGTTAAGTTTTTATATTCATTTTCAAAGTGAAATTGTTTATAATGAACTTAATTGTATTAATATATTTTTAATTGATCTAATATTACCTTTTAAAAAATTCAAATCAAAATTTAACATTAATAATTATTTAAACAAAAGGTTGTTTTTAACTAAAACTCCGTAGTTTTCACTATTAATCAAAAAATAAAGTTTCTCAGAATAATACAAAAAATTTACCATGGGATAATTTTGACATTAGGAATTCAAAAATTATGACTATTTTTTAAAATTAAATTTCTAAAATTTTCAAAAATTAATTTTATTGTTTTTCACAGATGGACAAGAAAATCAGTTCATTTGAGAAAATAGTATTTTTTTAACGTATAAATTCTTTACTAAAAATTATATATTTCATTATAAATATGTTTTTTATATAAAAAATTATAATAATTATTCATAAGTATTTACTACTATTAATATTACCATTTTTAATGGTTAGGTTATAACTAACTCTTTTAAATAATTATAACAATAAAATGATGTTTCATAGAAACTTGGTATGTGTGTAACCTATGAAAAGACAATTTTATATGTAAAAATAATGTTTTAATTGGTGACTTAGAAGAAATAAATGAAAATTTAGTTTATTAGGGTAAACTATCTTCATGACTACCATAATATTTCCTTTTATATTCAACCGGTTTTCATATTCATTGATAATTAATTGGTAACCTATGAATTCATATTATATTGTATAAACCATATATTTTCATTAATTAGTTAATATTATTCATACCCTATAATATAACATCATGGTTTTATATTATTATAATAAATAATAAGATTTTAATAATATATTATTATTCGTTAAAAAATGGACTTGTTTGTTGCACAGGTCATCAAGGAAAGTCATTGTTACATATAACGCAATCTAACCTCGATGTTCCATGTAGAGCATGCCAAATTTTATGTTTTGTGTAGTTTATAATTAAAATGGTGTTACATATAGCACCACACAAACATAGTTCTTTAATCTAAAGTGAACTATCTTCAGTGTTTCATGAAATGGAAAATATCAGAAAGGTTAAATTAATTTGAAAAAAAAACTCACAAAATCTCAGGGTGTTACATTCTAGCCCCCTTAAAATGAATTTCTCACTCGAAATTCACATGGGTTATCAAAGGTTTTATACTTGAAAGTTTCATTCATAGCAACCCACATCATAAAATAAATACTAAATCTTCCTTTAAAATGTAAATTTTGAACCATAACAGTTACCCAATGTAACATATAATTGGGTTTCCACATAGGAGAACATAGATTGGGAGTGAATATTGGACATGGACAAAAAGAGTAAATATTTATAGGGATTAATTGAGTTCATCACTAACAAACAAGTGAATGATTAAAAGAAAAGTTGAGTTTCTAAAATTCATAAATCTATGATGATTTAAAAGGCCATAGGTTCAACAAAAATTAAGGTATTAGGACAACACGTTTTCATTATTTATCATTATCCTACCACTGAGTAATTATTTTATAGACCAAGAATACAATAAAATTATCATTCTTTGTTTGTATATTTATCTATTTACAATTCATCCACTACTTCTAGAAATTTATGTCTACAAATTAAATTTTATTCCCAAAGCATTAAAATACTTTTCTAGTATATATTATGGCATATAAAAGAATAAAAATTATAATAATTTATTTATAAATGTTCTTAAAAATAAATATGGTTAATACATTAATCTCTAAACATAAATAGTAACACAACGATTTCATCATAAATAATTATTCATCAAAAATAATTATACATAAACCAAGACATCGTGTAATATAGTGGTAGGTGTCAAACCCATATCGTCCTTCGGTCATGGGTTCAAGACCCATGGCCTTTCCGGAATTGATTGGTTATCACATAACATACATGATATCCTATTATAAAACCACACTAATATAATTTTTAAAATAAATATGATGGATATCCTTAAAAAAAGTTATTTATTAAATAACCTTTTGTCTAATGTTTTTAATATAACTCAGTATATAAATACCTCCTCCAAAGTTTAACATAAATTTCTTAGGAATGGTTAACCTTATAACCCTTACAATAGATGGAAATCCAAATTCTTAGAAAGAGATTAATTAAATCATATTTACATTGATCCCCCATATATCACAATATACCACTTGTTTGTCACATTACAAACATGTGAATACCCTTCTCGTATATTCCCTTGAAACATAGTAATAAACTTAATTACCATAAATCCTTTGGGAAAACATGAATTCTTCATTATTCCAATATATTCAAGATATATTCCTTAAATCCAAAAATATTGTAAACTTTATCAATGATAGCTTAACCCCTATTAAAAAGTCCTTACTTAGTTCTACGATAATCAATACCATCCAATTTACTTATTCCTAATATAATTAACTTAACATAAATAACATATTAAGGGTTACCTTCCCTTAGTTGAAATATCACCTTGTCATTAAATCACTCCACAAGTCCATTGGGAAACATCCACATAAACTTATAAATACTAAGTGAAAAACATAATTCGAACAACCCTTGTTTATTTCATCATTCATATGAATTAATTTTTGAATCCAAATGCATATGAACTTTGACTGTTCCACACCATCCTTTTTCCATTAAGAAGTATTCCACATATTATTACACAATACCTCTTTCCTTTTACATTTTATTTGTAATCTCATCATCAACAAAAATGTAACCATTACTCTCACCACCTTGTTGATCCTCTTAAGGAGCATTCCTCTTGAATCATTGAGTTTCAAAATGACCATTAATTCTACATTCAAAAACTTATCCTTAAATAATGTCTTAGGGAGGCCAATATTCTTATCCATTCCATTATCCAAACTCTTTATTTTTCACTTACAATTACTTTTGTTGTCTTTATTTTCCACAGTAAAAACATATTCTTGTTCCCCCAAGACATTCACTTAAGTGATTGTTTCGACATTATTAACACAAAGGAAACTGAATCTTCTTTCCTCCATGGTATTCATTACCTAAAATATCAATGAACTCCTTCTTTCTCTTCCTTGGTTATTCCAAGGGTTTGTTAAGGAACACATTGTTAATATTGTTCCTTGAATACTAATTTGGAATGATCACAAAATCTTTCACTCCAGTGATCATCCCACTTGACCTCTCATCAGCAAATCTTTAATCACATTCAATATTAATATAATTCCTTCTGGTTCCCACCATTGATTAAAACTAGAAGCATAGTGTGATAATTAATTATCATATTATAAAACCACATAGTCATAAAAGGATTTACTTTCGGGATTTCTTAATCATTACAACTTCCTTAATATACGTCACCCTAGGTTCATCCAAGGTTATTCTTAGCCTAATGTACATAAATACTTCAGGGTGGTTCCTGAAGTGTTTGTGAGTATCCAAATCATATCCCTTATGAGTGTCAAACCAAGTGAATAATAATGCCCATTTTCTGATACTAGATTACCCTAAGTTAGGTCTTAAACATCTTGTTGGAGTTTTCACCACTAGGTACTTCTATTCCTAGGCCACATCCACTTTTAGTATCTGAACCGGGATATATTACTAAGAAACCACCCACTCTACCCTTTACCAAAATTCTAGGACACTTTCCTAAATATTGACTCATCCTTATACTTATCCTTAGAGACATCCCAAGACATATCATTATAAATATACCTAGGGATCTCACTAATGTTTTCCCATACTAGTTTCCAATGGTTTACTAAACCTTTCCTTTGATACCAACTATATAAACCTGGGATTAACATAAATAGATATTACATCATTTTAGATTAATATTTTTTACATTACAAAAATACATTCCCGTGGACCATAATAGTTTAGTGTCTTTGGAAACATGGAAAAAATATTTTATCCTGGTGAAAGATCTTCAAAATATACCAAAAAGATCTCCACCTTTATTACTCCTACATAAAACCTTTTTTTATAACCTAGAGAAAGGAAACATAAGAAAGGGGTGACCTCAAATTCTCAATAAAGGTAAATAAGGTAGATATGTAAGTATAATTATGAGCATAAGGGTATGAGAACATAATCATGAAAAAAGAATATAACACCCTACATATCAAATATCATATACATGAATCATCGCATAAATTTTGGTATCTCATAATACATGAATCATAATTAAATAAATAACATAAGCCATGAAATCATAACATAGTAATAAAACATGGTTTTGTGGCAGACACATAAGTATATAATATGATTTCAATATTATCCAATAAATTACTTCCCAAACCATCTTGGTATAATGGTTTCAATAAATATACCATATTCTTATTCATGGTTCACTCCTAAAGCTATCTTAGTAGCATGAGATCACTCCTCATACAATCTTGGTGGTCGTGGTTTTCTCCCATGCCCATCTTATTAGCACGAGTGGACTCCTCATACCATCTTGGTAGTAATGGTTCACTCCCATAGAAATATCATTATTCAAGTTCTTATCCCAAGAACTTCTCAATTTATCTCATGAGATATAAATCTTTACCCAATGCATTAGAGGGAGATGTAGGCCCCACCCATCTCATAGTGAAATAATATATACATTTCCACAAAATAAAAAACAATCATATCTTAACTAATTCAATTAAATGGGTATCATAAACATGTAAAAATACCATAAACCATATAAAAGATACAAATTTCACAATAAAATCATCATAATCATAACTCGTTAAAGAGAAATGGATTTCATAAACATATAACCTGTGAAATAGTAACAGATTTCATTAGCATAAAACCTATAAACGTGGAATGGATTTCAAAAACATAGAACCTGTGAATGAGAAAAGGGTTTGGTAAAACCATGACATTATGCATAACCCATTCATATAAAGGATAATAATGGAACCATTATATCATTTTCGAGAATTCCATGAGTAACATCAAGAGATGTCATCTTAGATGGAAAATAATTTTGAAATATCATTCAAAAAAATTTCTTAAGAAAAATATCCATTATTATTTGTAAATTTATTTTTAATAAAAAAACCATTCGATAATAATTTTTATAAAAAATACCTTTAAAACTTACAAAGAAAACTTGAAATCATTTGAAAAAAAATTTTCTTTAAAACTTATAAAATAAGTGTCAAAACATTTTATAAACATTTTTCTTTGAAAGCACTTTAAAAACTTTTAAATAAAGATTAATTTTTTTTGAAAATTATTTCATTTAAAATACATTGAAAATTTATAAATAGTTCTTAAAAACGTTTTGGTAACAATTTTCCTTACAAATAATTTGAAAACTTATAAATAAATCTTGGTAATTTTTTGAAAATAATTTTCCTTGAAAATAATTCTAAAAGTTATAAATAAAGCTTGAAAATGTTTTGAAACTAATTTTCCTTGAAAACCTATTAAATAGGTTTGAAAATATTTTGAAAACCATTCTCCATGAAAAACATATAAAATAAGTTTCAAAATTTTTTGAAATCCATTTTCCATGAAAACTTATAAAAGAAGTTTGAAAATGTTTTGAAACTCATTTTCCATGAAAATTATAAAAGAAGTTTGAAAACGTTTTGAAATCCATTTTCATTGAAAATATATTTTAAAAATATTTTCTTAAAAAATTAATCTTTAAACCAGAAATTAAATATTTGAAGTATTGAAAGTGGATGAATTTGTACATGTCGTGTGAGGTAAAAAGAGTATTCCTTTTGAAATGTAAAAAGGATTGAAAATTGATTCATTTAGAAAGAAATAAAAATATTCCTTAAAAAAATTAAAATAAAAATGGTAAATATTTCTTTTAATTTCCATTGGATATTATTATAATATTCTTAGAAACTCTTTTTAGAAATTGTTTTTTTGAAGTAACTTTGATTTCCAACCAAATAGAGGGTAAATTCAGGCTTTCTTAAAAACACTTTCTTGACTATAATATGTACCAAAGAGTAGAAAATGGTACCACTACATGAGTGTAGAATGAATAACCAGAGGATAATAAAATTCATTAATTTCTTGAGAGAGGTATCATAATAATTCATGAAAGGAATCATAAATGTAAAAAATCTCAAAAAGATATGAGATTTTATAAATAAACTCTTATAACATGGTAACATGGGATCATACACTAAATGTAAGAAAAATAAACTAAATAAATATTAAAATATCATGAAAAGATGTAGATTCATGATAGAACTTGTAAAATGGTAGTATATTCACATCAAAAATTATTTTAGGTGCATAACAAAACATGAGTCTCAAAGAAGGAAAATTTGAGACAAAACATTTTTACTGATTCATTAACTTTTGAAACGTAAACCCCATGAATGAAATTTCATAAAAATTATTTGTTAATACCCATAAATTTATGTATATTATACATATAATTTAATCATTTTTAGTACTTAAAACAAACAAAACGAAATATTGGTGAACATAGCATGTATCTCACAGGAATAAAAAGTGAGATGAAATCCCCTTACTTTGTGTCGTGACTCTCATCGCACGCATTCAAAACACCTATATAATAAATATATATTTATTATTCATATTTTAAAAAGCCATATTATTATATATAATACCATATATGGTTTTATTACTACCTTATAATACCCTCTTGTTAAAAATCCTATGTTAAGGTTTCACTTTAGGTAATATTCCCATTATTATTCGCATGTGTCTTGATTTTTTATATCTTTTGTATTTATAATTTATATCATAATTTACAAAATGTAAAACATGAAATAAATATCTTGTATACAAACTATATTTTTATTATAATAATCTATAGAATAAATAATAATGAAACTAAATACACCATTCATGGAGACGGTAGGCCGTACGTATGCTTGAATGTTGTTTCCATTCAATTTTTGTGTTGATAGAATGAAAGTAAAAGATATATATGTATATATATGTATATATATATATATCATTATTAATGTAGATTTATTATATCTTATATATTCACTAAAACCACCCTTAATACAATCCATGTGGTGTATGAACAAATCATATCACATTGAGAGGGTGGTAGTCCACACTTCCTCAAACGAAATTATTGTATTAACAAAAAAAGGAATGTAAAAATAATAAATGTGTTTTAAAAAGGAATAAAAAGTTTAAAAATATAATAAATTTAATATATGATATATATAAACATATTTTCCATCATAATGGCCACCATGGTATATGGAAATGGGAAAATGAACAATTATCGTTTCGTGAGGCAGTAGTTCGTCGTATACAGATTCTGTGTGTTCGTTACCCATTAGATAGACGTGTGTGTATTTTTAGGTTGAAAAATTTACATAAAAACATAGTTTTATATTTGGGATATTTTTTTGTTATATGATTACATAATAAAGAGACTTTTAGGGGGTGAATAAGCAAAATAAAATAAAGTTCTTGAGAGAAGACATTGCCTCTTTACCAGGTAACTCTTTTTGGTTTGTGCTAAAAGGATTCCTTGTATTGACTTATACCTAAGGGAAGGATTATAGGAGGAATATATAATTTATTATAATTGTATTTTTAAGGTATTTTATGAACTTAATTGGTTTTATAGGTGTAATGAATATGGAGAGGTGGTATTCATTTATAGGGAAGGAAAAGGACTCACTTGGAATTTTTAAAAACAAGTTAGGTGTACACATGTAATTACCTAAATAAATTCATAGAAAACCAACATAAATCAATAATATAATGTTTTTAGCCTAAATATGGACAAAAAATGTGTTTTTTACAAGTGTATAAGTCATTTGGGCCCATAATTGTAAGGTTTAGTCCTTAATTAAGCTTAATTTGACCTTAATCATTGGGATTAATTATAGTCACTTTTACTAATATTTTTGGTTTATATTTAAGTTGATATTATTAGAATATAAATATTATACTTATTATAATTGTGTATTTAATTTTTTTAAATTAAATTCATAGAAGCAGGAAAATTAAGATTAATGCTAATCCCGTAGATGGGATGGAATTACGGATTTTTGAAGTAGAAAAATGTTCAAAACTTTGTTAATGTTTTATATTAAATTTTAAATAACTGTTGTTTATAATTATCTAAATTGTCTTAATAGATGTATAATATATATAATTTTACCTTAAAACAAATTTAATGTATAATTTTACACTAATAATTATTTAACTAATGAGGTAGTTTTTAACTGAAATGTAGTAGTTTTCATTATTCATCAATAAATGATGTTTCTCAAAAAAATACCAAAAATTCATCCTCATATATTTTAGATGTTCTAAACTCAAAAATGACATTAATTTTATCAAATTAAATTTCTAAAAGTTTCTAAAATTAATTTTATTTTTTTTCACATATGGACATGAAAAATAGTTTATTTGAGAAAATAGTATTTTTTAAACATATAAAGGCTTCACTAAAAATTATATTTTTCATTATAAATATGTTTTATTTATATAAAATAATTATAATTTTTTTAAAATTAGTTATTAAAATTCATATTACTATGTTTTAACAGCTAGGATATCACTAACTCATTTAAATAATTATAACAATAAAATATTGTTTCATAGAAACTTGGTATTTCATGTAACTTATTCCATGTTGATGTTCCTTGTGAATATAATGTTCGACTTAGTGTATTGAAAAACATAAATTAATTTTTTTTCTTAATAAAATATATTTGTGACTATAATAATAATTCCTTTTATATTCATTCCATTTTTATATTCAATTGTAATTAATTAGTAGCCTATAAATTCATATTATATTGTATAAACCATATATTTTTATAAATTAGTTAATAATATTCTTAACCACCAATTTAATGTTAATGTTTAATCTTATTATATTAAATAATCACATTTTAATAAAATATTATTGTTTGGTAACCCTCGTTCTCACATGTTACGCAAGTTGTCAAGGCATGTCATTGTTGTGTATAACGAAAGCTAACCTCAGTGTTCTGTATAGAGAATTCCAAAGTTTATGTTTCATGTAGTTCATGATTAAATTGGTGTTTCTTTAAACATAATCCAAATATTATGTTTTAATATAAAATTAACTATCTTCCATTTTTCATGAAATGAAAAATATCAAAAAGGTTATATTAATTAGAACATAAATTCACAAAATCTTGGGGTGTTACATTCTACCCCCCTAAAAATTAAATTATCCCTCAAAATACATCTGGGTTATTAATGGTTTAATACTTGAAAGTTTAATTCATAGAAACCCACATTGTAAAAATGAATATTAACTCTACCTTTAAAAAGGGAAAGCTGGAAACATAATGGTTACCCAAAGTAACATATAACTAGGTTTCCACATAGAAGAACGTAAGTTGGTAGTAAAGATTGTACATGGAGGAAAAGAATAAATATTTATTGGGAGTTATTGAGGTCATAAATCACAAAAAATTGAATGATCAATGAAAAGTTGATGGCCTCAAAGTAATAAATCTGGGATGATTTAAAAGGTCATATGTTCAACAAAAATTAAGGTATTATGACAACACATTTTCATTTTTGATCATTATCCTATCATTGAGAAATTATTTTATTGACCAACAATACAAAAATTATTTCATTATTTGGTTATGATTTTATATATTTCCAATTCACCAATTATATCTAGAAATGGATACCCATAAATTAACCTTAATGCCCAAAGAAGAAAAATACACTTTTATCAGATATTAAGTCCTGTAAAAGAATGAAACTATAACTATATATCTATAACAATTCTTAAAAATCAATATGGTTAATGCATTAATATTTAAACATAAATAGTAACACTTCCATTTCATCATAAATAATTATTCATAAAAAATAATTATACATAAACCAGGACATCGTGTTGGCCAGTGGTAGGTATGAATTCCTTATCATCCTTTGGTCACGAGTCCAAGACCCTTGGACTTGCTAGACTTGATTGGTTGTCACCTGACATACCTGATGTCCTTTTATGAAACCACACAAATATAATTTCCTAAATAAATATAATGGACATCTTTGAAATAATGTTAATCACTAAATAACATTTTATCCAAGGTTTTTAATATAACTCAGTACATAAATACATCCTTCGAAGATTAAATTAAAATTTTCAAGAATGGTTAAACTTATAACCCTTAAGAAATATGGAAATCCAATTATTAAGAAATAAATTCATCAAATCAGCTTAATATTGATCCACCATACATATCACAAAGTACTACTTTTTCATCAAATTCTAACCATGTGAATACCCTTATCGTATATCCCCTTAAAACATGGTAATAAACTTAATTTCCATAAATACTTTTGGAAAACATGAATTCTTATTTATTCTAAATTATTCTAGATATATTCTTTATATACAAAAAACCTATAAACTTCATCAATGATAGCATAACCACTATTAACAAGTCCTTACTTAGTTCCACGCTAATCATTAATATCAAAATTACTTATTCATAACAACATTATCTTAACATAAAGAACATATTAAGGGTTAAATTCCCCTAGTCAAAATATCACTTTATCATTAAATCACTCCACTAGTCCATTGGAAACATTCAATGTCAACTTGTAAATACTGAGTGAAAAACATAAGTAGAAAAACCGTTGTATATTTCAACATTCATATAATTAAATTTTTGAATCCAAATACATATAATCTTTGATTATTCCACTTTATCCTTATTCCATTAACAATGCTATATGATCTTATTACCTAATACATCCTTCCTTTTACATTTCATCTCTATTTTAGTCATTATCAACAATGTAACCATTACTTGCACCAACGTTATGATCCTATTTAGGAGCATTCCTCTTAAGACACTGAGTTTAATAGTGACTATTTATCCAACATTTAAAACCCTTAACCTTGAATTAGTCTCTGATGATAATATAATTTCAAAACCCCCTTATCGAATGGATTTATTACAACTTTTGGAATAGAAAAACAATTAAAATAATTTCTTGATAAGGGTTTCATCCACCCTAGAACTTCACCTTCGGTTGTTCCTTTTTTGTTTTTAAAAAAATTATAGTTTCATGAGGCTTTGGATTAATTATAGATAACTTAATAATATAACTGTTAAGACATAGTATATGCTTCCCCATATGAATGACTTGTTTGATCATATCCAAGATGGTTAGTGTTTTTCAAAGATTGATATTAGTTCTAGATATCCCCAGCTGAAACTGATGATGGAATATATTCCAAGGATGATGTTTCATACTATATATGTCCATTATTATTTTTTGGTTATTACTTTTGTGTTGATTAATAAAAATTTTGCATTTATAGAACTTATGAATAGAGTTTTCCATTAATATATGGATAAATATTTTTTGGTTTTCATTGATGACATTCTAGTTTATTCTAAAAGTTATGAGGAATAATAGAAAATTATAAGTATTGTTCTATAGATATTAAAACAAAATAACTTGAATGGAAATTTTTGAGAATGTAAATCATTGTTAATGTAGATTTAATTCCTTTGGAATATTATTTATAAATATGTAATAATTGTTCATGATATTAAAACTAAAGTGATATAAGAGTTTCCAAGAATTATAAATGTCATTGTGATTCATAGTTTTCTTGGATTAGTGGGTTAATACAAATTCTTTGTTGAAAGGTTTTCTTAGTTATCTATACCACTATATAAGTTAACTAGAAAAGGAGTTAAATTCATCTAAACAAATGAATGTGATAAATATTTTTAGGAATTGAAAAGAAGATTGATTGATGCTCTAGTTTTAACCTTTCAAATGAGAAATGGTGTATTTTTTTTACACTGAGTCTTAATTGAAGGGACTCAGTTGTGTCATGATGTAATATTTTGGGGTAATTTTATATTCTTCATGTCAATTGAAACTCCTTGATCATAATTAACCTAAATATTATATAATGCTTGTAGTGTTTTTTTACTTTAAAAATTTAGAGGAATATTTTATATAGGGAATAATGTGAAATATATATTTACCCAAATGTTTAAAGTATATAATATATAAAAATAATTGAACCTGAGGTAGGGAATATGGTTAGAACTAATAAAGGATTATTATTGGATGATCGATTGTCGTCCAGGTAAATAAAATAAGGCAATTTATGCCTTGAGTCAAAAAGATAATATATAATTTTCATTCTATATTTGGAACTTGATTCTTTGGTTAATGATTTAATGATTGTTGGCCTTGAAATTATTATGTTATTAACTCCATCTCTTTTTGTTCTAGTGTTAGTAAAATCTTATTTGTATTAGAGAATTATTATTTCACAATAATAATATCCTGATTTGTGAGAAATGGTATAATTTTTCAATAATATTAATTTTCATGAATTTAATATTGAAAAAGAAGGTGTCATGAGATTTGAAAAGACATTATATGTGACAAGTGATTCCCACTTGAGGAATAAATAGTTAAGTGAAGCTCGTATATCTTCATTTTCTATTCATCCTAGTAGTACTAAAATGTATATAAGCATTGTGGAGTTTTTATTTGGGGTGGAATGAAGAAATATGTTACTAGTTTTATCATGTAATGTTTTACTTTTCAATAGGTTAAATATGAAAAAAACTATATAAGGGGATTCTTAAACCTTTGTTAGTTCTTAAATGAAAAAGGGATAATATATCCATGAATTTCATGGTTGGATTACCAAAGTAATTTGAGGTAAAAATTTTATTTGGGTTAATGTTGGTCATTTGACTAAATCTATTCATTTTCATTTTATTTGATATACTATTTATTTGAATCAACTTTCTAGAATTTATCTTATTGAGACATTCATATTATATAGTGTCACTCCCTCTATTTATCGGATTGTGATCCCAGATTTATCCCAAATTTTTAAAAATAAATTTATAATTTGTTGGCTAATAAATTAAATTCCATTATATAATTTCATAATAAATTTGATGGAAAATAGATGTTAAAATTTCAGAGTTTTTAAGATACGTTTTATGTTTTCTTATTAAATTATTAGGGAAGTTGGGACAAGAATCTCTCATTAGTGGATGTTTCTTATAATAAAATCTTCCATTCTAGTACACAGATAGAATATTTTTAGGAATTATATCGAAATTAGTTTAGAACCCCAACAATTTGGGATGAAGTCAGTTAAAATAATTTTTTTGGACTAGAATAAGAGATGTATGATAAGGTAAAAATGATTCATCCCCATATGAGGTCACCTTAGAGAGGGAAAAAATTATACAGATAATGAGGGTATAAATCTCTCATTTAAGGTAGGAGGTCATATTTTTCTTAAAGTATCTCCTTTGAAAAGTGATATACATTTTTTATAAGAAAGAAAAAATAATTTTATAATATATTTATCTATATAAAATTCTTGTAAAATATATACCTTTATGTTTATATGAGGTACATGATGTGTTTCAAGATTCGTTCTCAAAAAATATATACCTAATGAATCCCCTATATTGAGCCCCAAAGTGGGTCAATGGGTGGAAAATATTTTTATAAGGAAAATCCAATTTAGATTATAGATCATATAATTAGTTTTTGTATAATATGGCGACTCATCTATTTATTGTTTTTTTGGAAAAATATATTACTGAATAAGAAACATGGGAATTATAAAAAGTTATTAGGGAAAAATACCCTCACATGATAATATAATGAATAAAATTAAGAGGATACAATTCTGTAATGGGGTAAAGAATGTGACCACCTATTTAATATTAATAATAAATATATTTCATGTCTTATTAACATTCATGATTATATTTTATAGATTCATATTTATTATACTTATTTTTCAATTAATTTTTCATTTGAAAAATAAATAGCTTTTTTTTAACCAATTTCGTTCATGAATTATATGGTTTTATTTAATAGTTAAATTTATAAATTTAATTAATTAAATTTTATAAAATGATTTTTTTAAATTAGTATGTCAAATTTTTCATTAAGATTTTTTTCTTGGTTTTCTAAAAAGATTGATTTTTGGGTAAATAGTGATAAAATTATGATTTTTATAAAAAATCATATATTTTCAAGTGGTTAAAAAGATTCAGTCTATTCTGGATTCATTTTAAAGTGAAATTAATCCCATTTAACTAAATAAAATCCAAAAACATTATATGAATAATCATTATACTTATTTTTGTTATAGATTCATTTTTAGGATTAAAAACACATTTTTCAAAAAAATGGTTTTCGTTTCTTTTTAATTATTATATTAAATTAAATTGATGCAAATTAGGAAAATTCAATACTTAAAAATGGATTTTATATTTTGAATCAATATGTCCAAATTTTGCAATGATTTTAATTTCATTTTTGGTCCTAATGAACACTTACCATGGTAACTATTCATTACTATAATAAAGGGTAAAACATGTTAATTAAGGTAAAAAAATAAGTGACGAGGTCCCAAAATATTATATTTATTCTTATTTGATGAAGTAATTTTAACCCATAACACCTTATATACTAAATTTTATTTATTTAGTTCTAATTTATAATGATTAAGACTTTATGTTATTTTAAAACTTTGAATAATTACAAGAGCACCACTCCCCTCACTTTTAAAAGAGAACCTACTATCCTCTCTTATTCACATGATATGGGATTTTTATCTTGACCAATATCTACAAAAATACATTTAGAAAATACCTCCTCATGTCCAATATTTTTTGTTATCACCAAAAGACCAAAACTAGAAGTCATAAGGTGTAAAAAATGAAGTTTCTCAAAAATAGGTGTAAATATTAACTAAGGGTTTTCATATTTATTTATTCTTATTCCACCTCCAAATAATCTTTAAAAAAGACAATATAATAATATTAATATATTACATTATATTCTTTATGGAAAAAACATCCTTGATCTCATTTTACATCATATGGTAAATGAAAACTTCACTAGTACATACATGTGGAGTCCCACCTCTACGAAGCGATGTGTTTCGTTTTTCATCATCAGGTCATTTGGATGGTAAAAATGATGGATCAAATGAATATATATATATATATATATGATATTTATGAAATAATTATTATTATCTAAAGATAATATATTACTTAACCTCTTACCCTTACATCCATTATAAAATTATAGTGTTGATCATTAATTCACATTGACAACCACCTCCGCATAGTGAGGTGATTCATTTTTTATTACCGCCTCACATTGATAATAATAAAGATAGAAATAAATAATAGATATAAAATTTAAAACATATTTATTATTTTGTAAAAAAAATATTTTCTACTTTATTTATTTTTCACCTAGTAGAAAAATGAAAATTTCATTCATGTGTGTGTGTAGACTATCATCTCCAATAAATGATGTGCTTCAATTTTCATGGACTTCTTAATTGTATGACTATAAAAGTATACATAATGTATAAAAATGTAAATTTAAAAAAATAATATTCTATATAATATTTAATAATGACCCATTTTTTCAGGTTCATCATGTTGATGTTACTTGGAGGTTACAAACCAAACCAGCCAAAATAACCAATGATAACTTAATCATTTTAGTAACTAAATAAAATAGTGTAATAAATTAAATAAAATTAATGATGATAATGGAATGAAAATTAAAAGTTTTCTTATGAAATTAAATAAGAAACAAAATTTTCTAACACAGGATTTAGAGAACATATAAATCTAGATGGGACATAAGGAAATAGAATTTTCATTAAAACAATGATTTAAATTATTCCTTTCAAATATTTCTTCTATATATCTATGTTCTTAAAAATATTCCAATAATGTTCTTATTTATATATAAAATATTTTTAAAATCCATTTTTTACTATTTTTACTCTCTTTAATATGGTTTAAATATAATTTTTTAGCATTTTGTTTATGGTTCAATTTTGGATTTTTTACCGAATTTAAAAATAATATTTTTTTCATATAAGACCTGAACAGTTTTCTGTTCCTCAAAGAAATTATTAATTATAAGTATTCCTATATAATTTATCTTGTTTTTTCAAGGAATATATTATGCCTATTTTTTTAAAAATATTTCATTTTATGAATTTTTAATAGGAATTGATTTTTCTCAGTATTTTTTTTGTAAAAATGTAAAATAGATTTTCTTATGGGTTCAAATTATTTTTTCAAGGTTTTTTTGTTAAAAAAATAGAAATCTCACAATTGTTTAATTCATTATAGGGTACTTGAGAATTATAAATTATGATGGGTGAGCCCAATATAGATTATAATGATGGGTGAGCCCAATATAACGCTTCAATGTATTGGGTAATGATTAGTCTTCAAAGGAAATAAATAAGGGGCATTCCCTAGTAGGTTAATACTATAGAATTAATTAGAAATAAGTGGTTTTGAAACAAGTTAAACATGACTGAACATATTTTATGAATATTATTCTCCATGAAACTTATTTCATTCTTTATATGGGTTTTTTAAGGAAATAATTTTATTTCATGTGGAATTAAAAGTTTATAACGTTTTAAAGGTGAATAGTTGGTTTTTTCAAGAAATGTTTTAATGAGTTCTCATATACCTCATGTTTTCTTCATGATTTCCTATGATTATAATAGGTTCAAATTTATTTATTGAGAAAATTCCAATTTTATCAAAAGTATATATTTTATTTATCTTCTCAAAATATTATTGTGTAAAAGGAATCCATTTTCATGGGTTTGCATATTTTTCACTACACTAATGAGTTTCCTAAATTTCTATATCCATTAATAAGATTCATTTTTCTCCTTCCATGTTTTCAAATAATTTTCATAGGATATAAGGTTTTTTAGGAATTGTATAAAGGTTAATAATTCTACTACGGTGATTTATATTAAAATAAAAATAAGTATCTTAAATGAAATAGGGGTATAAATTTAAGAACCTATTTTTGTTAAAAAAATGTACAATGTATAGAAATGTCCAATTTTTTATGTAATGGATTTTATAATTCTCTAAAAATATAAACCTAACTAATCTTTGAAATGCATGAAAATATAAACCTTTTTATAAAACATGTAATTATAGGTTGATTATGATATAGGTTGTTATAATTACCTTTTTATCTCACTGTCTCACCTATCAGAGGGTGAAGAAAACAAACCAAAGTATAAGAAGGCTTGCTTCAGCCCCTTCTAGTGCCCACACTGACGTGTAATGAGGTGACCATGAACATTAACACCATACTTTCAAAATTAAAAATGGTTCATGATATAGTGTCGGTTATAGTAGATTGGTTGGGAAAGGTATCTCACTTATTTAGTCTCTAAGAGACCCATTCAAAAGATGATCTAGGAAATATATTTTTGTGAGAGATAATCTATTTAAATGGTATTATTATGATCATAATATCTGATTGAGATTATTATTCCATGTCTAGTTTCTAGTATGGATCACATAAGTCCATGGGTACTCAGTTGGAGTTGAGTACAGCTTCTCATCCACAAATGAATAGGAAATCTAAGAGGAAAATATAGATACCTAATGTATACTCTAGGAATGTGTATTGGATTTCAGTGGATCTTGGAAAGACCATATAGATTTATCATATTTTTTAGATAGCATTAGTTGTCAGGAATTGATATATATGGAACCCTTTGTGGCCATATATGATCAACAGTGTCATTAACCTTTATATTGATTAGTTTTGGGTGGTTTGAAAAGAATCAAACTAAGCCTAGTACAAGGTATCACTAACACATTATAGATGATTTTGAATTAGCATGTTATCACTAATAGAAGGAAACACTAATATGTTGACTGAATTTGATTCCACTCATATTTTTATAGGGGTGATCGGGTATTCATTCAGTTATCTTCTTGGTTAGGACATCATCTATTAAGGAAAAAATGAAGGTCAATATATGTTTTTTATGTTTTTTTGATATTTTTAGAGTGGGTTGGTACTATGGATTATCAATTGTTCTTTTTTTAGATTTATTAGGATATGAATGATGTGTTTACGTGTCTCAAATCTAGATATATGGGTTAAAACCCATGCATGTTATTGATAATAAGGATGTTGAATTATTGGTAAATGAATCATTTGAGTAACTCCTAATATAATCATGAACCAAATTGATAAAGTGTTTTAAGGAAAAATAGTTTCACAGGTATGTATTTTATGGTAGCATGAGAATATTCAAGATGATTCATGGGAACGATAGTTAGATATGAGAACCCAGTGGTCAAGAATTTTTCAACAATATAACTTTGGGACACATTTTGAGGATGTGAAGTTCTAAGGGGTGAGTTTGTAAAATCTGGTAAATTTTAAATATTTTTCTAAAATTTATTTCGATCATTTCATATGGAAATGGATGAGTTTTGACTGAGAATGAAATTTAGTTGGAATCAGATTCAAAATCGGTCTAAAGTGAGAACCATAAAAAAATTGGTGTGATATATATTATTTATACCAGAAGTCCAATGTGAGAGGTAGGGGTAGTAGAACATAGTCCCTCACTAGACTCTCGATGGGGACCATTATACTCTTGATCACCCCCTAAAAGTCTAGTGGGATCTTTGAACCTTGACTTAAATATAGTAGATATTATTTAATTTTATTCACCCATTATTATTTTAATTAGTATTATTATCCTCTCTAGGCTACCCACATATACCTACATCCCCTTATAATTCTCCAACCTCTTCGGTTATACCTTATTCATTAGTCCTCTAATTCTATCACCATCGGGTATGATCTTAATATTTTGATAATGATAATTCCATTCTAGATTCTATTATAGGTTCATATTATTGCTTCCTTCTTCTCTACCCTATATCCCTTTCTATAAAATGGTTATGTAAAGTTTTATATTTTTTGGGGATTGGGATTGCATAGACTGACTCCCTTACACAATATTTCTACTCATGGTTAATGGTATGAGATCCATGACATTGTCCAATGTTTTATGGCCATATATAAACTTCACTTACATGTGGATTGTGTCGATATAAATTTAGAATAATTGTAGTATTATAGGATGCCCATATATTATTAGTGAGTTAGGGACTACCCTTTAAAGTTGTATTAGAAGATTCCTCAAAATCGGTAATTAAGTGTATGGTAAATGGAGAGCATTGATCATGGTATATCTATTTAAGAGATGGATACTAATTCGGTTTTGGGGGTTTAGATATGATTGGTGACATAATAAAATTTAGGGTCATTTTTTATGGATTATTTTAAATGTATTTTTTTTATAAAAGAACATTTGTGATGGAAATCTATCATAAATAACCCTTCAGTGAAAATGTCATCACAATTAATATTATTAGTGATAGTGTAACTCCCCGAGATTTTATGAGAAATATTATTTTTAATTTCTTTGATGTCTTGTGTTATACGCTACACCGAGATTAGATTGCGCTATACGCAACACTGTATTAGCTTGTAGTATACGCAAACACTATTCTTTTCTTGTGTTGCACGCAAGAGCGACCTTCCTTAATAGCGTGTGTTGTACGCAATACCGAGTTTCACTAAACAATGATATATTGTTATAATATTATTATGAACTAGTATTTATGAATAGTATTAACCATATTTTTAATTTTACAACATTATCATTAATCTTACACATATTCTAGGACTTTGTATGAGAGTAAAATAAAATTTTCGGGTAAAATAAGTATTTTTCAAAAAATGAAGTTTTGCCGCCTTTTGATGGTGCACCAACATTAAATCTAGTTTTTACACATTTATGAGTTCAATTTTACAAAATAAACTTATTCATTGCAATAATTATATAAAAAATTACTTTGGATAATTTTTTAATATTTTTGTGTTAACTTTCATATTTAGATGAATAGTAAAAATATGCTAAATTTTAATTGAAAACAACTTTTTTCATCAAGATAATTTATATGGTTACATTATAATATCTAATGGTTTTAAAGTATAAATAGAATATATTTTTACCATTCAATATAATTTAAGTCATTACCATTAATTTTACGTTGAATTCATAATTAAAAACATTTCAATCTATTGCACTGTTTTAACTTTTTAAACCCATTTTCTCAACAGCGGGATTAATTTTAAATTAAATATTTAAAATTATATGTTTTGAATTTGGATAAATGGATTCCATATTTGGAATCAGTAGATCCATATTATTTTAATAGTCTACCTTTTATCTTTAGAGATTATGAATAGTAACTACGGTAAATTTTATTTACTGCAGTTAAAGGTAAATCGGGTAATTAAGGTTAAAAATAAGATTATAAAATTACCCTAACACCTTCCAAAATTCTATTGGATGAATACAAGTCGACCCATATAACCTAAGGATTAGAATAGATTCATTTAATGGACTTTTGACCATGAAAAGGATGTAATTATTATTAAAACAAAAGAAAGTGACAACATGTCACTCTCTTATATCTTATAATTGTAATAATTTTAATTTAGTGATAAACTTCATAAAATTTCGATCATAAATTATAAACAGAAATATAACAAAATTATCTATATCATGTGAATTTATTTAGAATTTTTATGGATTAAAAAATTATCATTAATGGTGACACAATAGTGATGTAAAAATTATTTTATTGATTGAAATATAAAATAAATGGTTTTAAAAATATTAAAATAAATATTATATGAACTATTTAATGTTCTCAAAGAATTTTATAGATAAATATGACATTTTATTAATCTATTAAATATTTTTTTCGAATATATCGTCTTTTTGGATTTTATTTAAATTCAAATAAATCAATAGTGTCAAAATTGACACTATTGTTATTTTATAAAAATAACATATTATTAAATTGTTCAAAAATCACAAAAATATTTAAAAATTATAAATTGAAATTTATATGGTCAAAAATTTCACAAGGTATCCAATTATGGAAAATTCACAACACATAAGTAATTATTTATTACAATTTAAAGTTTAGAATATTATTAGAACAAATAAAATTAAAAAGATTAAAAAAGGATAAATCAAATTGATAAGGTTTAAAATAATTTCCCAATATGTCTAAATTTTATTTGATGATGATATTCCAACCCTATCTCATCTCATATTTTAATTTGAGTCATTTTGGAGGTTTTTCGGTGGGTTTGGAGTTTATTATAAATTAATATTTTATAGGTTTCCAAAAGTTCCACTCTCCTCTCTTATAAAAGGGCACCTAATCCCTCTCCTCCTCACACCATTTTTAGCCTTGAATCTCAGAAAAACCCTGAAAATTTATCTTTTCCACTTCCCTAGAATCATAATAGAGGTCCCGGTCTTCTCAAAAGAACATATTTAGTGCCCTAAGAGGAGGTTTAGAAGAGGCGCATCGAAGAAGAGGTAATATCCTCTACCGATTCATTCAAATTTATTTCTTCCTCTACTTCCTCTATATGAGTTGTTTAATTATTAAGTAATAACTCTAGTATCACTTGTATAGTGAAATTTTATTATATGAAACAACCCTATTTCACCTTATATCCATCCTATGAAAAATGAAATCACCGCGCGTGTGTACGTACAACTTACTGTCTCCACACCGTGGTGTAATCTGTTTTCCACCACCACCATATTTGAATGGGTATAATGGTGGAAATAATAACTATATATGATTATTATAACATGATACTAATTCTGATATATTATATAATCCACTCCAATACCATTCAACAATTATGGGAATGATATCGTTGCTCGTGTGTACGTACGAATTACCGTCTCCACAACACGATGAGATTCATTCTCCATGTTAACCATTCAAGAATGATTATAAAGTATATATAATAAATAATCATGAAATATATTACATACTAATGATACTGGATTTATGTACATATATGTTTCATTTACTTAATTCCATTCAATTCAATAAGGAAACGAAAACAACATTCATGCGTACGTATGGCCTACCGTCTCCCTGAATTGTGTATTTCATTCCATTTATTGATGTATCACATATATTTATATGATTAATATATATTATATATAAATTATGTTTTACATGCTGGAAACAATTAAATCATTATATAATTAATAATATCAAGAACAAAAAGTCCTAACACGTATGATAAATGAAACGATTATTACCCAAAACGTTGCTTTAACATGGAATTGACAAATGAACGGGTAATATAAAGACCTAAGTGAATCATATATGATATCATAAATATTATTATGGTTATGTTACAAGTCAATAATATGTTTAATCCCACTATATAGAAGTTTCATACACATACAAAAGAAATCATACATATGGTAAGGGATAATTATTCCAATCTTGTTCTTATCTGAGATTGTTTATTCGTAAGTATTTACTGGGGTTATATTTATCATCCATGTCCATGTTTTATAAAACTGTTTTCATAAAGTGGTTAATATTATTACATGTATTTTTAAAGTCATTTTTACCCTTTTTTACTTTTACCACATTTTATGGAAATGATATTTATTTTGTTTACTATACAAGGTACTTTTTGACTTTTCTGAAAAAAGTACGAGGAGAATGTTTTTTTAACGTATATGGTATGAAAAGATTTTTACAGTTTCATAACGCCTTATTTCTATGAATATTATTCTACAATATTTCATTATTATTTTCTATGAAATTATTTTCTTTTAAAATTGCACGACATTTTGAGAAAAGAAAATGATTTTGAAGAAGAAATGATATTTTACTAAAGAATTCATTTCAAGTGTTTTATCAAAACTACTTTCCATATAAGATGACATTATTTAATATGTTTATGTTTGAAGTATAATGTCTCTATTATTTACATGGTTTTATTTTTATTATTATGAAATGATATCTATTTGTTTTGTATGGATTATGTTTTGATGGGATGATGTTTATGAAACCCATTTCACTCTTTGGGTTATGATGAATGATTTCTGTTTATTTTGTGGAACACGTAAGAATGATTTCATTATGAGATGTGTGGGACCTATATCTCCATAAAATGCATTGGGTAAAGATTTATATCTCATTAGATAAACATGGATGGAACGACAAGTAAATTTGGTTTAGTAATACAGGGCTGGAATGACAAGTAAACCCGATTCAGTAAGGGAATTTGTCCACTATGATGGTCTTGGCAGCAATGGCTTGGCTACTATGGAAATAATATCATGTACTTAATGGTTTTCCACAATTACATGTTTTATCCCCATGATATTTTATCATGATTAATGTTCCTTTATGATCTATGCCTTATGTATTGCAATGTTTTGTGTCATTTATCATGATTTTGATGTTTAAATTTTATGTTCATGTTTTTACGTTCAAATGTTTATGGAATGTTTTATGTTCTCCATGTTTACCATTATAGAGCATTTGAGCTCACCCTTTTTATGTTTTCTTTTCCCCAGGACATAAAGAAATGTTTTAGGTAAGAAAACAAAAGGGGAAGATCTTTATGGGAGATGTTGAAGATCTTTCACAATGATTAGAAGATTATGTTCCGAGTTTCAAAAGACCCTAAACTATTATGGTCCTTGGGTTTTTGTTTTTGTTATGTATTAAGTATTCCGTAAAAGTAATGTAATTTCCATGTACGTCAATCTTGGGTCTCTATAGTTGGTATCAGAGGAAAGGTTTAGTTAACCTTTGGAAACTAGGATGTGAAAACTTTAGTGAGATTTCTAGAGATATTTCTATGGTATGTCTAGGGATTTCCCTAAGTTTAAGTATAAGTGTAGGTTATAGTCCTATAATTATGGTAACGATCTTAGAATTAAACCTAAGATGTTAGATATTGAAGGTACTCCCCCTTTATTATGTTGTTTTCCTAGCATGATTTTTTCCTCTCACACTATTCTTTTTGGGTTTTAGAATATGGCTGGAACCCGAAGGAACTGTGTTGATCAATGTAATGGAAAATGCACTGATTTTCCTTCTAAACAAACCAATGTTATGGGAGATGGAGTGCCAAATCTCATTTCTATACTTACACAAGCTATGAATCATCCTGGACTTCCAAATGGGCAGAGAAGGGAAAAATATTCTATTGAGTCCTTCATGAGGAAATGTCCACCTTCTTTCAATGGGTCATTTGATCCACTTATTGCTGAACAATGGATCAGCACCATTGAAAAGATATTTTCCATACATCGCTATTCAGAACATGAAAAATTCATTTTGGCTATTTAATGTTTATAAGGTGAAGAAGACCAGTGGTGGACTCTAATTAATAATACAAGGCCCCAAGATGAAATTGAATCCATGGAATGGGACGAGTTCAAGAACTTGTTTTTCAATAAGTACATCCCTCGTATTCTTCGAACAAAGATTTAAAAGGCGTTCATTGAGCTTAAGAAAAAGGATGATGAATTTGTTGGTATATACGAGGCAAATTTTACAAGGCTTGCAAGGTATGCATCTGGCATTATCATCCAACTAGAAAGTTAGGTTGATCGATTCTTCAGTGGCTTAAAACCAAGTATTCGATAGGAATTAGCTATAAGAGACTTCAGTAGCTATAAATAAATTCTGTGTTATTCTATCAAGGTAGAACTGAAAGATGTTTTTACGTATCTATATCAGGGTTTCGACAAGAAACAAAAGTTGGAGTTCAAGAAAAAAGCTCAAAACAATGGTGAAAAGAATATGAATGTTTCGTTATGCTCAAAATGTGGAAAGAAGCATGGTGGAGATTTTCTTAAAGGGACTAGAAAATGTTTTAAGTGTGGAAAAGAAGGTCTTAGAGAAGCTGAGTGTCGAAGTAATGGGAAAAAGGTAGCTAATGATATGAATAGAGAAAAGACTACAGAGAACGCACCACCAACACTTCAATGCTACAAGTGTAAGGAAATGGGGCATTATGCTAACCAATGCCCTAATCCAAGGGTTAATGATGATCAACACCAACAACCTCTTAAGGAAAAGGAAAAAAGGTAAGTCACATGAGATCACTATTAGAGATGTTTAATATGACAACAAAGTGGTGGAAGGATTAAGTGTTTATGTAACGGGATTCCAAAATAAAGTTGTGGAATCTCATTTATAGTATTATGGAATATTGGAATATCTATTTATTGGTTTTCAATAATTGTATGGTACCAGTAACCATGAAAAGTGATTGAAATATTTTTAGAAAGAAGATTATATGCGCATAATGAAGGGATAAAGAGATAATAATATGTTTGATAGTATTAATGAGCTCATGACTGATATAAGGACAAAGTGACATCATGGTTTGAGAGTATAGAAATTTTGGGATTTTGGTATGTGGAAAGTGTTAACTTTTGACAGAATTCATGTTTTCACAAAGGTTATATGGTAATTCATATTTCAATGATACATGATTAAGGTATTCACATGTTTTTAATGTGACCAACATTATATATCTTATGATATGTGGGGGATAAATGATGGTATTCACATGCTTGTTATATGACCTCTATGTTAATATTTTCATTATACTATGAGATTGGATAGAAGTATTCTAGATAAGCCTAAATATTGGAATGGATTAAGTAATACAACATATAGTATTGTTTAAGGCTAGAACATTTTGATATTATTTCTGAAATTTTATAGTAGTATAGATTTAGAAAAAGGATAACCCGCAATACGGGCGACAGCCCATCGCATCAGACAAGGCTGTGGGAATCGAACCCACAACCGAAGTGCGACGTGAATTTATTGCCTACCACTGGACTACAGGAAGTCCCTGATTAGTAGAAATTAATTTTATTTTAATTATCAGAATGATAGATGAATTATAAGTCCATTTTTGTAACCATATACAATTAATATCACCATATATTGACTTATCTAAATTTGATAACGTTTGGTAACCTTTCGTTTGAGACAGATGGAATGACCCATAATTTTTTCACATGATCTTATAACACTTCACGAATGAAAAATTCAACTTTATTTCATTAATATATGAAGTGGAAATTGTTCAAGGAACAACAAACGACAAGATTGTACCCAAATCAAGTAGTTATTTCTTCTAATTCAAAATTTTAAACTTTATGGAAATGATATTGAAAACCAAAAACGTTGTCCCAGTACCCTCATATCCGATGAATTAGATGGTACCTTAGATCATCACAAATTTATGGCTTTGTGATTGTTGGATTTTTTAAAGCCATGTTCTCTACCACTCTCCATCAGAACTTGATGGTTATATTTCTCTTCCATATCCATATTTTCACCTATGTCCTCCTATATAGAAATACAATGATGATTTAATTTAGTTAATCATTACATTTCATACTTTAGTTTTTAAAATTAAGTTTTAGTATTCTTTTTTGCGATGTGGGTTTCTATGAAATAAACTTTCAAGTAGTAAATGATTTATAACCCCGACGAATTTTCAGCGCGAAATTCATTTTAAGGGGGGTAGAATGTAACACCCCGAAATTTTATGAGAAATATTATTTTTAATTTCTTTGATGTCTTGTGTTGTATGCTACACTAATATTATCTTGCGCTATACACAACACCTTATTATCTTGTAGTATACGCAAACACTATTCTTGGCTTGTGTTGCACGCAAGAGCGACTTTCCTCAATAGCATGTGTTGTACGCAATACCGAGTTTCACTAAACCATGATATATTGTTATAAAATTATTATGAACTAGCTGTTATGAATAGTATTAACCAAATTTTAAATTTTATAACATTATTATTCATCTTACACATATTCTAGAACATGGGAAAAAATAAATTTTTTGGGTAAAATAAGTATTTTTAAAAAAATGCAGTTTTGCCGCCTTTTGATGGCGCACCCACTTTAAATCTAGTTTTTGACACGTTTATGAGTTAAATTTTAAAAAATAAACTTATTTATTGAAATAATTATATAAAAATTTACTTTGGATAATTTTTTAATATTTTCCTGTTAACTTTAATACTTTGATGAAAAGTAAAAATACGCTAAATTTTAATTAAAAAAAACTTTTTTCATCAAGATAATTTATATGGTTAAATTATAATTTTGAATGGTTTTAAAGTATAAATAGAATATATTTTTACCATTTAATATAATTTAAGTCATTATCATTATTTTTACATTGAATTCATAGGTAAAAACATTTCAATCTTTTGTAATGTTTTAACTTTTAAAACTCGTTTTCTCAACAGCAAGATTAATTTTAAATTAAATGTTGCCATTTATGTGTTTTGAATTTGGAAAAATGGATTCCATATTCGGAATTATTAGGTCAAAATTATGTTAATAGGATACTTTTTATTTTTATACATTATGAATAGTAACTATGGTAATTTTATTTACTACAATTAAAGGTAAATCAGGTAATTAAGGGTGAAAATAAGATTATAAAATTACCCTAACACCTGCCAAAATTTCATTGGATGAATAAAAGTCAACCCATATTACCTAAGGGTCGGAATAGATTTATTTCATGGACTTTTTACCATGAAAATGATGTAATTATTATTAAAACAAAAGAAAGTGACAATATGTTACTCTCTTATATATTATAGGTGTAATAAATTTAATTTAGTGATAAACTTCATAAAACTTAGAACATAAATAGTCACCATAAATCTAATAAAATTATCTAAATCATGTGAATTTATTTATAATTTTTAGGGATTAAATAATTATCATTAATGGTGACACAATAGTGATGTAGGAATTATTTTATTGATTGAAATATCAAATAAATGGTTCTAAAAATATTAAAATAAATATTATATGAACTATTTAATGTGATCCAAGAATTTTATAGTTAAATTTTAATTTTAATGAATTTATTAAAAAAAATTATTCGAATATATCCTCTGTTTGGATTTTATTTAAATTCAAATAAATTAATAGTGTCAAAATTGACATTATTGTTATTTTATAAAAATAACATATTATTAAATTGTTTAAAAATCACAAAAATATTTAAAAATTATAAATTGAAATTTATATAGTCTATATTTTAATACTTTATCCAATTATGGACAATTCGCATAACATAAGTAATTATTTATAACAATTTAAAGTTTAGAATATTATTACCACAAATAAAATTAAATAGATTAAAAAAGGATAAATCAAATTGATAAGGTTTAAAATAATTTTCCAACATGTATAAATTTTATTTTATGATAATATTTCAACCCTATCTAATTTCATCTTCAAATATGAGTCATTTTATAGGTTTTTAGGTGGGTTTTGAGTTTATTATAAATTAATATTTTAGAGGTTTCCAAAAGTGCCCCTCTCTTGTCTTATAAAAGGGCACCTCATCCCTCTCCACCTCACACCATTTTGAGCCTTTAATCTTGGACAAACCCTACCCATTTCCCTTATCCACTTCCCTAGAAATATAATAGAGGTCCTGATATTCTCAAAAGACCATATTTAGTTCCCTAAGAGGTGGTTTAGAAGAGGCGTGTTGAAGAAGGGGTAATATCCTTTACCAATTCTTTCAAATTTATTTCTTCTTCTACTTCCTATATATGAGTTGTTTCATTATTAAGTAATAACTCCAGTATCACTTTTATACTGACATGTTATGATATGAAACAACTCTATTTCACCTTATATCCATCCTATGAAAAATGAAATCGTCGCGCGTGCGTACATATGGCTTACCGTCTCCATGTCGTGGTGTAATATCTTTTTACACCACCACCATAATTGAATGGGTATAATGGTGGAAATAATAACTATATATTATTATTATAACATGATACTAATTCTGAGATATTATATAATCCACTCCAATATCATTCAACAATTATGGGAATGATATCGTCCCTCGTGCGTACGTATGGATTATCGTCTCCACGACGCGATGCAATTCATTCTCCATGTTAACCATTAAAGAATGATTATAAGGTATATATAATAAATAATCATGAAATATATGACATAATAATTATACTGGTTTTATTTACATATATGTTTCATCTACTTAATTCCATTCAATTCAATAAGGAAACGAAAACAGTGTTCATGCGTACGTATGGCCTACCGTCTCCATGAACGGTGTATTTCATTCCATTTATCGATCTATCACATATATTTATATGCTGAATATATATTATATATAAATCATGTTTTACATGATGGAAGTAATGGAAGTAATTAAATCATGATATAAGTAATAATATCAAGAACAACAAGTCCAAACACGTACGATAAATGGAACAATTATTACCCAAAAACGGTGCTTTAACATGGAATTGACAAACGAATGGGTAATATAAAGACCTAAGTGAATCATATATGACATCATAAATATTATTATAGTTCTTTTAAAAGTTAATAAAATGTTTAAACCCAATATACAATAGTTTCATACACATACAGAAGAAATTAGATTTACGGTAAGGGATAATTATTCCAATATCGTTCTTATCCGAAATTGTTTATTCGTATGTATTTACTAGGGTAATATTTATCATCCATGTAAATGATTTATAAAAATGATTTCATAAATTTTTTATTATTCTTCCATTCATTTTTAAAGTCATTTTTACCCATTTTTGACTTTTAATACATTGTATGGAAGGAATCTTTCTTTTCTTTACCATACAAGGTACTTTCTGACTTTTCTGGAAAACGTACGATGAGAATGGTTTTTTTAACTTATACGGTATCAACAGATTTTTACAGTTTCATAATTACTTATTTCTATGAATCTTGCTCTACAATATTTCATGATTATTTTCAATGAAATTAATTTATTTTAAAATTGAACGACATTTTGAGAAAAGAAAATGATTTTGAAGAAGAAATGATATTTTCTTAAAGAGTTCATTTCAAGTGTTTTATCAAAACAACTTTCCATCTAAGACGAAATTATTTAATATGTTTATATTGGAATTATAATGTCTCTAATATTTACATGGTTTGATTTTTATTATTATGAAATGATATCCATTTTTTTTGTATAGATTATGTTATGATGGGATGATGTTTATGAAACCCATTTCACTCTTTGGGTTATGATGAATGATTTATGTTTATTTTGTGGCACATGTAAGAATGATTTCATTATGAGATGGGTTATACCTATATCTCCATCCAATGATTTTGGTAAAGATTTATATCTCATGATATAAACATGGCTGGAATGGAAAGTAAATCTGGTTCTGTAATACAGGGCTGGAATGACAAGTAAAGCCGGTTCAGTAATGGACTTTATCCACTATGTTGGTCTTGGCAGCAATGGCTTGGCTACTATGCAAATAATATCATGTGATTAATAGTTTTCCACAATTACATGTTTTATCCCCTTGATATTTTATCATGATTAATGTTCCTTTATGATCTATGCCTTATGTACTGCTATGTTTTATGTCATTTCTCATGATTTTGATGTTTAAATTTAATGTTCATGTTTTTATGTTCAAATGTTTATGGATTGTTTAATGTTCTCCATGTTTACCCTTACTGAGCATTTGATCTCACCCTTTTTATGTTTTCTTTTTCCCAGGTCATAAAGAAAGATTTTAGGTAAGAAAACAAAAGGGTAAGATCTGTATGGGAGATGTTGAAGATCTTTCACCATGATTAGAAGATTATGTTCCGAGTTTCCAAAGACACTAAACTATTACGGTCCTTAGTTGTCTGTTTTTGTTATGTATTAATTATTCCACAAAATTAATGTTATGTCCTTATACGTCATGGTTGTGTCTCTACAGACAGATTACTGCTAAAATTATGAGGAAATATATTATGTGTGATAGAAATGAAAATTATCACAAATAGTATTTGTGACTAAATTTAATCCCTTCATAAATAGTTTCCAATTACATTAATTGTGATGGGAATTTATCATCTGTCAAAAAAATCTCTAAACTTTTTAACTAAATAATCTATTGTAAATAATTATAAAAACTTTCAAGACTAAAAAGATAAATAAAATTCATTAAAAATAAAAATTTTAAATAAGTATTCATAAAAAATAAAAAAAAATTAATACATACAAATTTTATTAAAAAAGAAATAGTAAAAAATCACTGTGATAATGGGGACACCTAGAGGAGGACAGTCGAAGAGATAGAATTCCATCCTTAATTCAAGTGAAAACTATTACCTATAATCTAGCATTCATTGTTGTTTCTATTATTGACACTTATCTTTCCACTCCTAGTTCAATCAATGTATAGTCTCATCTTGAGCTCTCATCCTCTCTTCATGCACCACAGTGGAAAAAGACAATGATCACACATGATATCCCTTCGAACATACTAATGGAATCCCTAGAATACCATGTCAACTAGCTAACATTGATCATGAACTAATACTCATCACCTAACCCTTATTGATACCACTTATAGTTACCTATATTCATTCTACCTTAACAAAGAATAACTAACATCATCCATTATCATCTTCACTTTGTTTATCGACCTAAATATTCTATATGAGAGAAGTTTGGACATCATGTGTCTCCTAGACATGCGTAATCAGAGATTAGAAATGTAAAAAATTATATTATGTTAATTTTAATAATCTAAAAATAAATAATATCCATGATCTATCCATATATATCATAAGAAATTTTACCAACAGAATGATCATTGTATATACACTTATATAAATCAAACCCCATAACTGAATCATCAACCATAGACTATAAAAATTTATTATACAAAATCAGTATTAAAAGTATATATAAATTATTAATCAATGTTACTTACTATCTCCTATTGATATGGAGTAAAGGTACGACTCCTAGTTTTTTGTGTGTCATATTATGTCCCCTGGTTCTATCATCCAAAAAATGATCTCCATCTGAAATTATCCTTTATCCAATGGGTTTACAATCCATCAAAAGCTTGGGGGGAGATGTTTTCAATTTGATGATTCACATAATATTCAACAAATATATTTATATAAAATCTCTCTACATATCTATTACAATGGTTTTGCAATAACTAATAAAAATGATTCCACATGCACGCCTACCATACCTCTCAAATGGAGGGTCTCATGATAGGAGATTATAAACCCTCAAAATATTGAACAATATAGTAAATTATAAATTAAATATATTTAAAATGAAATGAACTATTTTTGTATATACCATATGGTGATCAAACATGCGATGTCAATCATTGGTTGGATCTTGATCCCATGACACCCATGAACTAGAATAATAATTCATTGGAATTTAACATGCCAAAAAATGGCTAGATATGAAAGACTATTAAAATAATATAAAATTATGAAACAATTAATAGACTAAATGAATTAATGAAAATTAAATTAAATACATATTTTTACAGACATCCACAATTTTGGATTGGAATCAGAAGAAGGATGATACTCATGAATAATGTCAGAAATTGTTAATATAGAAAGGCCTTAACCCATACTATTCAATGGTGAATTAGAAGCATCCCAACCATTTGAATCGAATGATGGAATAAGAGGTGCATCACCAGGTAGCCCATCCTCGATCAAGCCATGCATCAGCTAATTGTACTCATATCGATACATCTAAAATATATAAATAGTAATAAATAAAAATAATATTAATATAGAAATTTATAATTTAAAACTAGAAAATATTTATTTAAAATAATTAATATATACTCATATATATTGTAAGTAAAATGTAACACCTCTTTCTCAATCTCCATCTTATCATTTTCTCAATCTACATACTCAAAATCATCATTTTCTATAAGATATTCTATTCCATCATCTATCATTTTATTCAAATTCATTGATAGTTACATCATCATCAATATTAACACCATCAACCCTTAATTTATAATTTTAATCATCAATACTTGTATCTCTTTAAGTAATATATGTTTTTAATAATGTCTCTTGAAAAAAATCAATATTTTACAACTCTACAGAACCATTTTTGTTTTCAATAAACAAATTTTCATGTGTTTTAGTTTTTATTAAACTCCATAAATCATTTAAATCTCTCAAATAATCCCAATAATTTAAATAATAATATTAATTTTGTTTATGCACTAATATAAATAGTCTATTTATTGTAAGATGATTTCCATAGTTAATTTCAATAACTCCATAAAATGGATGAATTCAAAACCCACAATTTGAATCAAAGATGCATTTAATAATTATTACGTAATGTTATCCCATAATAGATAATGAAATTATTTTATCTAGTAGGACCTAGAAGTTATCTTATCATTCTCTAGGATAGTTTTCTATAAGAAGGAACCATTATTCATTGATTTTATTGACTCACCATGTGATGTCCCTGATCTGAATGCCACTCAGATGTGACCTTGGCCTATTTGGCCACATGACCTCAAATACATCTCCCTGAATTCCAAAGGCTTCTAACTAGCAGTGATGGCCTAGGGTGTGTCCATAGAGAGACTATAACCTCATTACCAGAGTGTAGAAAATTGAATACGTAATATAATAGATAGTAAATAGAAAAAGTAGTATAAATAGATGGAACAACAGAAGCAGACAAAATAGTAAACCACTGAAAAATGGATAATAATATACAAAATTTGATGATGATACATGTCATGTCACTATGAAGCTTGAAATCATGGTTACAAAGAACCAAAAAATACATGCTTTGAAATGTAGAAAAAATTGAATCAAAAAAGTATCCTAAGAATCATGAGATATAGCTCGGTCATCTGGTACGAGCTCCATCCTAATAAATCATGCAATCAAGTGTCTAAAGTAGTGTGATTCCCTTTATCAACATCTATATACATGTAATCGATCTGAGTGCCAATGGAAACCTGGATAGGGTGTGAGATTAATCTGAGTAGGTGACTACCAATGGCATCCATATGATCCAATACATGTGATATAAAATAAAATATTGTGTAATAATGTATATATAAAATGAGATAAGTACAATAAACTAAATTCCAAAGTACCTACCCTATCCCTTGGATGGTTTATGATCATATAACCAATTCATTAATTAATTATGTTTCAGTTTACATAAATAGATCACACGAAGAAATACCAACACTAATAAGGTAAAATAATGAAGGATCCATTTTATAACAAGGCATCCTGGTCATATTCTTAATGAAGAGGTTCCAAGGTAATAACTGAGGAAACCTTGACCTCAGGGGTTGATCCAACTCAGGTGATAACTGCAGTCGGTTCATAGGGGTAAGATCATAATCTAAGGAGTTTCATCCAAGGTATTTTACAATAATGAATCTAATTGAGTCCAAGGAAAACATCTAAGGTAAAATAGGATAAGCTATGGCTCGTCTCAAGGATGTAACCAAGACACCTCATGTTTGTAGAATCCATGATGGATCCATGGTGTGTACATAAGGAATCCCATAATAGTAAAGGATTAATTTTTTTATTATTGAAACAAATAATAAATAAGAGTGCTTAATTTTTTTTTTGAATTCTATGTTGGAAAGGTGGAAGTTTCCTTTATTCAATCCATATTTTTTTTAATTCTATATTGGAAATGTCAAGGGTGGCTTTTTTTCATCCCTATTTATCGAAAGGCGGAATTTCGTGATACCTTTCCCTTAAGTTTCTATAAAAGGAAACACCCCCCCCCCCTCAACACTTCAAAATTCCTCAATATCTCTAAATTTTACTCCCTACCTTAAATAATCTTCCGTTGTGTGTAATTGTTCTGGTGGCCTGAACGAAGTGTTGACTTTTTTTGGAAGAATCATTTAGAGTTATTTTTTCTTATTAATATTAAAATTATTTATTTATTTATTTGATTTGTTTTTAGTTAGTCATAATATGTTATTTATATATTGGTTTTGTTATTTATATATAGTTTATAAATAATAGTTATTATTATTAATGATTAAGTACATATTAACTAATGAATAAATTAGGATTAATGAATGATTAAATGTAATGATTAGATAATAATAATTAACTAATGAATACCATATGATTAACTAATTATTGTGGAATAATTAAATAATTTTTAAGTAATATTTAACTAATTATTATCAAATGAATAAATAATGATTAACGAATGATTAAAGAATGATTAAATAATGATTATAGAATGGTTAACTAATAATTAACTAATGATTTAGTAATGATTAAATAATGATCAACTAATGGTTAACTATGGATTAACACTTGAATGATTAATGATTAGATAATTATTAAATATTAATTAACTTATGATTAAGTAATGGTTAAATAATGATTAAATAATGATTAAATAATTATTAAGGAATGATTAAATAATGACTTTGAATGATTAACTAAGGTTTAATTAATGATTACTGAATGATTAACTAATGATTAAATAATTATTAAAGAATGATTAAGGAATGATTAAATAATGACTAAAGAATGATTAAGGAATGATTAAATAGTGATTAAATAATGATTAACTAATTATTAAGTAATGATTAACTACTCATTATGTAATTATTAAATAATGATTAAGGAATGATTAAAGAATGATTAAGGAATAATTAAATAATGATTAACTAATTATTAAATAATGATTAAGGAATGATTAATGAATTATTTTTTAATGATTAAAGAATGGTTAAGTAATGATTAAAAAATGATTAAGGAATGATTAAAGAATGATTAAATAATTATTAACTCATGATTAACTAATGATTAAAGAATGATTAAGGAATAATTAAAAAAAATAATTAACTAATGATTAAATAATTATTAACTAATGGTTAATTAACTAATAACTAATCATTAATGATTTATTAAGTAATCATTGAGTATCTATTAATGAATAATTAAGGATTGATTAAATATTTATTTAATAATTATTAACTAATGATTAAGTAATGCTTATAAAATTATTAAATAATGATTAACCAATGATTAACCAATGATTAAAAAATGATTAACTAGTGATTAAAAAATTATTAACCAAAGATAAACTAATTATTAACCAATGATTAACTTCTAATTAACATAGAATAAAAATAGGATGAAATATGGAAAATAGGCTTAACTACACACTTGATTTGTTACTCCCATGATTTAGATGATTAATCCATTATTACATTTATGTTTTGTTAATGTTGATGACATGTTTTAGATGAATCAAATTTTGTTTATAAACTATTGAAGATACCTTTGGGAAAGTTAAAAACTACACTAAAATAACATTAGTGTCATCTTTTAGGATATAAGAAAATGTTATAAAATTTTGGTAGCATAAATATTATGTGGTTATATAAGAAATGAAATCTATTTCTGGATACTACAAGTGGATGTGGATTAGGAAAAGAAAAACCTACGGGGTAAGACCCGAAAACAAAACATTAAGGTAGACTCGATTGGTAACTGATGCACAAAAATGACCCTTGATGCACACTTGGTTTGACACTCCTAGGGGATGTAATATAAATGATACATATTTTCTTTATAAACTACTGAAATACCTTTATCAATATTAAAGATTATACTACAAAACAATATTATCATACTTTAGGATATAATAATTCATTCTAAAATTTTAGCATCATAAAGATTATATGGTCAAACCTCATTAATAGTATTCAAATAATGTTTTGGAAACTAGGTTAAAATAAGGGAAAACGTAAAATTAATTTATTTATCCTTGATAAAATAAAAAATTTGATCATATAATGTGAAATGGACAATAATAAACCCATTAAATAATACATGAATGATTTATAATGAAAAATAAACACCTTTGATTTTTTCAACAAAATAGAGTTTAGATGAGATGATTCTAACTAAAGAAGTGAACTAAACTTTATCTTTTTTTATATGGTATCTTAATAAAATCTTCTAAATGGATATATTTAGCTTTGCAATTTTCAAAATCTTTCATCATTATAATAAAAGACCTCCCCACATGGTGACGATGTCATTAGAAGGTCAAAAGATTTTCAAAATTAGAAAGTTATGTACTTCCCTTTAAAAGATGTTATTAAGATACCACATGAAAAGAATCTAGATTTTACTTTACTTATGAAGCTAGGATCATCTCATCCAAACTCTATTCTGTTTAAAAATAACAAGGTGTTTCTTGTATGTTTTAAAGCATTCATGTGTTATTTTATGGGTTTGTAATTGTCCATTTTTCTTTATATGATCATAATTTTCATTTAATCATGAATAAATAAACTTATTTTATGTTTTACCTTATTATTTCCTCAATTTAAAAAAAACGTGTTAATTATTCTATAATAAACTTTTATATACCAAAACATTTGTACCATATTTTAAGATATAAAAATATGTTATAAAATTTCTGTTTCATAAATATTATATAGTAAACCCTCATTTTGAAAAATATTCCCACTATAATAATCTTGATCAAAAAATATTTTTGATGTAGAGAGTCATGTTTTACTGTGTCTACTTCTATGGCGAGGTTATTCAAACTGATCAAAGAGATTCTTATAGTACACAACAAACAAAAATGTTTAGGAAATTTAATTTTGTAACCCAAAGTGAACTTCATGATAGAATTCATGATTTCATAAATTTGAGACCTAACCAAGAGATCAAGTCTACTAGCTATAGACATTTTAAATTCTCAGATACACTATAGAATCTATCTTGTCCATTGGTTGCGGATGAGCAGTGTTTCAAAGAAATAAATTCATTTTACCAATGGTTAGATGATTCCATGATGGAGTTATATGATGATTTTTTTACTGTAAAACAATATCATCCAATAGTATGAAAATGTACATGTACAATATTGGTTGAAGAAGATATGTCTCAAGAAATTGAGGCTCTTCCCTGTGACAATAAATAGGAAAAACTAGATGATCTCTTGGATATACATGTAAATCAAACTTCTAATGAGGATTGTTTTAATGATAGAACCGAAGGATAAAACATTTATGATGAGGAGGGAGCTGCATAAGTCGGAGAGGATGTTTCTAGAAATGTAGTAGTTGTATAGCAGTCTCGACCAATAATAAATCATCCACCACTCTTCGTATCTCTGTTAGAAGAAATATCATTCTTTCTTGAATTTTACTGTAATGTTCCCACAGCTTCATCTATGTTTCCTGGAGTTGTAGTGGATAGGTTTAGTGAGATAAAAAAACACAATATGTTGGAAGGGATTTTATAAGTAAAGTTGTGTTGATAAACATATGAAAAATATTTTATATTGAGAGGAAATACACATTTTTAGTTTAGTAATAAAGCTGTAAAAATACATCATATTGCATGATAATTATGGGTATGATTGTATATTCTTCTTGAGGGTGATCTAGAAATTCTATTTGGAGGTTGATAATTTCTAAGATTAATGTAGCTCATACTTGTGTTCAACCAAACCTAACATAAGATCATACTACATTGGATATTTAATTTGTGTCATATATTCTCATAGAGATAATTAGGACCTACAAATATGTTCCTATAACCATTTTTCAATAGAGGATAAAATAAACTTTTGGTTATAATATTTTTTATAATTAGGCATGGATGGTGAAACAAAAGGAAATTGTGAAGGTCTATAGTGATTGGGATAACTTATATCAGCTGTTTCCAAAATTTCTAGCCATAATTAGACACAACGACCAAGTTTTATTCCATTTTCATATGAATTAACATATGTCTCAAGGTTACTGACTTGATCCATCTCATGTTCAAATTAATTGGTTGTTTTGGGAATTCCTCGCCTATATTTTTTCATTTTTTTGAGAAAAATGTTCATTTAGATTGATGGAATGTTTATATAGTAAAAATAAAGGGGATTATTATTGATTGTGTAAACCTAATATAGTAACCTTTCTCCTATTCTCCTTGAATTTTTTATTTTGGAGAAGGAAAACTACGAATCATGGAGTTAGTTTTTGGCATGTATCTGTAACAATTTCACCAACATTTGAGTTGTCTATTTGATATTTGATCAACATAGGGAAATCAATTTGGAAAGAAATATGGATCCCAATACATAGAGACCCCCAAATGAACATCATAGGTACTCAATTAGACACATTGTTAGAAATGTGTGAAAAACATTCAATAATTAACCTATAATTAAGGAAATCATGAGGCTTGGTATGCACTGTCTTTATTATTTTTTACTATTTCATCCTAAAAATAAAATTAATTTATATTAAATGTGATCACTTAGGTATATAATATGAGCCAGATCAATGATGGTTTAAAGAAAATTTTGAAGAATTGTTCATGTCTAATCATGGATAGTATAATTATATGATATTGATTCAAATAGAAAAATGGACATTAGCATATAATGGGGGGAATATGTGCGAAAAAATGATGACAAACACTATGGAGTTCATCAATGGTGTCCTCATAGAGCTTTTCAAGTTACCTATAAATGCCCTAGTTCATGATACATTTTAACATTGTGTGATTTATATCATTAATAGAAAAAACAATCCTTTAATGGGATTTGGTAGGGGCTAAGGTATGGAATAAAATTTCAATGAGATATTGAAAAGAACATTGAAGAACCTTCTAGATATAAAGTGTTCTTTTTCTACTGAGAAGTCTCTCAATTTGAAGTTCAACAGTGTTCGAACCCCATAAAAAGTAATAGAGGTGAAAAATGGTGTTATTACTATAATAAAGGCATTTTCAATGTAAAAACTACCAATAATTACAGCTTCTAAATGCACATGCCATCACATCATATTCCTCTATAAAAATATCATGGGAAGAACATGTTGATCCAGTGTATCATCTGGACACCATTTCTAACTGTTTTTCTACACCATGGATGCCTATTAGGGAGTTTTGATATTTCCCAATGCACAAATATCATCCAATATTGATTCCTTACATTAATTGGTTTCATAAACGAGGGAGATCAAAGTCCATCAGGATATATAATAACATGGACTAGCCTCAAGAACAATAGAAAAGTTTGAGATACAATATATTTCATTAATAAAGTCATAAATGGAAACAAATCCCTAACATTTCTAGATAAATTCCACACTCTCAGCCATAATAATGTATTGTATCCTATTTGATCTTTTCATATTGTTAATTATATGGTGTTAAGGTAAGATCTTCATTTTGTCTAAATTTCTAACATTTCTGAATAAATTTACTATAAATTAATAATAATCCTTCCATATTCGCATTAAAAGGAATATTACAAGTACCTGTGGGGTGACATGAAATAATAATCAAACTATCCATCGCTAAACTATAATCAAATATAGTGAGAAAATAATCATGAAACATACCATCATGTGTGAAGTAATTCATAAATTTTAAATCATGCTATTTGATATGTAAAATTTTAGTCAAATAATAACTAATGTGGTGTTGGGTTATAAAAGATAATTTGTCTTCATTATATAAAATTTTATTAGAAAATAAGTGACATAATGTTTTGGAAAGGTAGGTAAATAATGATAAAACATAAAATCACATTTTTTTTATCCATGATAAAATGACAATTATGATCAAATCAAGTGAAATAGACAAAAAACCCATTAAATTAAACATTAATGATTTACAATAGACTAAAAAACCTTGACATTTTTCAATAGAATAGATTTTGGATGAGATGATCTTGACTTCAAAAGTGAAGTAAAATCCATCTTATTTTCAAGTGGTAGCATGATAAAATTATGTTGACCATAAAATTTTATTTATATTTCAAACTTAAGACTCATTTCATTTTTTAAAATACATATGGAGGATACTTCACTACTCACTAAGCAGTATAGGAATTTTTCCCATGACATGACATAGGGGCATCAGGTTCGACAGATCAGGGTGCATCTAGCACACCATCATCATTACATTCTACCTACATTCCCCATTATACCATACCTATGTTATGAATGCTTCTAAAAAATCGAGTTATATGATTTCACATTTATAAGTCCCCAGCCTTAAACCTTACTTAATCTTGAGTTATTACAAGATTACACATTGAGGATCTTTTCAGGTTTAGAGTTTTAGAGAATTAGATCATAAAACATGCATTACATTCTACATTTAAACAAAGTGGTTACATAAAAGATAGTATTCATTTTTCCCATCAACAGAAACATATTTAAAATAAAACATGGATTCTTTCTTGACACTTCCTTGAAACTATCATCATATCATGTACCTTTCCCTTGACCTATGAAAAACATTTCAAAAAAACATGAGATGAGCATAAAAAGCTTAGTAAGGGATATAAAAATATAGAAAGGAAACATGAGTTCATATATACATAAGAATGAAATCATACTTTACACATAAAACATAAGCACTTTAACATACCTCATCAAATCATGAATAAATCATAGAAATCATAAGACATAAAGGTAACTTGAGGCATTCATAACATTCTTATGTAGGGAGTAACCCTCTTGGTTACGTTTGGAAGACCCACCAGAGTATATTTCCTAAATCTCTTCGGAGAAACCTTAACGTTTCACTCTTTCGTGTAACCTAATGTAAAGACCTGTAAAATTCAAGGGAAATTTTTTCTTAATTTTTTTTGGAATTTTACAAGAGCGCGGTTTCTGACGGCACCTGATTCCGAGGCCCGGAGTGCCCGGAATCAATTTCCGAAGTTTGGCTCGGGTACGTTCAGTGAACGAACGAGCGGGAATTCCTAACTTTTGATCCGGTGCTCAGAATTGATTTTTGAGGGCACCGATGAACTCGCAGCGCTGATATTCGCTTAAGGAGACCTTTTTCGAAGTTGCGTTTTCCTAGGAGGAGATGTTTAATTTTCTGGATTAAATGAAGAGTAAAATAAATTTGTTATACAATATTTATTTTATATCTTTAATGTGGTTATAATCTTTTGTTGGAAGTTGGGTGGTTTAACAACCTAAGAGAGGATTAAGGTGAGGAGGGGCCCACCCGAGCCCCACCTTTTCAAATTCCCTAACTCCCCTCTCTCCCTCTTAAAGGCTTGTCAACTTAACATTTAATTAATTATACAACTCATGTATAATTAATAAGTGAGTTTAATTTTTGAGTTTTTGAAATTCAAACTCTTGAATTTCAAAGGTTGGGTTGTGTTAATAAATTAAGTGTAAGCTTAATTTATTTTTGGGTTAGTTCCTTTGTTACTTGACAGGATCGGGCCCACGTAGGACCTGTAGGCGCTGGTTCACACAGGACCGCTGAGCGGAATGTACTCGGAGCGGACGGTGGGACCTGTGGAGTAGTGGAGCTATCTATACCCACCCTTCAGGTGGGATCTCCAGTGGACAGCTCGGTGTAGTGGCTTTTACTTACAGTTTTTGTTTTCCCTTTCGAGTTGTACTTTACTTTCAGTTTGGGTTTGTATACTGGCCCATTTACTTTTCCGCACTTTCAGTTGTACTCTGTTTTTACTTAGTGTTTACTTTCCGCTTACTTACTCTGTGGTGTTTGTTTACTTTACAAAGGCAATGCCTTCCCTTTTTACCGGGATTTACGCCTTGCTGCTAGTCGCCAACCCCTGGCATATGGAAGGCGGGCTTGGGGTAGTCACGGCACGGACCCCGAGGGCGGGTCGTGACACCCAATGCATTGGAGATCTATATCGGGCTCACCTGCCCTTAGTTTATCACGGAACCACCCATCTCCATAACAATTCCCAAGAACCATAACATAATCATCCCACATAATACATGCATAACGGAAACATAACATTTCCACATTTCAATCACAAGATATAAATAAAATACATTGATATAAAAAACATTATGAAATCCATTTTCAATACCAAAATAAAATAAAAGTAAAACATGGTATTTATTTTTATTTTAAAAAGAAGGTATGGCTTGTAGAGGAAGCTGAAACTCATATAATGGTCACGGCAGCGGAGAAGTCATTGTTGTCGCATACGTATGAAAAAAACATTCCCTTTTGTCATTTTGTAAAACGCTTCGTATAAAAATATTCCTTTTGGATAAACATAAAAGACAAAGGGGTTTATACACCATATAAAAGAAAGTTGTGTATAAAACAAAATATGCCTCAATGAAAGGAGATTGAGACGAAGTCCCTTACAAAGACGGTATCCTTGGTTTAAAGATAAATCGATTACATAATTATGTGTGACAAACGAATACACCAAATATAAGTGAATATTAAGTGTAAAAAATCAGAGGATATTCACACATATTAATAGAATGATATATTCAAGGAGTACAATTTTATCCCAAAGAATCAAATTTGGGTTAAGAAGTTCCCTTGAAAAAATTTGACAGCCTAACGGCGTCACTACAAAATTATGAAAATGAATTGATGAGAGATAAAAAGGGTATCTCATCACTTGGACATACAATTAACATAAATAATGATATAGAATAACATATCCCAACATAATATTATGTGAATTAAAAGACATAACAAAATAATTCTTTTAAAAAGTGGAGGGTGAAACGTTCCCTTACCGACATGGGTATCTTTCGAAACATGCACCTCGTGAAATAAAGACAATACAACATTGATGTAAATAATCATAAATGAAATTATATTACACAATGAGTAAAATAATGGGCAGTACATACAGCACTCAAAGGAAATTGTGGCAAATGTAGCATAAATCTCACAGGAATAAAAGTGATATGAAAAATCCCTTACGAAAACATGGTAGCCTAACGACGCCACTTAAAACTTCGAAAATGGATTGATGAGAGAAGATAGGGTCTCTCATCATATTAACACAAAGATTACAGAAAGATTAATATAAAATAACATCCCCCAACATAACAAAGATGAGCTTAAAAGATGTTACATAAAGGAGAGTACTTAAAAAGAAAGAGAGAGGTTAGATCTCTTACAAAAATTCGACAGCCTAACGGCGCCACTCAAAACATCCAAAATGGATTTATGAGAGAGAATTGGGTATCTCATAATATTAAAACAAAGTTTACAGTATGATTAATATAAAATAACATCCCAATAACAAGAAAGATGAGCTTTAAAAAGAATGACATAAAAGAGTGTACTTTAAAAGAAAGAGAGGAGTTGGATCCCTTACCTCAAGTCCGACTTGTCTTGTTCGTTTCTTTATATTCCTGAATAATAAGATTTGGTAAATTTATAATTGACTAAGTACCTCCTTTAAATATTATTATTCAGTTCATATCACATATTATAATGTTATAATAATTGTTTAATAATGTTAGTTCATAATAGACGTTTTTGCCGATGTTTGGTACATGAGTCAAAAATGAACTTGTTTGAAAAAAATGACTTCCCATGTAGTTATAAGTAAATACTTTCCAGAATATTATTAAGGATTAAAATATCATATATATATCCAGTACATATTCATTTTATAATATTCCATATCATTTGGAGATAAAAACGAAAAGCGCCGTTCATGGAGACGGTAGGCCGTACGTACGCATGAACACTACTTTCATTTTTTCTTTGTCATATTAACGGAATTAAAAATAAATGATATATATATATATATATATATTATAATTCAAGTATAATATATATGTTATATAGGTCACATATTTTCATTAATTTAATTCTTTATACGTTCTATGTATTGCATGTACGAGTCACATCACTTGAGGGGGCGATAGTCCACACTTCCTCATATGAAATTATCGCATTTACACAACATGAAAAGAATAAAGGTATGGTTTAAAAATAAAATAAAGAAGCATATAGTAAACATAAATACCATATATATCATATATAAAATACAGTGACATCATAATGTCCACCTTTAATGGTGTTAAGAGAATATTGAACAATCATCGTTTTGTGAGGCAGAAAATCGCCAACCACAGAAACAGTATGTTCTTTAACCATTTGATGAAGGTGTGTGTAAGAGTCGCTCGAATACTTCTTATAAAAACATCCTAGTATATTGAATATACTGGAGTTTTTACAAAATAAAATTAATAGAAATAGTTTAGTGGGTTGGAGAAGCAAAATAAAACAAAAGGACTCAAGTGAAGACATTACCTTAAAATCGGGTAACTCCATTTGGTTTGAGCTCAAAGGCTTCCTTGGGAAGACTTCTGCCCAATGTGAGGCTTCTAAGAGTTAGGGAGGGATGTGGAGAGATAAAATGGGCAGGGGTTGGCCGAGCCAAAGGCTTTGGGAGTGTGGGTAAAGAGGTAGAGGTGGGGGCCTTTTATAAGAAGAGGGGAGGGGCACTCCTGGAAAGTAAGGAAATGTTACTCTATTTTAGAATGATGTTCGGATTTGAATGGTCCCACATTGCTGTGTTTCGCGTATAAGGTGATAATTCTTCAAAATCCACCCATCCAATAGGTTTTGGACATGTTTAGGTCTTAGATTTTACATTATCTTTCCATTTTATTTAAATCGTTAAATAACGAGGTCATCGCTGCATCATCATGATGTCATAAATAATTTAATTTATTTAATGTCTAAAAATTATAAAAAAATACTATGATGTAATAAATCTTTTTATATTTTCAATGATTATTTATATTAAAAAATATGACTTGTATAACTCCATGTAAAAATTGTTTTAGTAAAACATCTCATGTTTGTGTCTTTTTTACTTTAACATTAAATAAAAAGGTATTTATGTCATTTTCCAACCAAAGTGGCTCCATGGGGTCCCCAAGTTGACCCATGGATTTTATTGGTCGGCCATGACACATAAAATGAGGGTAGGACATGTTTTTAGGTCATTTCATGTTATTAAAACATTATTCTTACCTTAAACTACACTAATTACCTCTAATCGCGATTAAAAAATTAATAAGTTACTATTAACCAAAAAATTATTTTAATCCCATTGAACCACATTTTACGTATTAAAGACAACCATGTATGTCTGATTTTTGAAATTAAAAACACAAAGATTGCAAAATTTCATTTAAATGGAAAATCAGTTTGTTTAAGTACCACTTAGTGGTTTCACTATTCATCAAAAATTGAAGTTTTTTCAGAAAATTACCAAAAGTTCACCCTAAGATATATTTGATATTCTGAATTCAAAAATGATTTCTATTTTAAAAAATTCAGAACATATAAGTTGCATTAATTTATTTAATAATTAATTCCTGCTGTCAAAACAAATAGCGTGTTTTTATGAAACAAAATGTATCAAAAGATTGACACTAGTTTAAGTCCAATTTCAAAGTGAAATTAATTCCAACGACCACTATTGGATTAAATGGTAAAAATATATTCTAATTTCACATTAAAACCAATTCAAAAGATAATCTAATCATATAAATAAATTATATTAAAAGAGTTTTTGGATTAAAATACAACATTTTCCACTATTCATTAAAAATTGAACTTTTTCGGAAAAATACCAAAAATTTGCACAAAGTAAATTTTGATGTCCCGATTCTAAAGAATAATTTTATTTTGTCAAATATGACACATAAAATTTTCAAAAAGTGGATTTAAAATAGGTTCTCCATCAAAAGGCGGTTAATCGACCTTTTAAGGAATATTAGAATGTCTACGCTTAAAATTGGATTCATTCACATTTTTAATCCTCTAAAATTTATTGTAAAGAGTAAAAATATTTGACACACATATATAATCATTTTGTAGTTAGTTATATTCATTCCCTCCATCACAACAGTTAGGCGTTAACTACCATTTAAAATAATATTATTTTATTATTAGAGTGCAACGTAAGATTCCCAAGAAACTCGTTGTTGCGTATTGGATACGCCATCAAGCATAGCATCCCATTTAAAGTAATATTAATATTTTATTCACAAATATGGGTAAATGTGAAAATTTCATATTCTTTATTTACCTGGGGTGTTACATCCTTCGCCCCTTTTGGGAATTGTGTCCTCACAATTTTAAAATTGAGCATGGAAACATCCTTGAAAGTCCCACATCGGAACAAGAGTCGGTAAAACAATCACTTTAAAATAAAGGAAGATAAGTACAGAAGTCACCTGAGTTAACCCATACTAGGATTCCATATAGGAAAACATGGACATGGAGGAGAAAACATAGGGTCATATTCTGATGGAGAGTGATAGAAAACATGTTTAGGAGAAAGTTAACCACAAGAAAATCACAAACTTGCGATGGGTTAAACGGTATTAGATTCCCCAGTAGGAAAAGTTAATAGACAAAATTTTTGTTTTAAGTTACTTTTTATTGAGGAATTTATTCATAAGGAAACAAAATCACTTATCATGTTGACTTTCAACTTTTATTAGATTCCTTACACAAACTCATATTTTCTCCAAAAGATGAGTATTTAGGAAGACTTGTTCACATTAAGAGTACTATAATAAACTTCTAGAGAATCACCTAATCCACAAAAGAGAAATATATACTTCCCCTATCTTTAGACTTTAACAAAAACCAAAACCAAAAAGGTTAGTACAAGATCAGATAATCCAGAAAAGGATAACCCTTTATAAAAATAAAATCTATTCTTAATCTCCAAAATTTGTCCAACAAAACCCAAAGTTCAACGAGGACCATTCGATAAACAATTTGTCCATAAAATTCTTCAAATTAAACCAAACTATGATTGAAACCCAAATATTTGAAGTATTTAGTCACATAGTCTTCCAAGTTAAATCGTAACTTTATCTCCAAACAACATCAGTTGCTCTTAACGTCTCGTTTTGAAAAGTAATTAACCTAATCACATATCCTCCATGATAGGTTAATAAATTTCCATAGATAACCCAAAATCAAATTACTATTAATTCATAAAATCATCTAACTAAAAAGAACCATTCAAACTAAATAGGTAGTTCACATAGTCCAGTGGTAGGTGATAAATACCAGTCGCACTTTGGTTGTGGGTTCGATTCCTACAGCTTTGTTCGATGCGACGGGTTGTCACACGGTCTACGTGTTGTCCTTTTTATAAAACTCAAAAAATAACCCTAACATGTTTTAACCTCAATAGTTTCCTTATACCTCTCATTTTCATCCAAATTCGTTACGATCTCAACATCTTAATCCTTGAAGTCTTATTTCACCACCATAAGATAAAATAAAACGATTCCCAAAATTAATAACATCATACCTTGATCATGGCGTCCACTCGATTTCATCATCATCTTGCTCACGTAGGTAGAATTCTAATGAATTACAACAATGATTTAGAGATCTTTCAATATCATTTGCTTCCTCCATCCAAATACACCTTGTACAACATGGGTTATATGGGTGTTCACAGAAAAACAGTTTTGGAAAATAATCATGTATGACATATAGTTCCAAAACATCTGATAAAACATGATTTCTATAAAATAGTCAGACAGAATTTGAGTTGAAACTTTCTATTATTGGTCCTTTTAAAATACCATAATTATGTGCTGAGAGACTATATTTTAAAAGAAAATATAAATAGGTTGTGCAAGGGTCTCCTTCCTCAGCACCATTTTTAAAATCATAATATGCTTCAAATTCCTGTGATAAGTGAAAATATTTGAAAATACCTTGATAATATTTACCTTTCTTGAAAATATGAGAATATTGTGAAAATAGTATTTGTCTAAAAACAACCCATGATCCACGATGATAACGAGGTATAGTGGAGGTGTTTGATATCTCAAACAACTGCTTGTAAGTGAGTTGTATGCTAGAAAAAGTTTCACAATCATCCGAACATGACTTTGCAATAATTATTGCAAGCATGTCATCAGGAAGAGATAGGAATGTCATTTAAGGTCCTTCTCCTTCCATTCATAACCGACTTTACATGACCTGAAAAAAGTTATAGAACAAGGATCTAACTGAAATAATAGATATAGGGACTAATCATGTGTCTAACAAAAACTCATAATCCCTAAAGTTGTCTAAACCGACCTTTGATACCAACTATAAGGCCCCAGCCTTAAACCTTACATAATATTGAGTTATTAAAAGATTACACATTGAGGATCTTTTCAGTTATAGAGTTTTAGAGAATTAGATCCTAAAACTTGCATTACATTCCACATTTAAACAAAGTGGTTACATAAAAGATAGTATTCATTTTTTCCCATCAACAAAAACATATTTAAAATAAAGCATGGATTCTTTCTTGACACTTTCTTGACACTATCATCATATCATATACCTTTCCCTTGACCTATGAAAAAAATTTCAAAAAAACTTGGGATGAGCATAAAAAGCTCAGTAAGGGATATAAAAATATGGAAAGGAAACATGAGTTCATATATACATAAGAATGAAATCATACTTTACAAACAAAACATAAGCACTTTAACATACCTCATCAAATCATGAATAAATCATAGAAATCATAATACATAAAGGTAACTTGAGGCATTCATAACATTCTTACGTAGGGAGTAACCCTCTTGGTTACGTTTGGAATACCCACCACAGTATATTCCCTAAATCTCTTCAGAGAAACCTTAACGTTTCACTCCTTCACGTTACTCAATGCATTGGAGAGATATATCGGGCTCACCCGCCCTTAGTTTTTCACGGAACCACCCGTCTTCATAACAATACCCAAGAA